>OU015446.1:7576973-8826973 GCA_907164795.1 Hemaris fuciformis
AAAAACGTGCATCATCTACAAACACACGGTCTTCACACCACTATTAAACACAAAGCTATTCATAAATATCGCAATAATTCCAACCAATAAAGAATGTAGTCAATGTATTCATTTACTTTTATACAATAGATGGCGTGCAACACAGTCCAATTGCGACAGCTCTAGCTTGAGTGATCTAAAAAATGTCGATATACAAGTTTTGGTTCAGTTCATACTTCATTTACAAGACGGCACACATTCAGCAGCATAAACAAACACGGGCCCAGAAATTCGAATCACAACATTAACATTCACAGCGCATGATTTTGTTTTGGGGTTCCATGATTTTTTGGCGATGGTAAACATAGGTGGTTCGTCTTGTTATGGATACACCATTATTGTCACAGACCCATGGGTGCCTTGAATCGCTTGAGATTTTCCTTGTAGCGTACGTAATTGAAGGAAGACAGTAGTTTATATTTTTTGCATAATTCAATAATAATGTAATTCCGATTCTGTGAAGTCTTCCTCGTTTCGTTAATACCATGCACGCTTCGTTTCGTAAATAATATACATACACGTACGAACGCGTCAGTTATTTTGGTCAGTGTTTAATAAATACATACGTGTATTTTTCAACCTACAGGACCGTGGCACGTTACTTTTCCAACGCCCACGTATTTTCGTGCATAATGGTATGTTTGTAGTTCCCATGCCGGTACTAAATCATTTAATGCGCTGTGAGGCTCGGTTGTTAGTGCGTTCAAAGAAACTACGGCTTACGAACTCCGTTGACATGATATTGACCCGCTTACAGACACAGTGTTAATGCGTGTGTGTTGTTTCCGTGGATGTTGCGGTGCTTTGTGCGGCTGCATGTGCTGCTTGTCTCTGTTGCACGCGGGGTGTGTCCATTAGCCGACCGTTGGAAACGGATTATGCTAGATTAGATGAGTCGGTCGTGACAACCAATCCTACATAGTGGCGAGTGCGATACCGTTCGTCGAGTCGAAGCGCGTTTGACATCGAAGGTTATCGGCGGTGTCAGCGACCAGCCGCCGGCGCGCCCACACGCGCCTCTGTATACAAACAACAGCTCAGTATATACACTCACGCATATGACTTTCTACGTAGAGAAGTGGACATCAACGGGCACACTGGACGCACGGACGGACGCGTCGCGCCCGACCGCCGAGAGCCCAGAGCCAAGCTGCGGCCGTCACGCGTGCGTGCTCTCGATAGTGAACTTCATTACAGATCGTTGTAAATGCTAATAAAAGTATAACGCACGACCATACTCGAGTAAAACGTTTCCAACATCAAAACAAACAATTAGCCATATCGTGTTTGAGATAGAAATTGTATCGCGTTGTATTTTGTAATGAATGGATGCAATTAGAGTTCTTTTATTTATAACAACGATATATAAACATTTCTCAATGAATGTTTTAAGGAAAGGTGTCGTCGTTTAACTTTGTACGCGTATGCAAATAATATTGGTGTCCGCGAATGTCAAGACAAAGAGAATAGACTGGCTTACTGCACATTTATTTTTTACATTGGCTCCATTTTCAAATGAATGAAATTTTCCGCCCGCTATAAATTTTAAATTGTTCGTCGCTAGTTAGCGTCGGTCTTCCGTGACCCGTTTTTCGTGCAGCGTACGATGTATTCAATTGTTACTGCAGGATTATTATCATCTCATATAAAACATTATTTCATGGTTACTTTTTATATGTATTTTTACTTTATTGTCTATTTTGCCAGTCTACCTAAACGTGCCACCAATACGTGCAATCAATAACATAAATTTTATAAATAAATTAAAAACTAAAAAAAAAATTATATTTAAGGTTTACAACTTATTCCCGTAATCTAGGGATACGTAAATTTACACACAAAATGATTATAGCGAACAATATCTGTTTTCTTAAAATCTATCTGCCGTGAGTCACGTAAGCAATATTCGTACGAAGTTATATGCTAATGATTTATCAATTCCAAATAATTCTGCGCCCCATTAAATTGAGGACGATGTTACTACACATCGTTAAATTAACAAATTTTCCTCTTATTCTGCGTCAATTACTAATATTATTCGGTCACGCCATGAAGTCATAGTGTTTGTGTCTACAATAATATAATTTGTAATATGAACTTCCAATGACAATATAAAAGACGCCTTATAGATTTTCCCCATTAGTGTTTTTTTTTGTATTGCCGTTTTGTACAAATAATTCGCCTGCTTATCACAATAAGTTAATTATTTACATGTTTAAACATTTAAACCAATACGTTTTTATTTATCGAGACTAAATAAATATTGTTGCGTATTAAAAATCTAGCAGTTTATAAGAAATAAATTTCTGTACTGAGGGCGACGACCGTCCTTCCTTCCGTTACCGCCCGTCGTCTTCCCTTGTTCACATTTAGCAAACTCGTACGTATATGCGTATTGATGTCATTTTTATTATTGGCGCCTTTATTGTGAAAACCACGTATTTTTCTATATTTTTATCTATGTGATTAGCTAATTGCCGCTATAATTAATCAATCAACAGTATTATTGACTTTCTAAAGCTGTTTACTAATTAAGGTCATTCTAACAAAGACATACACATAAGTTAATCACTTGGTGTTATTAATAAGTAGGCCATCTAAAAATTATCGTATATAATAATCTATTTCACTTATAATCGTCTGCAATCACCAGTCACCACGCAGCGACGCGAACGAATCAGCTGATGTGAGTAAACAAAGCGTCTAACACTGCCGCGATAACAGTACAATGAAATGTAAAGCTGGCGACTTCAGTAAATTTCACTAACAATCAATATGTAATAAATATATTTTGAAGCATTATAGAGTAATAGTTTTATTATTGTTTAGAAAAATGAGAATAGGCCGGTCGATCGGTATGTCCCGTTAACGAACGCCGAACGCGCGCTACCTACGTAACGTATAAAGCGTGGGTTGCCCCACCAGCGCGTCATTAGTAAAGCGCCCGCGCGCGCGATAGCACGTATCTCAGACTCCAGCTCCGCGCTCGTATTATATCGACTCTATGTGTACACAAGCCGACCGAGAAACATGCATTTTTGTATTCAATTACACGATTGGTTTTATCAAGAGACCGTCGCGTCGGTGGACTCTGCCAGCGCTGCAGCACGCCGGCGCAAGCCGCGTGATCGACGCCGCCCCCCGTCCGCGCCGCCGACGCCGTCGACGCCGCAGAGAATCTCCTCTGAAGAACTAGCCGAGGCGCTCCGCCCGCATCTTCTGTCACCGAAGCGCATGTGGGCCCTGGGATATCCTTTGGAAATAGAACCCAACTCTTCCAAAGCGGTGGTGTACATCAATCCACCGCCTCGACCCAGACCTCTACCGATGACTACGTGGGATGTGAACGCTCCCGAGTTCGTGCCTGGCTCGCAGGGAGACAGCGGTCGCGGCTCCTTGGGATCCACGCCGCGATCGGATAGTGACGAAGAAGCGGATTCAGTGGAGCACTTGTGCGTACGATGTGATAAAATGTTTCGAATGACTCGTGAAGGTGAATATCTTAAAGAAGAATCGTGCTTCTACCACTGGGGCCGTGTGAGTGGCGATAGTCGCTACACGTGCTGCAAGTCCATCCTGGGTTCCAGGGGTTGCAGTGCAGCCCGATTCCACGTGTGGAGTGGCACTCGACCAGGCATGAATGGACCCCTCGAGGGATATGTCCGTGCACGCTCGCCTCGCGGCGGGGTGTACGCCATCGATACGGAGATGTGCTACACAACAGCAGGATTGGAATTAGCTAGTATCGCGGTCATAGCAGCCGATGGCCGGCTCGTATACAGATCATTAGTGAAACCAAGTTCACCTGTCGTCGATCACAACACCCGTTTCTCGGGCATCAGGCCGCGCGACTTGGCGCGCGCGACTAAGACGCTACGAGATGTGCAAAATGACATACTCGGCTTTGTGGGTACGGACACGATCCTGATCGGCCACGCGTTGGACAACGACTTGCGTGCTCTGAAGTTGCTGCACAGCACGGTTGTTGATACTTGCGCGCTGTATCCACACGCACGAGGCTTTCCCCTGCGGAGGTCGCTGCGTGCCCTCTCCGAGGAGCTGCTGGGCCGCAGCGTGCAGCGCGGCAGCACCGGCCACTCACCGCTCGAAGACGCTCGAGCCGCCATGGATCTGGTGCTCCTCAAGGTGCACGAGGAGCGAGCCAGTCGAGTGCGCATTTGCAACCAGTTGCCCATTCTACAGCCGTACGACCCGTTGATTAGTGCCGCCTAGATTTCGAGTGATAATAACTGTTAATGTGACGACTGTTCTATGGACATGAACTGTGATAACGATGATTAAAGTGTGAACCGGCAATATTATTGAGTGACAAGTATGTAACGTTGACGGAGCGCGCGTACTCTCATGTATGTGCCTTCGAATTGCAGTCATAGCAATAAACGTGATATTTTTTCTTTAAAATCTCGTTTACTTTTCCTTTCCCCGTTACACACATTAAGCTTGTTTGAAATATCATAAAGCAGTAAGTTTCATTCAAAGTTATATATAAAGCAAAACAAAGTTAAAATTCGCTTACATTTAAAATGTAAAGCATCAAGTTATTAATGCTATACCTTCAAAACTGGTGTCTATTTTTGTGTCACTGTAGAGCAATAAAAACTTTCACTGTGTTAGGTTTCTCCGCCACGTAACAAGTGGGTGTTAGCTATGGCACGTAACCTACCTCTTAACCAAACGAGTCAACTGTTACTGTGTAGTCCTTAATAGTTACTTGCCTACGATTTTAAGGTTATAGTGATGAAGTTACTTTACAATTTAACCATACATGATAATAATATAATAACTAGTTTTCTTATAAATTCTGTTTTTAAAAGTTCACTAATAACATACTTTCTGACAGATCCTTAAAAAAAATATATTGAGAAAGCAAACAGGAAAATGAGACGTGAGTTTACAGAATATTATGTAGGAAATACTTGAAACATAGTTATGATAATTGCGATACAGTGTAATCAATATAAATATCTAGACGGCGTTCCTCGCCATATGACTAAGCGGGTCTTTACGTGTACAAGTTTTTCCTAAAAGTTTGACTCAGCCGAAGTAACGGCTACGCGGTAAATTCTGGCGATCAGCTGGCCCAACTTATGATGATTCATAAATATGATGGCCGATTTCACGTAGGCGTTTTTGAATACAATAGAATAAAACTGAGTAGGATATAGTAATGAGGAAACATAGTAGCATCTCTTAGACTGATATCGTATATTGGACGGCCGTGCGTTTGTGCGAGGGGATTATATAACTAGCTTATGTAAACTAATGATGAAACTATGCAATAGTATAAGATGAGCAGATTTAATGATCTTCAGCCTCCTTTAATATTAGTCAAGAGTAATGGTATCAGGTATGTTAACTGACACTAGTGTTAGTTGAATAAGATTAGTATTTCAATAAGGTTGTTTGTAAACCGTGCCTATAATGTATAGTTTTTATTTGAAATATTTGCGTTGCGCTTGTGAGGGTAAAGTCCGGCAGACATACGTTGACCTGTTATTCACCGCAGCTGATAGAAATTCAAAAGGTAAAAACATTATATATTCCGGTCTCGTCTCTGCACATTCCACTTAATATACAATCCTAATACTCAGCTTCGATATAAATTCACATTCAACGTTCTAAATTACGTCCATTCTGAGACAATATGCTAAATATACAATCTAGTTAATACAATAAATAGCTCATATATCAGTGAAGAAAGAGCAATGCCCTCGCGCCCGGTCGTCTGTGCGAGTTTTGTTTACGTTTCGTGTCGCCAAAATAAGGTTCGTATTTAATTCACAACGTTTGAGATCATGCTCAATACACAGCTTATCAGATTCAAGTGAACAGCGCGTGATAGTAAAATATTTGCACGAACAGCAAGAGATTAAACCCGCAGTTAATCAAACAAGGACGCACTATCTGAAGCATTCGGCGTTCCAAATAATACAACAATAATTTCCTTATTAGCTGTATCAAATGGCGTATGAGCAAGATGGCTTGCTGGGCGTTATCTAATCAGTCTAACGTATGACTTAATACTTGTGCCGTTTGAGTTCAAATAGAACCAATACGGACACAATAACATGTATTGTTTATTGAAAAACAAATGTATGTACACAAATACGCCGGCGTAATCGTGCGAGATATGCCGGTTCCGATGATAACGTTATGAATATTACTGTTGAGACAAAATCAACAATGACGTATAACTTTATCTACACACAAAGTCAATGTTTCCAAGAAAGAGAACAGACGACACTCCACGTCATGTCAGCGATGAATCGAACGTGAAAGCCGAAAATAGATCTGTAGAAACGTAAGTATGCTGCCATATTACGGTACGATGAATTCACGAAATTGATAAACGATACTGATGCAATCAGGTGATACGAAGCCGTAACAGAGCCGTCCATGTTTGTCATGCTATGTCATAAAAACGTTTTTTTCCTTTCTTAGTAATGTTTGTTTTTCTTAATTGTGTAAAAAACGTGCTGTAGTGTGCATCGCAATGCGTGCCAATTAAGTGAAAATTGTAAATAACTGTTACTACATAGTAATTTACCTTTTGGATGTTTTTCTTGTGATACTGCTGTGTTAGCACAGTGTTTGCGCGGCCCAGTTTGCTCCCCCAATTATCGTAGCAGTTAGTTTTTCCTGAGCCTTACAAATATTTTACGTGTACATGTAACCGTAAATAAGGCTCGTTGAGAGTCGTCACGGTCCCCGCCATGTCCAGTGTGCCGCCGCGTCAATACTTATTTCGCAATGCAACGTTGCACAAAATGAGGTGTTTCGTCATCAAACACACTTCGACACACCTACGGACCCCCACCACGTCCACGTCACGCCTTATACGTAGCCGTGATGTTGTGTGACGCTCTGGCGGTTTACAAGCGGAGACATGAAATCTCTCACCTCGTGTACAAGGCCGCTGAACTTATTGTTATATTTTTCATTGAACCCGATAATGTTGCCAGTATTGGAATGAACAGCGTTTTGTATAACGTTATCAAGTTAGTAATATAATGACTACATAATTAAATATAATTGGGCACCTACTGCTCGTCCACGTTATATAAATTTGCGATGAAGCCGAGTCTACGATGCCGACAATGCCGTAGGGCCTTGAATTCGCTACAAGTATTACTGACACAGACGAGATTTTTTATAATGCTGTTCGGATAAGAATCTCTGAGCTCATTATGTATTTATGAACCGACTGACTTGATTATTTTGTATATACAAATTATATAAATGAACGACGAACATGATGACGGGTTATGTGAATTGTTTTTTTTATGTCCAATGGCATCCGAAACTCTTCCGTGTTCTTCTGGGGAGGCCATTGAACGTAAAGACTTGGCGAGTACAAGTTTAACGAAACAAAAAATAATCATTTATATTGATTAAATGTAAAAAGTCACGCTAATTACTTTTTGTGGAATATCACGGTGATAATAAAAGGAAACGAACATTCAGTTGAAGCACTTAACCAGTTTAAAGTTTAAGCTTTAATACATTTCTTTTGCTTGACTTAAATGGGTCTTTAAAATAAATTTTATTGTCTCTTGGATAAATTATTTTATACATGAAATCTAGTCAGGTTTCTAGGCGTATGCTTTACCGTAAAATTGTTCGGTTACCGCTAAATGTATGCTGTTTGCTGAGGGAACTAGTTAACTGTCTGAAATCGAAAGGCCTTGATACAGTGACTCAGTTTCGATATTTAAAGTGGTGCGTTGACCTTTTACCGGTTATTGTATTGCATGACTAACTTGCCTTACATATAATTAAAATTAGTGCAATCTTCATGCTTCAGTACATAACTCTATGAAACTGAATACATATTATTACTTTAACAAGTTTCATACATTAAATTAACTCTTTGACATGTAGCAAAGTACCACTATGTTGGTAAAATTTTAAATTAATATATAAAATAATAATAAAAACTTAAACATTTAAAAAATAGTGGTTATTTTCAAAGGTTTTTACAGAGGTTAAAAACTTCAAAAGGATCTAGGTTATTGTTTTTCTGTCATACAAAACTATAATACGAGTTGTGTACTCAACTGAGACGTAAGAATATGATCCAGGGGTAATTTTGATAATTGTCCTGTCGCGGCGAAGGCAAATGTAACAATTCTTAGTTGTCCCACAAATACAATAAGCAATTCATAAAGCAGTGAGAAAATATTGACGATAACGTGCATTTTTTTCTTCTGAAAAATGCAACAAGGGTCTTTGTGGAAACAATAGTATTTATCAAGGATTACTGCAGGTAAGCGGCGGAAGATTTTTGCACTCCAAGCACAACATGCTGTGCTTACGATAATATCCATTTTTAAATGTAGAAGGATTTCGAATGCTATTGTTATGTTTAACAATGATAAAAAGTATATACCCATGAAATGTTACCAGAGACGTTGGGGTGACTTCGCTGCGCTAACCAACTCGACCTCGAATTGTGTCTACGAACTTTATTCGACACCGAGTTCAATACACTTAAAATTCGCTATAAAACCTTTTAGTAAATAACTAATAATTCTATTCAGATGGTTCAGTGATCCTTTGGGATATAAGAGACCTCAACCAGAAGGAGCATAAGAATCTTCGAGTGAACATAGAGTTCGACCATGCCTCTCATGTCGCCTGGAGTCCGGATTCGAAGGCATTTATCGTACATACAGTCCAAGAAAACCACATCATTGTATATAAGATTGAGAAGAAAAAGGACGGCACGATCGGCTCCGCCTCACCGGTCATCACGTTCGACAAGGTTAGTGCTCTTATTTTTTTTAATTTCTCGAATTTTTCTCCATGCTCTTTATTTCGCATGCAATCACCTGCCATTGTTTTATTTTATAAACATTTATAGAACATATAACAAGTAGTTACTAGTTTTCGTCACTAAAGCTAACGCGCGAATCCGAATAATGTGTGGTTGAATAGCAAGTCAGACCTTGGTACAAATAGAATTATCAAGGATCTGTCATTTAAATAAATATTACTTTAGTATCATTTTACCAAGATGGTAATTAATAATAAACATATTAAGAATTCAAGCAGCATCTATGTATTAAGAAAAATAAATTTGCAGGAAAGTAGTTGACGAATGCAAGTTAAATATAACAAAAAGACTAGCACGTCCCATGGCCATGGTTTCGTGAACAAGTTGGCGTTAGACGTCTGTCCTCCGCCTTCTGAGAAATCCGTCCCACAAAAAACGTGCTCGTCTTGGGGCACCCACGTCTAGACGAATATGTATCGAATTGTTTTGTACAAAGAATTATTTACATTAACGTAAATGTCCGTTTTTTAACAGACCATTTGTATTTCACAACGCGGCTTTTTTATTACGTCATACTTTATCTTATACTATCTATATTGCTATTGCACCTGACTTATGTTTATGGTACATGCAGATATGGCATTCAATAAAGTAAACAGTATTGCTTTTAATATAACTTATTTCTACGTCGTGTCATATCAGCTGTTCGTAGAGTTTGCGTCCCCGCTCGGCCGTCTGCGCTGTGACCTATTTCTCACATCCTTTGTTTAAGACCGATGGTAATATTTATTGAAATAAGTCTATTTTTTCTTGTACAGTTTATTTAGACACTGCTTACATTACATCACGACATGGCACTCGAATTATCCACACTGCCGGAAGCCTTTCACAGGTATTCGCCGTATTTCCGAGACAATATAAAACTTAGTAGTAATCGTAAATGGCATGCGAACCGATGATTATCTCGTATTATATATATGTAGCTGTCTCCTATCAGTTTAGCTAGTTAATCGTTTGAGCTAACCAATTTTGGTTGTTTGTCGGATGACCTCATTACACATCCGAAGTTTACACTATGCGTTTCTAAATATTCGCGCGCCTCTGAAAGGTACCGTCCATTCAGTCGAGCTCTATACTATCAAATACATCGCTGTGAAACAAGCGCCCATATAAAAACTAGGTTAATAGGTTGCGTGGCAATTAACGTAACACATGGTGATATGATTATAATGTGGCGGGATTACACGCGGGTCATTGTTTTGACAGTATCGCTAGATTGTGGATAAAACTTTAATGGCACGAGCTAATGTCATGATCTGATTAGCGCGTGAATAGAACGTTGAGACTATAAACTTGAGGTTTTTCATTGGATTTGTTTCATATTACAATCGCTTTTAAGTGTTTTTATGGCTAGTAAAACATTGGGGATGTCAGATAAAGTGAAGGCTGTTTATAACTATTAATCTAGTTGACAAATTCAAATCAGAATTGAAATGGGATTAGTGAATATCTGACGCGTATGGTTCATACAAAGAAACTTGCCAAATGGTCGGTGTTCGTGCAGCATTGTGTGTTGCGCAACTGTTTCGTCCCTTCCGTCTAAACATATCGCACGGTTGCTACCAAGTCTCGCCTAAGGTAATTGCCCTTTTAAAAGGGTAACTGCCCTTTACACGGGCGTGATGTGCGCAGGTACCAAATTAAATTTCTAAATGCAGGTAGCTTTCAGGGCGTCGCTTCATTTGGGGCTTCCTCTGTCAAGTTCAACATGTGTTGACGTCTATTTTTATGTTGTTCGACGTGTGTTTTTTTATCTCATTAGACTAGTGACAGCTTATCACATCCACAGTTTACTATTACATCGATTTACTTTGGTACTTTACTTTGGTAGGATCTTTTTTTTTAACGTTATGATCAACTCCTGGGCAGAAGCATAAGCAATGTTGTTCTGATCACATTTAATCTACGTCTACGCTCAAAGAAAAAGAACGGAACTGTCAACTAAACAAGATAACAGTCATTAATGCAAGAAGAATCGTCCTGAAAGTTATTGTTAACATCGCGTTTTTATCCGTAAACATGTGCAGTAAATCGTTTGTTGTTGTATAAAGAAATACATATGCGGTAAAGACAGCGAACAACAATTAAGTAGTAAACACTGCTTGTCCTCTAGACACGGCTGTTAGACGTGTACGCTTGTTTATTGCTTCCCCAATGTCACATTAGCGGGTGCTTTGACCTAATAGGTACACGCTAAATATCTCGTCTATTGTGATTTGGATAATTAGAAGCTAGCCACATCATGTGTGTTGGAGTATTCCTTTGTTTTGCTTGGATTTTACTCTATAGGTTTACTATTGGGCTCACGATGATAGTTCTATTTAGTGGATTCAGTACTTGCCTGGAATTAATAAAATCTCAATTGCGAATTTCAATCTGAAATTAAATGAGCGGTTCATCTTTGAAACTTAATAATAAAGTGTATGTTTAAGATGTATAAAGAATAAATGGTTGCAACGAATGAAAAAAGAAATAATTTAAATAATAAAACAACATAATTCGCTTATGAATTATGTTCTTATTTTGTGTTTTTTTAATATACTTACGTCCTCATCGTATTCATATCATATAATTAATATTACTAAATTTATTTAAATGTAATGGATAATGTAAGAGAAAGTTTACATTCGACCCTTGATAGAGTTTTTTAAATCATTATTTTATTGGTAAATAGAAATAGAAATGACGTAATCCGCTTAGCAACGACTTCATACAAAGGGTATGTAAGCTTCTCGCTGAATAAGGAGCTAATTTTTTTAACTCAACCCGAGGTCATCATACCGAAGATTTGTTTCAGCAAAAACAGTTCGCAGCAAAAACTAGTCCTCCATTTGTTGCACTGCGGCGTACAATTTTGTTATTCAAACAACGTCCATATGAATAAATGAATTAGACAAGAAGTAAGAGAAAATCTCTGGTGCCGGATTTGTTTTGACGCAATAACGTGAAATACGTTTCAAATTAAATTTAGCGAGTCCGAAAATAGGTGGGCGTCATATTATAAACGCATGCTCAGAGCAATGGCCGATTGGTCGCCCTCCACTGAAAATTTCACAACAATTTGAATAATATAACATTGTTTCACTAAATTATTTATAAATTAACAATATTATTACAACTGCCTCGTGTTCTCGCAGCGCAAGTGTGTGCCGTGCGATCTAGAAGTCCCGCGTTCGATTCCCTAGTCGGGCAAGATTTCATTAGGTTTTTCTATTATTATATAATATTTCAGTAGCTGCACGAAGCCTAAAAATGTTTTCGAAAAACGGCAATAGGGTCGCCCCCTATTATGTGGGACTGATACATCCCTAGCGATATGTGTGTGCAGAAATGCACCTCTGCCTACCCCTTCGGTGAATACACGCGTGAGGCCTATGTATGTAAATATAGTATATGTTATTAATATAAAAAAGAATATAAAACTCCATTGCTCAAACCAGGAATTGTAATTAATGCAAATAAAATATATTGTGACGCATTCAATACAGGTGTTTTTCCTCTCAGCGGTGTTTCGTATTTCACTCAATCTTTTTCTCAGTATTTTAAATTTCCCGTCCTTTACAATCGTGACAATCAAATGATTATTCATTTATCACCTCTTTAAAACAAGAACACAAACAATTAGTCATCGCGACATCTATACGATGTGTGTAAAGTCGCAGAATTATTGTAGTTAGGTACGTTTTACATAGGTCAGTGCCGAACATATGTAAATGATAATGAATCTAAACAATAATTCGCCGTATCTGCCTACGCGACTTATAAATAAAAATTAAACGATGCTATCGGGTCGCGGTGTGGCTTAATATCAAAAATATCACGAGATAATAATTCTATTTTAATTTGCAAATTGTACCGTATAATGTATTATAACTAATTCACACGGTATTAATTTGACAGATCAGGGCGATTGACTGGTTTTATTAATGTTTGTGTTAAAACGTAAACTGTTAATTTTAATTCATGTCTTGTTCACATTAATACTTTATTGCCAGAATGATTTAATCTGAGAAATATGAACTCTTGGTATTTATAGAAAAAGTGTATACATATTTAATTAATACTTCATTTATGTTACTAAGAGTAAAAGTGCATACAAATTTCTACGTAAAATTAAAGCATGTGTCATATGTGATTATCGCCACGCATGGACATCAACAAAACCTTAAATACATATTGTATAGATACGGGAAAGAATAAATGAACAAGGGTAGAAAACAGGAATAACTTGTCGCTACAAAGTACTGGCCGGACTAAACGCAAAAATAAATAAAAACTGACCCAATTTTGAAAGCTGCTGTGATAGACTCTGCAAACTTTGGTTTGGCATTTAATATTTCATAACAGGATTTCAATTGAGATACGAATATAATAGTATTATTGGGTCTGTGCCAGGTATCATGATAGGCTTAGATCTTATTGCGTCATGTGATGCATACACAGTTGGCGAAGTGTGAGTGCGCTGGAGGTGCTTCTAGCTAACTGTTCACTTATACGAACTCCACAATGTAAGTCTATTCAATATTTAACAATAATTTATTAATGTAAGTCGCAAAGTAGCGCTTATGAATATCAGATAACCTCATTTACTGTTATTCTTGAGAGGGGTAGAGCCCGAGAAAAGAACCCGACAAAATAACTCGACAATACAATCTCGAGGCCAACCTTTTCAAAAATGTAAGGATTTACAAAGTCTTTGTCTGCAAACTATGTCAAAGAGTTAGGCGCTGCTACTATTATAACCAGTTGGTACAATTTTAAAATATAAAAGAATTAATAATTAAGTAGTGATGATCTCGAGACTTTGGTAGCAGGTTCGAACCCCAGGCACACACCACTGACTTTTCGAAGTTATGTGTGTATTCACAATTAATTATCACTTGCTTTAACGGTGAAGGAAAACATCGTGATAAAACTTGCACACCTAAAAAGTTCTTAGGAATTTCTTAGGTGTGTAGTCCGCCAACCCGCACTAGGCCAGCGTGGTGGACTAAGGCCTAAACCCTCTCAGTTGTAGAGGAGGCCCGTACCCAGCAGTGGGACGTATTTGGGCTGATGATGATGATGATATATAACTGGAATGTCACAACTGTATTGATAGAGTAAGCCAAGTAATCTTTTTTAGGTTTCCTTCGAGTGTGCTAAGATGAAACGTAGCAAGATATATAAACACAACGTTGATAATGTGTTTGCATAAAATGATACAAAATATTAACGCGTAATATATTGTATCGTAAAAACTAATCTTTCATGGACGCTAATTTCAAATATCGAGGTCTCGATTGATAATTATGTTGACGTCTCTTGGCATAGAGCTAAAACTAACAGAGCGCTGTGAAGACCGCTAAAATAAGATTCATATATTTTGACAATTGGTACGTAATGTCAAGGTTGACAGTTATCAAAACACACTCGATGAAGAAACTCATGTATACAAAATCGGATGTGCATGAAAACTCGCGGCCTTTGTTCGGTGGTGATTGACTGCCGGAGATAACCTTCAGACGAAGTCTTTGTTGCGATGAAGTAAATCCGATCGCGTCCTTATCGTCGACGAGTTATGAAAGCGATCCACAACAATCAATGCAATTAGTCTGACACTGCTTGCTTTCCGCACGCAATGTGCGCCGATAAAGGAAAATCGCGATATTCTGGTAGTTATTAAAATCTAAAATGCAAACGCTGAGTCTACGAATTTCCGACAAAAAATGAATTACAGTGTTACAGCGAGAACGTGGAAACATTTGCTCTATTTTGAGAGGGCCGTTTAATAGAATCCGCCCGATGTGCAACTGCGTTTATTTTTGTTCCGGAACTCGGATCAATACCAGCGCTTCGTATATCCATTCAGTTTACGGTTGTAATATCATAAATTGCGTACATATTAAATACGGGTTGCAATGCAGGAAGAGATTTTGTGGAAAATCTACGCGGGATATTGAAAATTTGCACGGATGTATTTGTAATTTAGATTGTAGTGTACATAAAAGATGGCGTCAACGAGCAGTAAACTACTCGAAGGTTATTAGTGGTCTAATAACCTCCACCCTACTAGATTTCCGTTATTGAGCACTAGATTGAATTGTGTTGTTTGACCGTTCGCATTCGGCGATGACCTATATTATGTTTATTGAATTTTAATGACTGCTGTGCGATTGTATGCATTTGATTACGGTCAAAAGTTGCGATGTAATTTTCAATGTAAGCTACTTTTAAAAGAAAAGAAGTGTGATGGATTCCACGTGGTAGATCTTCCCTGTTTCACTCGGATTAAACATGGCTAGTAATTCGGTTACAGACAACTTAAAAATACACACTCACTACATGTAAGATCTTCTGTACATGTGTCTAGGCTTTTTCATTTTAAGATACTAATCCCCTCTATGGTTGAGAGCGGTTAGAATGTTGAAAATAGTTAACTTAAAATGCCTTCCCTTAAATAGAGAATTTTAATCCGCATGGATTCCATACGACGTTCCTCTTAACCTCAAATGATAAAAACATACACTCTGTATAATGCACACTATCAGCCTTACTTATAAACGTTAGTTAATTTAACTACTACTTAAACATGTTTTGTCTCATTTCCTCTAACGTCACATGTCAATCAATAGTACCTAATCATGACCAAAGCATGATAAAATAGTAAAATTAAGTAATGCTTATAAATAAGGCCCTGTATGTGGACTTAAATCTGTGTCTACTGTCTACCATTTCGACGGGGCTGGCATACAACTAAACATCCAGTTACCAATTTTTGATACTCATGATATTTTTGATATTATTTCATTTAGCGAGTGGTTTTTAATAAGTAAACTTTGTCATTCGTTACCATGTTACACATCTTGCTGAAAGAGTAGTTAAAAAACATTGAAGTGATCACGATCTGGTTATCCAGCTGACTGATCACATGTCGACATTAAAGTTGTTATTATATTGTAACTTTAAGATATGGAGTGGTCGTCGAGTTGCTCTATATATGCAGTACTTAAATCTCGATACAGCGTTTGTATCATTTACTAATAATGTATAATGATTCACAATCCTCCTGTTAGCTGAAGTAATGTTGGAGTCGAGCAGTTAAACATAGATCGGTCATATTATGTCATGTCATACGAATTAAAACAGAATGCCTACATATATTTAAATACATTTGCCTGAATTCTAGGAACGTATGTAATGTGGTCCTGCGTACAATATAAGGTAAATCGAGCCTGATCGCCTCGCATTAAGCATTAAAGACGCGAAATATTTTACATAATGAACGTAAGTTAGTTCGTCATGTATAAAACATAAATAAAATAATCATTGAAAATAGTTAAAATGAGTGATAGGGTATTAATTAATGTTTTAATGATGTTACTGCTAACGGGACCCATGTATCACGTACAATGTACCATGTATTTTATCATTTGCTTGTATTAGTCAATTTATATTTTATTTATTTATTTAACTCTTTATTGTACACGTTCAAAATCATACAAAAAAAATATACATATATAACATAGAGAAAGGTACAAAAGGCGGTCTCAATGTTGTTCATTATTCCTATTATTTTTGTAATATTATAAAAAGTTTTGTTTCTAGGTATCTATGATTCGGAAATTTTTAGCTTTTCCTTATATTATGAACCGAATTAAGGAATTATATAATAAAAAAAATATTTTCAGGAATAATCACCTATACCTATGTATTTTTAACTCGGTTTTTCAAAATTATTTTCTTTACGAAAATTAGAAAGCTTTAAATAAATTATATATTATGTGTTAACCTATTTCGTAACTTTTAAGCCATCAAACCCTATCTTATTTCCTATATCTTATGTATTAAATGCAGACATTAGATTAGTCTAGAAACGATCACGTAATTTCGATTAAATATTTTTTTAACGCAATAACCATATCTGGTTTGTCCTTTGTTTATTGATTGTGTAATGTTTGTTCAGTCTGCAACTGAAATTTATGTTTTTTTTTTATTATTGTTCCATAGATAATTTATATGTTACACCATACATATGTACATGCATACGTGTGTACGATATGATGTCAATATATCCCCGCTGAATTATTACAGGACAAATTACTCATTATTTTTATAATTGTTTGTTGCACGTACTGTTATGAGTAATGCATGGTTTGTTTTTGTCATTTTGCGTTTCAATATGATGAAATTTACATGGAATATTACTATTAATTTATATTTTGTTAATTCAGTTGCGTTATTATAACTATTGGTTGGCTTAAATCTACGGGATATCTAGATTAAGGATCGGTTAATTACTTTGGAACCAATCCAGTATTGATTTATGAAAGTATTTGTTCACAATCTGGGTTTTTACAGAAATAATTGTTTTCCATGAAGTGCGTTGGGGAAAATATACAGTGACCTTACCCTAAAAGTTACATCTCAAAAAACTGTAGTTGTGTATGAATGCAGTAAGAGTCCAAACAAAATATTTCTGCAACTAGTTTTTACGTATGTTTTTAGCCGCGGTTTATTAAAGATAGTTTGATTTTAAATGTGACATTAATGAAAAAAAAAAATACATATTTTGAAAGTTCTTTTAAGAAGACTATAACGTCTATTGTTATACGATCATATTTTAAATGATTTTAATTTGTATTCTGCTATATATCACATTAAACAAAAGGATGTTTCGGCGTGTCGAGTCGAGAGTCGAGTACCAAAGTCGCAATTAGTTATAAATTCCGAAGTCAAGAGCTGGCCAACCGAATTCAAAATCGTATTCGTTGTTCCGAACCAAAATACGATTACGTGCCAAGTTTATAGAAAGCGTATACGCTTATTGTATTCCTGATAACATTCGAAACACTTTCTGATTTATTACTTCTTTTTTAAAATTTCAGAAACGTAAATGTTTTGCAAACAGTTGCAAGTACGTTGACAAGGGTATTTCATATAAAATTATTTCTCGATCCAACAATAGCACGCTTTAATGTAATGACTAATGGTATAAACATAATATACATACATACATTCGAACACCCGCGTTCCCGAATTCATAGGTAGATGTGTCCTGACCTAACATAACGCGACATACTTTTTACATTTTCGTACATATTTCGGGATATTCACATTTTCGGTGTTCGAATTCGTAGGCGACTGCGAATATGTCACTACTAGCAAATTAGGCCTCAACAGTGTGTATCACGTCGAACATCTGAGAGACAATGGACCTATCACAGTCGAACCAGCATATTTTTTTTTGAAGTCCAAGTTGATTATAGCGTGGCTCTACCATTTAAATATTCCTTTTAATCCAGCTCATAAATACTGTATCAGAGATTGGCTACAGCGAGGGTATATTATTTGATAATTTTAGTGAACGAGGAATCGGGCCATTGGCTCTGATAAATAAACATCACCATGGATGTTTATTCCCGTAAAAAAATAATCGCATTATCTCTTGATGGATGAAATAGAATGTTAATTAATGACAATCGATTACCTATTACAATTTATTAATTGTCGCAATTTATATTTATAGAATAAAAAGTATCGTTTAAAATCAATATATTGTAGCGACAAAAACTATCGATAACGGTGAACCGAGACGTCATCGGTGCAACAAGCTCATGACTATCATGCAAGTGGTCATTTTCAAATTTGGAACTAATTAATTTGATATTACACAATTATTGTTTTCAAGGGCCATTAAACTTGTTTGCGTAATGAGTATTACATTTGCGGTAACTAAAATTACTTCGTGATGTAACACTTTGAGTTCCGCAATTTAACGTGGAAGTAAAATAAGCCTCTGCCGTGCATTTTATTGCTCATTGATAAAGTATTCACAGTCCCGATATGCCTTAATTTATTGTGAGAATGAGACCGTGGCGTTCCAAAGCCGCTGATTTCACCTGTTAATGGCGAACAGTGGCCTTAATTTTAGAGGCAAAATCGAATGTATTGGATTTTTTCCCAGTCAACGTGATTTTGTTGTGTTTATATGCTTCTTCAACTTGAGCCTTAGAAATGGTATAAAATGAGAGGACATACTTTTGATTCTCATACATCCGTAATATTTCTGTGTATTCCTGCGTGATTTTTGCAATATACGGTACCTACTCATGACAAAAGACACGTATCTTCATAGGTCCTTTAAGCGTAACGTAAAACAGCATAGCAAAGCTGGTATATGAAAGTCTTTCGATATTTCATGTTGTATCGGGACAGCACCGTACTATTAGGTGAGGTAGGTCACGTAGCCCAAACAGTATAATAAAAATGAAACCATAAAGCCATATCGTACTAAACTATATTTTACTAAGTGTCTAATTGTATTACGATTACATTATTATCATGGGCTCATTGCGCTTAATAATAGAGCCGCGGTAGCCTATTGGCACAGGCCGTTGACTTTTATGTATGAGGTGGCAAGGGTAAAAATCCTGACTGCGCGTCAATGAACTTTTCTTAGTACATGTCACGATCGCACGGCTGATGAAACCGACGGCAAGAAAAGTGCACGCCGTATTATGTACAATTTATACTTGTGTTTGGATTGTAACAGATGCGTCCGGCTCCGCAATAGACCCCCGCTTCCTATCATCAGTGAATGTTTCCGCAGATGACCTCAACAACGCTCATTCGGAGCCATTCTATACCATTTTATGATTTAGAGAGTGACCATTATTGCGATATATTTTAGCACCGTTGTTTCTGTCGTATCAGCTGTTTCTAGCGTTCTACGTGCTTTTTCATATGAAACACGAATGGAAGGGTGTGTCATAGCGCATAGTTACGCGCTAGAAGGCTTGCTCATTGAAAGTGTTGTTTACATGACTCACGCCGGTTTCAGTGATAAGCCGGCGTTTTGTTCGCCGCTTAATCACACATGGCACCATAAACAAAGCTATGTGTGGCGGTCATTAGTGGAAACTGGGATATTCCGCTCGTGATAAAATCAAAGGTGATTGATGGAATAAGTACGATGTGTTGAGTTTGAACAACCCAGTGTCAAGTTTAACGGCCCCTTCGTATCAGTCATTAGCGCTATAAATATTTATAATGATTAAATTTTACGTTACGAAAATAGGAACTGATACACAGTAACTGGTACGCCCGTATAAATGTACATTTAAATGGTTAGCCTTGACAACGTAACCCTCAACTTGAGTTGACATCATGTCTTTGTAAACGTTGTCAGGTGTCCGCCTTCATAAAAACTGCTTAATTAACTCTTTAAATACAATGTATTAAATAGAATCAAATTGCTTTTTGTAAGGTCGATTTGAAATCTGTATCATTTTACAGAGCCCCAAATATTAAGTTATAATTAATTAGTATTAAGAATCTTATGCCTCGTTTTCCCCTGTTTCAAGTACGCCATGACATTTAGATGCCCATGTTTGATTCCGGAATAAGTGTTGTTAGGATTTTCCGACCCCGACATACGCTTCCTGCCCCCCTGAATGAATAGAAAGAATGTTAATAGGCGCGTTCTCAATACGAGAGATAAAAAAAATGGCTGACGAAACTTTGACGTATTATTAACTATTTGCACATACATACATACATAAACTCACGCCTGTATTCCCCGAAGGGGTAGGCAGAGGCGCATTTCTGCACCCACATTTCGCCAAGTATGTATCAGTCCCACGTAATAGGGGGCGAGCCTATTGCCGTTTTTCGGGCACATTTCCAGACTCCGTGCTGTTACCGAGAATTTCCTAATGGAAAAACCCAATAACACTTTGCCCGACCCGGGAATCGATCCCAGGACCTCTAGATCGCTCGGCACATACTTGTACCGCGAGACCACGAGGCAGTCGATTATCGAGATTAACTATTTCTTGAAGGATATGGGCATAAATCTGTGTTGTGTCTGTTAAAAACCCAAACGCAAGCTTGTTTGCAATTTCCAATGTTTAGTAATCCAACATTCCAAAAGAGAAACGTTCGCATAAGGATACGACTGAACAAGCGTATTATTTTGCAGACATTACGTAATTGGTTGAGGAAATTTATTCATTATTCCTCATTAGTCACAAAACTGTAGTAGTTTTAAGGGGTTTCCTTTATAAGTGATATAAATACAACAATTATGAACTTACAAATACGGTAACATTGAAATACTGCAATCCATACTTGTTGAATATTTTGCATAAATTACTTTATATATTAAACATCCCATTACTCCCAACTAATAACTCACTTTTTACAACTACATAGGTGTCTGTAGGTAGGGTTACTCTTCACATGCATTTTACGCAGAAGTTTTTTTTAACCGCATGTTTTTTTTTTGTAGTTTCCAAATGTATAAACCTATTGTTTTTTATTATATTTGGGAATAATTATTACTAGAATTACCAAAAAAACCTGCAGTTGTATCACCATCGAATATAATCGAATAAAAATATATGTTTTGAATTCGTGTCAGTTCAATTTTGTTAGATAGTAATAATGATGTAACTCAGAGAAACAGTTTTTGTCTCTTCTGTTAGGTCATGGTATATTTATTCACGAATATTTCAAGTGGTTACGTTATGTTTTAATTTGATCCGATGGGACCTTTATAATATTATGTAACCGAAGTTGAAATGGCAAGACGTGGAACAATTAAATTAGCAGTATCGATTGGTATATCACGTATTTATCTTAAATCCAAACTAGCTTGCGACACCGACAGAAATCGTCATCTTTCTTTGTTTTCCTCTGTCAGATGATGAGTACTGTTTATCATATGATGTCAGTTTATTAATCATTGTTCACAATTGAGTTTAAACACGTGGAAGTAATTTGACAGTATTAAATTTACGTGTTGAATTTGTTTTATGGACTGTAAGTATTGTGGTAGGTTGTGGTATAATATAAAACTATAAAGTAGGGGTTATGGGGGTTCTTAGGGCTGTGTTCTAGAAATAATATAACACTTTAGCCTAATTCATTGATATAGGAGGTGCACAGATCCTCCGTGGAAAAACAAACTCGTATAAGAGTCATTCATTTCATCAAAATTTGCCTCTATTTATTGTTATTTGTTGTGTATGGGATAAATGGATAGGTATATAATGGTTATTGCGTGGTATTAACAGGAAATAGTAAAATATTATTACACATGACTCTAGGCAAGCTACTCAGATATTTTGATTTAACATAGCTAACATAGATTTGCCATCGGTCGCTCGTGATCACAAAATAAAGTAAGTAATTAAATCGTCTCAGATGACTCCGATAATAGCTGTTAATTCGAAGAACCAATTTCCTGTAATAAAGGTTCGATGTGGCGAAATACTAAATGATGAAACACTGCCCAAGCTCGTTGTAATTACTTTAATGGCATCTTAATATAGACGGTTATAGATCGTAAGAGGTAAACTTTTAACATTTAAAAATTTAATCGTATAATATGGCTTTAACTAATTATGTAATCTTTTGCAGAGTTTTTGATAAGAGGACTAATGTTATGTATTCAAATTCTCCCTTAAAAACTCAAATTACCTGCGAAGCTGGAGGTACCATGCTGATCGTAGAAGCGAGAAGCAAGACGGGAAGGGGTTATTGTCATCGAATAAAGAGAAACAAAATATATGGTATATTACTTCGGTTTTGTATATGACAGCGAAAGTACCCTAGACCACTACAAGAGTAGTGGTTCTATGATATGTACAATAGATACTGATTATATTCGTATGCCATAGAAATATATATAATTCAAATTATATGCAACATACACGCCTTTTATGTCCATGGAGTTAATTATAGGTTCGTTAAACCAATTGACTGGTGCGTCACAAGTACATTATCATATTATTTCTTCCGCTATGTTTGTTTCTTTCAACACATCTTTTGTTTCCTGAAGGTCGTTAGGATATTAACATTGTATACTCAGTGGGTGTCGGTATTGTACATTACCAATAAAAATATATTGACTCCCATGTAGTGCTGAATACTAAAGATTGCGGAAAAATATTTGGAGGACACGCGTTTCATGTTTATATTAACTTATTAGACTGAATTCAGTTTCCGCGACATCAACGGTGTTTACACATATAACAAATATGGTGTCCAATGTCACACGTGCTTACGAGGAGAGTTTCAACATTACAGATAAAGAAACCTTGGATTTTCGACTGTAAACTTCGACCGCAAAATAAAACGCAACGCCTATTGTCTTAGCAATGTGCGTTGTATCGAAACCCATCAAGTATTACAAAATATCATTAAACAATGCCGTATTGAGAACGTGATCGGAGGCGAGGATTTTCGATCGTTTATTAACGTGTTTTTAGAAAAAACTACGTAACAGATCATTTAGCTGACATTGTTTATTCCGTTGCTATGATAATGTAATGGCTTTTGCGTGAGTCCAACGCAGACGTGGAATATGAAAAAAATATGTTTTTCAAACTTTTTTCAAGGTACATTTTATTTCTGCCGTGCAAAATGACAGCACTACACCTGATGGATGCAATATTTAAAATGTAAGTCGACGTGACGCCAACGTGTCACATTCGTCGTCACCATTGCGCGGACCTGGAAGATGAGAATATACATATGCCCGCTGTTTTGCAACTAGCTATATTTTTAGCTGTTAGTTTTGTGCTACTTCCATCTGGTGTATCTAAATGTTTATATGCCTATATAGTCAGAAGAATATTAATAGCGTAACTTGAACTACTTGATTAATTTTTATTTTTAATATACAAACGTACATTTGAACATTTATGCTTGTATCCATATGGGGCTATGCAGAGGTGTAAGCCTTTACCCATTTTTTCCCCTGCTGTGTTTAAGACCCATAGCTATAGCTTACTGTCGATTTTCGAGCACATTTACAGATTGCTGTTAGTGCTTATAGTAGTGTCCTACTACTGTGAGTTTCCTTCAGGAAAACCTCAATAGCAATAATAAATGTCGGACTCGGGAATCCACCTGAAACCTCACGATCGTAGAGTAAAACAACGAGCGAGTATATTTTTAATATATCGCGAAGTATAAACACTAAATTGTACTATATGTAGTTCGAGTCGATAGGATTGTACGATGAGAGAGGATGATGTATCTATCGGCGACTGTTGCCGCACTTAATATCGATGCAGAGTGATTTGTCAATCCAGTATTTAAAAAAAAACTATTAGTCTTAAAACACTCCTATTATGATAAGTAAGTGATTTGTTTCAGTCACGACACCCAAATAGATTTTTTGGTCAACAGAAATAAAACCCACGCTCTTTCGGTTGAGGTAACTTTCTTTAGTCTCTCTATGAAGCACAGAGCTGGTCCGATTCTATATATAGGAATTATCTTGATGATTAAAGAACGTATTGAATGTAAGTAAATGTAGGCTTCATATTGATGGCTGTGATTGCCGCTGAGTTTTTTCTTTTTTGTACGCCATTGTTATTTTACCAACGTCGCAAGAATTCTCTGATTGTAATGCGATCTTGGTAACAGTCTCGGCACCGTTGTTTCAGTGTTTCTCATAATTGTAATCACAATAAATGTAACTAACACCGTTTTCTATCTATGATTTATCGGTAGACGACCGTTTGAAATAAGTTTCAGTTATAAGCAGCTTAAATTGTTTGATGCCTTGGTTTGCTAAGGCACCCTGTCTGTCGTGACACGATCTCGATACCCACGGTACGTAAATTCACCCAACAGTCACATACATAGTTCTGACCCTACATTAGGATACAAGTCCTGTGTCGTGGGTATCAGAAACTACGAGAGACTTTTCGGTCTCACAAACGCCCAGACCTGAAACAAATATTTGTGGATTACACAAACATTTGTCCCGGTGCGGGGATCGAACCCGCGGCCTTTCGTTTCGCAAGCTGGTGTCTGGTCAACTGCGCCACGGGTAAAGTATGCCCAAGGTTTGACATTTTTTTTAAATTTTTAAATTCTGTGTATGCATAATAAAGTATAAATATGTTTCATAAAAGGTCATGGGATTATTTATATATCTGCCAACTCTCGATAAGGAATTTCTTGGATATGGCAGTCTTTCGACCTGTAATGGGTTATACATACATATGTGTACATTGTACAAATGTGTGTAATCCCGGTACACTGGATAGGTCACCAATGTCGTACATTGGCACGCGATTGCTCTGATATACATGGTAAATTCTAGAACATGTTCTTGATTTTATGCTTGTTACAAATATTCACCGCATTAGAATAATAATAAGTAATAAAAATTTAAATAGACATTTGCATAATAATAAAACTACTTTACAGGATACGAACAATGAACATCTGCGCTTCAATATAACCGGTAGTCACTAACCGTTCATTTGTTTAGTATCATTAACACGAAGTAACACTTTGCAACAATTACTTAAACAATCCTTGACAAAGTTTACATGCTCTACATAGTCCCAACAGATCGGCAATAATAGGCATAGAAACTAAATTGTAAACGCAGCTGTTTGACTTACTTTAAAGATTCCGCGCAGGCCTCATATTTCGAAAATACAGACTCTATTGAAATGTAAGGAGAGATTGCGTCATCCGGGTCACGACACTCCCGTACCAAGTTCTTGTATTGCGATAATTGTGGCAAAATAATTTGAGTTCATAAACATAAGTGCGTACATACGATTTTATCGTAATGCGGGCAGACGATTAAAAAAAGACCTTCCACCGGAACAATGGCTCTTTGATGTAGGCAGTACACAGTGCCGCGCGAGCTCGTCAGTAAATAAATATTGTGTTGAACCGTGCGCCGAGGATCAAGCGCACTTAACTGGGTTCAGTTTAACTACAACGGCGCGCTCATTGTGTTGACGATTGTACAGTTTAAAGTGTATGTACTATGTACGTACGGAGTATGGACCGTCGCACGCGTAGCCTCGAAAAATATTATTTTTAGCCGCAGGAAGGTTCTCATGTCGTTTTCCTCGCGTTTTGTGGCATGAAACATAATGCATTTATGTTCACGGGGAATATTTTGTAAATCGAATACGATAATTCTATTGTATAAATTGTTAGCACTGCATGATGAAATCGGATGCGTGTTCGAGGCAGAAGGACAAAAAATACCGAGTAATTAGTAATTGACTGAATAATTTTCACTCATTTGCATATCTACTCTTTGTCAAGGTCCCCTGCAAGGTCTTGCAAACGAATTGTGTTTGTACGTGATATCGCAACGCGGTGAATACTATTGATTTTACGAATACACATCTTTTTTTCATTTTCCAGGTCCACGAAGACGATGTAGTGGGCTTCGACATATCCAGCAACGGGAAATTCATGATGTCGTGCTCGGCGAAAACCGATATGGTTATATGGGACTTGAAAGGGCAACAACTGGAAAGGCTAGACACCTACTTGATGAGTACTCATACTGCTAAAATATCTCCGTGCGGGCGCTTTGTGGTCGCTACTGGATTCTCACCAGACGTGAAGGTATTGGAGGTTTGCTTCACGAAATCCGGCGAGTTCAAACAAGTGACAAAGGCGTACGAGTTGACTGGCCATTCGTCTGGCATTTACGACGTCGCCTTCGACGTGGACACGTCACACATCGCCACAATATCGAAGGATGGCACGTGGAAGCTATATCACACAAAGAGTGAGTACATATTGAATGTTTAATGCGCAAATGTTACCTTGTTATCTAATGTAGTTTACGTAGGTGACGCGGTGCAGACGTGACTGGGAGTGAATTAAAAAATATAGGTTTATTACATTACGTCAGCGATTTGAATTTGTAAGCACCACGATGCCCTTATCATCAGGGCAAGTATCGACGCAATTCTCTGATGACCAGTCAGGTCATTCTAAGGACGTACAATCGAAAGCGTGCAACAAAAAATGCATTTTTTACATATCATTGAAGGCGACGATATTTTAGACCAGCCCGACGAATTCATTATACTATACCTGATGGTAAACACACTGCAAGTCAGGTAAAATATAGTTGGGTATGGGACGATTGTTTCGGCCTGCATAATCGCTTCTAACACTGCGCTTAAAGATACGAAACCTTAAGAAAAAACACGTGGGATGACAAGCTGTTGCACTGCTTTAATCCGTGGTAGGACTGAATCCTAAACTGTTGGGCAGGAAAGTGTGATGGTCTTGAAAAAAAAAACCTCCTAAGCTACATAACGGGAATAAATACTTAACAATCGGGTCTTTAGGCAGACAAATGTGATGATCATGATTGGCTTAAACAATTCTTCAAAATTATGCTTCTAGTTACTAATACTTGGATAATAAATCTATCAAGGAGGAGCTACTATTAATCTGCCAATCCAAAAGCGAATTGATCTTAAGTTATCGAAATTCTTGTACATTATTATCTGCTACATGGTCACGGGATTAATACCACCCTTTCGAAAGATAGTTACGTATTTAAGGAATAGTTTATGCGTGGATTATAGAAGTGTGTCCAAAGAGGGTGTGAGAGCTAGTTTTGAAATAATTTGATAGATATGGCTGTTGCGTCGAGTAGTGTTTGAGATACGTGAGTGCATATATATGTATTTATGTACCTATTTTTAATCCATTATCAAGCCGCTTTTGCGTATCTAAGCAAAAAATCATCTAAACACACTAACATTAACGTTTATTACTTTTGCGAGATTCTATAGCGCCGATTATTTCCTACACTCGTCTATACAATACCTGTACGTTCATTGAAACAATATCAAGCTTACTGTATTGTAGTGAGATAAAAAGCACTTGAAGTTGGTGGGAACACAACCATAGCTCGATTATACGGGAAACTGAACAAGTGCTGATAATAAACCTTACATAATGTACGTTCTAAACAGTTTCATATATGATTTTCCTCATTTTCCCATTGTAACGCACTCATTAGTTCATTATAAGTAATAACTGTAGTCAGGTTACTGACTTATGCCACATGCTCTTGAGTGGTAATTATGTTTAACTATCTAATGCAGTGGTGTATGAGCATTGTAATTTCTAATAAATCATCATCAGCCCATATACGTCCCACTGCTGGGCACGGGTCTCCTCTACAGCTGAGAGGGTTTAGGTCTTAGTCCACCACGCTGGCCTAGTGCGGGTTGGCGGTTTCTAATAAATAATAATTATCAATGAAATTGCCCAGTACAAAATTAGGGAAGACCTTTAAACCCCTAGCAACGATTTAAAAGGTAAGTGCTTATACTGGTGTTGGCAATGAACGATAAACGGAGAAAAGAGAAAACCTACGGTTTGTTCAAAGTAGTTTTAGTCGAAATATAACTTTTTACAAATAACATCATAAAGGTCTTTTTAATGATTAAGCTTGCGAGTTCTCTGGAAATGTATTTTAGGCTTATTTTGTTACTAATTTAGCTATATGAGGTCTGTATGTAGACCACAAGCTTGCATAAGCATAGAAGTGCCTAAGGCTATCTATGAGCTGCTGTGATTCGGAAAATGTAATCTTTGTATCAATATTGCAAATTATGTCTTGAATGGAAAAGAACAACACGAGTTTCTTGTCCGTTATTCTCCAGCGATGACAGCTATCCGAGCTAAGTGGTAAACTAAATTTTGAAATGTCTGGGTATAAGTGAGGTATTTGACTTTTTTTTGATTTAATAAATATTTTTTCATTTCATATACTACCGCGCTTAGAGCGTAATGAAATATTACGGGTTTTACGATTCTTTAATAACAAGAAATAAAAATATATATAGTTATTATTGCAAATGCAAAAATGTCATGAACTATGAGATAAACCCGTCGTCAACGTTACGTCTTCAATTATTGTTTATTTTATTTAAGTGTTTTATTCGTAAAGTGTAGATAGTTATATAGGTTAGTGCGTGATTTGCTACTTCAAGGTTTTGCAAAACATACTTATGTTAATGATGATAAAAATGATAAGGTATTAGGTTAGGTCAGGTTATTGTCAAGTGGCAACAGCCGTGCATATGACGGAAGTGATGTTAATAGTTCAAATTGTTTATGCTAAAGGCTAAGAGATAAACCCGTGTTATCTTAACGTTGGGTCAGATTCGTGAACTATTTGAAAAACCCGAACATCTTGAGTAAAGTCCTCAAACCTGCAATGATTAAATTATTCTGGATTGTAATCAAAACATTAGATTCTATTTATGATATATAACCTTAGATATTTCATAGCTTTGGGTTACTATTTATAGTATTAAAGTGTAAAACCCGCCATAATTTTCACATTCCTAAATCTTTATTTAGTGGCATATTGTGTCGCGAAATCAATATTGGTTTCTTACAATAAAGCCGCGTTAAAAACGAAAAATATTTTTCTGCCACGACAAAGTGAAGGTTATTGACCTTTACTTTTTATTCCAAGGCGGGACATATAGGTAAGCGATTGGTTAACATATAAGTGACCATAAAAGTTCATGAACACCTACAATATTTGAGGATTTTAGGTATGCTATTGGGCTCTTAAAATTTACGAGACTAAAAGGGTAAAAGGGAAGAAAATAGGCAAGAATCATTGGCCTGTTGATAATTTGATTGGCAAACTATGGCCAGTTTATTCTGCAAAAACTATGTATGTGTCAATATAGAATAAATATACTAAAGATGTAGAAACTTATATGTGTACATATAACAAAAAACATTTTATCATAACATCGCTGCGACACACATTTGTTTAAAGTACTTTATTGAACGACATAGCATTCCTGCATGGAACAACCACGTGTACGCGGCGGTGTTCTGTTTCATTGCGAATTGCGCATAAAGCCAACAGCGCATATTATATTATACGATACACACAAACATAATTGTTTTGAATCGAATTATTGCGTCTTCGGCCACAAGCTTTGCGTAGATCTAAAACCTGCGTGATTCTTGTTTTTATTGAATGAATCTCGACGGATGACGTGTCTCGCCGACGGCAGATCTTGTTTATAGTAGTTGTGTGTAGTAGGAAAATACGAATGATAAAGTTTCGCACGAATACGTCACGTGGGGTCAGCCCCAAGCACGCTTTTGTTTTGCAATTCTTAAACTTGTGCCGCGTGTTTCTCGGCAAGCTCCCATTCCACGTTTCTTGATGTGAGGTTTCCCGATTTAATTTTTACTGAACATTTCATAACGAGAATTTATGGCACGTTATCAAGAACAAATCAACAAGAAACTGACATGTTGTATCAATACAATGAACTGTTGAATACTGATTTCTGTTACGATTACTTATAGTCCAGTAGTTTGTGGTAACTTTATAAACAAAGCAAAAAAAAATATAGGTGTACGCTATATATTTTGGGCCTTAGAAATACAAAAGTATTGACTAGAAAGATACTTTTTTAATTCTAATTACAACTGACTGCAGAAAAGCGCTGTGCAGTTTAGATTCAAGTTCAATTGATCACAGCTAACAACCAAGTTACCAATCAGACAGATGATATCATAGATTACCCCAGCTTATTAAAATGGGGTCAAATCTATTTGCAAAGTATCTTGCTACTATTTATTGGATAATTATGGTAATGCTATGTTTTAATATGAATGAGTGACGTCATTTACGTCCCGCAGAGTTTTAGCCTTCCTTTAGATTACGAGGGCAGTCCGATAAGTACTTAGCCTCACCGCCCGATGGCACCACTATCGTAAGATAAATTTACCATCATGTAGCACATCTTCGTAGACGGCTATTGTCAAAATTTCAGCCGAATTGGATTTGTAGTTTTGTTTTGACCGCGTGTGTAAGCGGACGTGTCCGCGGATTTTCGAAAAATGGAAAAAGAGCAATATCGGCCGGTGATTTGATTCTTGTTTTTGGAAGGGAAATCGCGCAGCGATATCAAAAAGCGCTTGGATGCTGTTTACGGTGACTCTTCTCCTTCAATGGCGACCGTCAAAAATTGGTTTAACGAGTTTCAACGTGGTCGCACGTCAGTTTTTGATGAGCCACGCCCAGGTGCCCCAAAAACGGCTACCACGGAGGATAACGTGAGAAAAGTCCCGATCTTGTATTGGCAGACCGCCGATTGAAGGTGCGCGAGATAGCTGAGACAGTAGGCATCTTAAAAGACCGCGTGGGTCATATCCTGCATGAAATATTGGGCATGAGAAAGCTGTCGGCTCGATGGCTGCCGCGTTTGCTCACTTCGGACGACAAGCGCATCAGTGACACAACTTCAGAGCAGTGTTTGACACTGTTTAGGTGCAATCCGAAGGGGTTTCTGCGTCGTTTCGTGACCGTCGACGAAACATGGATTCACTGGTACACACCAGAGACCAATAAACAGTCGAAACAGTGGACTTTACCCGGCGAATGTGCTCCGAAGAAGGCGAACACTGTCCCATCGGCCGAAAAGGTGATGGCCACCGTTTTCTAGGTTTCACAAGGTGTGATTTACATCGACTACCTGGAGAAGGGCAAAACGGTCACAGGGCTCTACTATGCCGAACTATTGGGCCGATTCAACGCTGAATTGTAGAAAAAACGGCTCCATTTGGCGAAGAAAAAAGTGCTCTTCCACCATGACAACGCACCGGCTCACACCTCCGCCGTCGCAACGGCCAAATTGGTCACATTAGGCTACGAACAGCTGCTCCATCTACCGTATTCTCCAGATTAGGCCCCGTGTGACTTCTTTTTGTTTCCAAACTTGAAAAAGTCCGTCGCCGGACAGAAATTTGAGTCGAATGAGGAGGTTATCGCCGCCACGGAGGCCTACTTTGTAGACCTCCAGAAACGTTCTTTTCAGACAGCTTAAAGAAGTTGGAGCATCGCTGGGTCAAGTGAATCGAGTTGAAAGAAGACTGTGATGAGAAATAAATCGCCACTTTTCCAAAATTTTCGTTTTTCTTTTGTAGGCTAAGTACTTATCGGACTGCCCTCGTATATAACTGAAGTACGGGAGACATTAAACTAATATTTACTCCGTCGACCTAGAAAGGGGCTGACTACTATTGATGACTATACTACTATACTATACTATTAATTACTATACTATATATACTATCTACTACTATTATTGATATTGCTACCGATTTTAAAGCATTTTTATTTGAGCTCTTAAATTAGATCCCATGTGAAATGAAATGATGATTGGGTCGAATGGGATAAATTATAAGCTTCGCTATTCGACGTCCTTACCATCTGGTCCAATATGGCCGCTTTGCCGAGCAAAAAAATATGTACCACGCTTATGGCAAATCAATACAAAAACAAGGCATATAATTTAGTTAATACAAAGTATCATCTTGTAGGTATCATCTATGCTTTTATTGTACGTAGGCCATCGTGGTATTAGCTTGCGTGATCGTACTTTATCGACATTTCAAAACTACGTCATCGTAGTGTAGAGGTCGCGGCTTTGCGTGTTCTAAATAAGTTATGAGACAATTTTACCATTACTTTTATAGTTTATTTTTTAATTATTGTTGTGGCTTTGTTTTAGAAAAATGCATAACATAGAATTTGGAGTTATACATTAAACGACGCTTTTCTAAGACTGATACTTAGTTAAAATAGACAAAATTTTCGGTAGCGTATACATGTATGTTATAACTTATACAATTAGTTGTGAGAGAAAACATTTAAGTAATATTGGCGTTCATTCTCACAAATATATGAAACACACCGTGAGTCTACGGCTATATGAAACACAAGGGTTTCTTTTGAGGCCATTGATCAATCGAATAATATTACAAATTATATTTTCTAATTCGTTATACCCTCAACCATAGCGGGCTTCGGGTTATATATTAACTACGAAGTGTATAACCAAGTCCATCTCGCTATAAAATGTTGTCCTAACTAATTTCAGCAAGAGGTAATTGCTTCTTAACTCCTCATTTCCTCGAATTCCCATCGCGAACGTCGCTTTCGCATAACACAGTATAATGAATCCAATAAAAGAAATTCCCGTAAATAGTACAGGGCAACGTAAATAGAAGTTTGTGGGAGTACCCGACGAAGGATTCGGCGTGGGAGGGCTGCTAGCAGATGTGCGAATGGTTTGATAAAGGTCAAAGGGAGCTCGGTACGTGGGCGGTACGACAACACGTAGGATGAATTTCCACAGCTTGGAACGTTATTGATCGCGAAGCTATTTTAAAATAGTCCGCTGTACGCTGAATTAATAAAATTTGTGATAGGCTGCTTTGTGATCGGAACTGAAGATAAAGTTTATTTTAGCAATATTAATTGTTAATTTTAAAGTTTACTTGATACGCGTTGTGATATTACATTTAGGCTCCACTGTGAAACGGGTCAATGGCTTCGATATTTTACAGCCTTGGGCGTTGCGTTTCGTTTTATGATTAAGGATTAAGGCAAATATACCTCTTCTTTTTTCCGCCTTTTCTATAAAAAATTAAAACTTGGTAAAGCATACATAATATATTTACGTCGTAGATGTTTAGTAATGGAAGTAATTATTTACAATAACGTGAGGTGCTCTTGTTCGTTTGTATTTATGGCAATAAAAATGCTACCGAAATACTTGTATTATTTTTTAAATGAAGACAGTTAGACGTTAATCTCGATTATTACTATGATATTTATTTACTAAGCTTCTGGTCTTTTTTGGAATATTCACACCGCTTCAAAGCGCGGTGCGGCTACTGAAAACACTGACAACTACTTTGTTCGGCCATTCGCCGTATGTATTTTAATAATATAGGTACCCAACAGCTACATACATAGTTCTGACCCCACAGTAAGATACCAAGTCTTGTATCGTGGGTATCGGAAACTTCGAGAGACTTTTCGGTTTCACAAACACCCAGACTCGAAACAAATATTTGTGTATTACACAAACATTTGTCTCGGTGCGGGGATCGCACCCGCGGTCTCACTTTGCGCTAGCTGAGTTAAGCTGTCAAGATTTAAGGTTCTTAGTAAAGTCCATAACAGTTGCGTAGGCCGGAGAAACTAATACACGCCTTATGGTCAGCCGCGAATTACAAGAATAGATGGTTGGATTTCTTCTCATTAAAATTATCTAAGGCTTCATAACGTCCTTGTGTCCACTTAACAGTTGCACCGCAGTGTTAATGTAAAGTAATATGTGATATCCGTCGCAATGTGTTTTTTCTTTATTAACGCTTATCACATTGCTTAAGTGTTATATTTATGCTATTGGATGAGTCCACTTAATACCTACTTAAGGACCGAATAGGAGTTTTGGGTAGAGAGGTATTTGCGTAGTAACGGGAATTTAACGACCAAAATGCAAATATTAAATTTTTGGAGTAAAATCAATATATAATGTACGTACATATATTTAATAGATTTTAATGCTGTTTTAATACATATACCAGAAATATAATGAAAGGATTTATTGCAAAGTAATAAAATAATATTTTTTGTGGTTTTCTTTTTTAGTCACCACATGTTTTTGTTTTAGCTTGAGTTCAAAATACATTCTGTATAATATTATAAATTACTATATGTAGATGACTTTTTGTGTACCAGCTTATATCCTATTCGTTTCAATTACATGACAAAATACATTATTCGTATTGACATTCTGACACGGCGGTGTAATAACCAGATAGGATAATAAATCATTTTCTCGTCATCAAGTGCATTATTGGCTCAAATTTAGGTGGCGTGCTCCAATCACTTCAAATACAAGTACATACTGAGGTAAGGCAATCAGTACTCAGATATAATTAATGGGACCCGATACACTCAATAGTTGAAAACGTATCAATGTCATTGTATTCGTATACTTATATTTCGATTAGTTTACAGCACGCGATATACTAAAATGTTAGGGGACCATTAACACCTACAATTTCTTAGGTATCGCTTTAGGCAGCCGATAACACGAGCAGAGGCGGATGAGAAGAAATATTAGGCTTTGATATGAAAGGTCAAACGAAGACGCATTGCAAAATTTTACACCTACAAGCTAATATTTTGATAATAATCCACCCTATTGCCTATTTGGTTCCACGACATAAGTGTGTGTTGTGTAATCTAGAGATTGGCTGAATTGGTATTGTTTCTCAGCTGTGGCACGGAGTCTGGATATGTGTCTGAAAAATAGTAATGGGGTCGCTCGCTATTGCGTGGAACTTGAAAACAACTGGTACAATATGAATGCAGGAATGCACTTCTATCCCCCCTCCCGGGATTCGTACAGGCTAATTAATAGTGTGACTACTGCTCTAGAACGGTGTCCCCGCTGTTAGATGCAAGGTATGGCCATCAATAGGCGTAAAGTAGGAAGCAGCTGCACCCCCTAAAAAAAAAATTATAAGACGAGTCCAAAATTAATATCATTTCTTTAGCTATGCGGAATTTCCCATAATAACATAATTCACCATCTACTTATGTAGATCTTGCGGACTCATTCAAACTGTTACATTCGTTTGACTTTCAGATTGGAAAGTCATTAAATTCCCCATATCCCTTAAATTCACTTCGATAAAAACTTCTTCAATGAAAAAAATATATAATTTCTCTTGATATATTAGTGACTCTACTTTTTATTGTATATTCAACGTCCCTTTATTCTACAAAAAGTATCATGTATTTTATTTTATATATTACGAGTAGAAAAAAATGCGGAACATTGAATTGTTTATATTGTTGGATGTTGTTTTCGTTCTTATAATTCGCGTCATTGGGAATGAAGAGTTATAAATAAACTATTAACAAATAAACGAAAAGCAATTTAACCGCTGTGGTGCACGAAATTGGTATTTCTCATGTCCTTGAATTGTAAATAAATGATAACGAGGTTTTGTTTTGTATTTGTTTTAATTTATTTTGGTCGAAAATACCTATTAAAGTTCTCAGCTCTAATTGGTTTTTATGTCATAAGGAGTATGATGTTAAACTTACTTTTTTTTACCGATTGGAAAAGTTTGAAGTTGTAGACAAGCCTATTAATTATATATAATAAGGAACGCCTATGTATTTGTACACCCGTAATTGATGACAGCCCCGTGGCGCAGTTGGCTAGATACCAGCTTGCGAAACGAGAGGCCGCGGGTTCGATCCCCACACCGAGACAAATGTTTGTGTAATCCACAAATATTTGTTTCGGGTCTGGGTGTTTGTGAGACCGAAAAGTCTCTCGTAGTTATACCCACGACACAGGACTTGTATCCTAGTGTGGAGTCAGAACTATGTATGTGACTGTTGGGTGTATTTATTTATTGTTTCGAGTCTACGATAACAGGGGACGAGCCTATTGCCCTTTTGCGGGTACATTCGTAGACTGCGTGCTGCTTCTGAAAAATGCTACCATAAAATCACAGAACATTTGAATTAAACTAGAAAGGAAATGTCAGCATGCCGAGCGTCCTGCACCTGCGATAAGACTATCAAATGTTTGACACGGCCGCTTCTTAGTAATTCGGGTAGCGTATAATATCAAGACTTTTATAAATGTGTGACAACCAATAGCAGTCCTTCATTTTTGTTCAATTTTTTTTATCATTGGTCGTGTTATCGTAGTAAAATGAATAAATAGGTGACAGACAAGCGGCGACATTCGTCTCCATACACAATACTGTCTACTTGCTCTCTAATCTTATTCAGCTGTTCTGTGCACAAATACTTAAGTACAAATACATAAGTCGACTTGGAAATATAATCTGGGACCTTTCAATGTGCTATGCGCAATCATGAATCAGTTGGTATAAAATTTAAAAACATTTTAAAATGTGTAATTTCATTGTGTTGCAGTCGAGTACGGGCGCGGCGAATCCCCACATGTGTTGGAGACGGGCAAGTACACGCAGACAGCCAACCCGCCCCGCATAGCGCTGTCGCCCAACGCTGAGGTGCTGGCCGTGTCAGTCGACTCGTCTATTGAGTTCTACGACACATATACAGGACAACTTTATGATACAGTCGAGAATATTTATTCGGGTACGTATTTTTCGGAGTCTGCTGGGGTTTATTTTCAAAGCTAGTTCTTCAATATTTTTGGAAAGTGGTAAAAGGATTGGCTATGTTAAAATATGTGTATTGTAAAATTTGTAAACAAAAAATTGTTTGGTGTGCGAACTGGATGATTCTCTATTTTTAGTTGTGAATGCAATGTTTGTTATTGCATGGAAATTGGAAATGCTTAATGTTGTTACAACATTGATGATGTAATTAGTAAAATTCAAATACATCATTAATAAGTGACGTAAATCATCGCAAATATATAAATTATATAACTTGACATAATACCTACAATTTACACATACTCGTATATGGCGGCTGTTCCAACAAATTCCACGTCATTTCTTGCAAAAAATACAATTTGCATTAAATTGCGTCATCTTCTTGTACCGTTTATATTTTAAGGAGCAACATCCCGGATTTGCTTTTTTTTTTTACATATTTTTCGTTCAATCTACGCATAACACATATGTAAGTGCTAGATATAGTGTTCCGTTATAGTCTCCGAGTATGTTAGTGAATCTGACGCAGCGGCTGCAACACTGCGTTCATAAGATTGTAGGTCCTGTCTTTATTATAGAGCTAGATGTGAGGCCCAGCTCCGCCGGGACCCAATCTTAAATTCCGTGCTCATTCCATGTGAACACATTTTCACGGAATAAAAAGTAGTCTACAGGGTTTCCCGTAAGTAGTGGACCAACGGGTTGTGGGTGATAGGGGGAACTATTATCTACCAAAACCACTAAAAATTATTGTTCTAGGTCTTATAGCTTTGAAGTTATGATTTTTTTTAATAAATAGGTGAAATTATCGTCCTAAGTACAAACATTTTATAATTTTACGAAATCTATTATTTTTTTTATTATTTCTATTCTAGGCGGTTAATAATACATAGGTCTTTCTAATTGAAATATTTAGTTAACGTATTTAGGTGTAATTATCATAAGAATGAAAATTAAAAAATAAAACTAGTGCAATTTTTACATTTCAAGATGCTCTATGTGGTGTTTGAGCTAAGCTGGTGTAAAAAAAATGTATTATAGCCTAGTGAAACTTTATTTTAAAAACATCTACATGTCATACCAATTACAAAAAAGTATAACAAGTACTGTGGTTTCAAATAAGTATTTTTCCTATTTTAATTACTATCAAAACCAAAGGACATTTTTGCAAGAAAATAAAAATACATTGCTAATTATGGAAAAGCTTTTATTACACATTTTTTTTCTTACATTAAGTGCTCGAAATGCTTTCCTCTAGCTCTTATGCATAACCAACATCTTCGTATAAAGTTTCTTTGTAAACTTCGTCGAGCCCGTTCATTATTTTTTATCGATTCAGCAACATGATTTAATTTTTGTCGTAACTCTCTTTCATCAGAAATATTCGTTTCATAAACTGCTTCTTTGAAGTAACCTCATAAAAAATAATCCAAAGGATTCAGGTCGGGAGATCGTGGCGGCCATGATATTGTACCTCCGCGTCCTATCCATCGATTTGGGTACGTCACGTTAAAAAATTCTGTCACTTGCCGTGAATAGTGGGCTGGTCGTGCTCGTCCACAGTGTCAGCTACCTCGTCATTAAATTTATATAAGACTGCCTCGTAGTCTCGCGGCAAGTATTTGCCGTGCGATCTAGAGGTCCTGGGTTCGATTCCCGGGCCGGGCAGTGTTATTGGGATTTTCAATCAGGAAATTCTCAGTAGCAGCACGGAGTCTGGAAATGTGCCCGAAAAACGGCAATACGCTTGCCCCTATTACGTGGGACTGATACATACCTGGCGATATGTGGGTGCAGAAATGCACCTCTGCCTACCCCGTCGTGGAATACAGGCGTGCGCGTGAGGTTAGTAAGTTTTGCGTGAAAGAATAACGAACATCCATACAAACTTCCGTCTTTATAATGTTAGTGTGATACGTGTTTCCCAAATATTTGTTAAAAAAGAGTCGACGAAGAACGGAGAAAAACAGATATTGCACGTTACTAAAAGCTTCAACAATCTTATTATGGGTTTAGTCTCAGCGATACTAATGTACCCTATGTTATTATTTTTGTTGATGAAATGTATGTAATAGACAAATTAAGGTCACCTGCGTTTTGAAGACGAAGACTAAAAAATATTACTTAAGAACTTATACGCCCCAGCATTAAGAGTATATTAGGAGCGTGCATAGACCGAACTTACAAGAATAGTATTAGGCGCGGTCAGTACTTAGATGAGTCAGAGCGTCGCAAAAACTAACCGTGCTTCGGAAATCATTTTATTTTTATATAAGATCGAAACTAGCACGCAATAGTCTTGTCAGAGCTATAATTAAGTGCCAGGTTTGGGCAAAAAGCTCGTTTTTTATTATGTTGGGTCGGGCCAGTGTACTCAAGTCAAACTCTCAACAGTAGAATCCACTACTAGGAATTTAATTCGATATAGATATCAATAAGAGGGTATTTAATGGGTGAAGTAAATATTCGTGATAATTCATTGTAAAAACCGAATTCAATCCGGGACAACAGTGGTGTTTGCCTTGGATTGAATCTCGTTATTGGCCACATGGTGTGTTTTCGTGCGTTTAACCCTTTGGGATATCTGGTAGGCAAGGGCTTATATGCCTGTATAATATTAAAAAGTTTGTACATACAATATTTTACGTCATTTATTCCCATCCTCCTTTATCGCCAATACCATCAGCCATAGACAAAGAGAGCCGATACAACGTATTTTACGTAGATAAATAAATCGGTACTGAAAATGTAATCTCCTGAAAGAGGCTTGCATGCAACGATACAATGTCGCTTCACACTATATAACACGCAGGTTTGTAGGCTGTTCAAGTTGATAATGAATTTACACCTCGAGCACTAGATAGGCGTCCACCCACCGGAAGCCGTGTAGGATGCTGCAACACAACAGATAAGTTAATAAAGGTTGAACGTGGGCACAGGATGTGAAAGTTACTGTCCAATAACTTCATAACAGGCTTAAATTTCCACTTTTAATGAGTTAGAGGTATGGCAGTTTGTAATTTCACAAGTTCCTGTATTTAACACGCACTTATGACCCATCACTTTTGTATTGACTTGGCAAAGTGATGAGGCTTGATGGTAAGTGCAGTGAAAGAACTAAGATAACATAAGTCTGATGCACTTATGTCCTTTTCGTGTCGAAAACTTCCAAACATTTTGTGTTCTTGTTACCCAGAGAAATATTAGACCACACATTTGTTTCTATGTGGAAAACGATTTATAGATGTTTTGTTATATTCAGCTTCTAACTAACCTTCAACGTGGATGCTGTTTGGGTGACATAATCATTAATACTGACCGCACTGGCACACTGATATTTAAGGGTTGTAGTTTTGTGATTCAAATATTCAAATCTGAAATCCTGAAAAAAATGATATATTATGGTTCTACCGTAGCCAATTTAACACTTGAACTCTACGCAACAGTGGAAATATCTGAAAATCAATTGAATAATTCAGCCGATACAAGGCCACCAACGAAAACACAGTGATAAACAGGACAGTTAAAAACTCAAGTCAGACATCTTGCAGATGCCTTAAAAATCCTTGGTTAAAACGAGGTTAAATTGCTAATTTATAAAAAAATGTCTACCACGCCACCACGACCATATTGGCCGGCGATGGACTGTGAACTAAATCCTTGTAAGGCTTAAATAAACACGTAGGATTATCGCTCGGCGTATATCCATTTTAATGCCAATGTTACTGATGCAATACGCGTTGTACTACAATAGCAAGTGTGCAATCAAAAGACACAGTAGATAAGAGCGGGAAATACATGCCGACGACCTCATTAGAGGACGCATGTAGATATCGCTTTGATATCGCCATTTAGAACGGAATGTGTCTTCTGCAAATGTTGTTTTATAATTGGCGATAGCCAGCCTATTCTAACAATAATTATTATCAGTAGCGAATCCAAGGAAGGAAGGATTATTAATAAGTATTCTTAAAGTTTATTTTTTTATTTTGTTCTAGACTGTAGAGTCAAGATCTGTTATTTATATTTGACCATTATAAAGCCTACCCTCACGTGAATTGATCCTTGAACTTACATGCTGAGTCAGTCGCCCCTTGCGGTTTTAATTAGTTGTTTCACGGTATCTTGGTTGGACGTGTAAATTATTTCATTGCATAGCAATTTTTCTTCCATGTAATTTTTCCACAACAGTAATATTAAAAATTTGATTAAAATGTCCCTCGAGGGTATAGCCCCCCACAGTCCCCCACCTAGATCCGCCACTGTGTAAGTGGTTTTGTATGCGGATGTGCTAGATTTTGCAAATAATCACAATTACTGATAAAGTATATTGATGTAGATCAGATACGGGCGTTCAAGAAAATAATATTCGTGTTACGGGTAATAAAAGATTATTGTGTTTCTTTTTTAGTTTTCTTAGATATTTAAATATGTACATACATACATAAACACACGCCTGTATTCCCCGAAGGGGTAGGCAGAGATGCATTTCTGCACCCACATTTCGTATGTATCAGTCCCACGTAATAGGGGGCGAGCCTATTGCCGTTTTTGGGGCACATTTCCAGACTCCGTGCTGTTACCGAGAATTTCCTAATGGAAAAACCTAATAACACTGCCCGACCCGGGAATCGAACCCAGGGCCTCTAGATCGCACGGCACATACTTGTACCGCGAGACCACGAGGCAGTATTTAAATATGTATTTTGGCTTATTGTGTGAGCGATAGCCTAGTTGTTTGCGATATGGACTAACGACAGGTTGCGTGTTCGAATTCAGGGTCCATACAGACATAAACCCTTGTTATTTCGGATTTACATAATTATGGATTGGTATGCGAATTATATTCGTGAAGCATCGTGAAGAAACCTACGTACTTATTACATTTAGCCAACATTATTGATGGTATTCGCCTGATGTACCTATTGAGATAAGGGTATAAAAATGAAGAAGGGACTATAGTACCTAATAGAAAGTTATTCCGGTTTATTGTTGATCTGCTATAATACGCACATCTCTGAAATCCGATGTTTGGTTGGAGCCTTATACAAAATACTTGTACGTTGGCCCAGTGTATTTCCAAACCCACATTTCGCCAAGTTTTTTTTTTTTTTTTTTTTTGGGAAATAAACAGAACAATCACAATCAAAAATACAAAACAAAAATATAAACACAATCCAAAACAATTTCCACTTATAGGATAATAAATAGGGTAATAATTAGTAGGGTATTAATTACTTAGATTCTAAGATTTCGGAGTCTGAAAATGTGCCCGAAAAACGGCAATAGGCTCGCTTCCTATTACGTGCGACAGACCTGACGAAATTTGGGTGTAGAAATGCACCTCTGGCCTCTGCCTACCCCATGGGGGATACTGGCGTGAGGTTATGTGAATTTCACTTAGACGTCATAAAGGTATCTTTATTTATGGAAAATCCGCGCTCTCGTAGATCCGCTATTTATTAATATTTACAATATATTCTAAGTAATAATAATATTAGACATCCGTTGCAATATCTCCAATTAGTATCATTTGCACTCAAAGCGTAGGATGAGCATTATATTTAGAAGTAATAGATTTTCTCGGCTTCATTCGTGTGGAAATCCTACCTGTATTTTCTAAGTAACTTGATTCTTAAACGCCCATAAATATCCGACTACAAATTGTATTAAGTTTATACCGTTTTTAATGTATTAGATAAATTTGAATTGGCACAAGAAGCACACTGCATCTAATGTTTAATGCATTCCTGTCTCTGGAGCACCGATGGACGGCTCGCAGTGCATAAAACAAAAACAATTGAAAAGCGTACGAGGGGAGGTCCAAAAGTCCGCGGAATGGTAATGAAGGAATGGGGATAGAAATATTTTTTTAGTACCGTCGTATACGTGAACTCATTATTACTTTAAATGTCAAATTACAACATCATATCTTTATTAGTTTACGAGTTATCGCCCAAATAAAAAGTAAATCGGGAAGTTAATTGCAATTAGGGAGCAAATTGAATTTCGTGCTGTCATAAAGTTCCTAAACAAGCAAGGAAAAACCGTTCAAACTATTTTAAACGTTATTAGTTCTGTTTATGGTGATCGTTGTCCTAGTAAAACGATGGTTTATAAATGGCATGGACTTTTTAAACAAGGCAGATCATCCATTGAAGACGATTCCAGTCCTGTACGGCGGACTGAGGTCATCACGTTGGAAAATATTGAAAAAGTGGATAAATTTGTTTTGAATGACGCTCATTTAAAAAAAATAGTAATGTGCATTAGTTGGAGTATCAGATACCATCATTTTGAGGATCCTGCATGACCATATTGGTATGACAAAAGTCAGTGTCAGATGGGTATCAGAATACTCACGCTGCGCCGCCTCAAAAGCAACAGCGAGTCAATGCGTCTGAACACTTTTTGGAGCTGTGTGGCGATGAACCCACCACGATTCTGGAGAAAATTGTTACTGGAGACGAAACATGGGTTCATCACTTCGAGCCTGAGCCTAAATAGAAGTCGATGAAGTGGCATAAGAAGGGTACACCACCCCCTAAAAAAATTAAGTGTCGGAATCGGCCGGGAAGTTGATGGCTACGATTTTTTGGGATTGTGACAGAATTTTACTAATCGATTACAAAGAAAAAGGTACCACAATCACCGGAAGATACTACGCAACAATGTTAGAAAATTTAAAAGATGCTATTAAGGAAAAACGGCGAGGAAAAAATTCTAAGGGTGTGCTGTTTTTAAAACACAGCGCTCCGGTTCACACGGGCAAAGTTTCAATGGATGCCTTACACAAGTGTGGGTTCGAGCCTCTTCTCCACCCACCATACAGTCCAGATCTAGTCCTCAGCGATTTTTTTTATTTCTAAATTTGAAAAAAAGAGTTAAATGGAAGAAAATTTTCGGATAATAACGAAGTGAAGGAGGCAATTTTAGCACATTTTCAGGGCAATGAAAAAATTTTTTTTTGGATGGTTTAGAAAAGTTAATACCAAGAAGTAAAAAGTGTATTGAGCTCAAGAGGGATTATATTTAGAACGAAAAATATTTTGGTATTTTTATTTATTTGACAACCCTTCCATTCCGCGGACTTTTGGACCTCCCCTCGTATGTCTGAAACGGGAGGGGTTCAATATTCGCACGGAATCAAAATTATGTGTGATCTGTTGTGTCTAGTGTTTGTGTCTAGATGTTTGTGAGAAATACTTGTTACTGATACTGTTATAAGACTTGTTATCTTGGTCCGAGTTCTGCACCGTGGAACTCATCATCATCATCATCGTCAGCCCATATACGTCCCACTGCTGGGCACGGGCCTCATCTACAACTGAGAGGGTTTTAGGCCTTAGTCCACTCATAGGTGTATTCATTTATGTTGAATGGTGAAAGTTAATCGTCTTCTGCTAATTGCTACATACCAGTGGCGGTACTTCCATAGAAGCCCAAAAGCCCAGTTTGCCTTACAAAATTCCCAATAATAATCTTTAAGCTTTAAATCTTTATTTAACAAAAGCAATTTGACATATAAATTAGAATATCCTGAGCCTACAATAAACAATTATAAACTAGACATTATACAATAAACGTGTAACATTTTGGGCTTCTATGGAAGTACCGCCACTGCTACATACATACATATGTACATACCGTCCTAACGTTACGGGTCTTCGAATACCGGGTACGACAAAGTATAAATGAGTTTTTCCATTCTTATTAGTAGTACTGCATCAGGAAATGGACTCAAAAGCGGCAATAGACTCGCCTCCTGTTACTCTGGACTTAAAACCACCTATTCTTTTACATTCGTACATATGTATATGTATTGTTGAGTACCTAACTCAACAAATCCCAGTGACAACATGCAGATTAATATGAACACGCAAATCACGAGTCCTGTTCGTCTTCTTCCGTTGTTAGTCAACGCGAAATGTCGCTTCCGACGGATTAAGTGTTTCCGTCGATGTTATGGCGAGCTATACCATTACGCCAGCGTGTGCAATAGCTTTCAGACCGCAGATTGATTTTAACGAGTGCCAATAAGGGTCGCCGGTCGGTTCAACTTTCTACACTCGTAAAATGCAAAAGTTACGCAAATATTATCCGACAGTATTTAAATGGGATGCCAAATTCAAATGTCTACTTAAATAAATACGAATACAATATAATTTTACTATTTGTAATTGTCTTTCTTTTTTATGTGAGGGTGAAACCTCATAGTTCAATGTTTTGTCACCTGCTTTGCTGTGGAGGAAAGTGGACCACTCTTTGCTTTCCAACTCCTCTTTTATTTGGCTTTTTGATTAACTTCGTCGCGGGATTATGACAAATTTAGGTCCCCACTTTCCATAGATTCGCTGAGCTTCATTGCTCGGCGTCAATACTGTGCGTGCCGCTGTTGATCCTGGAGCACAGGAGTTACAGTGGCGGGTGTGTGGTAGGATAGGGCCTAATTAATATAAATACGAAAGTAATTCTGTCTCTCCTTAACGCTTTCATTTTAAATTGAATTTTTAATTTGGAGATAAATGGATCTATGGAAAAGAACATATGCTGGCCAAACTCACCTAATAATAAAGTTAAAGATTTTTTGAAGTTATACTTCTTTTGGCGCGTTAGGGAAAAATGATGAGAGTGATTTTTTACGATGCGCGCGCACACCGACACCAAAAAGTTATTCAGAAAAAGTTTGTTTTAAATTTTAAGAATGTAGAATAGTGACAGTAATAAAAAGGGATTGACATATTTTTTTAATTTTAAGTAGTTTTGATTATTTTATTTATTTATTAGTATATCTATATTGTTAGAAACTAAAATTTAATTATTCAAATCTTTTAAAATGACTGTTATTTGACCTGATGCCGTAACTATAGTAACCAAATAATAAGACGCGTAAAAACTTTCAGGCCGATCAAGAAAATATACGATCTGTGTCGTTTTCCCGCGCTTGCTCTATATTTTCGCCAATGCAGTGTTGCCACCCACACCAACTTATTTCTGACAATATATATATATATATATATATATATATATATATATATATATATATAAATCGCGAAGGACTTCTTGCGTCTTTGCAAACTACCACCCTGCGGCGTCCACTGAATGTAGTGAGATTTTTAATGTTTTAAATGCGTATGTAAGATGTTTTATTCAGTATCATATCAGTAGTCGACTTCAAATTTCATTTAAACGTTAAATGGTGATAATCAAATTAAATATTTCTAGCTGAATTTGTGCGTCCGTTCACTCTTGAATCTTTCTTGCACACTGAATACCTGCGTATACCTACTAAACACTGCATGCACGTTCCCGCCTCCATCCGAATGTATGTTCAAATCAATTCCGTATAATGCTCTGCATATATCATAATGTTTATACTAACTAAATTACATCCATCTACTATTGAATTCAGATTGGTTCCGAATAACTGAATTAGTGCGTCCGTTCACTCTTAAATCTTTCTTGCACACTGAATATCTCCGTATACGTTCAAAACACTGCATGCACATACCCGACTCCATCCAACTGTATGTTTAAATCAATTCCGTATAATGCTCTGCATATATCATAATGATTACAATAACTAAATGACATCCATCTACTATTGAATTCAGATTGGTTCCGAATACTGTTTTTGAATTATTGTATCCAGCTTATCAGCCAAGAGGCTTCCACCTATATAAGGGCTTATAATGACTCCAGGCACAGATAATAAATAATTAATAGTTAGCATACAAAACTGACAATACCTATGTATAGCGTAGGTATTTACACTTTGGTGGTCTCCAAAATTTTAAAAAGCAATATAATCATTTTTGACGAGTGACAGGTAAGTTTGTATGTATAAACAGGTAAGCTCAGAGGCACAGGCTGGTGTGAACAGATAAGTTCGGAGTTGGACAGGTAAGTATGTATAAACAGGTAAGCTCAGAGGCACAGGCTGGTGTGAACAGGTAAGTTCGGAGTTGGACAGGTATGTATAAACAGGTAAGCTCAGAGGCACAGGCTGGTGTGAACAGGTAAGTCCGGAGTTGGACAGATAAGTATGTATAAACAGGTAAGCTCAGAGGCACAGGCTGGTGTGAACAGGTAAGTTCGGAGTTGGACAGGTATGTATAAACAGGTAAGCTCAGAGGCACAGGCTGGTGTGAACAGGTAAGTCCGGAGTTGGACAGATAAGTATGTATAAACAGGTAAGCTCAGAGGCACAGGCTGGTGTGAACAGGTAAGTTCGGAGTTGGACAGGTATGTATGTATAAACAGGTAAGCTCAGAGGCACAGGCTGGTGTGAACAGGTAAGTTCGGAGTTGGACAGGTATGTATAAACAGGTAAGCTCAGAGGCACAGGCTGGTGTGAACAGGTAAGTTCGGAGTTGGACAGGTATGTATAAACAGGTAAGCTCAGAGGCACAGGCTGGTGTGAACAGGTAAGTCCGGAGTTGGACAGATAAGTATGTATAAACAGGTAAGCTCAGAGGCACAGGCTGGTGTGAACAGGTAAGTTCGGAGTTGGACAGGTATGTATAAACAGGTAAGCTCAGAGGCACAGGCTGGTGTGAACAGGTAAGTCCGGAGTTGGACAGATAAGTATGTATAAACAGGTAAGCTCAGAGGCACAGGCTGGTGTGAACAGGTAAGTTCGGAGTTGGACAGGTATGTATAAACAGGTAAGCTCAGAGGCACAGGCTGGTGTGAACAGGTAAGTCCGGAGTTGGACAGATAAGTATGTATAAACAGGTAAGCTGTCCACTGTGCTTACCATCAGGTACAGTGGAGTCACTTTGCCGTACCAGAATAAAAAAATAAATAAAAAAAAAGCTCAGATGCACAGGCTGGTGTGAACATGTAGGTTCAAAGGTAGAAAGAGGAAGTTTCATGATACGAATAATATAATAGTAGTCATATTCATGCAGGTGAATATACGGAATAAAAGACATATCGTAATATAAAAAAACATTCAAAGTTTTATTTTAAATTTTACAAAAAATGTGTATCCAAACATACAAAACCTTTCAATCAACAAATCAATGCAATTTAACATTGACATAATAATAAACATATATTTGCTCTGCCTTGCCTAGTAACGAAATAAACTTAATTATGAACATCAATCAGTCTTCATTACAATGGAACATGTATTTTTATATTATAATTAAAAATAAATCAGTGGCTACAACTAAAAGTATCATGCCCGGTTTCTGAGGTGCTGTTAGATATCTCTCCATTAATTATTAATTCGATAAACAGACATCTTTTTAAATACTTTATTAAGTCATTTGTTTTAAAAACGCTTTTAAAGGCATTTGCTTCTGTAATTTCAGTTATGTCAGTAAAATCGTTTTTAAACAAAGTTTAATGACAGCTAAACATCAGATAAAGTTATGGAATAAATAAACAGCTGATACGGACCTCAGAAACCGGGTATTAATCATCAATTCAAACATAATTATAAGTATCTTGATCATTGGTATGTATTAACAAAGTAACAATATTTGAAACAAAACATACTATTTTAATTAAAACATAAATTTTCTTCTCTCATTTCTTATCCTTAGAGTAAATATTTTGGACGAATACCTTTATTTTTAGCCAGTCTTTATTCTTAAGTAAATCTACATGTTGTTCTTTTAGTTTCTCACATTCATTTCTTTTAGGCGGTTGGTGATTTTTTATCTGAAATTTAAAGTATTTTGTAACTACGTCCTTTTGTTCCTTTGTCCAAGGTACCAACGTCCTTTTTTTCCCCTTTCGTATTTTGTTTTCGTTACCTAATTGAGACACGGGTTCATTAATAAGTTGTTGACAATCATTTTGCATACCAGATGGTCCAGCCTGAGATAAGTCATTTAAATTATAATATGTTTGTACGTAATCAGAATTAGCATCTAAAGTAGGTTTAGGTTCAGGATCATAGTCTATAATTTCGTTGTTGTCCACGGGCTCTTCAATTAGCTCCTCATTCAAATCTAAATCAATCTCTTCGAGAGATTTTCCTTTGTAAGCGTCTGCTTTTCCATCTTCCATAAGAATGAGAAGCTTTGATATCTTAGCAGTTTGGTATACGTCATCTGGCAACCTGTAAGACTTTTTATGAACTTCATTAGTATGGCCCATGAATGTAGCCAGCTGCTCCATATCATTTTTTTTTTCAGACATGTTAAAAATTTGTGATAAGGTGGCTAAATGTTTTCTTAGCCTTGTAGAGGATATTGCTTTAGGCTGTTTCGCCCCTGATAATTTGGCATGCTTTTCCAAAACTTTGTAGCCATAAATTGTATTGTTATAACCGGGATTACTAAACAAAAATTGATTTGGTGTCGAAGCAAAAAAAATATGCCTAATAGATAATAATAATTTAATATCATCTTGAACTTCTTTATTAAACAGAACTGGTACTCCGCGGCCGCGTTTACCTCTAATGACAACACGTTTAAATTTCTTTACCAGAATCCTTTCTGAGGCAGTAAGCGCACGATCAAACTCTTCATACTTATTATTATCATTATTGTCGCATTCTAAATAATCGTGCACTGTAATTCTTTGAAGTTCTCCAGGCCTGCGCCTATTTAATAAAAAAACCCTACAATACACAGTCTCTAGAAGTTGTGTATATGTTTCAGTAGTTTGTAAGCCATCTTTAATTTTTATTGCAGCATCCAAGGATTTTTTATTTACTTAGGTATTCTTTAAGAATTTTTAAATCATTTGCTAAAGGCACATTCCATTTTTTCTTGTTTAAATCTGTTGCAGCTTGTGTAGACACATCATATTTCCAATTTGATTCAATAAGTTGAATCAAAGTTTTTAAGTGGGCTTCTATTTTGCCAGTATCTACTTCCGTGTAAGGCCCTTGCTTTTTTAATGCACACATTATTGCAATATTGCAGCATTGGAGTGTAATTAGAACATGTCACAGAAAAGTCAGATATTGAACCAGATTTTGAATCAGATAATTCCTGTAAACAGAGATACATACAATAAAATACATGATTAACAACACTAAAAGAAGAAATTTAAGATAACCGAGACATCATAGGTACTTTTTTCTTTTTTTAAGAGTGACTAATGTAAAGTTAATGAATAGATAGCAGTAGCTATTAGGTATTCAGCTGGGAAAAACTCGAACCAACACAGGGTGATGTGAACAGCTAAATTCAGAATTGGATAGGTAAGTATGTCTACATAGGTAAATCAGAGACGGATTGGTAAGTATGTATAAACAGGTAAGCTCAGAGGCACAGGCTGGTGTGAACAGGTAAGTCCGGAGTTGGACAGGTAAGTATGTATAAAAAAATGTGTGTACGTAAGTCGTGTTTTATCTAAATTAAAACATACGTACCTCATGTAAGGTTTCTGGTTGGTTTTCTTTTTCTTCCTGTCTCTCTGAAAACAAAACAGATATATTTTTATTATTATAAAACAATAAAAATTTTAAATACGCTCGACCCAAAAGCAAACAAAAACAAGAAAGCCTATAAAAAGTAAGACACACACTCAGGTACGCACGCACGCACGCACTCACGCATACACACACAAACACGTCAAACTTATAACACCTCTCTTTTTGCGTCAGGGGCTAAAAAGATTTTATATACCTAACTGTAATGACGTTGTCTGATGTCATGTAACTCCATACCAAATTTCATCCAAATCCGTTCAGCCATTTTTGCGTGAAAGAGTAACAAGCATCCATCCATCCATCCATACTCACACACACCATACCTAAACTTCCGAGGCGCTAACGCACTCGCCCTGAGAAACTCTCGCGTTTATAATAGGTATTAGTACGAAGTAGGATGATATTACGATATAAGAATCAAATAGGTAGGTAAGTAATATAGAAGCATGTACCTACTTACTTTAAATTATTACTGGTTATTACAAAAACATTCGTCTTCTGGAAAATGATCATACATGGCATATTCGCAAAATTTACACCACATGAAAGAAGAGTTATAAAGTCTTTTAAAGTCATCGAAATTCATGGGTAGTACAAAGTGTTCAACTACTGAATTAGTAATATTTATACTCGTATCACAATGTATGCACCAATTTAGCAAAATGAAATGCGTTGAATCCCAAGGCCATTGCAGTTTAGCTTTATAAAAATGTATAAAATCATTTCTTTTAAAAAAAGTATCCACATCAATCACAACAACCATTTTTTCAGACAACACACGTTCACTCATAGACAATTTAACGCAAACTAAGCTCATAATATAATATTATAAACAGACAACATGTTTAACTGTAAGTATGTAGGTACTTACTAGCTAGATTTATAGGTATTATAATAAGATAAATCGTGTTATAATTTTCATTTAAGTAGTAAAAAGTAAGTACTCACGGTTTGCCAATTTAAGAATCCTTGCACTTCTTTTCATTGTGATTCATATATTATTATAATCACTAACTATATAATAGACCAAATAAATAACCACTTTTAACGCACTTGCAAATAATTCACTTTGGTGACAATCTTACATCACGGCCGGCACATGTATGTTTGTTTACAAACTTCGGCACGCGAGCGCGCTGAAGCCCGCCGCCCCGCGCCCCGCGCCATGCGTTCCTCGTGAACCCCGATTAGGCCCCTCAGACACCGTACCTAATGCCCGTTTAAGGATATTTAAGAGACGCAAGATTGTTGTCACGAAAACATGATAAAAACTTTACAAATTAAGTACGATATTCAATGGACACGATAAGATCGGTGAACTGAACTCAAAGTATACGTGGTAAATTATACGCTGAACACTAGCGCCCTCCAAATTTCAGTCGGACGATGGCGGAACTATGTTATACGCTAAAAGGCATTGTAGTGATGGAATTACGTCCATACCAATTTTTTGCCCATGCATTCTAATGATCATAAGGGACCCTTGGGCTAAAAATGAGGGTCGGTCAATCTTGCGTCCGTATTCCGGACGCACAAAGTTAGTCGGACGCAGCATCATCTGTAAATAGCGCCACGTAAGACGCAACATGTCCTTCAAGATGTATATATATATATATAATATATATATATATATATATATATTGAATATTAGTGATAAAACTAATTTGAATAAACTGTTTTGAGTGCATTTATAGATTTGAGGTTAATTGTCGGTATGTATAATTTATTTACATCGTTAATTAATTATTACATTATTATCTAAAAAAAATTTTTTTTTTTCGTTTTGTTTTATTTCTGGTATATTAACAAATTTTATGTATAAATAAAAAAAATATATTTTATAATATATTATTATATTATTTAAGAAAATATATATTTATGTATGAAGTATAACTTCTAACGCGTGTACATAAGTACACACACACTTTTTTAGGATGATTTTCTATTAGCCCGATTATGTGGTGGAAAACGGCCACAGTCCCATTTAATTTGAGATTTGATTTAGTTGCCGAGTGACTTAATACTTCTCATGCCTCACATTCTTCTTTAGTTTCCAGAAACAAGCGTTAATACCTGTGTGTAAATTAGTTTTCGATTTGGTGATTAAATTTGTATACATAATTTCTCGCCCATTGCGCTACAAATTTTCAATTTTATTGAGCGCGCTATAAAGTATTTAGTAAAAACCTATTACCTAATATAGATTTTTCAAACTCCAAAAATGTTTAGACGTTTAATTAGGATGTTAATTAATATATCAGTTCCGTTATAAACATTTCGTAACAAAATTTTAGTAGTGAAGTCATACAGACGGGCGATTTCTACAGTCATTTACGTAACAATTTTATAATAACCATAATATTTTACTGGTCTCTTGAGTAAAGATATTTCTCAATTTATATAGCGGAAAAATCATTTTATAAAATTTATATATAAAATAAACTAATAGAGTATAGGAAAGCAGATACAAAAGGTGTTACCAAACTAACAAGATCCTCAATACTTTAGCAATAGGTAACCATAAATGTTTCCAAAGATTCCCTTGAAATATTATGTTGACGAAACTTTCAAATACTATTTTATAAATAAATACACCCAACAGTCACATTTATAGTTCTGACCTCACGCTAAGTCTTGTGTTGTGGATATCCGAAACTACGGGAGAGATTAGGTCTTACAAACACCCACATAAAAAAAAAAATTGTGGATGACACAAACATTTGTCTCGGTACGGGGACCCAACCCGTAGCCCCTCGTTTTACCAGCAGTTGTCTAGCCTACTGCGCCGCGGGGCTATTGGGGTTATAAAAGTTAGTATATAACTAGACTAGAGTGTGTTTTCATTCTGAATGTCAATTGGATTACCTTACGTAATTGTATTTAATATAGGAAATATTATTAAAGTCAAACAAACGTTATGGACCGAGACTGGAATAAAATACCCATGGCCTACTGTAATATTCAATACTCTATGTAAATTTATTCATACATATATTTTTAACATAAAAAAACTATTTAAATAAAGCGGTTCAGGCGTTGTGCCCGTTTGTAAATAGAAATTAATCATATGTCACAGAAGTCAGCAGTTTGCCCCTTTGCCTCTCAAACAAACAGTTCAAAACAGCAAAACTTAACCTCAATTTGTAACAACTTGGGTAAATATTGATTTTTGTCAGTCATCAAAGTTATATACACATTATCAACACTCGACGTTATGTGTTTGTTGTGTTGTTAAGCGTGAAAATTGCTATTTAAATTTTATGAATTTTATAAATTTTAATTAATTTATGTTTCTTTTTATATGACGCAGTTTTTTTTTATGATATGGAGTATTAAGAATGTTTTCGAGTAAAAAAATTAAAATGATCGGGGTTAAATTTAATCATAGAAATAACTTATTCGCCTTGATTACTCGCCCACCAGTGGGGCTGATTATAAATATGTATCGATAACAATTTGTAATTAATCCTCCCGCCCTAGTTCAGGTCAAATATCTATAAATTGTTCTTGATATTGTATCAAACGCAATAAAACACTAAAGTATGTCAATAATACACTAAACATAGATAATATCGAAAAAAATATTTATGTGTAACATTTTGCATTTATCACAGAATATGTAAATGAAAGCGCGTAATCGGTGTTACCCAAAAACGGTACAAATAGTACCGCTATTCTAACATTACATTGTGTTAACGCCGTGTTAAAAGGAAGTTAAGTGTCATGGCCAACCGTTGTGTGTTATTCACGTCCATAATTCTGTAATCTGATAAAAATGCGAAGATTCATTCGAAGGCATGTCCTTGCTAAAACCACTAGCTTGGTCATCAAATATGCTCGGAATAGTTCCCGATGGGGTTCCGAGAAAGCTAGCTAGGTCGAGGCTGCGGTCATGACCAGCCCGCCCTGTGCTTCGTAGCCTATCGATTGGTTTGAATATTTTATATAGTCAGACTAATATGCTAGACCTTCAGTGGAAACACACGTACTCGGTCATTAAATATTTAGCTTTGAAAAGCTTTCGGTTAATGTAGGATTTGTTATTAGGGGAAAAAGGCTCCCAGACCATAGAATACCTCCTTACTCTTGTCGCATAATGAAGCGCGCCAACCAAAGTACACTGGGTCATTAGGCTCAAAATAGAGTAGTGATGGCCTCGACATTTAGGCGCGCGGTCGAGAATCTCGGCGGTCGCAGGTTCAAACCCCAAAAACCTCTGACTTTTCTAATTTATGTGTGTACATATTCACAATGAATCGTCACTTACTTTTACGCTGAAGGAAACATCATGAATTTCTTAGGTGTGTAGTCCGCCAACTCGCACTAGGCCAGCGTGGTGGACTAAGGCCTAAACCCTCTCAGTTGTAGAGGAGGCCCGTGCCCAGCAGTGAGACGTATAAGGGCTGATGATGATGATGATGCGTACGTTTTTTGCTGGCGCTGTTTAAAAATACTACTTGTCTACTTACTTCTTTAGAGAAACAACCATGCGGGATTATTATACTTATGTATAATATACTTGACCATTAAATTTATTTTCATGTTGTTTTTGCCCCCAATGACATCACACTCCGTGTTTATTTGTCAGATGTCTCATGCATTGGGATTTGTGACGTCAATTACTATAATGTAAATATTATTCTAAAGTGGAAAAATCTATACCGTTTGAGGCCTTGTATATCTATATTAAACTCGCCAAGGCTTTGAGAAGTCAATATGAATTATTTAACGTCTATTCAAGGCACCCTTATCGATCAAAATGTACCCGGACATACACAGCTGTCGTATTCCACATGCTTACATTTTCAGTATGCAGGCGTATGTCGTTTTTTTTTTTTTTTTTTTTTTTTTTTTTTATTCTGGCACGGCAATGTGACCCCATTGCACCTGATGGTAAGTGTAATGGAGTTCAGAAAAAGTGCCGACCAGCGAGAGATGATGATCTCCCGTTGGTCGACGCAATCATGCCGGCCGACAACCTCTTCACCTATCTTGTGAAGAAGTTTGGGGGACTAATACCATGGTGAACAAAGGACCGACCGCGAGAAACCGGCCAAAAAATGCCGGCACGGTCATCCTTTCACCATGATTGAAGCCCCCCCGAAAACCGGATATACACTGGCTGATCCCGGAACGCAGCACACTTGCATGTGCCACTATGGCGGGTTTTACGCCCTGTGTACGGTGGTCGCTATCCGGGCGGATACGAATATCCTACCACCAGCAACACCAGCGTTTTTACGTAGATATTCAACAGAATGATCATTATGACGTTGCTGGAAGTAATTCTTGTTTAAAAAAATTACTGAATGGAACAATGTATTTTGGCTTCACACCAAGGGCTCAATAATTTAATCAAACGCGCGCTTTTCTTCGTTGCCTTGTTGTGTTCAATGTTGTTGTGAATTGGCGTCGCGACGTTGAAGTTTAAGTTCAAAAAACTATCTGACTGTGAAAATATTTCATAAAACCCCTATTATTATAGACAACCCACTGTTGAAAGCGCATCTTAAGAGCTAATATAATATACAAAAATAATACTTCAAGGGATTGGAACTCGCGACTGTCGATTTGGGGCACATCGCGCGCATTAGCCAGGTCATCTTACACATATATACATACATAATGTAGACACAGGTATAATGCTATTCTTATGCGTCGAGGCAAAAATCATCTATACTATAAAATAAAGTTAAAAATTCGTTTGTTTGGTTGAACGCACAAATCTTAGGAACCACTAGTTTCAATTGGAAAAATATTTTCGAGTTGAATTATCCATCAAGAAAGGATTTAGGTCATATATTATCACGCTATGATCAATAGGAGCGGAACAGCAATGAAAACTGTGGCAAAAACGTGGAAAATAAAAACTATTCAAGTCTTAAGAGTGTCGAATACGAATTTGGGGGCAACAGCTAAATAAATAATTTTACTAAATCGTTTAAGTGTCTAGTTTCATGAATGTGTTAACACTAAAGCGATTATTGCGGTTTGAGTTGGATAAGAGGCATCGCGGTTTTGAAACTCAATCTCGTTGTTACGTGTGAACTGATCTCAATTGATTCGATTATTTACGTTCTGAATTAGTATTTTTAAATACTTTCCAAAAAGTATTGATTAATAAACTAGTATTCGCGATAACTGTATATACTCGAATGTAGATGTCATCTTATAAAAATGCAAAATATTTTATATTCGTTGTCTGCGAGGTAAGTTGATGATACTACCGGTTGTGTTTTGTGGGCCAGTTTAAAATTGCACATCTAAATATATATGTTGTGTTGATTCAAATATTTCTCTTTTTTTTCTAGACTTAGCTTACAATTTTATTTTAATAAAAAAAAAACATGTAGTGTCTTATTTCATAGTGTCTTATTTCATAGTGTCTGATTTAAATGTGTCAGAAGCGGCTTTTGCGTTATGTTTTCCAACTCCTACTTTATATTTTCTTTCTGATTATCTTCGTTGCGGGATTATGACAAATTAGGTCCCCTTAGATTCGCTGAGCTTTATTGCTCGGCGTCGATACTTTGCGTGCCGCTGTTGATCCTGGAGCACAGGAGTTACAGTGGCGGGTGTGTGGTGGGATAGAGCCTTATTAATATAAATACGAAAGTAATTCTGTCTCTCCTTAACGCTTTCATTTTAAGAGATAGGGCTTTTTTAGGTACCTAATGCATCGCATGTTTGTTTTTATAGGTTTAATCAACTATATGAAATTCGACGCGTCCGGCAAATACCTGTTTGTTTGCGGCGATCGTGTCGTGAGAATATTCCACAATGTCTGCGGATATCAAACGACTATAGACAGTTGCAACAGACTGTTGAAGTCCAAGCAAACTTCAGCCACTGTGGAACGTCTCAACAAAACCATTCAAGACTGCAAACTTATTTTGTCTAAATACGGTAAGTAACGACATCTGTGCGCCAAATGTGACACTAGAATAAGTCTTGTGCATTGCATTTATTTTCGTAATATAAGTATTATATTTTTATAAATAAGAAACTTTTATGAAATAGTTATGGATCACAAAATTTAATGTTGAATATATGACACGTATTTTGATCTCAAAATTATTCTCATAAAATATAAACGTCGTCTTCATCCCAGTGTTCATCGCCATATAATTGCATTTACGTTTTATATTATGATCGTATGCTAATCTGTATGTTCAAGCGTATTTTTTTAATTTTAGTTGTTGCTCAAAACTATATATATACTATATACTAAATCTATTGTATGAATAAACTGACCTTCCTCTCCAAGATCACGTACATATTAAATAAAGATCAGTCATGTGGCACGGCACATTTCGTAAATTTGGCATCTATATGAGAATGAGGTAGCAAATTAATAACTTACAATTAAAGAGATTACGAAATATAAATACATTGATTTTTTTTATCCACTAAGATTTTTTTGAGATAAGCGCCATCTGTAGGTCTGCAGTGGAATGGGATTTTTACTTAATATGTAAACACATAATAAATCAATTTACCAAGCCATATTTTATTGTCAACGCATTATTCCTAACAACATTCTTTGCATTTTTGTCCTCGTGCCAATTTTGAAATGTACTGCTATCCCAGCATACGAATAAGTTTTGCGTCTTAGTGTTAAGTACGCATTTATTTTACTTTAAGTTCACAGATACATTGTATGCTCTCAAGATTTCTTAAAAGATTATTTTTGAATAATATGTATTCTAATTTTCGCTATTTATCGTATGAATTACAACACTTTTCCCTATTTTAGTCACGTAATATTTTTATTCAATTATGATTATTGTCATTATGATTAAAATATCATGAAAAAGTTGCCAATAACATATTGTGAGCATGCATTATTTTTTTTCCAGCGAATTAATGGTTATATTTACTTATTTACAATGAGTAATGTTATTTAATAAAACACATTTAACTTGCATTTGATATTTGCACAGTAAGTGCATTGACTATCTCGCACAAGGACTACAAAGAACACACTTGTTATGTAAGCCCTTATTGACAGAGTAATAAAAATATTATTCTTTTTAAAACAAATAGCTAATACAACGCAATAACACAGCCATCATGTTATTATTGCCAATGTTCTAATGTTTACCTCTTGGATGTAATTATTATTGTTTATTATCCATGTGAATGTTTAATTTCAATAAGTTTATAAAAATAAACTTTTAAGTCTACACGTGCTGCTTGAGTGTTCCTAAATGTAATTAATTTCATATTTACTTCACTTACCCATATTGAAATTGTAAATCACAGTCAATGAATTCATCATATTTTTTTACTGTATGTATTTTTCATAATAAATATGAATTTATAAAATTAAAACTCGTTTCATTTTGTAGCTTTGGATGAGTTATCTATTTTGAATACAGGTTTTGCATTATGTAGATTGAGATGATAGAAGATTTGCGAATACTGGAAAAGCAGTCCTCAAGCGGCATAATATATAAGACTTACCTATAAGTGATTGGAAAAGACTAATAAATGAAAAAACTTGCATTGAACGTTAACTTTATTGTGTTCCTCACAAAAGTGACGTTATCGACAATACACTGAGATACTCTGTGATTATACATAATTTAAGTACAGTTTCACAGCTTTTGATAAATAAATACACTGCAGCATTATGCGAACGCACAGTTAACGAGTTACTCAAATCAATTCCTTTAATATTACTCTTTATATTCTGAAAATATATGATTTGTTGCCAAAATAGATTTATGTTACTCGTTTGCTATATTCAATATCGGGATTTAAATAATTTATTTCTATATTGAACATCTAATGCCGAGAATATATCATAATATGCAGTATTTGCTATTTTTGTACCAATTTGCTGTTGTAACCGACAACACTGGCTTCGTAATAGAATGTCTACGTTGAGCCGACACGTGAGCGGTAAATGCACCGAAACAACGGGCAGTGATGCATGAAATTTTGTGACAAACAAATTCGGCCTATTTACATATTGAACTTTAGAACAATCACGCCACACAAGGTTCTCAGTACAAGACATTTATAGTATAACAATCTTAACTATTCAAGGTGACAAAAAACGTAAGTAACAATTGTAATGATGCAATAAATGGCTGTCCGCCGCGTTTTGGCCTCCATACATTGTCCACCGACGCAACTCATCAAAATTTACCTGTAATTATTCCTATGCGCCGTTCTTATTAGGTGAACACAATAATTGACTCATTTTTTGCGTAGTACCAAGGTAATGCAAATAGCGTCCGCCATGACAATCCTTAGGCGCGATTTATTGCACATAAATGCTAAGACATGGAACTGATGCCGATCTATTAATAACAATGGACAGATCAAAATCAAAGGAACTTCATGTAACGTACAATTAAGTAAACGAAAACTTAAGCATAATAATTTGATCGATGAATCATTTTTCCTCGTAGGACTATCATATTTACTGTTAAATTCATACCAGCTATTGTGTGGGTTATGCTAAATTTCGTCGGTTTTCTTCGTGCGTTTCTTCGATTAAATGGTATGGCGAAATGATCGAACATATTGTTAAATTCATCATACACAGTAATAATTCTAAAAACAACAGAACAATACTATTTTGAAATACATTTGCTATTGAATTTAATGAGTTATGAATATTACTGCAAATTATACAACGACAATGTTAGCCAAATATTTGCAGTAATGTAAATGACATTGCATGTTTGTTGATCGGGTCAGAATAGATCTAAAGCTACGTACATACCAACCGTATAAAAATCGAACATACTACAAACTACATATATAACAATCGCCAGTCTCACTTCACATTTCAATACAATTGTATTTATAAGGCTTACTAGTGACCGATAAAGCGTAAACAGGATAAACAGACGGAACTACGAAATATATCTTTAATACTATTGCAATTGTAACTGCTGCCAGAGATTTGAAAATTACTACAGAAGATTGTGAAAAATATTTCTTATTTATATTGTAACTTCAAATGTTTAAAGCAATTGTTTTATGTTTCTTCTCTTAGTATTTCGGGATACCTTCTCTATGGACAGAGTAGATGAAGTAGAAACTATCGGGAAAGTTTTTTTTAAGAAGAGAATGACAAAGAGAGAGAAAGAGAGAGACTAAACTTTAGTGCGGCCAACATTTGATTTTATCAAGATTTTTGTTGGTCAACACTAGCAGACTAGATCAGCAGAACGAAATTGTTCCCTATTATGAAAAGGATACATTTTAGCTTTATCTATCTCTACTGAATAATCATTTGTGATTTTCGTAATGTGTTCATTAATGCCAATGCCTTTCCCCGATACAAATTAAAAAAAAATTAGTGTCGCAATACTACTGCCCTTTACTAAGGTTATATTAAAATTTAATTCAAGTCTATACCATAGAGAATGATTATAATTTGTTAAAGTCGCTTCCCCAGCCTCAGATCGTTATCTTAATTGATGCGATTTTTTAATGATTATAAAAATGAATATAATGAGCTGTTCCTATAGCTAGTGGTAGTACTTCCACAGAAGCCCAAAAGCGTTACACGTTAATTGTGTAATGTCTAGTTTATTATTGTTTATTGTGAGGTCAAGATATTCTCATTTATATGTCAAATTGCTTTTGTTAAAGATTTGAAGCTTTTGATTCGGAATTTTGTAACGCAAGCTGGGATTTTGGACTTCTATAGAAGTACCGTCACTGCCTATAGCGTGTGTTAAAATAATTTCTATTAAACTATTTGAACTGTTCTACGGTGTACGGTTGGATACTTAACTAATAGTTTTTCTTTAACAGAATTACTTATAAACGTTGCTTACTTTTATTTTAACTAAATAATGTCTCGTCAATGAGCAAGACATAACACCGTATAGTTAACGCAAAGATAATAAGTAAGGCTTTAAAATGAACTTAGAATGTAAATTCTACCATTAATCATTAACGTTCACTGAGATTCATTATTTGAAATATTTCCACAGAACATACACAAACGCTCAACAAATTCAAGCGACAACAACACTAACAAATCTAACTTGATTTATACTCCAATACAGATATGTAAACATGAAAGTATTCTATAATATTAGCACTTTATTCGTCCTATAGATTAACATGGTGATATAATCGTGAGAAATAAACACGTGGAACAATTAAACGATCTATGGCTTTATTATCAAACTTCATGAATCATTTTAATAAATAAAGGTGTTTTGGTGTCGATAATCACTAAACTGGCCACGTCAGTTTTCGGGACACGATGTGTAATGGTAAGTGCTCAATATAACAAAGCTGAGGAGCCCAAAGTCTACCATTTTAGTCCTGTCCATTACAGGGTTTCAGTATTAATATTACACTGATTATGATTGCGCGTAATCGTCTCGATCCGAGAATCTTTATGCAATAATTAATACTGGATCAACTGTTTCTGTTATAGATTTTCTGGAATTAGTTTTTGTTTTGTATAGTACGTAAATATTGATCGGAGATGGAATATATGTATAACGTAAGGCGTTCAAGACAAAAAAGAAACTCTCCAAATTGAAAAACTATACAAGTGTGCCTTGGTTACAAATTACGTTACAAAAGTTTAAATTTCAAAAGCATGGTTTAAAATAATTAAAAAACTTACGTTTTAAAGCGAATATTTTAGTAATAATTTTGAATTTGGGTGGTATGTATCTTACATGAAATATTTTCAATTATGCAAAGTTACACTTTTTTATTTATGTGATTATTTGACTGTCAGACTCGACAGTCTGTCTAAAAAAAAGCTATGAAGTTTGACAATAAAGCCATCGCAATACAAGATAAGTTGCGTCCATTATTTACAGTTTTAAATATCTAAAACTAGCAAAATGGAAGCGATTATTCTGTGATATGGTGTTTTATTTCCATTGAGCAAATTAATGGGTATTTGTGACATGATTTATTAATATGAAATCATTTTGCTCAGTAGATGGAACTTGATAAATTGCAAGGGTCCTTGAAAGACTAACAATGGTTTGTCTTTTAATATTCATTGTGTGCACTATTCTGTCGATATTGTTGCGAAGCGTATTATTGTCGTGATCAAACGTTTCGTACAAAAATATGCGGTGACGTCAACAATGATGATTTAAACATTTCTTTTAAATATTGTCGTTGTCTTATTACTACGCGAGACGCATGTCGAATTTAATATCCCATATAAATGCAATTTTCGAAAGACTAGTAATATTGAGAATAACCGCCAATTAATTTTAAATAGAGAAATTCGAAATCCACATAGATAAGGACTCGTTTACAGCACACCGGCAGACACAATAGTATGTCAGTCTTAGTCCATGAATTCATAATAAAAATTATGTGTACCTCATCACTCGTGTATACATGGGGTCCCTATTCACCTAAGCCTAAAATATGTGCTACGTAAAAGGCTATTATGGCTTACACGAGTTCCAAAATAAGCTGGGAGTGTAAACGAAAATAAAAAAAAAACGTATAAAAAAATCAGTCGCGAACGTTGTCTAATTACATAATCGATGCCGAATATCGACAAATAAACTAAATAAAAAAACTAAGCTTAATCAACTTAATACGAAATAAATACTGTAAGTACTAAGAATATTCCTAGTTAGTGTAACTTAGCGACCGGCGCGGGTCGGCTAAACTTTGGTGCAAGTACTACGTCCCTCGCAGTCCGTGAGTATGGCCATCATTTCGATTCTCCGTTACGATAATGGACTAGCATGAAATTCGTTTTCAATGTATGCCTTCTGGGCGTGTTTCACTTATTGGACTCGCTCTCTTCTATCACGGTGGTTCCATCTGAAAATTCAGAGCCTCCTTTTAATATATTCACAAAAAACAGGTAATTGAAAATAATACAAATTGTTCGTACTCATAAAAAATACGGCGTGTTTACACGAGTTTAATGTTTATGAAACTATCTATATTTTTATTATAGAGACTTTTCGTGTATCAGTCAATCAAGATATCGATCAGTGCGTAACTTCTACTAGAGGCAATGTCGTGCCAGTCTAGCAAACCCTTCACCGAGACTTCATTGTCGAAAGCAACTCAAACACCCTCATCATCTGCCAGGTAGGTATACGTTCGTATACGTTCCGCTGCTGAGCACGGGCCTCCTCTACAACTGAGAGGCTTTAGTCCACCACGCTGGCCTAGTGCGGGTTGGCGGACTACACACCCTGTGTACTAATATTACATGCAAACACCATAAACACCGCCTATATCTACCCACACGTACTTCTATATATCGCTGGGTGCGGTTCACCAGTAGGTGTGCAGTCGCAGACAGTCTCCCGCCAGGTCGGCCAGCAGCACCCTGTTCCGCGGCAGCAGCGCGATGCCGGCCACGCGCCGCGGCTTCTTGTCGGCCAGCTCGCACGCCGCCACCATCTTGCCCTCGCCCCCCGCAACCCCGGCATCGCCCCCCACGCCCCCCGGCAGTTCGAGTACGATGAGCGCGGGCCTGCCCCGCACGGAGCGCGCGCACACGATGCGACGCCCCTCTTCTGTCTCCTCCAATGCCACCCCGCCGTACCCGCCGCGACCTATTAACAGCAATATTATAGTATATATAATGTCGATCAATAGTAGTCAGAGCCTTTAACAACTTGCTACTGAAGAACAAAATAACAAGCTTTTATTGCCGTAAATTAACTTTTACATAATTTTTAACATCCATTTTTTTATACTGAAATCCAGTTATAAATATCGAAAAAATATGTCGTCAAAAATGAAATTCCTCAAAAATTTAGAAATTAAATTAGATAGATATGCAGTGAGATATAAAAGTTGAATAACGCGTACAAATCAGATTAAAATACAAAACTAACCTTTGGGTACAGGCGCCAGCGTACTTTTGAGATTGCCTTCAGCATCATACACTCTCACTGCAACGTCAGCGACTATGAGAAGATCCTCTGAGAGAGCCAGCCCACCGACCAAGCCGAGTTCGCCATTACCAATCTGCAGAAATAATAAATAACACAAATTATATTAATCCTACATTTTTACAACTGCTTATAACAAAATTTTTTGGAAAATGTTAACAGTAAGTAATATTTTCCAAATGCTTATTAAAAACGTATTAAATTTGTAAATGATTGACTTACAATCTACATATTTTGCTTGCAAACATTTATACAAAGTAGGTATATTTTTTAATACATGCACGATATAACGACCGCACTGTTACTTTGGGTTGACTTCAGGGCGCTCTAAGCCTCGACTCAAAACTTTCATTAGTAAACGCAATTATATTGGACTTTTGTTTCGTTATCGTCTTCTGATACATCGCTTACTAGCTATTCTGTATAAACGCGTATTGACTACGGTGTCTCGATGGAGAGGCCTATGTCCAACAGTGAAATAATGTGATGACGATAATGCTTATGATGGTCATAGTTAGTGATATATTAGTGATGATAATGATGATGATAGTGATGATGATGTTGGTGGTGATGATTTTGTTGCACTGTTGTATGTCCGTGGTTTGTTTTAGACTAGGGAATTCATTCTTCGCGATGAATTATCACGATTTACGGCAGAGGGCGTGGCCTCTTGACTGTCGCGGACGTTCATAAAAGGTGAACGTCCAAAAAAGCTTAAGTGAAGGGCATCTTAAGTCCTCCTAATTTGGAGGAGTCCACAATTGGACGGTGCGCTGGGCTGCAGCGGACCATTTAGGGCGCTTCTCGCCCTGAGATGCCGCAAAACCGCCCTAAATGCGCTAGATGGTCACCGAGAGGTTTTAGTCGGTATGCTGGCGTAGGATTTTGGTTAGGGACCCAACTCAAGTAAGAGGACAATTATTGTTCTGCGCGCCGAGTTGGAAGGCCAGAGACCCCGACATACCCCTTTCGGCCTCCCCCGAGGTACCGAACAGGTAGTAAGGCGCTTTCCTCTCGTAAAAAAAAGGTGTTTAGTCTGTAAATCAGGACTAGGCTAGCCTGATGGATCACGACCTAAACCCTCGGTTATAGAGGAGGTCCGTGTCCAGCAACAGGGCGTAATTGGGCTGATGATGATGATGTTGGTGGTGATAATTGGTTGCGTTGTTTTGTCCGTGGCTTGTTTGAGCGCTGGTACCTCTCGCTCGATGTTTCCGTGCGCGTCGAAGAGGAAGACAGCGCGCGCCCCGTTGTCTGCGACGGCGAGCCGGCGCGAGTTGGCGTGCGCGGCCACGCACACCGGCTCCACCAGCCGCGCCGACCGGATCGTGCGCAGCGTCGCGCCAGACCCGCTCACCTGCGGCGGATACGGATCACATACCAAGATACTACACACCGCTGGCGATACTTCCATACAAGCACAAAAGCGTTACACGTTAATTGTGTAATGTCTAGTTTATTGTTTATTGTGGGGTCAGGATAATCTCATTTATATGTCAAATTGATTTTGTTAAATAGACATTTAAAGCTCGAAGATTATTTTTCGGAATTTTGTAAGGCAAGCTTTGCTTTTAGGCTTCTATGGAAGTACCGCCATTGCTACAGGGCGGTACTGTTTCGATGGGGGGGGGGGGGGATCTATATAAAGGGATATGTGCTCACGTGTCACCAAACTGTGGCGCTGTATCTACGCGAAATCTATGAATGCGAACATGAGTTTATTAGTGACATTGGTCTACTATATTTTTTTAATTTCTTACATGGATTGTAATTGACAACCCCGTGGCAACCCGTGGGTCTGGGTGATTGTGAAACCATTAAGTCTAGTAATTTCTAATACCCACAACACAAGACTTGTATATTAGTACCAGAACTATTTATGTGTATGTATGTCATGTATTTCGATTGCTGCTCGGGTTTACAAGTTTGTTGCTATTTTATTTTTTCAAGGAAATAGTCAGAAAGCCAATGAAAGAAAATAGAGTTATTTTATAGACAAATGGAAGAGACCAAGCCACAAACTATTATACTCTCTGAAATACCTCCGTAAGTGTTCGAGTCCGCCAATTGACAGCGACCACGCCTTCTGAAGTCACCGCGATACCAGTACAACTCCGCCCTGCCAAACCTGCGAAAAACGATCATTTAATTTAGTTAATAGGTATAATGTTTTACAGCGCTTCAGTAATCATGCTTAAAAAAAGGTAAAAGTATATTTACAGTAAAGTACATCAACTACTTTGACAGTAAAGAAAAACATCGTGAGGAAACCTGCACGTCATAAATTCATATTTCATAGTCAATAAGCATTGAGCGAGCGTGGTGGAATAAGGCCTAAACCCCTCTTTGTCGTAGAGAAGGCTCGTGTCCAGCAGTGAGACGTATATGGACTGATGTCGATAGATAAATATTGAAGGGGAATTCGGGTATATTAAATGAAGCAGTTAGGTATAATAATGGGGCAATCAAGTATAATAAACCATCCGATGTACCGACAAGATATTCGGGAGTGACGGGCGTGCTATTTTTTACCAATTTATAATTAACAATCAGAATTGTTGTTTTTTTTTAAAGAACATTGGAGATTTTCGTAAAATAGTTATTTAGCGGCATTAAGCAAAATGTATAGCACTACTATAAATACGTGATGATAAGTATTCTTAATCACACATAGGATAAATATTATCGTAATCAAAATACTCGACATTTAAATGTTAAGATCATAACGTAATTTATATTATTACCTTCATTAACGATGTGAGTTTTAAATGCAAACGTCTCGTCATCCAATACTTTCACTCGAGAGTTGCCCGCGTCCAGAACGTAGATCTCTCGCCGTTTGGGACATCTGAAAGTATATAAAGTTTTTTTCTTTATTTATATGTAGAGATATAGAGAACTATAAATATGTCGGTACTATTGTTTTTTGTTTCATTTATCCAAACTTTTATGGAAAAATAATTAAAACGTATTTTTTACTTGACGAAACGTGGGTGCAAAAATCCACCTCTTTGAGATCACAGGCATGAATTTGATATGTATGTTTAGATTTTGATATTAAGTTTCCTTTACCAATGCATTAGGTTCTTTCCCTACAACGTTAGTCTCGTGTGAGTTGGTTGATATGATATATGGCCTAGTCTGTGTCTGCGTGCGAATGTGTGTGTACGTATATGTAGCATGTACATATTTATGTGCCTGGCACGCGCCCCACACGAGCAGCGCGTGTGTGTGTGTGTGTATGTACCTGGCGAGTGCGACGGGCTGGTTGAGCTGGTCCTTGCCGGTGCCGCGCGCCTGTGTGTGTGTGTCTGTGTGTGTATGTACCTGGCGAGTGCGACGGGCTGGTTGAGCTGGTCCTTGCCGGTGCCGCGCGCCTGTGTGTGTGTGTCTGTGTGTGTATGTACCTGGCGAGTGCGACGGGCTGGTTGAGCTGGTCCTTGCCGGTGCCGCGCGCCTGTGTGTGTGTGTCTGTGTGTGTATGTACCTGGCGAGTGCGACGGGCTGGTTGAGCTGGTCCTTGCCGGTGCCGCGCGCCTGTGTGTGTGTGTCTGTGTGTGTATGTACCTGGCGAGTGCGACGGGCTGGTTGAGCTGGTCCTTGCCGGTGCCGCGCGCCTGTGTGTGTGTGTCTGTGTGTGTATGTACCTGGCGAGTGCGACGGGCTGGTTGAGCTGGTCCTTGCCGGTGCCGCGCGCCTGTGTGTGTGTGTCTGTGTGTGTATGTACCTGGCGAGTGCGACGGGCTGGTTGAGCTGGTCCTTGCCGGTGCCGCGCGCCTGTGTGTGTGTGTCTGTGTGTGTATGTACCTGGCGAGTGCGACGGGCTGGTTGAGCTGGTCCTTGCCGGTGCCGCGCGCCTGTGTGTGTGTGTCTGTGTGTGTATGTACCTGGCGAGTGCGACGGGCTGGTTGAGCTGGTCCTTGCCGGTGCCGCGCGCCTGTGTGTGTGTGTCTGTGTGTGTATGTACCTGGCGAGTGCGACGGGCTGGTTGAGCTGGTCCTTGCCGGTGCCGCGCGCGAGTGTGTGTGTGTCTGTGTGTGTATGTACCTGGCGAGTGCGACGGGCTGGTTGAGCTGGTCCTTGCCGGTGCCGCGCGCGCCCCACACGAGCAGCGCGGGCGCGGCGGGCGCTACGGTGGCTCGCAGCGGAGAGTCCCGCACGGCGCGAGAGAACACCAGCACGCGCACGCACAGCGCGCCGCTGCTCCACGGACGCATCGAGATCCTGAACACACACTCGACACTCATTCTCAATAATACACCGCAACATACCTAAAATTAAATTAAAATTCGCCAAAACTGTTAGAACATTAATTCACTGGAGACCGAGGTTTTTTTCTTGTAAGGCAAATTGAAGTCTTTATTAAACATAATTACGGAAACCAAAACAATAAAATTGTAACTTCTGCACAATCCCAACAGTTTATGGGGGCTGTAGGTTTCTCACCTATACATTCCGGAATCTAAGTCTGTGACGGTGCAAGGCAGCGGCGTGTCGTCTATGGTGGCGGCGGCGGTGACGGGGTCGCCGCCAGTGCACCGCGCCTCGCCGTGGTAGTCCACCGTGCGAAGCATCACCACCACTTCCAGGCCGCACACAGACGCCGATTCTGAAAATGAAAATCGAAATATGTAAATGAAGTTTTTCGCTTTAAAAAAAAAAACGGGTGGCACTCCGGGAGTGCCGGCAGAAGTGAAAACTTGCATTTTTGAATATTTTGAAATGGTTAGGGAATGGTTAGGGTGTGTGGGAGGTGATGGCCTCGAGGTTTAGGCGCGCGGTCGAGAATTTCGGCGGTCGCAGGTTCAAACCCCAGGCACACACCACTGACTTTTCGAAGTTATGTGTGTATTCACAATGAATCATCACTTGCTTTAACGGTGAAGGAAAAACATCGTGATAAAACCTGCACACCTAAAAGTTCTTAGGAATTTCTTGTAGTTGTAGAGGAGGCCCGTGCCCAGCAGTGGGACGTATATGGGCTGATGATGATGATGGTTAGGGAATAGTTTCGCACGTTTGCAATTGCTTTATTTTTCAGTATAAAAGTGCGGTCATTTACGTGGTAAAATACAATATTTATTGTGCTATCGTACACAAACATGACAATTTATATTACATAATGCATCTTACGCATTTTCGATCAGGATCACGTGATCTGACGCAAGTTCAACATTTTTTACGCATCCCAAACAAAGTGCACAGCATAAATAAGTTTTCACTTCAAAAACAACGAAGACAGGATCCGTCATGCAATTAAGTGTTCGCCGATTCAATTGCCAGGTAGGATATGGTGTTATTAGATTTTTCCATTAGGAAATTAGGGCTCGAAAAACGGAAATCGGTTCTCACCCCATTATGTGTAAACTTGAGTGTAGGACTACTTTCACATGGGACTAATGGAACGTGAATATAAGCCTCTCTTCAATATATTCTTGATTTCAAAAATAGCCACAAATATTCCATTTATTGTATTGGTAATTAATTAATCCAAGGCTCATTAAACCGCGCCGGGTGTCAATACTGATAAACTTTGATCCCGAGCGTCGCGTCGGTTTAGTTTGTTTAAGAGTGACGCACACTTATCTTAATGTAGGTACATAGACACTGTTGGAGAGAAAGGTTTTTGTAGTTATTTGTAGATTGCTTAATGCTTTTAACTTTCCCTTGCAGCATAGGAACGGTAAGTTATTGTCCCTTATAGATTTGAGTCAATAATAAATTTATTTAAAGTATGACATTTTTATTTATGGAATAGTAAAGCGAACTGAATGTTTCTTTACTCTTATTTTATTATTCTGCTTTGGGATTAGGCAAAGCACTTACGTAAAAAAAATACCTTAAATCAGCCGCTTACTAGTTTCCCGAACGTCAACCTAAAAGCAACTCTATACATTACACTATAAGATTGAATTTACCTAGTTGCAGAGTGCAGAGTCCGGGGAAGGTGGTACTGGTGCGCACGCGGCCGAGCAGTTGCAGCGCGTGCATGAAGTCTCTGCGGGCGTCGTTGTGGGCGAAGTCGACTGCTAGGAAGGCGTTTTCCCTGGGCTCGGCCAGCGCCGCCGCGTCCCCCAGGCGAGCGCCCAGCGCCGCCGCGCGACTGCTCACCTCGCGCACCTCCACCTGCTGCTGCAACCCTGAACACTCCGCCTCCACCTATACACCCACATACGTGCAATGTATACATCTGTTGTCGAAATATTGTTTTTCAATGCGATGCTAAGTGCATTGCGATTTAAGTATTGACGATTGACGGTAATTAAAGCGATACAGCTTTGTTGGTCTATATAAATATATGATACCTAATATGCACATGTGTCCCCGTTTGCAGTGGTGTGCTTGATGGGATTTGTCTAACCATTGCTTTTCTTTTAAGATTTGGACTATCAATTAGAAACCAGCCTACGTGTTAGAAGTCAATAAAAAAAGACGTTTTGGCCGAGTTCATGCTTACATGTAATAAGAACAATAAAATCTCCACTCACCTTAGATTTTTCGGCGTCGATCAACTTCAACTGTTCTTCAAGCAACTTTCGTTTATGAGTGGCTGCGGCGGCGGCGGCAGATTTCAGTTCGTTGTGTCGCTCATCAAGCGCTGCTTTTAGCTCCGCAAAATGTCTGTCTATGGCTTCGTCAGCGGCGGTGGCGGCTGCCTCTAGTCTTCTCAACTCACTGGCGACAGCATCCCTCGCCGATCCCAGTTTACTTAGGCACTCATTGGCTCTGTACAGTAATATTTCCGACATCCTTTTTAAAGCTATTGAGAACGGCACTACGGTGTGGTCGCAGGGCGTGTCGCTGTGCGGTCCGTCGGCGCAATGTCGACAGAACACGCAATCACACGTTTCACAAAACAACAGCTCCCTGCCTGGGTGTGAACTGCACTGAGGTATGACTTCCCTGCGTTGCCTGGCCATTAAGTCGAGCAGTTGGTTGACCAAGAACGAAGGCGGTAGGGCTGGCACACCGCCTCTAGGTATAGTGATAAGTTCGCGGCATATCGGGCACCTGAAACTACCTGCATCTCGGGTTTGTGATGCGGCTATTCGCGTAAGGCAGTGTAAACAAACTGTATGGGAACACGGCAGGAGTTTCGGTGTGTGCTCGCCCCCATCATACGTGCCTAGAAACAAAATAAAAACAAAAAACTATCAAAATCGTCGTCGTCAAGAATAGCTTTGTAGCACTATCGATATAAGTATGAAATATTTAATTAATACATAGAAAAATGTTTTCGGAGTGAACTTTATCTTTAACTTTTGCTTGTACAGAATAGTTTAATTTTAAAACATACATACATACATACATAAACTCACGCCTGTATTCCCTTAAGGGGTAGGCAGAGGTGCATTTCTGCACCCACATTTCGCCAAGTATGTATCAGTCCCACGTAATAGGTGGCGAGCCTATTGCCGTTTTTCGGGCACATTTCCAGACTCCGTGCTGTTACCGAGAATTTCCTAATGGAAAAACCCAATAACACTTTGCCCGACCCGGGAATCGAACCCAGGACCTCTAGATCGCACGGCACATAGTTGTACCGCGAGACCACGAGGCAGTCAGTCAGTCACGAGGCAATTTTAAAACATATTCGATTTATAGACTGGTTGATGTATAGTCTTGGGCAAATACCTACGATTAAGGTCATTTTTACAATTTTTCCCTTTGTCCAGGTCCATTTATCTTAAATACACTCTTTTTAAGGATTTGATTTGTACCCATTAATGTAATTGAAACACTAGCAAAGTGCGTGTGAATTAATGTATTATCTTTTTGATATAATGTAGGTGGTGGGTCTACATACGCCAAAGTTACTTGTGTATAAAAAGGTGTACTAACACAGACAGGTGCCGCATGTGAGGAAGCTCTCGTTAAAGTCCTCGTAGTTGATGGAGACGGTCTCGACGAGCGTGGAGCTCATGCTCGCCATGCCGACGCCCAGCCGTGAACTGTCGCAAGTCAACATACGTAGCATTGAGATAAGCGAAACTAAATAGGACAAAACATTGCTATTCTCCAACGATACTATTCGAACTAAACTGAATTTACGAATAGTCATTTAAAAACAATTGTTGCTTAATTAATTGATTAAATGTATTGTTTTTCATCCGCTTATATTAGTTATTTACTTGTAGTGTACGCTCAGAGATAAAACTTAAATGAATTAAGAATTGTAAGTATTACTCATGCAAGCTGTCCTACAGAAGTTGAGTCAAACATAAATTTTATGACTAAGAGACAGGTCAAATTGCCTGTAAATGTAAAATTTAAGTAAATTTTTTTATATGATGTTAAATACAAAAATTGTAATGTCATTTTTTATACGTAAATCGCGAGGCAAGGACAGGACTGTGTCATCGCGTGACATTAGAACTTTACCCAAATCACCATAAGCCGTATTTCATAGCTTTTAACCACACACTCTTATTACAAACATACCAGTTACACAAATGGTTTTCTATTAAAACACAAATATCAACAATTGATATACCAAAACCACATTTTATTTATTGAACAACAAAGCAAACTTCAATTAATGCACTCACTCAAATTATAAGTTTTAACAATGATTCAATTATTAAAATCCCATACACAATGTTCAATAATATGGCAACATTCTATACAATGAGGAAATTCCAATACCAATAAGGGTGACATAATGAGGAATGAATAATAATACAAGAAAAAAAAAACAGCAAAGTTTATGGCTTGACATCTTGGTACATAGCATGTATGTTCCTAGAAACTGATGCATTGTAGCTTTTGATCATTGTTTTTCATTATTGTTCTGACAATTTTTAAAAGTTATAATATTATTATTGACATTTTATAGGAAAGAAATTAGTGTTAACATCTGGATCATTCATGGCCATTAAGGCTTAATTTGGTGAAGAGATCAAACATTAACATTTATAGGGAATAAAAGAATAGAAAAAAATATATGATAAAAAATAAAATATATTTTAATTTTAATGTGAATTTGCAACAAAAGTAGCCCATGTCATTTCACTCCAACATTAACTTTTAAACAAATATATATATTGAAATGTTGGATACCATGGTTTTATCATAACATTGAAGTTATGACTAATAGTTTCGAGTCTATTTGTGACTTCCAGAAAACTTTGCGCAACTTGTCCCACTTACCATTAGCAATGGACATTAAGCCAAATCATAAAACCAATGCAGTCACCAATTTGTTTAAGAATTTCAACACATCACTCACTAGTTAAGTTCATGGAATATACTGCATTATTTTTATACAAACATTGTAATGCATTTAGCTAATAGATGATAATATGCTCAAAATGTCCAACACATGTGACTCAATAATCAGTGCAGATTGCTCTCAATTCATTTCATTGTCCCCAATTGAGTGAATTCTGCAATTACATTCATTATGCATCATAGTAAAGTTAACATTCACAATGAAAATTGCTTTAATTCCTATTACACAATAGTAACATATCTAAATGGGTTTTATTTGTTTACAAGTGAAACTAGCGTGTGAGTTAAATGTGAAAAATATAAATAGTATCATTTATAACTTGCTAATGAACTTTTACTATATAAATTGATCCAACATATTAAGATTAATAAACTTTAAATAGTGGGAGTGTCTTAATACAAACTGAAAAATTTTAGACATTTTATGTAAAAAAAATTATTACTTTCAAATTCGATCGTAACATTACAGTTGCCACCCAATTTATGTGATTTAAGTTAGAGTAGAATTATAAAAAGTGGTTCTCGATAAAATAAAAAAATTATATATTGCAGGCCTATATAAATTATAAATATTAAGCAGGAACAAACAACTAAAAGTCTAAAATGTAAAATACAGTGTTAGCAATAAAAATTCTCATTGCATAAGATGTGCTACATTTGAGATAACTTCTATTTACATTAAACACAATTCACAAAGGATTATGATAAGATAAGTGTGTTTAGGATGGAGTTCGGTGACCCAAAATATTCTGACAAAATACCACTACAGTATAATGTATATAGGAGATATCTTTTTTAACCTATTATTAGGATGTGTTAAGAATTATTTATTATAAAAAAAATAGTTTGTTATTAATATCACCGAATTATTAAATTATTATGTTTTGTATTTATGTAATATATTTTTTGAAACAATTTAAAGAAAAATTATCATAGTCATGATGATTGCACATTAGGTAGGTTTAGGCACATCATCAAGAATCAACAATTGTGGGTTCCAACTCCAGCCATACACCTCTGTCTTTTCGAAGTTATGTGCATATTCACAAATAATTATCACATACTTAGTGAAGGAAAACATTATGATGAAACCTGCACACCTAAAAAGTTCTTAGGAATTTCTTAGGTGTGTAGTCCGCTAACCCACACTAGGCCAGTGTGGTGGACTAAAGCCTCAACCCTCTCAGTTGTAGAGGAGGCCCGTGCCCAGTAGTGGAATGTATATGGGCTGACAATGAGGAATTTAGAATTTAGAAATGTATTTATATTTATCATCCATTATTGAAAGACATCATTTTGTTTTTTATTTGCAATATTTTAAAAACAATAAGTAAAGCCACACATCCTATTTCTAATAAAAAGTGTACTTACAGCATTATTCACGTAACTAAAAAAAATATTACACTAAGTGGCTCCATTTTCATGCAAATGAACTCAGTGGTATGAACATTCTATGCATTTGATATAATATGTTTGATACATTGGTAGCTTTGGCATTGGGTAATTGTCCATATCAATTACATTGGTTACTGTGATAAAGTTATTATTGAAGCTGTGAAGTTATTAGACATGCAAACAATGTGATAGGGACTGCTGTAGACAGAATATAAAGCTAATAATAATATGTAAATATGATTTACTTCAAAACTTACTTTGAGTGGGTACATATAAATATTTTGCTATTATTTTATAAGGCAGATTAAAAAACCATAAAAATACAATATACTTTTTTATACCAATTTTTTACCTCTATTATTGACTAAAACTAAATATTAAAAGCATATTTTGAAAGACAAGTATTTTATATTCATTACTGTATTTTATATTCATGACTACTATGGTTTACATGTGCAATACTTTAACTGCATTTTGATAAGGGATTGGGAAGTGCATGACCTGTTTAGCAAGCGACGGCGACATTGTTGCCATAGAAAATTATAGAACTCATAAACGGTTACATAAAGTGAATAGTAAAATAGGTACTTACAGAAAGGAGCAACAATACATGGACGTGGTATGAGGAACAGGCTAAAAACAGTTTCCACTTAATTCATACTTCTTTAAGCGACGAGAAACAAATAATTTACTTTTCTATTCCGCTAATTTTATATTTAATAGTACGATTTGAACACAAAGCAAACGTAAACACATTCCGTGAACACGTTAGCAACAATATAACTGGCGCGACTCGGCTTTAAGTTACGTATGTCTAATCCACATTTCTGATGTAAGCATATTTGTACCGCAATTTACTTACTATAAACACAAATTTACAAAATAACCAAAGCGCTCTTTCGTAATCGATCGATAGTTATAGCAAAATTATTTCTCATGACAAAGAAACTTCACTATACACTATTATGCAGCAATATAACATAATTTAGACAGGGAATATGAATTACACTGGGTCTAAAAGGATATATGATTGTATTTAATTTGTTTTTACATTTTTGAACAATCCTGTCTAAATATTTATCTAAACTATTTTGTGTCGACCATCAACCTCATCAAAACATTTTTCAACTGTCAAATAATAGGGATGCCGCACTACATAAACATGTAACTAAATCGATTACAATAATCGATTAGACGATTGTTTATAGGAAAATCGTTTGTTAATTTACTGCTTGCAACTAAATGTAATAAAAAAATAAATACGTAATGCTATCAAATGATTTATTTTTTATTTCATCCCTCTAATTAAGACGAAAACAAAGTGATACAAATCGATCAATGTTTTCGTAGCTTTACAAAATAAATGCTGTACTAATTTTAGTTATTAGAAATGCTCTTCCGCGAAACAGTTTTGAATATATTGAAGAATCATATACCCTCACTCAAAATGAAACATGGATGGACCGTTTCATTTCATTCGTTCCGGCTGCGAAATATTCTGACGCATCTCTCCCGCTGGAACGACCCTGACGGCTGATCCATGCCTATATATTGTTTGATGGCCACGGAAAGGTTTTGGTCTGCATATTGGCGTTGAGCCAAAAGTAGTTCTAAAGGAGCTTACAGAGTTTAATCATAAGACTACTTTTCTGCCTACCATCACCAACTTCTATGAATACAAATATTGCAACGAAGACATGATTTTATTGATTATTACAATAGGTACCTATAATGTGGACAACTCTTTGTTTTCAACTCCTGTATATTATTTCTGATTAATTTCGTTTCGGGATCATGACAAATAAGGTTCCCTTAGATCCGATAAGCTTCAGTGCTCAGCGTCAATACTGTGCGTGCCGGTTGATCCTGGAGCACAGATGTTACATGTGGTGGAATAGGGTACCAATGTAGTAGATGTCGAATGATTCGAAACAAGAAATTGTATATTCGGTATCGTTTGTTGATAGTGTCATACATACTTAATCGCTTACCGTCAGTGTCTGTATAAAAAAAATATTCTCAGGCGTGTTTTATAGTCCATGCAACAGAGAAGAAAGTCTATAACCTTTTTTCAGGCAGATTAAAATCTAGGAGCTTTCGATCGCAAACAGCACACTTACTTATGCCGCGAGATCATTATTAACTTATAGCAGGGCTTTCATATAATATGGTAATATTTTAATATTACCATTGTTCTAACTATGAATACTAAGATCAGATACACTTAGATTGGAGGGCTGCGGTCTCTAAATAAGGCACGGTGACGACATCATAGGAGTTTTCCTCACTTTGTTGGGACATTTTTCCGGCTAGGAATGGCGCTCTTATTTAGCCCCATATCCTGTGTCTCTAGCGTAACTGATCTTGTTATTACAAAAAATGTTTAATTTTCTCTTTGAATGGTATAGACGAGCGTTAGTAGTATCCGTTAATGAACAGAATGCGTCATTTTCTTATAGGTACAATACAATTACATTTATTTTGTTTGTTCGTAATCGAAACCGCCTCGTACGCTTGCCTTGCTTAAATATTACTGATATGTTTACAATATGAGGGAAACAAATCGAGAAGGTATAAAAGACGGAAAAAACACTTTGGGTTAAAAACAGCGTATTTGTTTCTTTTTTCATTTTAGATATCCTATGTACGAGTAGGTACTTACTAAGCTTCAATTTAGTCATTTCTCATCATTAAATCCTGACATATAGATACGTGCGTATCTATCCAAGGTCAATATAATCAGTTCTATTTTCGTGTAGTGTTTGTGTAGCCGCAGAGTGTTGTGGCCGATGTAGTTTTGGTGAAATTATATTTACAGCAACATAAACATAAGATGGCTAAGAAATTTCCTTGTTCTAAGGTGTTGACTGCTCAGTTTCAGGGTTTTTCAAGGTATGTACATACAAATTTAATTGTGTAAATTTACATTGAAATGTTACTTATTTGTGTTAGTCGCTTTGTTTTTTACGTGTTCACATCTCACATAATAAGAGTGTGCAATCACTATGAAAATAATGTTTTTTTGGGGGCATAGCCGTGTTTAGTACGGTCGAAAGATCATAAAGATATAATCAGATTAAAAATACTCTGAGTATGCACATGTGTACATTTCAAATCAGTTGCAGTGATATGAAAATGTAGGTATTCAAGGTACCTATTTCACTTAGACCAGACTTATTATCTGTATAAAAAAGGAAGATAATTGAGCATCATATAAGTAGGACCTAGAACCGTTTTTGCATTAGATGATATTCAAACACTGACAACATTCTTCTCTCGTTTTAGCTTAGTGAAACTTGTAATAGCCAAGTCCACATTCTATTGACATCATCGGAATACCTATAAATTAAATATATTTTACATAGAACGTTAAAATAAGAAAACGCCTAAGGCATTAAATCCGCCTTTATACAAATTGTATACTTATTAAGCATAGATAAATAAATAAATACATTGCTTAGGTAAGTAGTTGTTATAAGTAACCACTTAAAATGCTTATAAAGGTGTGTTGGGTACCCAAACAAAGCGTGCGTGACGCTCATAGTACTACCTAATAACAGACACAATGTTCGATAGATAACCTTATGAAAGTCTTGTTTGTAAATACGTACATCGATGTCGATATACTATAAAGAGAACATTTAATTAAGTTGTTCTGTAAATTATTATTTGTAGGGTTTTAATAACGGAATTGTAAACCGTTTGTAGTAGTGTTTTGCTCTTCGTGGGAATATGTAGGCACTATCGTAAAAAAATATTTATGAAAAATAATACTGTACTTATTCCTCTTAATATTCTCAAACAAGATGTTTAGCCGCGTAAAATATGTAAATCGAGGATGCTTTGTTCCGGTCACAACTAATTAACATAGAAATCGATTAGGTATTTAAATTGCGTATTGTTTTTATGAGTCTTGTGGATAATATAATCTTATGAGATTACGATATAATTTAACAGGTGTGTTAATAGGGCCGCATCTGGGGGTGGACATCGTGAGGCAATTCCATACCTTAAAAAAGCAATGCCCTAACTGGAAATCTGCTGTTTCATATCAAATTATTATTAATACCTACTCGATCACATGTATTGCGCCGCATATTTTTTTCTTCTTATATTTCCGTCTTATAGTACTTAGATAGTATGAGCCAAAAATCGCCCTATTTTAATTAACTACCCTACCTTCAATTCAACTATAGCTACGACCCCCGTCTATTCATCTAGATAAATTCATAGTACCTAACTTGCTAGCATTGACCAACGATGTTAGACGAATGAAAGCAAAGAATATTTTTTTTAACTTCCATATAAACTGGGAACTAAAGATGGAAAGCTGATTTTAATTTAAAGAGGATGACGTGTCTAAGGTTGCGCTGAAAAGAACCTGAAACCTTTTACTTCAAATTTAACTGACAGTATAATCTTACAAGCAAATACCTACTGATCGGTTTTATAGATGCGGAAGCAGAAAATTGTCGGGGACAACTTTGGCGCAACCCAAACCGTTCAAATCTATACCCGGTTTGAAGTCTTTACCAATAACTGGACCTCTACACAATTTCTTACCGATAATTGGTATGTATCTAATATTTAAATCGGAACTATATACTTACCTACTTATGATCATATTTATGTTCATGTTTCTATGAAAAGTCGTAGTAGTAGAGAGTCGTGATGACCTCGAGGTTTAGGCGCGCGGTCGAGAAACTCGACGGTCGCGGGTTCAAACCCCAGGCACACACCTCTGACTTTTCGAAGTTATGTGTGTATTCACAAAGAATTATCACGTACTTTAACGGCGAAGGAAAACATCGTGATGAAACCTGCACACCTAAAAGTTCTTAGGAATTTCTTAGGGGTGTAGTCCGCCAACCAGCACTAGGCCAGCGTGGTGGACTAAGGCCTAAACCCTCTCCGTTGCAGATGAGGCCCGTGCCCAGCAGTAGGACGTGATGAGCTGATGACGATGTTTCTATAAAAACAGTTTTATAAATACAGGAACTAAGGTATTGATAAGAATTCAATACAAATTGTACACGACTTTTGCGTTTAACACGTTACAAGTGAGGTTGATCAAGTAGGTACATATCTACTCTGTAGTGTCCGATCTGTACCTCTCAAGGATGCTAGAGTGTAGTCAATTTAACCACATTAAGTTTTTGCCGAAATTGCTGTACCTATTTCTCGTTATACACTTAGTCGCAATAACCGTTGCGGGTAAATTACACAATGTAGGTACCTACTAATAATCCTTCGAACCGGATCGTAATTGGTTGACAAACGTGGTATTATAATTTCAGGTGAAATTGGACCAAAAACGAACATGTTTGACATAATGGGCGTCTTTCGTGAGAAATACGGATCTGTGGTCAGAATGGATGCGGCATTCGCCAGGGGACCAATGGTTATTCTGTTTGAACCGGATGATATTCAACAGGTTTTTTTTATGCAGTAATTACCATTATTACCTAAGTACAACTCATTTTTACTTTAAGAGTTTTTTTTTGATGACGTCTTTTGGTGCTAGAAAAATTCTAACACACATACTTACATTCTAAAGTTGATTTTTAAAAATAAGGCAAGTTTTTATTAATTTAATATTTAGCCGTATATCACTACATTTTTGATAACAGTGTTTTAGCCAATTTATTTAACAAGTGAAGCTTATTTATATGGTTTATTTTTAAAGGTATACAGAGTAGAAGAAGCTAATCCATTAAGGCCGGGATTTCAAGTTCTTACATATTATAGGGAAGTGTTGCGGAAAAGCACTTTCCAAGGAGTTAATGGGACAATAACTGCGTAAGTTTGTTTTGACAAAAGTCAAAGTTAAAAGAACAAGGCATAATTATTAAAGCATGTCTTACAGACAGGGAGAGGAATGGAAGGAATTTCGTTCGAAAGTTAATCCAGCTATGCTAAAACCAAAGATAATCAAACTTTATACACCAGGACTTGTTGAAATTGCAACGGATATGATTAACAGGTATGTGACATATATATTAATAACACATCCAATAGTTACAAAATCTCCATTAAAAATGATTAAATTTAAATTATTAAAATTTCTGACACACACAAAAAAATTCGTCGATTAAATGAACTTTTTACTCGGTACCTACGTGGATCGAACCCGCGGTCTTTCGTTGTACGTTGGTGGTTTGTGAAACAGCAAAATCTTAATAAACTGGTGCAATTTGCAATCTTTAAATTGTTGTTACAGGTTAATTCGCATAAAAGATGACGAGGATTACTTAAAATGGAACCTTGACACTGAAATGACCAAATTCTCTTTAGAATCTGTAGCACTTGTTGCATTAGGAACAAGAATTGGGTGTCTCAAAGAGGATATTCCAGAGGATCACCCAGCAAGGAAACTTATGAATAGTACAAAAGTGATTTTTGAAATGTCTTACAACCTCGAAATTAAGCCAAGTCCGTGGAAATATTTCGCCACGCCGAGCTACAATAAAATCATCAAGGCGTATGATACACATTGGGAGTAAGTTGTACTCGTATTATTAGATGTGAGTTGTTTGTAAATTATGTCCCGGTTATAGCCTTTCCCAAGATCCTATCTCCATAAAATTATTTAAATTGGTGCAGCGGTTTAGGCGTGAAAGCGTAATAGGCAGACTGACAGCGAGAGAGAGAGAGATTAGACTGCGGTGGATACGAGATTTAAAGGGATAATCAAAAAACCTATATGAAAAATACACATAAGATTCGAAATTAATCAGTGTATCGATTGAAAAGAGATGATCATAGGCAGCTGCCAGTGTTGGGCAAAAGTTAATTGAACCAACAATTCATTAATTGTTGCCACTTCAATTAACAATTAATTAATTGTTCATTGTCATTTTCACAATAACAATTGATCAATTGTCAATTGCAGTGGTAGCAATTAACAATAATTTAATTGGTAATTAACTTTTGCCCAACACTGGCACCTGCTCATTTTTGTCAGCCGGCACTAAAAGCTCTAATGCACTAATTATTAAGTTACAGCAGGACTGAATAGTTTCAAAACCTGGAGTTTACCGATTGCATATAACAATTTACAATTGCATTTACAGAGTTAGTACAATGTATATAAACAAGGCTCAAAAAGAACTTAAAGAGAGAGGATATGACATACCAGACGAAGATAAAAGCATTTTAGAAAAACTTTTAGCTGTAGACGAGAAAGTTGCTATTATGATGGCAACTGAAATGATGCTTGCAGGCATAGACACTGTAAGTATGGAGTTTTATTAGGAAACATGTTTTGTAAGGTAGGTGCAAAGAAAAACAAGACTTATATATTTATTTCTATTTTCCAGGTAGCATTCGTCCTTACAATCATACTCTATCACTTAGCAATAAATCCGAAAGTTCAAGACAAATTGCGAGCTGAAATAAGATCAAGTCCCGAATCAGGAAGTAAATATTTCAAAGCCTGTTTGAAAGAAGCATTGCGCATATACCACGTGGTTCCCGCTAATTTGAGAAGAACTTCAAGGGAACACGTCGTGGCAGGGTACCACATACCTGAAGGGGTGAGAGAATTTATATTTAAAATACAACTTTCTTATAGAAAAAGGAAAAAAAGTATCGTATATGTATATTTTATTTAATGTCTTTATTTGTGTAGATGGCTTCCAAACAATAAAATGAAATAACTTACTAATAAATTCAATGAAAAAAAAAAACACTTAATAGCCTGTAGTTGCTGGATATGATATTCAAATTACCTACGTTTTCGCGGATGCCCCGTCGAAGTATGCGATCGGAGTGCGAGACTAACATTCGGTTATCCGCATAGAAGAAGAGAGAAACATTTAGATTTCCATCATGTAGAAAATATTGATGATTAATTTGTTTTCATTTCAGGTTGATGTGATAGCTCCCAATGAATTCTTATCGCGTATGGACAAATACTTTCCTCGTGCCAATGAATACATACCAGAAAGATGGATTGTTGACAAAGACCATCCACTTTACTATGGGAATGCACATCCAATGGTTTATTTGCCATTTGGATTCGGTTTGAGAAGTTGTATTGGAAGAAGAATCGCAAAATTGGAGATGGAAATATTGATGATAAAATTGATAGATCAGTTGAAGGTCAAATGGGAAGGTCCTCCCATTAAAATTGTCAATAAATTAACGAATGTTATTGCTAAACCGTATTACTTTAAGTTTGAATCTGCTAGATGAACAAATTTTTGTTATCTTTTATTTTTCTATGATACACTGGTTTTTACATTATTTAAATAAGTATGATATTTTCTGTGAATCAGTTAAAAAAATAATGACTATTGACGTTTTTTGTGAGCGATCATTACGCAGAATTACCACATTGTTTTTAGGGTTCCGTACCCAAGGGGTAAAACGGGACCATAATACTAAGACTACATAATACTAACCAGGCTGTATCTCATGAACTGTGTCTATCACGGTTGAAATTTTGACAGGTTATTTCTGTTGCCGTTATAACAACAAATCCTAAAAAACAGTATAAATAAATATTTAAGTGGGGCTTTCACACAACAGACATGGTTTTGATGTTTTTATATTAATAATGGTACGGGACACGTCGTGCGGCGGATTTTAAAGATATTGCATTAAAAACTACAAAACTGTTTTATAAAAATATGAAGTAAAGCAGAAAAATAAAGAATTATTTTATACACAATTGTTATGAAATAGGCTCAAACCATAAATTAAAACCTATTGCGTTATCACTAAGTAAATGAGGTACTGTTTACTTGTAAATAAATTTAATTAATAAAGTATCAACTATAAAGGTTTTCTATATTTGCCTTGAATCCATACTCTGTACATAGTCAACATTTTCCCTCTATTCACTTGAAGTCTTCTATCTATTAAATTTTGTTCTTCGGAAAATCCTGCATTTTTGAACAAGTCTCTAATTTCCTCTTGTGTGAAGAAATATACTCTTGTGTTATCACCTCTGGCATAAAAGTTGTCTGAAATGCATCTGCCTTTCTTGAATCTGAGTTGGGCCAAGTCGTACAAGCCGTAATCCCGAAAAACCACCAAACCTCCTGGTTTTAAATATTTGTATATGTTGTTAATGACTGTAGACATTCTGCAAATAAGGAACAATAATTTCTTTCTATTAAATTTTTATTTGTTAGTCATTAGTTGAGTCTGTTGTGATGTCTGTTAGGGGCTTGTAAGTGCAAATTCTAGACCCGTGCTTCATATATTTCAAAGTAATGTGTGCATTCTAAATGAATTGTTGCATACTTTACATGAGAAGGAAACATTGGGTAGAAACCAGCACACTCGAATATTCACCACAAACAATTTCACAGGTAATTGAAGTTCAGAAACTCACATCTTATCATTGGGTGTGATAAGGCCTAGCCTTGCTCAGAAATGGGAATTATGGTGGTTTATTACAATAAAGAAGATTATCCAACATATATCCTTAAAAACTAAAATAATCAATTACAGAAATATTAATGTTTGATATTCTTCTTTCTTGTTACTAAATGGGTATGGGCAATTTTTTCAAGTCTAATATTATTTAATTAGTTAACGAGAAACAACTTACTTTGTGGGATCAATAGCAGAAAGGACAAATATCAATACAATTATATCTAGTGAATTCTCTTCGAATGGCACATCCCAGTTTGGTTCAGTGGCATCAAGAACAAAGACTTCACATCTTTTTGTATCATACAGTTCATTTTGTTTCATGATTTCAATAGCTTTGGATGAAAAATCACACCCATAAATAAATAAATTTTGATCCCTACTGTACTGTAGGATTGGGAATATAGTGTTGCCTACTCCACAGCCGATTTCAAATATTCGCCTTTTACTGTTGCTCACAGGGTTAATTGATTTGTTGCTTTGCACTTGGTTGTCATTTAATTGCTGTTCTTCTGAGTTGAACACCCTTATTGGTGCTGATGTATTATCCGGTGCCAATTCTGGGAATTCAGTAAACAACCAGTGTCGGTCTTTGAAGAACCTGAAAGTAATTTTATAGTATCCTTTATTTTATATTCTACTGCATGTAATTTTTGTGATTGTACTCTATCTCTCTATTTTAAGGTATTAAAAAAAGCATTAATGTCAAAAAAACATGTTTAAAAAAAATTATGATATAAACTTGGTATACTTTAATGCACTTAAAATCTGGAAAACAGACATCTTTTGAATTTTTCACAAAAACATAGCCAAAGTTGTTGTGAGCATATAAGAAATAGTTAACTGGTTCTAATATTAAACAAATATACCCAAGTCTTGTATTGTGGAAACCATGAAACTTTTGGTCTCACAAACACCAGAACCAAAACAAATAATTGTGGATAAGAAACATATGTCTGTGTCTTGGTACGGGAATTGAACTCACAGCTTCTTGTTTTGCAAGCTGGTGTCTAGCAAACTATGACACAGGGCAATCAAATTAGTAATATTGTTAAACTAGCTAGTTAATTTGCTCACCTATTTTGATGGATATCATAAAATGCATCCCAGTGTTTATCAGCATCATCTTCTAAAGATTTAATGTGATCTTCTGAAAAATTCACTTGTGAGTTAAGCTTCACCTTTTCCTTTGCTAAGTTTTCTTGCTCTTCATCCCACTGCACATTATCCCTGCAATAAATACAAATGACTACTATAACTGTCTGTATTGTACTGTAGTATTTGATTTGTTTGATAAAATATTTCTCTATACATGTTTTGAGCCATTTACTTTGGTAATTACAAGTAGATCCTGTTATTTTATCATATACAGTGTAAACTACATGCAACGTCACTTCATTTATCGACAAACTCACAAAATGAAATCAGTGTTGAAATCACTTGGCTTTGATTGGTTTAGCTTGCGTTCAATACAAATGATTTTTTTCTCTCCATTTAACGACAACTCTCTATAACGTCATAAAATGCACACACAACGCCATAAAGTGTCGTTATATAAAGTTTATACTGTATATGTGGTTGTTATAAAATACGTCACTCAAAATGTTAATATAATGCGGTCATGGCAGAAGAAATTATATTTTTTAACAGCTTGAATTAAATAGCTTATTCAATAAATGGCAGGTAACCAGAGAATGATTATTCAAAAGGTATAATAATAATAGCGAAGATATAAGTACCAAGCATTGAATAAATATACGAGTTTCTTGTCAGGTAAATATCTAGATCCTGTAGCTGGTTTTTTTCTATGCCTTGTACTCTCTAAATCATTGATGTCTGTACTTTTTAATCTCTTAATATATTTGATGAGGTTAGAGTATACAATACCACGCATTATGCTTGAACACTTCGTCAGCATTTTCCAAGAATCTGTTTCCGAATTGCGGTCTTTTTTCTGCCGTTGAATCGTCCATTGATGTCACCGAATTATGTTTATGCCACAGAAAAAGCTAATGATATTTTCATAACATAACCTTCACTATTTATCTGCCACTTGCTAGAGATTTGTTTTGTAGTGTCTGACGTGACGTCAGTGACGTCTGTCAATGTCAACAGAGTAGAGATGTCTTTTTTTTGTTCCTCAAGGAACCGGCTAAGGTGGAAGACCATGCTGCCAAGTCTTCAGTAATTTAATTTCATTAGTATGAAAGATGATGATGATGAATGATGAAAGAAAAAGGGCGGGAAATTCCCAAACTGGAGGCGCGCCCCCCGTCGCTCCCACATACAACCCTTAATCCCTTCATTACAATAGTGAACAGAGAATCAAGCACCACTCGCCGATATTGTACACAGCGCATCCGATTCACCCCTCGCCTCATCCCTCCCAGTCCTACCGCATCGGTGGGACCGTCCCACCTGGACCAGGAGGCTCCTCCATCCTCTCGCCAACAATCATCAGAAAAGACAAGACTCACCAAATACAGCGCGACAGGGAAGAAAAAAGGGAAAACTAAATCAAATACACCACAGTCCACACACAACATCGACAAGCAACACTTAATCCCCTGTTCACCATTATCAAGAAAAAAAAGTGAGAAAAACAAAAAACGCGCCCTCCAATCCGAACACTTCCCGCCCTTTTTTTTTCGTACAGATGTCAAGTTTTTTATTTTGCTTTTTTAAGGGAAAGCAAAGGTTGTTAAATTATCGTGTCTACGAGTTATTTTAACTCCTGCATCAATTATGTCGATGACCGCTCATGGCAAATTACGTCACGTTTGCCTTAGTCTCATCTACTCGTATATATGTAACTACCAATATTTAATAAAATCAATTGGAATATTTCGCGAATGCATATTTGCGTAAGAAAAATTTTAACGCTATCTGTATAGCCAACATGGAACTTTCTGCTACTAATGTCTTTTCCTACTAAGACCGAAACTTATCAACGCGTATTTTCAAATGAATATCTACATAATATATTACCCGCTGATAATAATTACATGTGTTTTATTTTTCCCTCACGCGAATAAATACTTTTGCCTTCAACCCAAGAAGTCAATTGCAAAACTTTTAGCAAATCCTTACCCCCGTTCGCACGGGAGTTAAAGAAGCGTTGCGTTAAAACCCGGCGTTGGCGCTTTTTTAACGCTTTAAATTTGAGTGTTCATACGAGCGCTTTTTAATCACTCTTGTCTCGCCTCGCGCTTTAGTAAGACGTGAGAATGAAGGCATTCTGGGTACATCCTCTTAATGAGCCAAGATACGTAAAAGGGCAGTTTTTTGCCACTTTTTTTTTTTAATTATTGTCAAATGTCTATAGCAGGGTTTTTCAAACTTGTGGTTCACGAATCCCTGTTACTGTTTCAAGGTGACAGCGAACCCCTTAAGCCTTAAGTAACTAATCCCCCACCCCCCAAAAGAAAGTCATAAAACTGTCTGCTGAAGAAAATATAGATTTACCTATTTTAATAAAAGATAAAGTGCCAAAAGAAATATCTTTTCTTGCCTGTTTCTTGTCGCAAATGGTGTCAATTTTAGGAGTATTTTTGGACAATTTTAACCTTAATTCTAACTTGGTATCAAGTCGATTTAGTTTTTATCATGACCAGGTGAAAAAATCCAGTCTCACATATGTATGTTGTAGCCAATATGTTTGCCGCTCGTTCCTGCTAAGCGTCAAGTCGCCATTACATGTATCTTGTCACGAACCCCCTGCCGTCGAATGGCGAACCCCACTTTGAGAAACCCTGGTCTATAGCAACTGATGAAATAATAAAAGATTAAGACTCTAAACTGTAAAGAACTATTTATTTTAACTTAATTAACAATGACAGAGCAGTATGAGATTATCGACCGTAACACCAAGAACCTTTATTACTTAACGCGCAATTATGCGTACATGTATATTGCTATTCAATTATACTAGGCGCTGCGCATGTCTGCGTTTCTCCCAACAGCAACATTTGACATATTGTTGAAAATGGTTGGCCCTCAAATAAATTTCAAGGTACCATCTGTACAACAGCTGGTTGTTACACTGAGATAAGTAAAACAATATTTTAAAAAATACAATTATATTTATTAAAACGAAATTAATCATAACGACATCATTGACAAACGCAGATAAACAAGACACATCCGCTCACGAGAACAGCGCGCTGCGCACTGACTGCAGCGCCGGCGCTTTTTTACCGCTCGTGTGAACAATAGTATGAAGTTGCATTGTTCTATTTTCAACGCCCAAAATCGAAAATGCAACACTGCGCGATAAAAAAGCGTCGCGTTATAAAAACGCCGTCGTGTGAACAAATACTTGGGAATGCATTTGTTGCATTTGAACGCTTTTTTAACGCGCGTTAAAAAAGCTCCCGTGCGAATGGGGCCTTAATCCTACCGTCAGCTTTGATAAAACGAGCGCAAGGAAATAATTTGCCATGAGCGGTCATCGACATAATTGATGCAGGAGTTAAAATAACTCGTAGACACGATAATTTAACAACCTTTGCTTTCCCTTAAAAAAGCAAAATAAAAAACTTGACATCTGTACGAAAAAAAAAGGGCGGGAAGTGTTCGGATTGGAGGGCGCGTTTTTTGTTTTTCTCACTTTTTTTCTTGATAATGGTGAACAGGGGATTAAGTGTTGCTTGTCGATGTTGTGTGTGGACTGTGGTGTATTTGATTTAGTTTTCCCTTTTTTCTTCCCTGTCGCGCTGTATTTGGTGAGTCTTGTCTTTTCTGATGATTGTTGGCGAGAGGATGGAGGAGCCTCCTGGAATTTTCCAAGAATCTGTTTCCGAATTGCGGTCTTTTTTCTGCCGTTGAATCGTCCATTGATGTCACCGAATTATGTTTATGCCACAGAAAAAGCTAATGATATTTTCATAACATAACCTTCACTATTTATCTGCCACTTGCTAGAGATTTGTTTTGTAGTGTCTGACGTGACGTCAGTGACGTCTGTCAATGTCAACAGAGTAGAGATGTCTTTTTTTTGTTCCTCAAGGAACCGGCTAAGGTGGAAGACCATGCTGCCAAGTCTTCAGTAATTTAATTTCATTAGTATGAAAGATGATGATGATGAATGATGAAAGAAAAAGGGCGGGAAATTCCCAAACTGGAGGCGCGCCCCCCGTCGCTCCCACATACAACCCTTAATCCCTTCATTACAATAGTGAACAGAGAATCAAGCACCACTCGCCGATATTGTACACAGCGCATCCGATTCACCCCTCGCCTCATCCCTCCCAGTCCTACCGCATCGGTGGGACCGTCCCACCTGGACCAGGAGGCTCCTCCATCCTCTCGCCAACAATCATCAGAAAAGACAAGACTCACCAAATACAGCGCGACAGGGAAGAAAAAAGGGAAAACTAAATCAAATACACCACAGTCCACACACAACATCGACAAGCAACACTTAATCCCCTGTTCACCATTATCAAGAAAAAAAAGTGAGAAAAACAAAAAACGCGCCCTCCAATCCGAACACTTCCCGCCCTTTTTTTTTCGTACAGATGTCAAGTTTTTTATTTTGCTTTTTTAAGGGAAAGCAAAGGTTGTTAAATTATCGTGTCTACGAGTTATTTTAACTCCTGCATCAATTATGTCGATGACCGCTCATGGCAAATTATTTCCTTGCGCTCGTTTTATCAAAGCTGACGGTAGGATTAAGGCCCCATTCGCACGGGAGCTTTTTTAACGCGCGTTAAAAAAGCGTTCAAATGCAACAAATGCATTCCCAAGTATTTGTTCACACGACGGCGTTTTTATAACGCGACGCTTTTTTATCGCGCAGTGTTGCATTTTCGATTTTGGGCGTTGAAAATAGAACAATGCAACTTCATACTATTGTTCACACGAGCGGTAAAAAAGCGCCGGCGCTGCAGTCAGTGCGCAGCGCGCTGTTCTCGTGAGCGGATGTGTCTTGTTTATCTGCGTTTGTCAATGATGTCGTTATGATTAATTTCGTTTTAATAAATATAATTGTATTTTTTAAAATATTGTTTTACTTATATATCTCAGTGTAACAACCAGCTGTTGTACAGATGGTACCTTGAAATTTATTTGAGGGCCAACCATTTTCAACAATATGTCAAATGTTGCTGTTGGGAGAAACGCAGACATGCGCAGCGCCTAGTATAATTGAATAGCAATATACATGTACGCATAATTGCGCGTTAAGTAATAAAGGTTCTTGGTGTTACGGTCGATAATCTCATACTGCTCTGTCATTGTTAATTAAGTTAAAATAAATAGTTCTTTACAGTTTAGAGTCTTAATCTTTTATTATTTCATCAGTTGCTATAGACCAGGGTTTCTCAAAGTGGGGTTCGCCATTCGACGGCAGGGGGTTCGTGACAAGATACATGTAATGGCGACTTGACGCTTAGCAGGAACGAGCGGCAAACATATTGGCTACAACATACATATGTGAGACTGGATTTTTTCACCTGGTCATGATAAAAACTAAATCGACTTGATACCAAGTTAGAATTAAGGTTAAAATTGTCCAAAAATACTCCTAAAATTGACACCATTTGCGACAAGAAACAGGCAAGAAAAGATATTTCTTTTGGCACTTTATCTTTTATTAAAATAGGTAAATCTATATTTTCTTCAGCAGACAGTTTTATGACTTTCTTTTGGGGGGTGGGGGATTAGTTACTTAAGGCTTAAGGGGTTCGCTGTCACCTTGAAACAGTAACAGGGATTCGTGAACCACAAGTTTGAAAAACCCTGCTATAGACATTTGACAATAATTAAAAAAAAAAAGTGGCAAAAAACTGCCCTTTTACGTATCTTGGCTCATTAAGAGGATGTACCCAGAATGCCTTCTGTTTCCTTTTTCGCCTTCTAGCGACAGAAATCGCTATTCCTAGTCATTTAGCGCTAACCATTCTCACGTCTTACTAAAGCGCGAGGCGAGACAAGAGCGATTAAAAAGCGCTCGTATGAACACTCAAATTTAAAGCGTTAAAAAAGCGCCAACGCCGGGTTTTAACGCAACGCTTCTTTAACTCCCGTGCGAACGGGGGTAAGGATTTGCTAAAAGTTTTGCAATTGACTTCTTGGGTTGAAGGCAAAAGTATTTATTCGCGTGAGGGAAAAATAAAACACATGTAATTATTATCAGCGGGTAATATATTATGTAGATATTCATTTGAAAATACGCGTTGATAAGTTTCGGTCTTAGTAGGAAAAGACATTAGTAGCAGAAAGTTCCATGTTGGCTATACAGATGGCGTTAAAATTTTTCTTACGCAAATATGCATTCGCGAAATATTCCAATTGATTTTATTAAATATTGGTAGTTACATATATACGAGTAGATGAGACTAAGGCAAACGTGACAGAGTATTCTTTATTTAAGGGTAGTGTTTTTCACATTTTTAATCAACAATTGATGCGATGAGCACTATCCATAACTAACTTTTAGAACAGAAGTATTGAAATGTAATTATGCTTTTAGTCTAAGATATCACATTAAGTTTTAGTTGATATAAACTATGACCAGGGCTGGGCAAAATACATGCTTTGCTTTAATTGAAATACAAATTACAAATTCTGTATCGCAAGTAATTAAAATACGAAATACAAAATACATTTAAGTAAGGTATTTGAAATACAAAATACAAAATACAGTATTTTAGCTATTTTTAATTGAAATACAAAATACAAATTAAAAAATACAAAATAATGCATATTTATTTGTTTTGGAATAGTTTTTTTTTGAAGGCGGTTTTTGTTTTGTTATTGCAGGTCCTGATGAGCACAAACTTAATACTAAATGAAGGCTAAATGTATTTTAATAATTGTATTTTAATAATTTTATTTGAAATACTAATTACAAAATACTTCGGCTTCACGTATTTGAAATACAAATTACAAATTACATTTTAAGAAAGTAATTAAAATACAAATACAAAATACGTATTTGTATTTCAATTACAAGTAATTCAAATACTGCCCAACCCTGACTATGACTCAACTTTTTAGTAAGTTAACAAAATATATTTAGTTAATTTTAAAAAAGGAAAATTTTATTAAATGCTTTGTAAACAAAAATTCTCCTTAGAAAAGAGTTCCATATTGTTTAACTCGCAGATTTAAAGCACAAACAGGTTATATAATTAGACTTCTAAGTAATGTTCCAGAGCCCCCCGACCAAAGCTACTTAATAATTAAGAAAAGTACTTGTACTTACTTAATTAGTCCAATTACGAAAAGCTCTCAACTCTTGATCAAAACAAAGGCTACCTGCATTCGAAAATCACTGTACTATTCGTAGATCTTCGAAAATAAGTATCGCAATCAATTTACTTTTTGAGATTTATCCATCCATCAGCCGAAAGAGGTGCACTGCTGGACATAGACCTCTCCCAATAACTTTCAGAGGAACCTGTTCGAAGCAGCGTGCATCCAGCGACGTCCCGCGACCATTACTAGGTCATCCGACCATCTTGTCGGAGGATGTCCTACGCTGCGCTTTCCGGTACGTGGCCTTCACTCGAGAACTTTTTGGTCGCATCGGCCATCAGTTCTCCGCGCTATGTGCCCGGCCCATTGCCACTTCAACTTGCTAATCCGCTGGGCTATGTCGGTTACTTTAGTTCTCCTAAAGATCTCCTAATTTCTGATTCGATCTCGTAGGGAAACCCCGGGCATAGCCCTCTCCATGTACTTTCATGTACCTACTAATAATATATAAACCATCGGTCACACACATAGTTTTGATCTTACGCTACATTACAATATAATCTTCTCTCTTTGATGTTAATGTTACGAATATTTGAAAATTTCGCATGTGTCAGTCCTAGTTAGAGCGGAATTAAGGTCGTGACATATTTGTTCATAGAATGGTGTTTTATCAATTGCACGGTGCACCACGCAATCTGTGAATTATTATTAATAATAAAAAAACTTTATGCTTAGTGAAGGAAGAAGTTAATATTCTGTCGAATCCGATGTTATTGCGCCATAAAAGAGGTTTTGATGCTGTTCTCTGATCAGGGTAAACATCATAAAAACGATTCTACGGGTCATTAAAGACTTTCCACAAACGTAATAGCCGCGCGTTGAAAATTTATATCGTTACCGTAATAAATAAACTTAGCAGCAACATTCGTTTTATGTGGACGCAGAAATGGTCAATTGTTACGCAGGATATTTGATTGCGCCTTACGAAGCTGACGGATATTTTTTTTATTAGTAATATACTCAGTTGATGTAATTTATGTGTTTTGATACTGATATTCCAAAATACTATAGATAGGTACTTATTGCACATACTTATTGCCTTTGCCTTTTAATTATACTTATATGATCAACTGTTTAAAGGGTTGTTTAACTTCTAAAGGCAATCCACATTTGCTAGTCTTTAACTTAATTAGCTTAAGGACGACCTTCTAGCCACTGCATTTAGATAAGAAAATATCGATCTTTAAAACACCCTACAAGGATAATGGTTCGATCACGTGGACAGATCCAATATAATAATGTTAGTCATCAAAGAAATAGTACTTTGCAATTTTATTATTGCATGATTTTTATCATATATTTTATATTTAGATCAACCTTATCTTTGTATTATTTTAAACTGTAACTCGTAGTAGGTTAGAAGTGAACCCAGTAATGTAACATTTAGTTGTAGGACATACAATAGAGAACGCACACAGTTTGTGTATTAAAAGTACCTACAAATTGTATAATGTAGGTAATAAAATCTCTTTAAAATAAAACGTGTGCTTAAATTATATTGAAAAATGTATACTACATAATACAAAATCACATTTGGTCGACATGATTCGCATGTCTCAATATTCGGAATTCCGCCGTCACACTAGCGGCGGCTCGGCGGGGCTGTACCTATCGAGCAGGTATCATGAATTCACGAGACAGTTCTGAAATCGACTGCATAACTTCCACCGAGTTCCAGAAGTTGCAACGTTTACAGACACGCTTGTATACCTACTACTACATGCTGAGAGTTTGATACCGATACCCATTTTAACTGTGTCCTGTTTAAATTTAGATTATTCTAAAGAATTGACCGTGATTGCTAATAGGTTATCTTTTAATTGTATTCAATGCAAATATGAAAGAATAATCACGTAGTGATCTGCCTGACCGCATTTTTTACAATAATGTAAGTTTGTGACCTAGTGAAACGAGAATAGAATAAAAGAAAACCTTTTAAAGGCAACTAGCATATTTTAACGATAACTAATTTATATAAATAATTTATTTTGTTAAAGTTTCACCCCTTCATAAAATTATTAAAACATAAAAATAAATATCGTTTAAAATTTTGATTCCTTTTATATGATCTAGATGTCGCGGCAATGCACATTTAGAACACGTAGAGTTGTATAGCGGTGTATCTAGTTTGAAACTTATTACATTTTTTTTAATTAGATTAGTTTTTTTACGTTTAATATTCCGCATTTATATTTACGACAATAAATCCAATAAAAATATTAAAACTGGTTGAGAAGTAAAGCAAAAATACAAAATATTTTTAAGGTACAAATGGGATCGTATTATCCTTATCAGTATAATATAAACAGCACCTAATGTATTTATTTCTATGTAGTATAAAATATTGTAGATTTCAATTTTAGGTCATGACAAAAAAAAGTAAATAATTTCATATTCATTGTGAAGTGGAATTGGGACCTCAAGCGATATCATATCGGCTGTCACGGGTTTGAATCCTAAGCACATACCAGAGTGGCAAAGTGAGGCACCTGGCCCTTGATGGTTTGCGTAGTGCAGCCCCAATTTTTTTTATTTTATCTAAGATCATCTCTCATTAATCTATATTGGCCCTCATATATTCTCACTGCATCTAAGTCAACAGTACTGCTATAGTACTCAGGCTTTCTGTGGGTTAGCGGTTCCACTTCAAGATGGATCTATCGTATAGCAGTGTTATTTGACTACAGAAGAAACACATAGTGAGTAAAAACACTCAAAATAAACTTTTTTTTTATACTGGCACGGCAAAGTGACCCCATTGCACCTGACGGTAAGTGTAATGGAGTCCAGAAAAAGTGCCCACCAGCGAGAGATGATGATCTCCCGTTGGTCGACACAATCATGCCGGCCGAAAACCTCTTCTCCTTAATTTATTTTATTTTTTTTTATTTATTTTATTTATTTAACTAAAACAATTTAACATAAATACATTTAAATTTTTTACATTTTACATGTTTTAATAACAGTGGCTACAATATTAGATTTACCTACTGTCTCTACACTAAGCAGAGCTTGTCTCGTAGAGGCAGTATGCTCAATAATTTACACAGCATTGGATAATAATAATAGGACCGACGTAGGCAAACGGAGAGAGTAAATAAATAAATCAGAAATTAAAAATATGATACAAAGGAAAAACAGAAGAACATTATTGAAAATCAAACGGTTAGTAAACAAAACAAAAACAAAAAAGAATAACAACCCAAATGTGTGTGTGTGTGTGTGTGTGTGTGTGTGTGTGTGTGAGTATGAGTAATGTATGTGTAAGTAAGAGTATATGTGAGTGTGTGTGGAGATTCATTAAATAAAATTCAAAATGTCTTCAGTTTCTGTATAATTGAGACCTTCAAGCCAGGAGTCAATACAACGTTTTGCTTTGTAACTAGAAAAGGCATTGATTTTTAATTTATTGCATATTGTGTTATAAATTCGCGGTGATAGAAAGAAGGAATGTCTTTGACCAAAGGTGGAACGAATAACTGGAACTGGTATTTTGAAAACACGTTTACTTATTAAGCTATCGAGCACAGAGGATTTCAAAGTTTGGCTGTGCATCATAGAGGCAGCTCTTGAAATAAAAAGCTGACGTACTCTCAATACTTTGCATTCTTTGTAGAGCAAGTCAGTGCTAAAACGAGACTGTTTAGACAACATGACTTTCAGGACCGCTCTTTGTGCCCTTTCCAGTTGAATCATTGACGTTTTGGCTGCTCCTCCCCAAACTCTTATGCAGTATATAAGAAGCGATTGACACAGTGATTTGTATACCAAGAGCAAAGTTGGTTTATGACGAATGTGCCTGAGACTTTTCATTACGTATATTATTTTTCGAACACGGGACGCTAAGTTATCGATGTGAATTCTATAAGATAGACGTTCGTCGATGTCTACACCGAGGTATTTTAGAGTATTTGTTTTATTTATCACACTGCATTTGCAAGAGGTTTTGTTAAGTAATTGATTACAAGTATGAATCCGAAGTGTTCTTTGCGGTGGAGGCAATGATCGTTGGTTTTTGCAAAAAGCTATGTATTTTGTTTTTGAGGCATTCAACGAAAGCAGGTTTTTATTCATCCATTCGTATGTCGCTAAAAGTCCACTTTCTGCCTTTTCATACACACTATCCCAGCCATTCCCTTCAAATACTAGCACAGTGTCGTCCGCGTAACATATAACATTAGAATCCATTGAAGATAGATTCAAAAGGTCGTTCATGTAAATAAGAAATAGTGTAGGCCCAAGAATACTCCCCTGCGGTACACCAAAATCAACATTAGTATGTTCACTACAATGGGACCCAATTCTAACAAACTGTTTCCTTTCCAGAAGGTAGCTACTAAACCAGTCATGGACTATTCCTCTTATTCCAATATTGTTAAGTTTCTGTAAAAGAATAGGCAAAGAAACTGTGTCAAAAGCCTTTTTAAGGTCTATGAAAATTGCCAGACACTGTTTACCCCTATCTAGCGCTCTAGCCACTAAGGTATCGAACAGCAACACCGCATCCTCCGTTGATTTGCCTCGCGAAAACCCATATTGTCTTGTGGAGATAATACTGTTTTTTTCAAGATAGTCCACAAGTCTCCTGTTAACGATTTTTTCTAAAAGTTTAGAAAAGATGGACAGTAACGATATTGGTCGGTAGTTTGATGGGTTATCTTTGGCACCAGACTTATAAACAGGTGTGACCATAGCTGTTTTCCAGGAATCGGGGAAAACTCCTGTGGAGAGGCTCAGATTAAAAATATGTGTCAGTGGTTTTAACAGGCAAGGTTTCATTAGTTTAACCAACAGTGGGGTGCAATTGTCTATTCCAGGAGAGGTGTCTAATTTTAGGTTGTCTATAAGGTCATTGACTTCAGTCACATTTGTAGGTGACAGGAATAAAGATTGCGGTGAAGACATATTGGATTTCAGTGTCGATGCCAGGGAAACTTGAGTGGAAGCCAGTATTTTGAGGGTTTCATTAGCCAACTCTTTTCCGACGTTTGCGAAATATCTGTTACAATTATTTAGAGAAATAACGGGATCTTTGTTTTTGTTGATTAGTTCTGTTGGATGGCTATTAGTCTTACTGATGTTGCAAATGTTTTTAATATTTTTCCATAGTTTTTTCGGGCAATTTTTGCTATTGTCGATTAGTTGGGATTCATAATTAGTTTTAATTTTCCTAAGGAGATTGTTTAGGTAATTACGGTATCTCTTGTAGATAATTTGATTTAATTCATTTTTTGGATCCAATCTAGCTATTAAGTGAAGTCTGTCTCTGTTTTTTTGACATCTCAATAGACCTGGAGTTATCCAGGGTTTTAAAATAAATTTAGAGCGGCTTATACTTACTTCCCTACTACAATTTTTAACTGCTTTTTCTAAAATATTGCTCAAGTCAACTACCGCATGATTAACGTCTGTTGAGCTGAAGATCGTGGACCAATCTGCGGACTGCAACTCAATGCCCAGACTTTCAAAATCTGTTTTAAGGCGAAGTCGTTTAACAGCGGAGGATCTTACTTTGCCGACCCTCATGCCAATAATGCAGATGTAGTGGTCAGTTATGTCAGAAACGCAAACCAATCCCATAGCGTTAACAGGGTTTTTGACAAAAAAGTGATCGAGACATGAGTCTCCTCTTGTAGGCTTCGTTATGGCTGGAAGGAGTTGATGTTCACTCATCAGGCACAAGTATTCGTCACACTGTGTGTTCAGTGGTTTCGAGCACAGGTCAAGATTTAAGTCACCAGCCAGAATAATATTTGGTTTGTTACGTGATTTGCGCAGTAAGAGATCTAGCGACAATAGAAAATTATTAATATCCCTAAAGGAGGGAGACCGGTATATGCAAAGCAAGAGTAGATCTGGACTTAATATAACCTCTAGGCAATTACAATCTTCACAGGAGGACTCTGTAACAGATGCGTTAATAGTATGTTTGATGTATACTGTTACACCACCACTTTTATTTATCAATTTATGAGTGCGATAGGATATGTAGCCTGAAATTTGAGGAATAATTGTATTTACGTTTAACCAGCACTCAGTTAAAATAATAACGTCGAAGTCAACCTTTGTTCTTTTTAAAGATACCAGGAATGCATCAAAATTATGTTCAATACTCCTAATGTTAAAGGTTAGCAACTTCAAATTTTGTTTAGATGACAGTAACTTGCCGCATGCTTCTAAACTCTGAAGCGAATAACAGTCTATCGACAGGGTTTCGTCTAAGTCCTTAAATAAATTATGAGTGATGTTAACGTTTTGAGACAAAGTGTGAAGAAATGTTCGGATAAGTTTTAAGACTGTATTCACCAGAGGTCAGTGCAGTCGGCAGTTTGGTAGCTCCACGATGTTGAAAGTAAGAATTGTGTATGAACATTGATAGATATTCGATCGTTAGTGTATGTGTAAGTAAGTGTAACAGAGTATTTAAGTGAAGGGTTGTGTGGAGATTTGACAGATTCGTTTTATATAATTGACAATTAATTAAAAAGTTAAAAATAATGTAGTATTTTAATTTTAAAAACTTAGCTAATTTCAATTGAGGGCTCAGTTGCTTCTCCACTCTTAGGTAGGCCGATTTCTTGATCCAGTGTAGCTGTAGAAGAAATTCGGATTGATGGATGTCCTTCGCCTTTTCGTATGTAAATGCTACCATTACGAATCCAGCAATATTTAAATCCATATTCTTGTGTACGGGTTCGGGCCTCGCGAAACAACCGACGGTTTTCTTTAGTGAGTCGCTCGTTGATGTAGATTTTAGTAGTCGGGCCATCGACGATGTTTTCTGAGGTAACATTGCGTCTAGTCTTGGCTGCCTGAATCAACTCATCGCGCTTTCGTTTCCTCAGCAGTTTGACTATTATTGGTCTAGGTAGTTTATCAACATCAGGAGGAGTATTTTCTGGAGTTTGTTTTTTGGGCCCCACTCGTACCACATCCGCAATGTCAGCTTCAGATAACTCGACTCCGACTTTTTTTGAGGTGAGAAGGGTAATGTGGATTAAATTTTCATTACTATGTTCATTTACTCCTCTTAGTTCAAGGTCATTCCTCATTGACTCTTGGCGTCGATTAACTATTTCTTTCTGTAAGTCGTGTACTATCAGACGAAGATCAGCAATTTCTTGTTCCGCCTTTTGTAGCTTGTTGGTATATTCCTTATGAGTTTGACGCAGTTCGCTCGAGATGTCGCTCATCTGGCATTTTATCTCAGAGTTTTGTTGTTTGACATCGGTGACCTCTTGCTTAATTTCTCTTAATTCAGAAATTACGGCTGCAATGTCACAACTTGAAGGGTCTTCTTTGACTATTTTTTGTCTGCTACTACGGACAAGTTTCGTATTGTTTGTAGACGGGGCGTCGGTCATTTTAGTATAAAGTAACGCCCAGTACTTTATAAAAAACTAATGTAGGTAGAGGTCTTTATAAAAAAAAGCAAACAAGTCAACGATCGACGCGCGGGAGGCGATATTGGTGGCAGGCGAGGTAAGCGGGCGGGAGATCGAGCTCGCTGCGAGTTGTGGTAGGTCAGGAACGGGTGGCCGTTATTGAATATTTTAAAATGTTTTTAGTTGTTCCTCTTTAACGATAATGAACTTTGAATCACTGTTATCACTACTATGTTCTCTAGATTGTATACTTTAATTTGACACCAAGCACTTTTGAAATAAGCAACTTTAAACTATTAAAACTATTAAAAATGTAAAGGTGAAACTATAATACGTCTGCCTACGATCTAAGTCCGGACGAAATCGTCGTAATTGTGAAGAAGTTTGGGGGACTAATACCATGGTGATCAAAGGACCGACCGCGACAAACCGTCCAAAAAATACCGGCACGGTCATCCTTTCACCATGATTGAAACCCCCCCGAAAACCGGATATACACTGGCTGATCCCGGAACGCGGCACACTTGCATGTGCCACTATGGCGGGTTTTACGCCCTGTGTACGGTGGTCGCTATCCGGGCGGATACGAATATCCTACCACCAGCAAATCCCTCTTGTGGGTCAGGATAAAATTTAAGTTTTAGGGGATTTTAACTTTTATATAGATATACATACGTACACACGTTTCGCCCACTGATTCAAGTTAACGTTCCACGCATATTTCTAGTACCTAGGTATTCTGTTGTAGAGAATTTCCTATTAGAAAAACCCAATAACTTTTCGTTCGTTTTTCGACTTCAGAATAAAACCCAAGGTTTCTAAATCGCACGCCACCCTCTTATGCCGCACGACTAACGAGGCATAATAATGTATGTAAAGTATTTTTTTAAACATTTCTTAGCTGAGGGAGAACAAAAAAAGTACGTAATATAGGACCATTCTTACTAAATAGGTGTGTAAAGTATTGTAAGTATAATCGAAATGAATAAAGTCTAGTTAGGGAAATCGTGTTTGAATGTATTCCCAAGGAAACGGAAATCTACGTACTTGTCATTTCTTGTTCCAATATAAACAAATGTTTCTATTTCTTTAATTACACGTCTGTCCGTATCACTACTGAATCTAGGCTGGCGTCGCGCAAGATCTAGAAACTAGTTTTTGTTTTTTTATCCGTCTATTCGTCTGCATTGGGGTGACGTACAAACCACTATAAAGATTATGACTGCGTCTTCATTGTTAAAATAGTCAAGCTTAGTGTCTACACTAAGAATAATAGCGTGGCCATTGGAGTATTGTGTATTGAAGTATAGGGCTTAATTAGCATCTGTATTGTACAGCCGGCAAAATTGTGTCGATTGGTGAGAAACCAACTTGTTATTGTGTCTCGTTGCTCGACACTGTAAATTACTTTGCACTGCATTACGCTGTGCCATGATTTTGCCGTGTACTAACACGGCACACACGGCGATCATGGTACAGCAATATTACATTTTTTTTACTAAAAAAATGTAATATTAAAATTCATGATAACTATCGATCTTTCGTGGGCTTGCGTACTTTTTGATGCAAGAGAGTTGAAATGTACATTCCTGCTCAACCTACATTATGCATGTGCTCGTGCTGCATTATAGGACGTAAAAGTAAGAATTAACATGTTATGGTATACTAGGCATGTTACGGTTTTTTTTTACTGCATTACACTTCATCGTTATTAACTATAAGAATTAAAGGATAACTAAGGTAACTGACATAGCCCAGCGGATTAGCAGAATGAAGTGGCAATGGGCCGGGCACATAGCGCGGAGAACTGATGGCCGATGGGGCCAAAAAGTTGTCGAGTGGAGGCCACGTACCGGACAGCGCAGCGTGTGACGTCCTCCGACAAGGTGGTCAGACGTCCTAGTAAAGGTCGCCGGACGTCACTGGTTGCAGGCTGCTTCCAACAGGTCCCTGTGGAAGTCATTAGAAGAGGCCTATGTCCAGCAGTGGAGTTTCATTGGCTGATGGATTGATTATTGACTATTGCTTGTTGAATGGTAGGGCCAAACCGCTATCTGCCATGTGGTTTCACACTTTTTAATTTTTATTAAAGACGAAGGAATAATTTTAACGGGAAACGCTGAGATGTGCAACTGTGATATTCTAGAGTTATTAATAGGCGAAATCTAATTCTAATTTATCTTCACGCCTCAGTAATAGAAAGGGGAGAGCAGGAAGGGCAGCTAATCGCTTCACTGGAATACCTAACAAAACCCCCGAGTTAATTGCACTGACTTTTCTAATTTCGTCAGGAAGACTACTGAAAATTATGATATTCTTATTAGCTGGTATTTACTGGCATTTAAAACACGATAGAGGTGTTTGTGTATTGGTGATCTGCCTTCCTGCTTCAGTCGTTTTTATATCTAATTGAGTATAAAATATGGCATGAGCAAATCTGAAAGCCTTAGTTTTTTTCTTATGTATGGCAATCATGCAAAAAGTTTAATTAGTGTTTGTTACGGGTTGTCTTGAATAGCCATTATTATTCGTAAAATTGATTAAATGCGAAAAAATTAGAAAGGTTTCTTTCAAGTCGGCTAAACCGGTTAAAACGACTGTAGCTCCACCATGTGTTTCTACTATTAATATAAATAAATGAATAAATAAACCCAACAGTCACATACATAGTTCTGACCCCACATTAGGATACGAGTCTTGTTTCGTGGGTATCAGACTCTACGAGAGACTTTTCGGTCTCACAATAGCAATAGTAATATGACCAATTTGGGATCATTATTGTCATTATCGTTATTCAAAATATAAAATCAATTTCAATGATTTTATTTATGCAAAATTAACTAAGTACTTGCATAATAGTAGTTATACGTCAATGGCACTAACTTTCATTTTACTTTTCGGCAGTAGTTCACACCATTATATTAAATATGACTGAATGAGGAACAGAAATGTAGAGAAATATAGGCTTGGTAATATTTTTTTAAGTTTTCGTTCCTTTTAATTTTCGTCCGTATAATAATTAAATTCGACGCGTGTTATCAGGTTCTATAATAAATCACATTATGAACAAAATCCTTAGGTTACATTATATTCCATCGGTATTTATATAACAGTAAAATATTTATTCTTCAAAACATATTAAACATATGAAAAGTGTTATATAAACTGTAAGAATTACTGCCTACCAACACTTCGAGTCAGAGCTAATACACAAAGCCGCTGTGCGCTATCTTGCGGTCGATATAATCCACTCCTCACGCTAATATCATTACTTGGAGCCATAATAGCAATTTATCTAGAGAAAAATGCACTACGGAACCTATAGTCCAAGAGCTTCACAGACTTGTATTTAGTGTGCGTGAGTTGGAATGAGGCAGGGACGACGCGGCGCCCATCAACGATCCACGGATAATCCGACTTGAAGGACTAACACACTCAATACTTCTAATGCTTTCACTACCCTCAAAGTTTAACGCTTTTCTTCCAATACTTATCTAACTCCTACACTACGGTTCGAAGTTCGAACTATTTTATAGATTTATTTTGTTTAAGCAAAAATCAAGACTATGTAAGATATTGTAATTTTGCATATGAAACATTAAAAAGTAATGTTATATCAATTGATTTTTTAAAGTATATTTTGTAGTTTGTGACGGAATGACATTAATTATATATGTCACTGATAGGATTGTGTTAGCACTGAAATAAAAGTTTTTAAATAAATTTTAATTAGAAATCATAATAATTCTGTTAGCTCAACATCTCTATATTCATATAATTACACAATATAACACATAACTATTACACGTCACACAATATAATATATACAATAACACTATGGTACATAATCTAGGTCTGTTCAACCGAAGACTTGATACAACAATCGACTCCTGCTAGCACTGAACGTGCTTATATAGAGACCGCCCCACCATAACGTGATAATAACATCTCAAACTACCGACAAACATGTTATCAATTATTATTTATCTACCCTTAACTAGTTATGGCGACAACATCCGGCCGTCCTGCGCACGCATCCGTCCTCGGATAGCGTTTTAGTCTGGTGCGGTTGCTGAGAACAGAATAATAAGTGTTTTTAATCCAAAATACATAGCGACCAATATTTGAGTATTTCCAACTCTACTGTTCCATCAGCGGTCAGCAGATCGGAAACTACTCAATCATGTCAAGTAATTTAACTGTTCCATCAACGGTCAGTTATGTTCAACGATTGGACTTATGATTTTTCCTAGGCGATGCCACTGGCCAGCCCTAGTTACATACCAAACTGCATCATATCTATTTTACACGGATAGATATTCTATGTTTAGCTTGCGATTTCCCCTAGGCGATGCCACTGGCCAACCCTAGTTGCACACTACCGCAATCAAACTGCAACAGATCTATTTTACACGGATAGACATTCTGTGTTTAACTTGCGATTTCTCCTAGGCGCTGCCACTGGTCAACCCTAGTTGCATATCACCGCAATCAAACTGCAACAGATCTATTTTACACGGATAGACTGTTATTGCATAATTTGGGTATCAAGATACAATCGAAGCATAAGCACCAGACAACATTTTATAAGTACCTGACAACATCCTGGACCATTTGTACGCCATTGTTAAACTCATGTTACTCAATTCATAATATCACGTTTTCTGCAAAAGTTATTCCCTCATATACTTATCTTTTCTTCCCTCTTCTACTCATGTCCCATTAATTCGTATCGATTGTGGCTCAGTACATACTTCAATTAAAGCCTTATTTTTTATATATACTTAATCAAAATTTTCTTAATTGTTGGGAGCCAAAATATTAATTTCTTTCTATCTATAACATATATAAACAGAAAAATAACCATGATTTGCTGTAATTACTTCTCAAAAATATTTTTTTTTTTCGAAAGACACTACTCAGTTTTGCTTTACACTTATTTCCTAAAGATACATATTTAAAAAGATAAAACCATTACGCTCGGCCTCTCCTGCCAATATGCCTGACATAACCAGTCATTTCAGATATTACAAACAATACATTTAAAAACAAGGTCATTATTGCAAATAAAGTTTCTATTTAATGCATCTATTATCATGCTGCCAATGCCATCTGTGTCACCGGTTTATGTACTATCTCAAAAGTGAATTCTTGCTTTAACAACGACCATCTGTTTTAGGATTCATTTCCTGCTTCTTCCTAGTACATCATTACAATCAACTACTATGGCTAAAATATATTTTGACTTGCGATTTATCCACTATAAAAATGTATTGGTATTTCACTTTTATTTGTAACCTGGATTAAAATGCAACCTACAGCGTCATGACTGGCGTCTGTTTACATAATTACATGTGTAGCAACTCGGTTTTAATTCAGTTAGCATTGTTCTGTACCCCACTAAACATCTTAAAATTCAGATATGATATTTTTTTATAAATTAAAAAAAAAATACGGGACCTAGAAATTGTCGCACTTCCTGTTTGTCAGGTCGAATACCCTTTTCAGAATTTTCATACTCTATTTTTCCAACTTTAAAAAGTTAATAAATTTATTGCTATGCCATTTTGTAAAACTGCAATAGTTGCTCAAATCTTCTTATATTCCCTTCTACAGTGTTCGTAGCCATCAAAAATTTATGTAACACTAGCTTTCGCCCGCGACTCCGTCCGCGTAGACTTCAGGGTTGGGTGCAGAAAGATAAGTGAATCTATTAATCGTCTCCTAAGTGCCCAAAATGGCACTTAATGAAAAAAAAATAGTAACCTATGTTCCTTTTTATGTTTCGGGTTTTATCCATAACAAAAATCATCCCAATCACTCAAATTTTTAGGCGTGAAAGTATAACAGCAGTGTTACTTTCGCATTGACAATATATGCTAAACTCAAAGGGTATATCCGTTGGGATCAATGAAATCCTTATTTAGATTTCGAAGCGTGATGACTACCGAGCCTGCCTTAGTTTGTAAAATTTAAACCAGGTACAACCAAAGAGTTTAAAAATAAATTTCTGAACGCACGCATATATTTTTGACAACCAATAAATAAGTATGTCACTCCCTTTCCATTACTGATTATTCTACATTTTTAATATGTAAAATACGCAATTGTTCGAATATTGTGGATATATATTGTCGATTCAAAACCTTTATTTAAATACGTTCTTTAACTTGAGGGGACCATTAACCGTATTGACGGGATAAACATATTTGACGGGAAATTAGGTAGAACAGTCGATATGAGAAAATGAAATTGTTGTTTTTACCATATTCCTCGCAATTCTCTTTTTTTTTTTTTTTTCGTTCATAAGAATCTTCTCCTGATAAAAGCAGACAAAACAAAAAAAATAATAATAAGCGAAATTGGTTCAGTTGTTCTCAAGATTTGCGCTTAGCAACACATTCACCGACTTACTTGACAATCATCGTTATATTTTGGACAATTCACACACTATCTTTAAAAATTATAGCCTATGTGTTATTCTAATATTTAAGCTATATTATTGTAAACTTTCATTAAAATTCATTCGGTAATTTTTGCGTAAAAGAGCAACAAACATCCATACATACAAACTTTCGCGTTTATAATATTAGTAAGATAATGCTATCAAATCTTAGTTTTCCCAAACACCGTGTTCATAAGTGTTTGGAAATCAGCTAGCCCATTGCAAAGACCGACATAGTGGCAATCAAGGGTAATAAAAGCCATTTTGCCTTTCAAGTTTCCTCAGCTATATTTTTATTATATTACCAACTCGAATAAATTAAAACAATTACAACCCCTCAATCATCTACCAACAAGACAGATCTTGTATATTGCGAACTACTTTCTTTAATAACAGTAGTCACTTTTGTGTTACAATGATGCGCGCGCATCTTAAAATTTCACAACATTTCTCATAACGCGCCCAAAGAAGTATTAAAAAAAATCAGCTTTTCAATTCGGACTAGAACTATTGAGTTTTCCGACACTATTTGAGCGGTTTCTTGATTTACCAAGTATGGAATAAACATTAAATAAAGATTGATCTAGTAAAGCTATCCTGTACCTGTATATATATATGTACAGTATTCCTTTATTTTCACTACAATTTCTTTAAATTAATTATCATTAAATTATCAGATAATTCATCAAAATGTAAAGACTGATATTTAGAGCCTACTTAAAGATCCGTTCAATAAAACTGGTTCATATAAATTAAAGTGAAAGACCTAAACTGCCCACATTAATGAAATATGAAATTACTTAGATTCAGTCATTTCAAAATTTTGTGTACCATCCTGTTCGAAAAGTAGTCATCGCTGGACAAAAAAAAAATAATTTTGCTGTTTTTCAATCAAGAGATAAGACTAAACTTTGCGAATTAGAGCAGCTCATTAATACAATCTCACTGTTGTATTGAACATGAGAATAACATGTGACCGACCCGGCACATGATGCCGCCGTAAGCACTACAGCGAGCATGACATACCCAATTGCTCACAAAGTACTAACATAAGTAAATATGTATTATATACAGCTATATCCATTGAAGAAGACAGTCAGACTTGAGATTACGATAATTACTTATAGGTAACTAACTCATTTATTTTACGTGTATTTCTCACATGTATGTCAGAAACCTTTTCAAAAGCACTTGTAAAAGTCTATTTGAATAAAGGTGATTTTGACTTTGACTTTGACTTTTTTTTTTTCAATGAATCCGATTTCAAACCTTGAATGTAAATTAAGACCTGCATGCAAGTTTTAAATGACCAAATCTGTTCAAATATCACACCTTAATCTTGTCATTTTTATTTTAAGTGAGTCATACCACGTTTTCGCAGTATTTAGTAATTTTTTGTACAGTCTGATAGTGCAACCGCAATCGGATCAACTAAAAGCGTGCATTAGTTTAGAAAAAAAATAGTTCACATTTTAATATTGTCTACCAATCAAATCTCAAATCAAATCAAATTGTGGTGTCCCTGATACTAGAAATAACATTTTGACTTACTGCACGAGACGCAGCTCTCGTGCGCCTCGATTTCTTCCTCCTGTGTCTAGGTGCCGCAACTAGTTACTACCTGATACTCCCGTTTTCTTTGTAGTTTCGTGGTATTGGCGTGGTTTTCGGAACACTTCTGATGTTAGCTCAACATCTCTATATTCATATAATTACACAATATAACACATAACTATTACACGTCACACAATATAATATATACAATAACACTATGGTACATAATCTAGGTCTGTTCAACCGAAGACTTGATACAACAATCGACTCCTGCTAGCACTGAACGTGCTTATATAGAGACCGCCCCACCATAACGTGATAATAACATCTCAAACTACCGACAAACATGTTATCAATTATTATTTATCTACCCTTAACTAGTTATGGCGACAACAATTCCTAAACAATGAAATTATTAATAACTTTATGAATATCCGCTCGTCACGTCGATATTACTATTTTATGCGTTCTATTATTTATGAATGGATATTAATACTTATTGGATTTATTCCACACCTGCTTCAAGTTAATTATTATCAGAGTAACTATTCAATTTCAATTTATTAAAGCTCTATTGCCTCTTTAATAAATTATTCAATGTTCCTTTAATATAATTATAATATCTATACAATATTGCATAAGTTTTAAATTTTGTTTCTGAAACTCTTTGCGTTTGTTTCTTTTAACTAAAGGCACTACAAATAGTTAATCACACTTAAAGGATACGTCGACGCGATAAAGAGGAAGTAATTACTGAGAGTATTGTATAAAGTAGATAAACCAATGAGTTTAACGTCAATCTTTTCTCCGAGTAATCTTGATTTGAGCTAAAAAGGAGTCTATTTCTAAAACCAGACATCTCTGCGAGCTCTATTAGAGGCACTGGTATCGACAGGGGAGAAGTGGGACGCGAGGGGCGAGGGGGTTTCACAAACAATCCTCGCGGATATTGAACGCCGATGCGTTCGGAAATGCAGCGCCGTCGGCTGCGTGCTGGAAACGTTGCTCGTCTCATTGCACGGCAACCAACGTGTGAAGATATGAATGCCCTCATTTTCATCGGGCTTGTATTCATATTGCAGTATGATTTCGAATAAACACTGCTGATTTAATTTTGTGATCAACTCACGTGATAATGTAAGTGATCAGCGATGTGGAATATTCCGCTTTGTAATCTTGCTTTTAATTTTAATTCCACCACCGCGCCGCGCCGTTGAGATTTGAACGTGCGTGGGGTGAAATTTATTGTGGCTTTAACATGTTCTATGTGAAAAGACTGCAGCATTACAAAACGGTGCGGTAAACGTGCACCTTATATTGTTAAGGATTCATTAAAAATGAAAATGGTATTTTCGCTCGTTTTTTAAAATAGAAGCTGTTTTGCAGATAATGAGCTTAACGTACCTAGACGAAACCTAAGGCAAATTAAGGTTTGTCGTGCGAAGATAGAAATAAAAGATAATGTATTGTACGCAGTATAATAACTTCATTCTTATAGAACCAAATCAAAAGAGTGTCGACGCTTCACAATGAATAAATAAAAGCGCAATTTTTTCCCGATGTTTAAACCGACAGAACTATTAGTTATACACTCTGTTAGTGGGGGTAAGCGCAGCCATCTGTTGCGGTCAAGTGTGCTCCTTCCGAAGCGGGATGGGCTTCCATCCTTCATGGACAAAATAAAACGACGTCTTGCAGTACGTCGTATTATGTAAGTAGATGAGAAAACTGGAACGCAGTTTATTTGATTTGTGCTTTGTTGGGTTTATAATGCGCTCTCTGTGGAGGCTGAAATATTTTCAGACATAAATTTTATTTTATATATTTCTTTTAATGGAATGGGAATATCATAGCTAACATTGTTTGAATATGCAGACTTTAAAACTGAAATTTAAGCAAAATGGCATTGTTCTGTTTAAACATTATAAAGAATAATTGTAGAAATTATACTACCAATTTCTACCATAACACTATCAATTTCTTTTTTCATATAGCATGACTAGCCAGTCATTATGTCTCATATTGTATTCGGCGAGCCCATAGCCCATTGCTGCTACTGAAAATTTCCCAACAGAATACTATTGAAAATTCTTGTTCGGTCCAGAATACCTGCTTATATATATTACAAACGTATATAACCTCACGCCTGTATTCTCCGAAGGGATAGGCAGAGGTGCATTTCTGCACACACATTTCGCCAGGTATGTATAAGTCCCACCTAATAGGGGACGAGTCTACTGCCGTTTTTCGGGCACAATTCCAGACTCCGTGCTGCTACTGAGAATTTCCCAATGGAAAAACCCAATAACACTTTGCTCGACTCGGGAATCGAACCCAGGACCTTTAGATCGCACGGCACAGACTTGTACTTGATACCTGCTTATATCTATGGAAATAATGGCGTGGTATACCTACATATCTAGATATGTGTATGGATACGGGAAATTAAATTATTCAACCTTTTAAATTATTTATTATGTGGCTGTAATGGCTCGTATTGTCAATTACAAAATATATAATTTTTCAAAAGCGGTAAAATACTTTCTGTTTGCGCCGTCGAAATCGCGTCTTGAAATGGGTAACCTCTAGAGTATTTTGAATATCCTTTGACGTGATTTCATAATTAAACAAAATTAGCTAACGAGACATATAACTTTATGTCAGGACCATTAATCATGCAAACAGTTTAGGTTTATTAATAGGTACGCGAATAGTCGAGCGTGTTTACTTAAATGATGAAGCGAATTTACTATGGTTGATGGTAGACAATAAGTTGTAATGGCAAGTTCTTTTATTGATAATTGTATTAAGGAAAAGTAACGTATGCTCTTTCCCAGTTCTAGTTATTATTATAAAAAAAAAACATTCAAATCGGTTACGTAGTTTTTGAATTATATAAAATACATATCTTTCGTTTTTTTTAAACTATGTTATTAGTCTCACATATTGGATATATTCATACTCTTTATCGTTAGTATCAATCAATGTAAGTTTGTGGGAGGTTTAGGCCTTAGTCCAGAACGTCTAGTAAAAGTTGGTAAACTATATTATATACTTGAGAAATTCTCTAAGGAAACTGTCACGTATGTTTTTCTTCGTAATTTTAGTATGTGAAAATACATGAACATTAAGCATAACTTGAAAATGTGAGATGCCTGTAGTCTGTACCTAGAAGTCAAATCCGCTACCGAAGAGTTTGTGTCTCAGCACAACACGAGCCATTGTTTGATATCCATATGCTTGCACACGACATCACTTGGAAGTAAATTTATCGTCTAGTATTTAGGCCAAATGACGTTAACCGCCAGCCCTGGTTATTAAGCGGGACAGGTTGTTAAGTTTTACTATAGACTTTATGGGTGTTTTAATATTCCAACCGTTGCCACGAGTCTAATGACGGAAGGGGATTTTAAAAGCTATTTATTGTCTAAAATAAAATGCTTGAACCTAAACGAGTATTAGACCAGTGCCGATCCCTTTAAAAATGGTAAAAAGCAAAATTAAATTATAGTAGAATGAAACGTATTGGAACAGGAAGAGAATATAACAAAAATTTAATTAATTTAAATTCAGGCGATCTGAAGTCGGGAAAGCGTGTAGGGGGTGGTTTTAAGGGGAAAAATCGGTTTATCTAGATTTCCGGCAAAACTACAATGCCTATGCAAAAAAGTTAAATCGCAAAGTTGTAGGTAATAAAAAGATCTACAACTTTTGTATTTAAAGTTTTTCCACGCAACCTCAAAATTTATGTGAAAAATTCAAATATCCAAGTTTTTGGTTTTTTATTTTAATCTTTTACAAAAATAATTTGTTTTTCGCGAAATTTGGTGAAAACTTACCTTTTCATATACCAAATACACTGTAATTTTTTTGATTAGAAATATTTATTTTTCACCTTATTTTGACTTATGTAATATCATAAAAACCATCCTCATTTTCAATCGAAAATTCTCGCGTCATAATATCAGCTTTTTTAAAAAAATGTCGGTGGCCTTTTTGTTTGTTGAAATCTCTACTTTCTGATGGTGGTATGATGGATGCTCTTTTTTTGATGGGACAATGAGAACGGAGCATGGCCAAAAATCTCAAATTCCTATGCATATATAGAATATACATCAAGCTGGCACAGAGTATATATTAGGTGGGTTTAGTTATAGTTGGTTGTAAGCTACATCTTAGTTCTTAGGGGTGGCTTAAGAATTTCAGCTTACACTCAACATTAGTGTAATAAATTCCATTTGTGTGCCAAGTGCCGACGCATTAATTGCGACCGTAACGTCTTTACATTTTATGGCGTATCAGCAGTAATAATTTTTTTTGCCATATTTAAAGAATTAGACGAAGACGGAAATATACAATCAAATAAAAAAAAACAATAAGAATTAAAGATTTCCCACCCATTTTCATATTTCGAAATAAAATATCTCAATAAAACTTTTTTATATGTATTAGAATCAAATTAATATTACGTAAGTAAAAAAACAAATAACATTCACGGTCAACACATTAGCAATGGTATGAAATTTTGTATATCGCGCTATCTGAATTGAAGTATCCATAGTAATATTAAAAATGCGAAAGTAACTCTGTCTGTCTGTCTGTCTCGCTTTCCTGCTAAAACTACTGAACCGATTTAAATGAAATTTGGCACACAGATAGTTTGGAGCCTGAGAAAGGACATATAGGCTACTTTTATTCCGGAAAAAGGGTTTAACGGGTTGAAAGGCGGGAAGAAAGGTTGTATTTATTTTTTTGGCTGTTGATTAGATATAAATAAATATGACATTCAAAGTTTGTAAAAAAATTACAAACAAGGGGGTAAAATAAAAATGAGTAAAATAATAATATGATAGTAAAATAGACTACAACTTATTTTCTTTCTCAACCTAACCCTGTAGTCGTCGCGGACAACAACTAGCTACTTATAATTATTACCGGGTAGCAAATTAATAGAACAAGGTCATGTCATTTGTAAATAGTAAAATATGGCTGAGTACATAATTGTTTTCTTAAGAATGGACGTATTTGAGATCGACAGTAATTCAACTTTATTTTATTGAACACCCAGGGAAGGTGTGAATACCATCATAACTTTAAAATGTCATTTAAACCCGTTTTACTTCATATTAAAAATGGGCTATACTGAGCTACGAGAGGACATAAAATAAAAGAATTGTATATTCAACCCGCTCCCTTCAAGTTTAGAAGCTAATTCGTAAACATGTCGCCCTCGCTCGATCGATGGTACATAATGTAAAACGTTATGTATTTTTGTTGGAATTGGCTCGATTTTCAAAGGTAACTGCACCCCTAACGGGTACAATTATTATGTGTAACTGTGTGCAGACATTGTGTTTTGGCTAACTTCCAACGTCAAACCCTTGGGTTCGGCTTGATATCCCATGCAGCATGTGAATAATGTTCCTATAGTAAACATTTACGTTATAGCTAAGTATGATGTTGTGTTAATCTTGTAGCTTTATCGTCTGTCTTAGTCTTCTATTTTTTGCATGGGACTGAAATTGTTTTTCTAACTGGATTTTATGTTCGTCAGAGTGTGCTTACTGTTTGTGTCTCATTATACAAAAATGTAAACTTTATTTTAAAAAGTCTGAAATTGAGCATTCATTCATTGTTAGTCATATGTGTGCATTTTATTCAGTTGAATTATAAACACGTGAATTATTATTGATAGCCCCGTGGCGCAGTTGGCTAGACACCAGCATGCGAAACGAGAGGCCGTGGGTTCGACCCCGCATCGAGACAAATATTTGTGTGATCCACAAAAAAAATTTTGGGCTCTGGGTGTTTGTAAAGTCTCTCGTAGTTTACCATTTCCTCGTCATAAGACTTGTATCTTAGTGTGGCAAAACTATGTATGTAACTTTTGGGTGTATTTATTTATTATGCTACCGATGTGTTTGAAAGTTCGTATCTATTGAAACTTATTATTTAGTCACGCTGCAACGGATAGACGGATCTGTATAAAAATTTTGCCTCATAGATTAGAGCATGGAAAAATATATAAGGTAAGTTTCATCTCGGGAAATCATATTTGATTTGGGTGAAGCCCTGGGGCACAGCCAGTATACAATAAAGACACGTTAGGACGTTTTGGTTTTAAAAATGAAATTCATCTACCTACTACGAAAAATAACATCTACCATCTTCATGTTATGGGCGTTGTTTACGTATTCTTCATAATATAATGAAGCCGTTTTTATTTATGTCCTTTTAAAGCGCGTGATCAATAAACAGCTAAGCTTATTATTTTTTGACAAGTTCCCACCGTCACCGAATATACACTAGGGGAAGGACGGGCAAAAGGGATATGTTAATTTAAACATATAAATAAAAATTTATATTATAATCATATTTATTCTTAGTTTTGGCTAATAATTATTTGGGTAATTGACGTTTATAATTAAAGTTAAATAGAAATAAAAATAAAGAAATTCTTCTTCAAAATTGAAAAAATAAATAAAGTCACCATTATCCGTTTTGCCCTACCAGGGCGGGCAAAACGAATACTCAGGTCGGGCAAAATGAATACTGATTAGGAAACGCATTTTAATCAAAACAATCGTCGCAAAAATATGAACCACGTCCCGAATACGAAGAACAGGCTTCATGTGTCCACTCTTGGCAGGTCCCACATTGTATCCAATCTTCTTTCGGCGGATCAACATATTTTTCTTTGCATACCGTGCACAGGTAAGATGTCATAGATTTTTCCAAGGCTCTTTTTGTTTGTCGTCGTCTTTTGACACCGGATGGACCTGGACCATCGATTGGAGCTTTTCTTTTTGCAGCTGCAGTATCTTTTTTTGTTTTTGAGTGGTGATTATATATATAATTAAAAAACAGAAAGTATCCGTTTTGCCCGGTTCCCTTTTTCCCCGTCTGGTAGTTTTATAACATAACCTTAAATTATTACAAACTACAGCGATAAAAAAAAAACAAATAACTTGATTATTTGATGTTCATTAATTATATATTCCATTTAAAAAAAAAAAAATGCATCGTCCTTAACAACATTAAAATAATCTCTGTATACTTACGGTTAATTTTTTTAATTTTTTTCCTAAATTTCAATATTTATAAAAAACCAAATGCCACAAGTATGTGAGACCGATGCTTTGTCAACAACGGTGCGTGTAGTTATATAATGGAATGATAGATGGCAGTCTAATTTTTTTTTACCGACTGACCAGCGATTTGAAAGGATTATTCATTTTACCCGCCCTCTCCGTCTTGCCCGTCCGTCCCCTATGCTGCAGGAGCGTTGATTCATAACTGGTATTTCTCGAAGGAAAAGATGAGGAACGGATCGAGGATATAGTCGATGTGCCTTTAGTATGCAATATGCATTCTTTATCAGGTTTTGATAAAAAAAAATTGTGCTATGTCTAGCAGGATTATTTAATCATTTAACACACGGTTATGTTTGTGATTAAATTGAAGAATATTGGGTTTAAGAACTAATTCTCGTTCAGATATCAATTTTTTTTTTTTGGAATAAAGAGTGCACATAAAACTAAAAGGCCCCCTCAAATTACAAAGATTGGGAGAGAAAAAAATATGCACAACATTAAACACAATTTATGCGTAAAAAAGTATTAACAAACGAACTCAACTTAGGATTTATAATATTACTAAGAATTTGGGTGGTAGCAAATTCGTAGCATATCAAATAATCAACATATGTACGTTTATGTAATACATACAAAAAAAAAAAAACTTCCTAAAATAATATTGAGGCAATTCATACTTAAAAGTCGATAAAGATTGTAGCTGTGTATAAAACTTGAATAAAAAACAGTATAGCCAAGTTGATATGATGTTGACATTTTTTATATTTAAATGTTTTTAGTCAGTTGTTTTGTTTGTTTAACTTGTAAGAAGTCAGTTTTTCCGAAGCAAACAATTTTGAAAGTTGCAAACTAAATTACATAAAAAGCACTTCAAAATCATTAGTTTATTAATTGTCATTAATAAATTTGTGTAATTGTGACAATTATGGAAGAGTTTGTAGCAATTAGCGTCTGTCGGAGAAGAGGGTGCTTCTCACAAGAGCCATCTGGCGGCGCTCCAATGTGGCTCTTCTTAAACACGAGAAAATTCACTCGTCCACCGACGTAACTGTTTCACAATGACGATTCAACTTCAAGGAATAAAATCTGCAAAATGCTCAAGTGAACTGCAGCACCTATTGTCACAAACTTTCCGATAGTTTCCACCTAACATTTTTGATATAATATTTCTCAATGTTGCATATTTTTTGTTTCTTAAGTGGAGTCACGCTACACGCTGGCCATTTTTGCTTCAAAATTCGTATATCTTATAACGTATACCCATAACCCTTATTCCATGAAAATTCTATTAATTTTGGAAAAGATATCCTGTGGACTTGTGTATTGTTTTTTTTTATAATTAGACATCGTGTAATCGTTTTTTTTACTACGGATTTAAATGCCATTTTGTTTCCTATAAAATATTTTATAAACACTAAAGTCTTTGTAGATTTTGGACCCATTATTACAACTTTGGAATATTACATGATGACTTTTCACTATTAAACTTCTAACAGCATTTATTTCATCATCAGCCCATATACGTCCCACTGCTGAGCACGGGCTTCCTCTACCTTTGAGAGGGTTTAAGCCTTAGTCCACCACGTTGGTTTCATTTAAATGTTGTTATTGTTAATTAATAGACTACAACGCTAATCCTGATGCACGCTTATAAAAACATAATTGTCGGAATTAATCAATTCTGTAGTCCCTAACCAACAGCATGCTGTTATTAAATATATGTAAGTAATGCTTAAAATTTTGATAATTTTACAAATTTCTGGCACCGTTCCAGCGGCGCTCGCACCAAATATTGCCAACGCTTCAATTACACGTCGTATTATATTCGCAAATTATGATTAGCGGATGCGTGATTTGTTCTGTTACAGCGACAAAGTAAAGAGCTTAGGCATATATACAGGAATTTATCCTGGGGTCCCCAATTATAGTCGTAGTCGTAAAATGTTGACCTTTTGTACCTACATATATCTTATTCAGCCCTTAATAATGGAAGCAAATAAATCTACTAAACGTGAACGTTTATCATATTTAAAAAATGAATAACAGACATGGGATCTATTGGTGGCCATAGGTCTGTTCATGTAGTTACCAGTTTGCTGGTAAAATATCGAATCCAGTGATGCCTTGTTGCCTTTATCATACCCGAAAGTTTTCCTAGTAAGCTATAACCAAAGAGACATACATAGTTACTAGTTCATAAAAGCTATAAAATATAAAACGAGAGCACATTAAATCCATCATTTATTACTGTCGAGTAAGACTTCGGTACTCCTCTTTTCAGCTCCAAGGCCTCGCAATCAAAGCATCTGCCAATAGATTAATGTTGACATTGCAGATGGATGTACCAGACTGTACATATTTATTAAAAAACAAACTGCGAAATGTAAAGAGCGTCTTACTCCAGTGGTGGAGCAGGCAAGCTGCGAGAGGTCGAGAGCCTCTGGCGGATTTCCAAAGTATTCACTGGCTCTGTGTTATGTAGGTATTTGTCGCTTTGTATCGATTTGACTCACTGAAACTGTAATTTCTGGTAACGACACGTCGATGCGTCGACACCGTGAACTATCAATCAAGAATTTTGCGTGCGTGCGAGGTGTACACGGATTAGTGGTGGTGGTAATTTTGTTGGTAAGCTTGTTTTCTTTTCCTTCAAAAACGATTTAGTCAAGGTGTTTGTAAATAATACACCTAATAGTCATATACGTTATTCTGATCCCACACTAAGATACAAGTCTGGTGTCGTGGGTAACAGAATCTACGAGAGACTTTTCAGTCTCAGACACCCAGACCAGAAACAATTTTTTGTGGCTCACATATACATTTGTCGTGGTGCGGGGATCGAACCTGCGGTCTCTCGTTTCGCAAGCTGATGTCTAGCCAACTGAGCCACGGAAGCTGATTTGTTTCATAACGTTCACTCCCATTCTAGTCGATACAGATACATTAAATTAACCATAAACTCAAGTTAACATCGCATAAAAGTCTTTAGGATCTGCTAGATGCAAATGTAAGTGGTAGAGCCATGTTGAATTGGATGAATCGTGACCGGGGAGGTACCACTGTTTCACAGAAAATCGTCGTGAAGCAATATATCTGTATTTCATTCAGTTAGTGAGATTGCCTGAGACTCATTAAGGGGAAGGTGTCCAGCAGTCCTAAAACTAAAAAATATGTCCACCCGTTACTCAATGACAAGTGAACAGGTAAAACAATAGGATAAGTGTCTTTTCGTGGGCATCAGAAACAACGCGGTATTTCCGTCCCACAATTAGCAAACATATTTTTTAATAGCACATATTCATTGACAACATCATCAGCCCATATGCGTCCCACTGCTGGGCACAAGCCTCCTCTACTACTGAGAGGGTTAGTTAATTTAATATGGCACTAGGTCAGCGTGGTGGACTAAGGCCTAAACCCTCTCATTGATTACACACTGGGTAAAATTATGTTCGTATTATTATAGCAGTGTTTTCTACTTTTAATTCTAATTGCAAGTATTTATTTGACGGAAAATGTTTATGGTAAGTGCAGAGCGTTGTCAAAATGTCTACTAACGAGAAACATCAAATCAAATACCAGTCGACACAAAAATGCCGGGTTCCGGAAACGTCGAAGTGAAATGTGTGCTTTGTGTTTGAAGTTCGGCGGAAATTCATCGAATAAAATTCAAGAGCAAAGCTGTTACTAATCGTGGGTTTTTATGAGTTGGTCGTACCGCTTAGGTTCGATCGACCCTTTCATACCTCAAATTGTTATAATGGGACTCCAAGGGAAACTTAAACTATGGTAATTTCGAATATGTATAGAAATTCTACATTTAGTAGTGGCTAGTGTGAGTATATAGAAGATGGTAGGATATTTTAATACAACAAAGAAAAACGTACATCATATAACTTTTTAAAGAAGTCCCAAGTAGCTATAACAATAAGTCAAAACCGCGAGACCACGAGGCAGTTATATCAATATTACAATATATTTTACCTATACATAGGTACATCTTGTATTTAGTTTCCTATTTATATAGCAAGCACTAAAGCCGTAAAATTAACGAAGAGTCTGTCTGGCCGGGGTGTCTTTTAATTATATTTTCAGTCTAATTTTAATCTTATTAAGGCAAAGGTTTCAGTCTTACTGTAAATAAGCTCTGTTGGTTAATTAACTGTGCAGAGGGAAGCACGGGTAAAAAGCTGTACAAGAGTATGCGTGTAGATTGTCGAGACGCGTCCGCGCCCGTGTCCATATATTGCACAAAATCTATCTATGTTATGCAATACATAATGTATAGAGGGGACGGGCGTAGTCTGTATGCGCGGCTCTCCACCGAGCTTGAAACTTGAGTGGCCAACTTTGTCGGCCACGCGGTGAAACTTCGTTTTTCATTTAATTTGCCCGAAACGAGTGCAGCTTACAATATTTTCAACGCTTGCAACTTTTGGCTCGGTCCTTCGTTATAAATTTTATAGTTAGCCGTGGCCGGGCGCGTTGTTGCCCGTATCTTAACCATCACTTATAAAACCACCCCCAGCTGTAATGAATTTAGTGCTCGAAATGTCAAGAAACGCGGTGCAGCGACAGTTTCAAATTGTGTGTCATGTCGCATAGAGTATTTGTGAACCGTTCGTTTCCTCGGCGAATGCCGCGCCGCATGTAATAAGTGTTCTGTTGTGACAACCTCGCCGACCGCAGACTACACTTGCACAGTATAAGTGTTTCATACGAGTCACTCCATTGGAATTACAAACATATGTACGGTCTGACCGCCAAAGTATTGTCGACTGTATATTATTTTTATGATCACATAAATCCGACGTAACTGCTGTTTGTACTTAGACGCTGAAACATAACAGTGAACGGTTTTCAATAAACAAGCTTAGGTCGGTGAGGCGTGAGCGCACGCCTCGATACTTACATGTGCAGTGGGCGTGCGTGTGCCGTTCTACAATGTCTTGCAAAGCCTTTTTAGTGTTCGGCTGCGGCGAGGATCGTCCTGGCGGACGATAAGGACTGATCTGCGGAAGACAGCGGTGCAGCGTGCAGCAGACGCGATCGATAGTGCAGCGGGGCCCGCGCCTGTTGCCTCCCGCGACCACCCGCGCCCTACACCCCCACCGGCGCCCCCACGCCCCCTCTCGAGCCGGCGGCGGCTCAAAGTTTCGCGATAAGTACGGAACTAGCGCGTGCCGTACGCAATGCAATATTGTTAGCCGGTTACGAGTCTGAAACAGCGGATATTAAGGCTACAGCGACTCTGCCGTCCTGTTTTTACATTGTGAGTTTCAAATGAACACCAACTTTGCGTTGCATTGTATTAATTTTTATTATCTCGGCAACCGCACCGAGACTATTTGCTGCTATGGCAATTTGATTCAATATTGTACGTTTAAATTCACATACATTATAAAATATTACTATTTGTTACTGTATTTGTACTGCTAATTGAATTACATATAAACTATTTTAACGAATAATCGGAGCCGCTGATAACATCTAAAACACTCTTAAACAAACACATTAGTCTATAAAAATATACTTGTACATTAATGATAAGGTATACGTGTGGGTTAACAAGTAATTTGGATAAGAAAAAGGCAACTATGTAGTAAATAGCTCAAGCATAGTTTCCAAAGATCATAAATTCGAGGCAAGTGAACGTAATTTCCACCTGCCGTGAAATATAGCATATTACATCAATAAAGCATTTTACAAAGAAAATTCGAGGCATTCCAGTGCGCCGATGAGAAGTTTCACAAGAAAGTTGGTGGTGGTCGCGCGACCGGCCAAGTTTCGCAGTTCCAGCCACGCCTCACACACACTTTGCAGCTTGCTTTCTCCAGATGTGACACATTTTTTCACTATCTGCTCATATTAACAGACGAACAACACAGGTGTCTAGGAACGTATTTTTTCATTAATAATGCGAAATGAGGTAAAGATAAGCGCGATGTATGACGAGACACTCTTCGCGGTCATAGAATTAAATTAAAGGACCACACTATAGAGTTTTCGAAGATTAATGAATTAAAGCATTTTAACGATAAAGGAAGACATCTTGATAAAACTAGCACCTACAGCACAAGGATTTTAATAGTTTGAAAAGTATAACGATATTCGCTTTACGTGCTAAACTAAGGCACAAATCTTCGTAATACCCAAGTAGGCGTGAAGGAGGTTAATTTTTTCATTTTATAAAGCAACAAGGTAACGTAAATCATGACATATATCTACTTAAAAACACCACATAAGAAGTTTATGCTCTGTTTTTAAATGAGGAAAAATGTTCTCGTAGTTTTAAAGAACAGGTATGGTAGTTAAAAAGAATAGCTCAAGCTGTGTTACTCGCTAACAAATTTTCAGCAAGTAGACTTAGTTTACCGTTTCTCATAACAATTAAAACTTCCTCGCCGTGCGAAACAAACTATGCTCCGAAATCAGGAAGAAAAACGCCTTGATCGTGATTTCTTTGACGAAATGTTAATAAATGGGGCGCTTACACCTTATAATTGGGAAAAACTGTCGCGTCGCCCTCTCAGTTACAGATGGGAATAAATCTTTATGTAGTCGGGGATCGGCGGGTGCCTTCAGCTCCGGGTCGGCAACTTATTCAGATCACGCGCGCACTCTGTCCTCTGAATATAAGGAATATAAGGCGTCGCGGCTCATTTATTGTACGTCAAGAAACGCGCGGCGCTGCGTCGGCCCGCCCGATCCCTGCGCCGTTCAACATGCTCAAACTACCCTTAATAATTAATGACTGCCGTCACCTAACGCTAATTTTAATTATGCTCAGCCGCTCTAGGCCAAATATATAGGTATTCGTGCCGTGCTGACGTACTTCCAAACAACTTTACTCGCAAAATATTAGTTACGCTTATTGCTGTTTAAATTAGTTACACAGTGATTCCCGAGGCGATTAGTATTCTAGGATTATTTATTACACTAACAATGATTTACGATTTTAGTAGCGGACAATTTTAATATCTTGTTTTGCCCTCGGGTGTTAAGTTATTTTTTTATAATGTAGATTAAGGTTATCTCACGGTTATATTAGGTTATGGGGCGTAAAAACTGTGCTATTCGTATGAGATGACTTTAAGAGGATTATGGAATGCATCGCGTTATTATCAATGGCAAAGTCCGAGATGCGTGGCATAACGAGGTGACACGTGACTATCGTGGATGCTCACCTTGCCAATATATTTACTGCTTCCTAAAAAGCTGGGTACTGTTTCATGCAGCTACGTTGCGAAATACCACTTTTTTCTGTATCCTATACCACTCAAATAATACTTATTGAGGTGCTGCATGGTTCACTGCATTAGATTTGGTAGAGTTCTAGTACGATAGTGACGTTTGCGTGTCAGATCGGAGATACCGTCTAACCCTTCACAGCCTCCTTAAGTTAATTAATTCTTATCAACAATATACAACTAATAATTGGGAAATTATTATTGTTTTACGCTTAAATTACTACAACCTTAATACGTCTCGTTATCTTAGTTACATTACCAGCGGCCCACTGGTACTTACTCATCAGAAAAATTTAGGCGATCGATTAAACAAAATTGTGCCCAGAAATTTATAAAAACTTCACGTTTGGAATACTCTTATTAGGGGCAATTACTCAAGGTTTCCTCAGTTACACTCATCATTATACAGTAACTATGCTATTTTCACTGAATATGGTTTGTATTCCTCCAGTGCCAACAATTCTCGGGAATACGACTACGGGAGTCGCAAGAACCTTGTCACGGTAAATATTTACCGTAACAGATTTTAGAATCATGGAATATAGATGTTCATTTCAATGAGAAGAAGACATTTAAAAATAGGTCCAAAAAGGATTTTAAGAAAAAATAAAAGTATTATTAATGCCAATAGATGGCGCTAGCTAAAGACTATTCGCTCTTAAAAACCTTTTAAGAAAAGAACTGTGGATATCCTGTGGATATGCTTATGGTGATAATGTAGCGATCATTACTGACTGCTAGGATGTTGCTATATTTGTCTTTACTAAAAAACATACTATAATTTGTGCTATAGCGGCACAGGCTGATTTCACTCGGTTGTACCATGCATGAAGCACACGAAAGCTTACGAATGATTATGTAAATTGCAGTGAAGCTGTATCATAATTAATGACTGAAATGCAGAAGCAGAGAAACGAAAAGACGTATATGGGAACTTTATAAAATACTACAAAAATATTTTTATAAAATTAAACATTGACCAAGAAAGTCGGGAAGGTGCTTCATTTTATCGACAAATTTTAAAATGCTATCCATCTGAAATATTAAAATATAAAAATTTTCTTTATAAATATTTGTTGTCGAGTCTGCCCACGATACTCCCACGCTGTAGTTTTGGTACGGACGCACCTTTACCCTTTTATTCAAGTCTATAGGCAAATGTCAGAGTGCAGCAATGACGCGTTTTGAATTTACCCGATTTAAATATATCATAAAGATGTGAGAGGCTGTGGAATAGTTTTAGAGCATAAGGTTGCTGGATGTCTCTGGATGCACTCTGGAAGTCTTTTGGTCTTCGACTTATTTCCAGCAGTAGACGACGTGGGGCTGATAAATATGATGACAGTGATTAAGATTTGAGGACAGATTTCATGTCGCGAACAATTTATTTTATACTTTTTAGTTTTATTTATATAAGTAGCAAAACGTTAACAATTATCTTCGAAACTTGGAAATGGGTGTATTAACCTTCACAGCTTCAAATTACAATTTTGTAGATTTTTTAATAGGAGCTTAATAAGATGTTGTAAATCTTAATGTATATTTTATTTGTCTTTATTTTGGGTTTCAGCTAAATCATGAATGAATATTGAACGCTAAATATGATTAAAACATTTTAAAAGTATAATAAATATGGTCATAATATAATGATAAAGTATTTGTAGTACTAGACATCTGAATAAAGTTCATTCAACCCGTACGTTGGTGAACTGCGACCCCTCACAAATATCATTCAAGCATCAAGCAAAATCGATCGGCAATACTTCAGACAGAGCGGGTGTCTGCGGGCTGTCTAAGAAAAGTATTTTAAACGTTAGTTTTGCAAATGTCTCCTTGCATGCGAAATTATTAATTCGCATATTTTAAAAAGATCGATGCTGTTTTTCCATTAGACTATAAAACTTTTGCTATGATTAAGAGATGCTTGGTTTGATTCTCGGATAGATCAAAGTGGTAATAGGCATTTTGGTCAGTCAAATTTTTTTTTCCTGTACAAAATAGCCTATGGCCTATACCAGGACGTCAGCTAGTGTGAACAAGTAACACACATCCAAATTTTCACCCTTAATATGTTAATTTCATGTGAACTGCTGTATGAAGAAGCGTTAAAACTTTTTATCAATATATTTTTCATGTCTTTGTTTTTGAAGTTATACTTCTTTTGGCGCGTTAGGGAAAAATGATGAGAGTGATTTTTTACGATGCGCGCGCACACCGACACCAAAAAGTTATTCAGAAAAAGTTTGTTTTAAATTTTAAGAATGTAGAATAGTGACAGTAATAATTGAAGTTATTACGATGCGCGCGCACACTATCATGAAAAACCGACACCATGAAGTTATTAAAATATTATCTTACTAATATTATAAACGCGAAAGTTTGTAATATATAATGTATGGATGTCTGGATGTCTGGATGTCTGGATATTTGTTGCTCTTTCACGCAAAAACTACCGAATGGATTGTAATGAAAGTTTACAATAATATAGCTTATACATCAGAATAACACATAGGCTATACTTTTTAAAGATAGTGTGTGAATTGTCCAAAATATAACGATAATTGTCAAGTAAGTCGGGAAAAATCTGCTATCTGCGGGCTATTTTGGCGTACGCGTCACGTACGTCAAACATTTTATGTTTATCCCGCCAATACGGTTAATGGTCCCCTCATATTAATGAACTTATTTAAATAAAGGTTTTGAATCGACAACATATATCCACAATATTCGAACAATTGCGCATTTTACATTTTAAAATGTAGAATAATCAGTAATGAAAAGGGAGTGACATATTTGTTAGTTGTCAAATATTTATGCGTGCGTTCAGAAATATGTTATAAGTGAGAGAGTAACTATATGATTGTTACGCTTTCACGCCTTAATCATTTGACCTATGTGAACGATTTTTGGTATGGACATAAATGGGACTCTGTGGAATAAAATAGACTACAACTTATTTTCTTTCTGAACCGAACCCTGTAGTCTACGCGGACGGAGTCGCGGGCAAAAGCTAGTTTTATAATATATTATTATATTATTTAAGAAAATATATATTTATGTATGAAGTATAACTTCTAACGCGTGTACATAAGTACACACACACACTTTTTTTTTTCTTAATTAGTATTATATCTAATAATTGATAACAATTTGGAGTTGTTGTACATACCTGTGTGCAACAACGACTCCTCATAGGTTGTGACTGTTCGTGGTACCCATTGCTCGTTGACCATCTTTCCCATAAAAATTGTAGAAAGTAGAGGAAATGATGAATGTTTGCAGAATTACGAAAGAGATTTACTGTGCGGAAGTGAATGGTGAAGTCGGTCGAGGACGGCCCAGGTGCCCGTGCACCTATAAAGAGCATATAGGTAATATACTGAAAAAGGGCAATATAAAGAGTCCTTGAAACCGACGGGCATGCTTGAAGAGGATAATGTCAGTGGAGGAAGCGAAAGAGGTGAAACGAAACGGACCGTGGCATTTGGCGCTCTATAGTCTCTGCCTACCCTAACGGGAGACAGGCGTGAGTTTATGTATGTATGTATGTAAAGTAGAGGAAATGAAATTTATGTGTCAGTTTTGAGAGAAAATATGACAAATAATTGTCAATGTGCGTAAAATCTGCGAAAACAAACACTATAAGGATTACTATTAACGGTAGAGCAATTGGTTTCAACTTAATTATAAAAGGTGACAAGTGTTTATGTAATCCACAAATATGACACACGCAGTTTATGAATGGATGAATCTAGATGTAATAAAGGGAAAAAATTGTTGATATTTCGTAGTTGGCAGGTATTTGATTTGGCTTTTTAATGTGACAAGATAAGTTGATATACATACTTATGTCATATTTTTTAAAGATAAGTAAAATTAAAATAATGCTCATAAATAATACGATAGATGTTATCTCTACTAAAATCAGTGTTAGAAATTTGATACTTTATTATCAAATCAAATCAAATCAAATTATCTTTATTCAAATAGACTTTTACAAGCTCTTTTGAATCGTCAATTTTACACTTCTTATTTTTTTTAAACTATTGCCGCTTCGAAACGTGTTATAGCTGTGGAGAAGAAACGGCAAGAAACTCCCTCAGCAACACGACTTGTCATTTTTTTTCTTAAAAACAGCAATATTATTATTATTTTTTAATTCACATTGTTTCATTTTTACATAATAAATGTCATAACTATACATGTCATAGAGATACATGTCATAGCGATACAAACTGTAGCAACACGATACAACTCCGATCAATTTACTTACTCCCAAGGCTTATCTTCAATAAAATCTGAAATTTTATAGTATGCATTTTTGCAAAGTTTATCTTTAATTGATTCCTTAAACTTATTCAGGGGAAGCTCCCTAATAGCCTTCGGAAGTTTGTTATAGAAGCGTATACATTGCCCCATAAAAGAGTTACTAACTTTCCGGAGACGAGTTACGTGTTGTACAAGATTACATTTGTTCCTAGTATTTTTATTGTGTACATTACAAATTTTATTAAATTTATCAAGATTCTTTTGGACGTACATTAAGTTTTCGTATATAAACTGACAAGTGACGGTAAGAATATTTATTTCCTTAAATTTTTCTCTAAGTGAAGCCCTGGGACCTAAATTATAAATAGCCCTAATGGCTCTTTTTTGCAAAACAAAAATAGTGTTAATATCCGCAGCAGCTCCCCACAAAAGAATACCATACGACATAAGGCTATGGAAATAGCTAAAATAAACCATTCTTGCCGTTTCCTCGTCAGTCGATCGTATCGTGAAACTGACAATAATATTTCATATTTTTATTATATGTATGGCTCAGCAGACATATAAATATTTTTCATGTGTTTAAGACTTTTGTAGTTAGACACAAAACTTGAAGTTTCGCGAGATCTCGAATTATGTGACTGTATAATATTTTGTGAGGTAGTGATGGCTTCGAGGTTTAGGAACGCGGTCGAGAATCTCAGGCACACACCTCTGACTTTTCGAAGTTATGTGTGTCATAATCAGCCCAAATACGTCCCACTGCTGGGCACGGGCCTCCTCTACAACTGAGAGCGTTTAGGCCTTAATCCACCACGCTGGCCTAGTGCGGGTTGGCGGACTATATACTTAAGAAATTCCTAAGAACTTTTAGGTGTGCAGGTTTTATCACGACGACGTGAAGGAACACTTCACGTGTGTATTCGCAATAAATTATCACTTACTTTAACGATAAAAGAAAACATCGTGACGAATCCTGCACACCTAAAAGTTCTTAGGAATTTCTTAGGTGTGTGGTCCGCCAACCCGCATTAGGTCAGCGAGGTGGACTAAGGCCTTAATTCTCTCAATGGTAGAGGAGGCCCGTGCCCAGCAGTGGGACGTATATGGGCTGACAATTATCGTGTTCTAGGATAAGCCTATGTATATTCTACTATAATCACGCCAGTATAATTATGTTGACTGATATAGGTATAACAATTGTAGTAGTTTCCTGCCTTTTTCAGATCCTGCTTAGATAGCACTGCAAAGCCACTGTCTGGTCATTTTGCCGAATCAGACTTTGAAAATCACAGGTCCGACATGCTATGAACGTATAAAACATATCCATTGATTGTATAACAGGAATGACAATAGTGTTTGCATAGATTCCGCCGCGGGGCTCGGATCTCCCCTCACATTCAGGCGGAAGGGGACACTCGTGGTCCAATGTGTTAATGGAAAGAGTTAAAACTAGTGGCGCGTCTAGTAGCCATTTTGAAACGCATAATACTCGCATGCAATTTAATAATGAAGCCTTTACGTTTATGAATTAAATGCGGGTTTCCTTAGCTATTTCATTGATTAATGTGACTTACATAGTATATTTACAGATTTATTTCATACGAAAATTTGTATGATAATAATGAATAAGTCTTCGTTTCTGATACATAACAGTTGGATGAACTCATGTAAAAGTATTTTTTTACTAATTATTTTTAGTATTAATTGTTTTGATCGAGCCTGGCTTCACTTTGGCTAAATTGTTTTCTAAGATAGGGGATCTGTGTCAACACCAAAAAATATTTGAATTGGTCAAGTAATTTTTGAGTTTATATGTAACGTAAACTATTACAAACAGTTAACATATAAATTAACATTAATGATTTTTTAGACAGTATTATAATTTGGTGTATATATTTATTGGCTTGTGTATGTATATCCATCAGTCTATCAAGTAATCATTACAATAGTACGAGAAGATACCTCGCCTACTTAAGATGAATCAATAAAAAAAGTCAAAAACATCGTGTGTGTACAAATGTATCTCCAACTCGTGAACAAAGTGATTCTTAAATTGAAAACGTACATTATGATATTAAGACAATTTTTTACTGCCTTGAAAAAGCATTAGGATTGATTAAATAAATATTAACTATTATTATTATTAACTATTATTACATTTAACTATTTATGCACCTACCTTTTTTATCTCTGCATCACCCAGAGGTTGACTGTTAGAGAATGCCTTTGGCATTAAGTCCGCCTCTATACTTAATGTATAAAAGTGTAAATAAATAAATATTAAAGACTGAAAGTTTTCATACGGAGTGCTTCTAGATCTAGTACATTGTGGCCCCAAATATATACAATATATAAGACTTAAGGTGATAAATTTAGCAAGTCTAAGCTAGGCAAATAAAAATTTGGAATTATGACATGATTCGTGAATTGTAAGAAACATTGTGTATCGCTGCGTATAAATTTGATGCTGTTTTTATCTGTTTATGTTTTTAAATAGTCTTCGTACCATGTAACTTGGCATCTATAGTATAACTGTAAACTCAAATGATTATATCGACATGTAAATTACCATATTCCGGTAAATGCATGAATTATTTTTCAAATGTATTCTCAATTAACCTTCTTATAAAGTAGAAAATTAAATACACTCCGTACATTGAATATTAATGCCCGTTGAATAAATGTTAAACTAAGCACACAGTTTGAATAATAATAATAATTGCAAAGTGAATACATACAACAATATTAATTATGTCCCTTCTATAAGAAAACTCCCTCGGTTACGCTTCGAGAGACGTCTAACCGCTGGACGTCCGTTATAAGTCTCCAATTAAACTTATTTAAAACATTTGTTGTTATAGATTGCAAATGTATATTGAGATGGCAAAACGGTTTTATATGAAAAAAAAAATATTTCTAATAAGAATTAAGAAAAAATGTTTAGAAGTGTTTTGTTTTTAAGTGTTTAGAAGTGTTAATTAGAAAAAGGTATGAGTTTTGAAAATAAAGGGAAAAAATAATTGAAAACTGTGTTAAAGCTACAAATGTATAATTGATTTCTGATTTTTTTACTGTCTTACTTGTATGTTAAGGGAAGTATTTATTAACCTTAGTTAGTTTAACTACTCGGCAGACGAATCACGGTAAATAGCTAAAAAATCTAAGGACTGGCTGATAACTAATTTATTACTTAATATGACGAGCCGTAATTAAAGTTAGCAGACTTCACACGCCAAAGAAGCTCTTAGTGAATAATTTACAAGTATCTTATTATAAGAGATTTTCACATTTTCTTCGCTGTTAATGTGTGTAATAATTCATTATAAATAATACTTCATCATCATCAACATCAGCCAATGGAGGTCCATACAATACTTAAATATACAAAATTTGTGCGTGAGCTGGTAAAGAATTTTGCTTTTAAATTACCCGTTTTAGCCTCATTTGATTTGTAATAAAAGCTATCTCGTTTTCAGTATTCTGGCGGAATTGTTGGTTAATGGTATGTAATAAATAGAGACATGCTTATCGTTGACATATCATAAGGAAGAAAACAACTCATTGCGTATTCCTCTCACAGACACACACTTCGTGAAAATGTGACCCCGTATGAGTACAAAAGAGCCACTTTTTAGTAGTTATATAAGGGAATAAATTTAATGTGTTGTGTACAATGTAGGGTATAATAGAAATATAAGGCATTTTTCATATTGATCAAATAACGGTAACAGGGGACGAACGTTAATATTTTCCTATTTTTATTATCGTGAAATTCTATGCGATAAAATTTCGATAAACTAAAAAAATATTTGCTTTAATAGGTACATGTTCGTCATTAAAATGCTAAAAATTTCATTTGTTCCGAAAAATATTGCGTAGTGATAAATCGGACATTCCTGATAGACTTTTAGCACAAAAATTTAGGCTTGTAGAGTATACTACCATTTTTATACTGTGTGTATAATTTTCTATACTAAGATTATGTGTATCCATACACTTTAATGAGAACATTGAATCCTGCTCGTCCATTTCACCCCTGCTTCTACTCCGCATTGATTTCCTTGTTATTTTATTGCACCCTAATAAAGTGTTTTATACCCGAGGATATCTGTAGTTTCCTCCTCCACATACATAAATAATAAAAGTAAATTGAGTGTAAACATTTCTCGTACCATCCAGAAAGTTTGATGTGAAACAAGAGCACCAACAGGCACCAAAAATATAACTCTCCACTATCTACTAAGTTTTATTTTACGGCAAAGAGGAAGCTTTCTTTCTGTCGCTGCTTACTTATGCATAGTTTCAGATAAGTTTGCATGAAAATATTGTATATTCCAGCGTGTGTTCGTCTTCACTGGTTCCATATTTATGGCACGCAAAATAAAATGTTGCTGCCTGTCGTCGATGCTTGATAAAAATGCAAACCGTAGCCGCGGGCTCGCCGGCTCTTACGCCCACTGAATATGGCTATCATGACGATGAAGGCATGATTAAATTTTAAGAGTGTTTACTTTGTGGCAGCAAACAATTTGCTCGACTTGCACGGTGACGGGAGGATAACGTGTGGATATGTAGTGTACGTACGGCGCCGCTCCACGCTCGCACGTAATAAAAACTTCCACTAATGTATATTTGGGAAGTCAGTTGTCAGTTACATAGTGTAGTACGTATAGATGTAGAGCGGCGGCGTAGCGTCGGATCTCACCTGACCGTCAGCCGGTCGCAGGTAAACATTGTAACGTGACCCGGCCACGTGGAAAACATGTGGCTCCACGCACGCCGCGCGACTCCACAACTTATCGCGCGTTATCGCACTGCCCAATAAATAAAATCAATAATATCGCTTCTTAACACCAACACACAAATTTAATGATTTTTACCCAGTTTTATTTTATAAAATTTCCAGTGAGGAAGCGTAGTTACCGAGTTGAACCGGTGGGCGTGTTCCAGACACTATTGATTTTGTCGTACGTTTTCTTTCCGCTTTCCGCTTGGGCGGCGAGTGCGAGCGGCGCGGCGATAGTGGTGGGAGGCTGCTGCCTAGTGTAGAGTTTCCGCGTAAAACCGCCGCTAGTTCCAGAAGGGCCTAACTGAGGGATGAATGAAAGCGTGTTGCGATCCTGAAACGACGGCCGCTGTCGACGCGTCCGCTTCCGGTAAATCCGTTCTACAACTTCGTGCACTTAGTTTTGTTTAAAACTGTTCCTATCGCTTTTCGAAAATAAACTTTCCTTAATACCTGAATATGTTTTTCATTTGTATTGTCTTTCGTAATTGAAACACATGGGTAACTTCGCCGAGCGATAGTTACCACTTATCTAGATTAAACTGCTAGTATTTATAAAAACCATTAGCTGTACCAGTTATGTGTTTTAGTTGCGACATGCTCAGAAATCCTTGAGTTGATTGTTACATTTGTTCTATAAAATAAACACGAAATGGAATGTAAAATATATCTACATGAGAATTAAAATCTTATCGAAACATCAACTTTTGCGACACGATTAATATTAATAGCTTTTTATTTACCCATATAAAAGAGACTCGAGTGTATTACAGTAATGGGTTTACTTGCTTAAATAGATTTGCGGGGATGGAATTTCCCGAAGAGACTCGGTCCTCTTTAAAAGTTAGGGAGGTTGGAGTATTTTCACAAATATTGGTGTGAAGTGGGCGCGAGGCTCGGGCGCCCCGGGGAGGCTGCAAACTTCACATCCAATACCCCTGTGTTTTCCACATAGTAAAAATATTCATTTCGTCGTTTTTCCTTCTTCGTAAAATACAATCGCGATTTCTTCGGTACACGCTTTTTAATATAAGTTATTGCTAGTAAAAAATGTTTCTTGTATTGTCAAAGGGATTTTGTATTTAGATCGGTGCTCAATAGGGATTCGGAGCAAACGGTATGATTTGTTATGTCTTTTATGATGTTTTGTGCCTGTCTAGCGCAGTTGGACTGTTAAATTTTAAATGGGAGTCGCGGGTTCGGTTAACGAGAAGTGCATTAGTAGTACAGTATTTTAATGCTTATGGTTACCTTGTTTTGACACATGCTAGCTTATGTATATGTTTAAAAAAAAAAGCTGGCGCTCTTATGTTGACTGCTAGCGTGGTTGACTAAGGCCTAAACCCTCGCAATTTTAGAGGAGGCCCGTGCCCAGCACTGGGACGTATATGGGCTGATGATGATGACACTAATAAATAAAATAAATCTCTCACTGTTAGTAAAAATGAAGCCGCTCTTTTAATCACATTTTAAGTGCTTCATGTCACTTAAAAACGCCCTAGAATCCTCCCTGGATTCGTGATTAAATCATCAAAAATTTGTTTGCAAATAGTTTCGCAACACCCACGTTCTACTGACGTAAAGACGCAATTATACTCAACATTTAAAGTTAAAACAACATTCCAAACTACGATTCCTGTTAAATTGATCAAAGATAATTTTATTCAAAGAATTCTCAGAACGGTTATACCCGACCTTTACAAAAGTTTATTCAATTATAAAAGCCATTATTGTATTGAGTGTACAGTCATTCTTAAATTTAATTAATACATTCTATTAGAAGCGTGAAGTGCTAAAATGCCAAGAATGGCCGAGATAGAAAATAATATAATCGGTGAGCCAGTAATAGCTCATTTCCAGCTAACAAAGGATTCATTCATGCGCACTGAAATCGCTAAATTGCACTTACCTACTTGCTCAAGAGAGGTAATTATTGGTAATTAATTGAGGGCGTAAAAATCACTCGGATAAATGTGCAATGCTTAGAAATGTTGCCGGATTTAGGTTGAAATATATTTTTGTTCGAATTATGGATATTTGGATATTATTCGATGTCACGTAGTATGCATATTAACATATTTAACGTTAATTAAGTTTCCCTTCCTTTATTTCCTTTATGTTCGTTTATTAATATTTATTTCCTTTATGTGGGTTATTACATCAGGTTTTTTTACAATGACTTCTTTCGCCGTTAAGACAAGACAGACAAGTCAAGTCAAAAGTAGTAAATTCGACTCGAACTCGCGCCCATCTCTTTGGTAGTGCGATTCAAATTCAATCGTTTTTCTATATATTTAAACGAAAGCCTAAGAAAATATTATTGTATTTGTGAACGGTTTTAGTATAATATCATTTCTATAAAATTCTGATTCAACATGAGTTTTTGCAAGACCAAAGGAAAATTTAAAATTCAAATCACACTATACAAATAAATCCGATCCGAATGTAAAGTAAAAAACGCGACAGTTCCTGAGTCCAAGAATAAAATCCGATCATTCCACGTCATTAAAACATGCTCACGAATAGAATATTGTTATGAAGGGAAACCTGTGGAGGCGAATATTTTGTCGGATATTGGTGCGGGCGAGGGTGGCGGTGCATGGAGGACTTAGTAAACATTCCGTCCGAGACTATTATATTATAGGTATCAACGTGCAAAGATCGGAACCTTTTGTAAACTTCCACGACGAGTACATCGGCGGCCGCTGCGTTATCGATCTTTAATAGCGCTCTAACTAGAACATAAACATAAATACAACATGTTCCGGCGGACACAACTCGCTTTACATTTTCGTTTATCGAGAACGTTTAGTGTTTGTGTTTCATTGGATACTTGTAATTTGATGAGCTAAGTGTCCTTGTTTCGATCACCGTTCGTTGTGTTTGTTGCGAAAATGAGAAGCTAGTTTTCGAAGTAAGTTTTAGGATATTCAACAAGTTTTAACGTGTCCGTCGCGAGGTTGCCTAGATAGAGAATGTAATATTAAAGAATGTAGGTTCGATCTTTGCGATGAAATTTTGTTCTTGTAATACATAAATATTTAATTCCTATTTAGCTGTTTTGACATTTTAAGTAATTAAAAGTATCTCCTACTGTGTGTAAAAGCTGGTTTTACTACTTATATTAAGTATTTTGTCTTTAGATTACAAGTATTTGAAAGAAATAGTACATTTAAAAGTTAGCAAAAAAAAGTATTCTTAAAGAATTTATGAAACATTAACAATATTTTACGCTAATGATGAAAGAAAACCAAACAGAAAAAACGTAAGGAATAAAAAAAAAAAATTATTACTGTTGAGGACATTTGGATAATGCACTATGAAAATGGTTTTTTATGTAATTTTTTTTCTTTATAAAAAATGTATAATATATTTTAATCTCATATTTTGTGATAAGCGTTTTACTAATCGACATCAACATTAACAATAAAATAAAAGCTAGTCTACCAGTAACATAATTGTAACATTACAAAATACACTGTTATTAAACAATGTTTATTTAAAAGTTCTCTTCCAAAGCAATAATTTAATTAGCATTGTAATTTTAAGTGGATCAAGTAACTAAAATACAAACCGGTTGCGTGAATTATCTCGAGCGTCTAATCCATTTTGCTTGGTAAACGTAGCCTACCCGCGGGACCCAATCCGGTAAGATTCCCACCACCAAACGCTTGCCAAATATGAATGTTGTGTTTCAAATTGATGCCTCTATATGTCCGTGTAGTTTACGATGGTTTAATGCAAAACTTCCATTTATAGTGAGATACTGCAATGCGCTTAATAGCGTCAAAATGTCTTAAAGTATTTCGTGCACAACTTTCGAAATGAAGTAAATAACAATTTAACAAACCTATTTGTCATTTCTTATGACAATTTTACCGGTACCAAATTGGATTTATTTAGGCCACAGTCTTTTGTAAAAAGGCCTGAAAACTTATGATAAATAAAAAAAATATATTACGCTGTCTTATTAATTTTAATCTAAAACTAAAACAACTGCAGTTATTACAAAACCATATTAATGAGAGCATACATTCTAACCATTAAATACTAGAGATTAACGTAATGAAAAAGCAACGCAAAAAGAGCTAATGTTTATTAAAAATGTAGTAGATAACGAGATGACGGCAAACGTTCACGTCTAATTTATGTGGAGACAATAGAAGGTGGTAGCAATTAGTGGAATGGCCACTGAGAACAAACGCGTTGCCAACAAAAGAGTGGAGGCTCACTCCGACAAGGGCCCTCTTTCATTTCTTCCAAATGAGCAAACTACAGACGCTAGTAGGGAAGATTTGTTGTTGAAGAATGAAGGGCTGACGAGTGTGGCCATTGTTCCTACCGCTGCCAGTTTGGTAAGCACTTGTGTTCCCTTGTTCTAATCAAGATTACGCGACTGTGATTTTATTTAGCTTTCCATTATTTTTTTCTATTGATAAGGTTCAAGTACAATTCTCCTTTTGTTAGATAATGAATCGGAACGGAAAGCCATTGTTGATTGTTTTCGTGGCTATTTATACACAAATAAAGACGTTTCTTGGGAAATATTCCATTTCTACGTCTTTTGGTAGTGCTCGAGCGTACCTTCCGGGCCGCTTCGAAAATCAATTATTTCTGTTATAATATTTTCTTATTTCATCGTAAAAACGAGATTATTTTTGTTCATACTTGGTGTTTTTCCAATGACCTACAGCTTCCACGTGTTCCATTTTGTATCATATTATCTCTTAACTACAAAAGTTAATGCGCTGTATGTATCATGTAACCATATATCTTGATTAGTTATTATGTAAAATACGACGTAACGTACATACGACGTTGATTTTTAAACGGTTAATTGTTAGAGTTCTGGATGGGATTTCATGTATATTATTTATAGAATACGTAATTGATTTAATTGCTTTTAATAATTCGGGAAAACTATTATCATATTGTCATGCGTCATCTGGTATTATAAAAATTGCTCAAGGTATTCTTTGCTCATAGGTTTAAAAACAGAGACGAACGTCACTCTATATTAAACATTTTTAAATAACGCCAAGATTTGTTACGTTGTGGGAATCAAACATGTCGCCTGAAATTTTACAACTGGCTTTTATACATTGCGATATCGAGGTTGTTAAGTATTGCAAAACCTTTCTAAATCTTACAAGATTTAGAAAGATTTCTTCACCGGAGACAAACAATAAAAATGTCTGGTATTTTAGTGGAACGAATTGCGCCCTCCCTCACAATGATAATATTATGCAGTTTAAATGAAAAGCGTGAAATATGTTAAAGTAAATTATAGCAAGTAAAAGCAATTGGAAGGAGCATAAATCTCATAAGTTAGACGTGCATACAATTTAACAAGTCCGTAACTTAACAACACATTATTATTCCCCCCTGGTTGGCAAGCCGACACTTTGTACTAACTATTACAAGTCGTGGGTATAGAGGGTTGTGGAACAGGAAATGTTTCGTCCAAATAACTGAACAGATTGCGGATACATACAATAAAAACACTTGGAATAAACTAACATATCCTTGTACAACATCCGAAAATAAAATTTGAATAAAGTAAATTGTATGATCTTGTATTGTAAAGGGAGATTTTCAAATTTGAAACATTATTTAATATAAATGTCTACCTCTGTTATCTATGTTAAAGTTTTTTAGTCTTTCTGACATAAATAAAATTCGCGTGATTGGTTGGAAGGTAAGAAACATGAAGTGACGTAATATTTTTTTTGTTAATATTGTGAGACTGCGCAATATGTAATACAAACAAGTGACAATTATGTTGGGACAGCAATCCCTACTTTTTCTTAAGCCTTAGAATTAAACTGTAAACCAAGAGCGAATCAGCATTGCCATATATTTGACGAGGTTAATCGCCATATTATTTTCCATCTGGTAAAATTTTTGATTATCCTCCGAGCCCATAGTACTTAAAAGTATGTTTCATGTAAGAATATAAAAACATGTATAAAACAAACGCGAGTATACATAATTGCTACGTCTATCTGACTGTAGGCTATTAATAAAAGGGAAAAGTTGCAAATGTCAGTTTTATTGCAATCGGCGATGTCTTTCAGACAACCTCTGGCTGGTTGCTTATTGTAAGTGTTAGTTTCTGTATAAACTAAAACGGTGTCTTCGCCATTATCAATATTATTGTTCGTTAAACAGTAACTCAACTTTGTCATATTGGAATATCAACAGATTGTACATGAGTGTTTATGTTAGCTGCACGTATTTATCTTGAACGTAGCATGTGTTTAAGTCTGTCCTGAAGCGGAGTTGCACCGAAGAGTTAAGTTTCCGTTTGCATTAACTGATATACGTACGTCGCAAACTATGTTGTATTGAGCATGGTGCAACGCGACAAACTGTGCCTAAGGCCGTACCTACTGCATGAGCGAGTGCGTTTATAACTTTGTGTAAATGTAAGTGTCATTACTTGTAATACTAATATTTAAATATTTACGTTTTTTTTTAATAAATAATACACACAACATTCACATACATGGTTCTGACCCCACACTAGGATACAAGTCCTGTGTCCTGCTTATCAGAAACTACGAGAGACTTTTCGGTCTCACAAACACCCAGACCCGAAACAAATATTTGTGGATCACACAAACATTTGTCTCGGTGCGGGGATCAAACCCACGGCTCTCGTTTCGCAAGCTGGGTTTAGCCAACTGCGCCACAGGGCTGTCAGCATTGATTTTTATGTCCGCTTACTTCATCTGGGTAATCCGCTTTCCGTAATGACGCACCCGATGTTCTGATTGAATTGTTTACCTACAGACGCTTGTATAACACGATTCATGTTCATTAATGTTCGCAGTATGGATTTAAAGTTTGCCCGTTGATAATGTCGCGAGAAGGCTATTCCAGTTTTCATGCACGGTTTGAGACATCGGAATCTGTAGAGTAGATTTAGCTACTATAAATGTTATGTCAATACTAATTTATTTATTCAATGCACATATGACGAAGTGGGATAGAAATCTATCTAGTATACAGCATATATATCCAACCCGCACTAGGCCAGCGTGGTGGACTAAGGCCTAAACCTTCTCAATGGTAGAGGAGGCCCGTGCCCAGGAGTGGGACGTATATGGGCTGATGATGATACAGCATATATAGCAGTGATGGCCTCGAGGTTTAGGTGCGCGGCCGAGATTCTGGGTCGCGGGTTCAAACCCCAGACACACACCTCTGACTTTTCAAATTTATGTATGTGAATAATTTATACATACATACATAATCTCACGCCTGTATTCCCCGAAAGGATAGGCAGAGGTGCATTACTGCACCCACATTTCGCCACGTATGTATCAGTCCCACGAAATAGGGGGCGAGCCTATTGCCGGTTCTCGAGCAACACAATGAATACAATGAATTATCACTTGCTTAACGGTGAAGGAAAACATCGTGATGAAACCTGTACATCTAAAAGTTCTTATTAATTTCTTAGGTGAGTAGTCCGCCAACCCTCAGTAGGCCAGCGTGGTGGACTTAGGCCTAAACCCTCTCAATGGTAGAGGAGGCCCGTGACCAGCAGTGGGACGTATATGGGCTGATGATGATGATGATACAGCGTAAATTTATGTACTTTTTATGTATTTAGTTCATCACGCTGTTTCGTTTTGTCAGACACATTTAAGATGAGTGTGGGGTTTTTTCCATAACAAATTCTGAGCAATAATAGAACGGACTGGAAAAATGTGTTTCGTCCCTGTTAAGTGGAACTTAAACCCGTAAGGCGTGGGTATAAGACTTCACATTTATCTATCTTTTTGGGGATATAATGTGCTATGTAAGCCGTAGGTGTACGTAATATCGGAGGATTATGAAAAAAATGTAACTCACTTTATTGCTTTTTGATATGGTAACATATATATACAATATTTTTTATGATGAACGGTGACAATCAATCATGAACCAAAACAAAATTAGAATTTTCCGAAAATTTCGCCTTTTTAAGTTACAACAACACAAAAAATAAGAATTATCATTTGATGAAATTACGTAGTATAATTTCATAGCTCATTTTATTCAACTTAAATGTAAGGCTTCTATAAGTGTTGGGAACGATTGCAATCAATGTCCACCCCGCCGCGAGACGTAAAGCTTTGTGGAAAACTTTTCAAATATAGATGAGTGAGGAGATAACTGCCGATCCATTCGCAGCTACTGCAGTTATTAAAGCGAAACCCAGCGGTTTGTATGGTTTAATATTATTTACATTAGTATTTCTTTTTTAATAAAAATACACTCGTGGTAAAACAGATTTTGTTTACTAATAAAAGGATAATAAGGAGCCTATAATTTTTCTAAATTGTAAAATGGACTAAAATGGAATCTATTTTTTTAGCTGTTTGCGCGTGATAGCTCAACTTACTGACACAATTTATTCATTAAGATGAGATTTACTTGTCAGATTTACTTTCGGAATTGTATATTTTTGTGATCAAACATTTTTACTGTAATTAAACTGATCAAGGCGTGTTTCGAACTCATGTTAATAAAATTGTGACAGAATTATAGGAATTGTTACATTTGATACTTACATAACAATACTAATTTAAGATTAAAATTTATAACTATTAATTCTTAAATAAAACCTCTTGATTAGAATCCAAACCTTGACCTGTTTTATCACAACTATCTTTTCTCTACAGTGCCCCAAAGATTGCTCAATAAATCATTTCTGAAAAAGGTACACATGTTTTCTACAAAACAATCAATTCACGCGGTTCTTTTAGGTTTACTTAACGATTGTTTGTCCATTGTTACGTTATTCCATTATAGCTTTTAATTAATATTGCGGCTAAGTAACGTGAAACAGCGGGAAACGTCACAGTTTACAGCTCCAGTTAATTACTTGCTTTAATAGTGTTATTTATTATGTATGAACTACATTATTGTATGAATTTTTTGTGTATGAAAATATAAAATACGCCCCCTGTCGCAGTTGGTTAGACACCAGCTTGCGAAACGAGAGGCCGCGGGTTCGATCCCCGCATCGAGACAAATGTTTGTGTGATCCACAAATGTTTGTTTCGGGTCTGGGTGTTTGTGAGACCGAAAGCGTCTCTTAGTTTCTGATACCCACGATACAGGACTTGTATCCTAGTGCGGGGTCAAAACTATGTATGTGAATGTTGGATGTATTTATTTATTATACGTATTTTGACACCGTGTCCTCAATGGGGTTGTCAGAGTTGCATTTTGCGGCTGTGCTTAAAGCCAAGCATATTTGGGGGAAAGACTATTGCCATATTCAGACGCATTTTTTGACTTTGTGGGTCTACTGAAAATTTCTTAATGAAAAAAAATCAGTAACATTATGCCTGAATCGGGAATTGAACATGGGACATTTACTCGTAGATCACACGGCGTGTAGGCGACGCACTCCTCATTATTTGTTTTTTATTTTATTTTATATTATATAAGCTAGATATAATTAAAATATGTTCTAAGTTACCCTATGTAAATAATTATAAAAAAATAAAGGATTACCATCCACAAATTTAAAAAAGAAATGGCAACACAGACGCTGGCGCATACGGCCGACTTCTTTTTTTTTCGATTCGATTTTTCTTCGATTTGTGCGTGCACGCCATTAAGTCTCAACACAAGAAGTCTTTTTATTTCTATTATCCACATGGCGCATACGTGTATTAGTTTTAGCTTTTCCCCCCAAGATTCTTATATTAAAATTAAAAAAATGTTAAATTATGCTTAAAATCAATAATTAAGTCCAATATTGCCACGAACTAGTTCCAAATAAACATTATTACTAAAACATTAGTGTCAAGAAGTAAAGAAAAACTCAGGAAAGGTCTGTAATTCGTTTTTGATGTTTCGCGTCCTGTGTGCTGCTAATCAAAATATATTGCCGAGTCTTTTATGTGGAATCCTCGTGTGGCACTTGATGACATGTCCATGAGACCGTCGAGTTGTATTCCGCAGCTCATTTTTCATGAGGTTTTATTGACTGTACAGCTTGAGTGTGTTTCGCTTTATTTTAAGTATAAATGAATATATTTTATATTTCTGAAAATTAAGATTTTCAATTATCATTTTGGTTTTATTTAATATTTTCTAAAGTTGTGTAAAAATAATATGTCATCATGTCATCATCAGCCCAAATACGTCCCACTGCTGGGCACGGGCCTCCTCTACAACTGAGAGGGTTTAGGCCTTAGTCCACCACGCTGGCCTAGTGCGGGTTGGCGGACTACACACCTAAGAAATTCCTAAGAACTTTTAGGTGTGCAGGTTTTATCACGATGTTTTTCCTTCACCGTTAAAGCAAGTGATAATTCATTGTGAATACACACATAACTTCGAAAAGTCAGAGGTGTGTGCCTGGAGTTTGAACCTGCGACCGCCGAAATTTTCGACCGCGCGCCTAAACCTCGAGGCCATCACTGCTTTTCATCAAAAATAATATGTTTGTCGACAAAAGAGTTTATTTTGGTTGTTTTTAAAATTATGTAAACCTATATTATGTGTCCAGGTTTAATAATAATCATACTCAATGTGCAAAACACCTCGGGCGCCTAGAGTGCCGGGAGTGCATAAATGCTTGTTTTATCCTAATAAGTTTATGCATGAGATTAAATTATGCTACCCATTTACTTATGAAGTTTAACAGTCTACCATGGGTTTTATGTAGTTGAATATACTTCATTATCGTCATCATCATTATCATTAGCCCATGTATGTCCCACTGCTGGGCACGGGCCTCCTCTAACATTGAGAGAGTTTGGGCCATAGTCCACCACGCTGGCCTAGTGCGAAGTGGCGGACTACACACCTAAGAAATTCCTACGAATTTTTGGGTTGGAGGTTTCATCACTATGTTTTCCTTCGCCGTTAAAGTAAATGATAATTTGTGAATACACACATAACTTCGAAAAGATAGAGGTGTGTGTCTGGGGATTGAACCCGCAACCGCCGATATTTTTAACCGCGCGCATAAACCTCGAGGTCATCACTGCGTTATAATACTTATATTATTTTAATGGAAACGTTAACACTACGCTGGGTTGCGGTAATCGTAGAAACTTTAATTACTAAGTTGTTATAAATGGTCGTAGTACTTGTTACTAACCAATTTATAACGATTGTTCTGATTTCGCAAAATGCAAAATAGCCAACACTTGAAGATTAACAATAGAGAATTATTCTCAAATATATTTGTATATTTAGATACAATTGTTTTTTTGTTTGGTTTGTTTTTTTTTTTCTTATTTTTATTCTTGTAACACCATAGCCACCCATTTTATTCGTTAACTACTATTTTCTGGGTTGTGTGGAAGAAATCGCTAATAATTATAAGACCGCCCTTTGTGGCACACCCTTGTATTTATTTTATTTCTGTTCTTATGGTGTCCAATAAAGCATATTTAATAAAAAATAAAATAAATTGTAGCGATATAGTTGTTTAAAAGTTATATCATAACGTTCAATGTGTGTACTATAAAGTACTCGGTCTCAATGAAGATCGCCCCCAGGCTGAGAAAAACATTTAACGTAACACAAACCGTGAATGAAGTAAGCTAAATTGCAATTTGACACGCCAAGCTCCCACTTGTATTCTCTTGCGACCTGTGACTTTTAAATTACTCCCAATTGCCTGCCCACTTTTATTTACATCTGTAGATCCCATTTGACTGTCAAACTTACTTAATTATATTTTTACCGGTGGAAACAGCCAAGTGTGTACAATGCGTCATGAAACAGTAACTTTTGACTCAATTACAAGTTTTACTATAAATCAATTGGTAGTGGAAAATCTCGTGGAACGCGTGGTTGTAGGCGCCACACACCCGCCCACCCCTCTGTGTGCACTCGGCTATTTTCGCGCAGACGTAACGATTGCGACTGTGGCGCCGCGCGGCGGAAAACCGAACATTTTGACAGGCGGCTAAAATGGCCGCGTGAACACGCGACCGCCACGCTGAAACCACTACGTACGTCACGCGCCAACTTATTACTTAACGTATATTCACTGAACTATGTTATAGTGCTTCCACGGACTGATTCACGTGTTCAGTTCTCGTAAAACCGCATCATGGCTCTCCACCTCGAGACGGCGTTGCAGCGAAAGTTTAACTTCAAGATGACCACGGTAAGTGCATGCCGCCCGCCTAGCCGCATATCGATCGGTGTCCTCGTGGTCGGAACATATGGTGCCTACGATCTCGTAGCGCCGGCTCACTCGTGCGCTACGTTTACCAAACACGCACTCAATATCCCGCTCAATTGGCTCTTTATTTATAAGCGTTTGCCGAAACATTGTTATCGTTGTGCAAGCCACTGTCAATGTATACGTAAACATGTAAATAAACACTTGTGGAGACGTTGCCCCGCAAGTTACCGCTCGTTTGGAAACATTTATTCCGAGCATTGGAAAACGTGCGATTTAAATGTTTTTAAATAAATCCAGACGTAAACAAACTGTTAAACCTTTGAACGTAAATGTTGAACTACGAGTATTTCAGCTATCAACGTGCCGGTAATGAAAAGTAGGGTTATCAGCGGCCGTCGGGAAACACTCACTACGTGTTTAGCCATTACAAACTGGCTCGAGTAACGAGTGTGAACTTTACCGGAGATTGAATGAAGTTTGCGTCAACTTTTGTGAGGTCAACAAACTTTACGTCACGTCTAATGAACCGGTTGCGATTAAATTTTCCTCATTTGCGCTACACGCTCGCTTGACTTAATTTGAATAACTTAATATTATCGGGGTTTTATATTAACATTATCCCTTCTCTAGAATTAAAGAATTATAAAAAAAAACTAGATTAAGATTACATCTACGGTATAATATACTCGATACTGAAATTGAATGTCGGCTTCGTATTTCAGGCGCCTACTGCGTTGACCGATTATACTTAATTGCCATAATATACCTATTTGGTAAACTAACAAAACATGTACATATATATGTAAATATAAAATCATGAACAATTTAATTCAATCAATCATCAGCCCATATACGTATGTCCCACTGCTGGGCACGGGCCTCCTCTACAACTGAGAGGGTTTAGGCCTTAGTCCATCACGCTGGCCTAGTGAGGGTTGGCGGAATACACACCTAAGAAATTCCTAAGAACTGTTAGGTGTGCAGGTTTCATCAGGATAATTTCCTTCACCGTTAAACTACGTGTCAATTCTTTTATGAATACACACAGAACTTCGAAAAGTCAGAGGTGTATGCCTGGGGTTTGAACCTGCGACCGTCGAGATTCTCGACCGCGTACTTAAACCTCGAGGCCATCACGACTTAACAATTTAATTAATTGAATATATATAAAAAATAAACATTGAAAAAAATTTATTAACATTGCGTTTTACTTTTATATTGAAAATATAATGATGAATAATGGCAAATTAGTTGATTACTATTTATCATCATCATCAGCCCTTATACGTTCTACTGTTGGCCAATGTCCTCCTCTACAACTGCAAAGGGTTTAGGCCTTAGTCCAATACGCTGGCTTAGTAAATATATGTTTATTTATTTATTTTAAAATTAGTTTCATTTTGAATATAGGAGAGAAATAAAAGATTGTGATTATTAGAAGCTCCCTTGAAGCAATTTGAATTTTGAGACGGCCTTAATTAACAATTACTAACTCGTGTAGTTATTTACTACTGGAGCTGTGCCGACTACAAAACAATCCAGTTGTTGTTATTTGTTTGTTTTTATTTTTATTTTATTTTAGAACAGTTTGTATTTCGGACGGCTCATCGATCTACGCTGTTCAGCACTAGTTAATACCCGTTGTCAATACTGCTTAAATACTCGTAGCCCTTGCATTGACGGATGCACGGGTTGGTCCCTCTTTTTTCAAGTTTGTGGCTCATATTAGTGAAACTGCATTATTTAGGTTTCAGATTTTAATATGTAATAATAACTTTTGGTAGAGTAAGTATATATTATTTATTTACACTTTTTATACTTACATTAGTTACATACATACTACAACATACATACTTCATTAAGTATAGAGGCGGACTTTATGACAAAGGCATTCTCTGACAGTCAACCGCTGGGTGATGCAGAGATAAAAAAAGGTAGGTGCATAAATAGTTAAAAGGTTGAACTCACGCCTGTATTCGCCGAAGGGGTAGGCAGAGGTGCATTTCTTTTCTTCACCCACATTTAATAAAAACAAAAGATAATCGGACATCACACATATTATTCAGTAATTTCATTAAAGAATAACTGCCGGACTTTCATTTTGAATGCCAAGCGAGTTTATTATTATCCCTCGCTACTAAATTTGAAGTTAATTTTTTTTACCGTTCTTTAATGACGTCAAGTCTATCAGATTACCAGATTAATAAAAAACAAAACAAAAAAAGATAATCTTTTGAACAACAACGAATTACGTTTTACCGGGGTTTCTATGGAAATTTATTATATGAATAGGTGGGTAGAGACTTTCCTACATAGACCTTTTATTTTTGCTGGCTGAAGCTAAAAATAGTAGTGCGTTGGCGTCTCACGACGGTTTTTGCGAGAGTCCATGTAATTTTTCTTTTATATTTATAATTTCTATTTTATGTTACTTAACATCAGCTTTTAAACCATTCCAGTAACCCACCCAAGAGTATGGCGTTCTGGGAACAACCTGTATATTCTAGTACATCTGATAACGAATACACTAGTATATAAGTGTGTCAAATGTTATAACATACTCGAAATCCTAAATCAAATCGAGAGCAGAACTTACTTTTTCTTTAATAAATAAATAATAATATTTTTAGTGTTTACCCAATTAATAACCATTTAATATGTTAATAATTGTTTAATTTCTTTTAGTTTTCACTACATACTTCACACTATCAAATAAAAGTTGAGCAATTTTTTATTTAACGCCGAACCACAGGCCCGTACATAAATATTACAAGAAAATTTTGCCTCTTTTTCTTTATATTTTACCTGAAGGTCATGGAGGCTGTTTTCATTTGATGGCAACGTAAGAAAAATGAAACAGTTTTAAATTAAACCGCAGAAAGCAGGCAAGCTTATCTCCATAAAGTTGGAAGCTGTACGTAATTAAAGAGATAAAATATTTTGTTGGGGTAAAAAAATATTCAATTCAACTCACCTTTTTATTTATTCATGTTATAATTTTCATTATTAATGGAGCAACGTATAAGAAAATTAATATTATACTTTTATGCACTTGATGTATTTTACCTCAAGTTTATAAAGGTATTCAAATCTTTTTGAAATTATAAATAAGGAGGTTTTTATGTTTTTTAAAATCCGTTGAGTAACACCCCTTTAAAAACGGTTACGATTTTTCCTTCAAAAATTATTTAAGTATCTGTAAATTTGTATTAAACTGTTTATTGTTAAGTTTAAGTAACTGACACTTAAAATATGAAAATAATCACATCAAGAACCATGTTATTCGACTGGAACGAATTTCAAACGCAATTTTAATAAACAAATGCTCGCGAAAATACTTTAGGGTGCCTAAAACATTAGTTCCAACTAATACGATGTTGCCGTTCCCTATAAAACAGTTAAACACATTACCTTTTATTGCTTATCTATAAATCCTTCCTCAGCCCCCATCATGTAGCCACCTTTACATAAATCCGCCCGTGTGAATCCAGATGGAAGGGTCTCTCCTTATATTAAATGATACTACGGATTCACTAGTATGTACCAGGATATCAACAAGCTTAAGCATGTATGAACATTCAGCCTTCTTACTCCGCCGGCTCCGTCAATGTTTCGTCTATATTTGCGGCCAACATTCGCGTCATAAAGGAAAATTATGTTTGATGAACTCTGACAGGCAAACACAGTTCCAAGAATATCCTTCACGGATCATTTGTAATATGACGTGATTTGAGATTGAATAATAAATAGTTGTCATTTTTGCGATTGCTATATAGCGATTGCTATTAAGGTACCAAATTGTACAGTTCCTACACGCGATGCACATATTTTTTACATCTGCTGATATTAATGTTACGTTTATTGTGTTTCTTTTTCATAACATAGATACGAGTATTAAAAATAGAAATTTTATGAATACATTTGGCGACTAGTCGAATTAAAAATCCGGTATCCACAGATTTGGTCAACGCACTATCTCTTCTTTTATACAACTCTTTAAATTATTGGGAGAAATTTAGGCACAAAATTTCTAAATAAATAAAGAGAACAATTTAATTACATTTTTTATAATACTGTGTTAATATTTATGCATTATTAAATACTTTATCATAGGTCATATTATGTTAAAATTCAGAGATTTTTCCCGCGTTCTATTATAATATATTGTATTTATGCGTCAAAATATTACGTTTCAATAAAAAGAGAGGTTGCAAAAATAAACTGCTGTTAGTTTTACTCTTTAAATTGTTATTCACGTATCGAAAAGATCCAGCAATTATCAACCCACGCAACATCCAACTTATGAATAACAGAGATGAGCAGTTTTTCTCCGAACTCATTTGATGGCTAGTTAATTTTATGTCGGAGAGTGTTTCGCAAGTTTACTTCGAATTGAGAGCACTTGCATTATTCTTTAGGTGCACTTCAGAAGTGAGAATAAGTCTACTCTAAGTAAACTTTTAATTCTAGCTCGTTGATGCCGCGTCTTCACTTCAAACACGATCGCGAGAATTATTCTTTTGATTTAACTTTTCTCACTAACTTATATCTTACTTAAAACTGAGTCGGAAAAAACATCTTGTCCGAACTTCGTCTTATTTACGTTAGTATAATTATATTTTATTGGATAAAGAAATTCACATTTAATTGAAAGAAGAGTAATCGCGTCTTTTAAAAAATAAGTTATATTAAAGTATGTCATAATTACATTCAAAAAGCGAATCGCATTACTTGAAGACAGTGCTGTAAATAATAAAAATCATTGGAATATTACGAACTGTTTAAAGCGAGTGAACTTTAGGCAGTATTCAACAACGGAAGCCGATTAGTTCGTTCTGCCTCTCGTAGTCTCTTGGCGGCGGTACTTAGCCACTTGTTTGTTGTTCTTAATGAGCTCTGCAACCTAACTTTCGACTGTTCCAGCCTCAATTAAGACTAAAAACATGACCGAGTGTTGTCGCAATGGTTTGCTCCGCTTCACGTCTGTCGCCAACGCTTAACTAACGCAGTACTTATGTAGAAGACGATTAATGAAGTGTTTGAGTTCATTGTAATACAGATAGCATAAAAAAAACACGTGCCGTAGCCTTGTGTCATTGGCACCGGTGTTGTTTACGATATAAAGCTATATACAGCACGTCTATCAAACATTGCACTATGTAAGGATTGATTTAATCGCCTTGTGTATATGATTTGCCATTTTTATGCTCACGCCAGTGATGAGTGACAGGTGAATGATTTTTTAAAACTTGCATTCGTCGGTGATTAACCTTCAGTAAAATGTGTTAAATGAAATATGTTTGAGTTATAACGATTCTAATGTCAAAATTCAATGTTCATTAAATATAAAAAATAGTAAAATAAATAAATAGTAGAAACTGAAATTTAAATTATAATATCAATTAAAATATATACTTTTGTAATTGTGTGGTGAAATTGGTACATTTTGTCCATCTGTGTACAGGATTATTTTCTTATCCTGTATTTTTTAACACGACAGTCTATTGTCGCCCATGGGATCGGATGAGTATTTGTAAATTACACAAAAAATTGGTCCTCGTGAGGATAAATTCCGCGGTATTTAACATGGAAAGCTAACTTATTACCCATAAATCCAATGATCATTCAGTCTAAGTGACTAACCCGTAGGTTTTACTAATCATTTGTGGTCGGGTAATAAGACAATATTTTTTCCAACCAACTAGTATCATTGACTTTACATATGACTAACAACAGTTGATGCGTACATTGCGAGAAAAACATTACGAATACATTATTGACTTGAGCAGTTTATTATTAACGAGTCATTACATATCTCGCTATTTTTTTATTCGCGTGTCAAGGAAAGGTTTATTGTTGATTGAACATTTGTTTTCCAATAATTTGTTTGTAGTTATCGTATAAAATTTGTATGTACTTTACATAATATAATTTTAATTCTTTTTAAAAAGAGAAGTAAGTTTCCGCGCATGTTTTATACAATACAATGTTGTAATGAACACTCAAGAAGAAAACACATATGCGTGCAACAGCAACCGTAGAAAACTTGAAATGAAAATACCCAAAGAAACTTATACGTAATTGTTGACAGTGATTAGATTTATTGCCATCAAATTGGCACGCCTAAACCCGTTGAGACCCGTAAAACCATTAGGGGCATCTGCTTTTTATACGAGCTCAAGTTCATGGCAATCTAGTTTCGTGCGTGTCACACGGCTTTTGCGGTCGTAAATAGTACTACGCACACTCGAAGCGTACAATCGTGTGGTCCATTCTAAGACGAGGTCTTTGCCCTCAAAACACGTGCGAATCACCGCACCCATTAACGGTAGTTGCCGTTCATAATTCCACATCATTGTACTGCGAATTGCCGAAACAAAAAGGAATTATTACGTTAATCGTGTAGTACGAACTTAGATTGCAGATATGTACATATATGAGGGGAACGATTGACCTTACTTAAGGACAATGTTGCAGACGACGACGACCATATAATAAGTATTTACATTGCGTGTCTTGTTAGAAATTTGTCGGCGACGCTTCCATAACGAGCGAACGAATGGTAATGAATTCTGTCATACGCGATGTCGTCACTCGTCAAGTCTGTGTACTGAGTTACACACCGAAGCGACTTTGTAATTGTAAAGCTATAATGTAAACATGATTTTCCAAAGCAAACACACTTGTTTGAATATGAACTCCCGCTATGATGGAGGCAAAGATTAAATTCCGCGAAGGAGTATTAAAAAAGTACCCCTCAAAGCAGGTCATATTTATTTTCTATTAAATCTAAAAACTTCAAGTTACTCAAGAAAAATGTACAGGGAGGAAATTTTCCTTTGAGGTATAAGAAACTTATCGAGGCTTACTTCAAGTACTGAACGAGATTCATTACTTGGAAAAAATGTCTCTGAAAGTAACTAATTAGGGGAAGGTTTATTGAAGTAATGCAACTTTGTATGGAAAAACCTAAGCTGATGATTAACCTCACGGATTTAAAAATAATATAATTATAATTAATCCGTATGCCTCCTATTGTTAGGCTTAGCACCTCCTCAATCTCGAGAGCTTCTACATACATGAGAGTTGGAAAAAAAAGGTTTACGTTTTTCAAGTCTGGCGACCTCGAGGCCGGAGTGGGACGTGTTAACCATAAACCCACGAGGTCAGGTAGGAAAAAAGGACCTCTAGACCTCTTGATACTAGTAGTACTAAGAGGAAGAGCACTATGTTTACAGTTGCGTTTTACTGGAACATTCTAATTTTTTTATCGTTCTTCTTATTCACTTTACTTCATAATTTTCTTCAAACGCCTAAAACGTTTTAAAAACAAGTTTCTCTAAATTTAAAGATTCTAACATTTTATAAAATAAACCGTTCGCTTCTGTAATAAAACTATGCTATAGAAAAAACATCAATAACTTTGAATAACTGTTTATTACCGACATCTCTAGCAAGAAATATGCTTATTACTTTTTTATTGTTTTAATGTAAACAAAGATATGTACAATGAGAATGAATATTAAAATCACATATGTGAAGCACATTGTGGTATTGTTCAATATTTTTTCGTATTACTCAATGGGAGGTCCTTAGTATTCATTTTTTGGTGATATTGGACATTTGATTTCTTTTTTGTTATTTATGAGGCCTTTTAAAATTTATGCATATTTATAGATTATAAAGTTATATAAAATATACAACTCCATGTATTTAATATTGTTGTCTTTCAATATAAAAATACCAAATGAATATTCTCATCCATCTCATGATTGCCTCGTGGTCTCATGGTACAAGTATGTGCCGTGCGATCTAGAGGTCCTGGGTTCGATTCCCGGGTCGAGCAAAGTGTTATTGGGTTTTTCCATTAGGAAATTCTTAGTAAAAGCACGGAGTCTGGAAATGTGCCCGAAAAACGGCAATAGGCTCGCCCCCTATTACTGATACATACCGGGCGAAATATGGGTGCAGAAATGCACCTCTGCCTACTCCTTCGGGGAATACAAGCGTGAGTTTATGTATGTATGTATGCAAATGAATATTCAACTCATAGAAATTGAAGAAAACGGAGCTCATTAAAAGTTTACTTCATACTTTGAAAGCCTATAATTTTATTATTTTTGTATAATTGTTATAACTTATGCTTCAAAGAACGTAATCACTGTTTATCTGAATTTAATTTGGTCTTGATAAAGCCAATACTTATTTGGACGATTTTAAATATTTTTGTTGGTTTTTTGCTCATGCATTTTAACATTTTGTGTCTAAATATTACGAGTATATACGAATATAATATGTGTCTAAATATTGCAATTGACGGTCTTCTCACTTAAAAACGGTAATTTTCAGATCAAATTGTAATGGACAGTATCAAAAATAGACGTAGACGGCGGTGCATAATAAACTACTTAGTTTATATCAACTCTCGTGTTTACCCCTATTTATAACTCTTTATTAAGCGCAATATCTGATGAAAGACTTTTCCAAATTCAAAATCACTTTCATATTAAAAAATAATTGTAGATTGTTTACAGCAAAAAAGTCCTTAGAACAAAAGAGGTTCTATTAAAGTCTGATCGTCAATTTATATATACTCTTTTGTAAAAAGCAGACGACCTCCATTGTAATCTTCAGGAAGGTTTCATACCCAATAATAGGCGTTGTGTAAAAAGAGGAGCAATAATTCAGAACTGTGTAACAATGGACAATGAATGTCTTGCAGACAAACAACTACATTTATGTTTTTGTTCACACTAAAAGCGAGCTAAGAGAGACAATTAGCAAACAATTACAAATAAAAGCGTACCACTCTGAGTAAGTAATGATATTTTTGGCGCGTGGCTGTCTGCTTGGTCGGGAACTTGCACCCGATTATTATCAACTCACGTAAATAATGAAGTTTAGAAACGCTTTTTTATTCTACTGAGTTCTATTTTTAGAATCGTTTAATAGCAATTAGGATGTAAAGACTATAGACACGAGAACATATTATAGATATGTGGTAGAGCTTCATTTTAATTACTACTGTGTGTATATTATTAGCTGATGATGATGTACATCATCACCCCATATACGTTCCACTGCTGGGCACGAGCCAGTCTACAGCTGAGAGCGTTTAGGCCTTAGTCCACCACGCTGGCTTAGTGCGGATTGGCGGACTACACACCTAAGAAATTCCTAAGAATTTTTAGGTGTGCAGGTTTCATCACGATGTTTTCCTTCACCGTTAAAGTACGTGATAATTCATTGTGAATACACACATAACTTCGAAAAGTCATAGGTGTGTGCCTGGGGTTTGAACCTGCGACCGACGAGATTCTCGACCGCGTGCCCAAACCTCGAGACCATATGACTGCGTGTACACTGTACTGTTATTCTAAACTTTGTGGGTCTAAAAGAAAAAAAAACCGTGTTTGCAAACCAATGCGGCGAATTATTAACATATTAATTCTTAAATTACAATATAAATCCAATCGTGCACGGCTATTGAACCGCGAGGCGCGCAGAGGTGCTCCCACATCGATAATAATTGGTCGTTATAAAGGTCTGTTCTCATATTACGGACACGTAGCGACAGTACAAGCAATTTTCCTACAGTGTCTGTTGCCTTTATTGGCGTTTACACTGGCACTAAAGAGATTAAGGTAACGCGTAGTCAGACGACACCGTATGTAAATGCTTCTGCGAAACAAATGAATTGCTTCGAACCATGCACGTTCTACGTTAGCGTATTGTGCTACTGAATAGTACGTATAGTGAAACTTCATTGAATATTTATATTTAGAAGCGTTAGAGCTTAGTTTACTTTATAAAATTGTTTATGAAAGTATAATTTTATATTCAACTCTTATTATATGAAGCATAAAAAGCGTGGAGAAAACTAACTAGTGGTTACCGCCGCCATGTTCTGAAGTTATTTAACATTTTTTACTTACAATAAATAATGAAGGTTAAATGAGTATGTTATTGCGTAATTGACAGCCCCGTGGCGCAGTTGGCTAGACACCAGCTTGCGAAACGAGAGGCCGTGGGTTCGATGTCCGCACCGAGACAAATGTTTGTGTGATCCACAAATATTTGTTTCGGGTCTGGGTGTATGTGAGACCAAAAAGTCTCTCGTAGTTTCTGATACCCACGACACAAGACTTGTATCTTAGTGTGGGATCAGAACCATGTATGTGTCTGTTGGGTGTATTTATTTATTTAATTACATTCATGAATATCTTTTTTAATAGGTTTTTTCTGTAACAAAAAAATAATATCGACGCAGACACGTCGTCACCTCTAAACGAACCTTAAAAATGTAACATTGCTTACAATTACAATTATGCGGGCTTTATACATGCGTCCATTGTAGACATTTTGACAAACGGCGGGACGGGGCGTATCGAGTGGGGGAACATGATTTATAATAATTACTTAAATCAACGCAAGGAACGTGTCTAAACGGACATTTAAGGCTGATAAACTTCAAAAGGTTATTGTATAAATTTAGCCCACAGCTTAATTGGAACGGGAAAGAAGAAGTTATAAACCACAGACAGTTTTATTTTTTTATAAATAAATACACCCAACAGTCACCTAGCCTAGTTCTGACACCACATTAAGATACGAGTCCTGTGTTTTGAGTTTCAGAAACTACGAGAGACTTTTCTGTCTCACAAACACCCAGACCCGAAACAAATATTTGTGGATCACACAGACATTTGTCTCGGTGCGGCGATCGAACCCGCGTCCTATCGTTTTGCAAGCTGGTTTCTAGCCAACTGCGCCACGGGGCTGTCAAATAACAAATTAAAAATTGTATACAAATTAAAAAAGAAACGACCTATTTCCACTGGTTTCGGAATCTGTTCACTACGGCTTAATGTTCGTGTTAAGTAAATCTTTGTTTTACTAAGGAATGTATTTATAGTTTAACATAATGTTAAGTGGTGGTTTGAATTCTCCTAAAGAAAGATTCATTATGTCTTTTACCCGATTGGTTTGTGCGAAGTAAAACGGATTTTTTTATAACTGATATGATAATTATCTGAGAAGGAAGACAGCGTTATGTTTCGGGATGAGATACTGTAAGTAGTTGAAAGTTCGTGGATATTTCATAGGAACCCAGTTGAGGCAGAACATGTATGCATACGTTTCTACTATATTACAGCTAAACTAGAAATTATGCCTCATCATCAGCCCATATACGTCCCACTGCTGGGCACGTGCCTCCTCTACAACTGAGAGGGTTTAGGCCTTAGCCCACCACACTGGCCTAGTGCGGATTAGCGGACTACACACCTAAGAAATTCCTAAGAATTTTTAGGTGTGCAGGTTTAAACATCACGATGTTTTCCTTCACCGTTAAAGTACGTGATAATTCATTGTGAATACACACATAACTTCGAAAAGACTGGGGTTTGAACCTGCGACCGACGAGATGCTCGACCGCGTGCCTAAACCTCGAGGCCATCACTGAAACTATGCCTAATCGATATAAACCTACTATGCCTAATTCTACTATTACACACTCGATCGCGTTGAGTTTAATAAATCGCTGATTCGTGAACAAATAGCGATAGGTTAAACTCCACGTAGCGTGGGCGTACCGACGTGTACAATGTGACTCAGTAGAACATGGATTATGGCGCCTTTCATAATCTATTTGCGCGGTAATCACTTTGTTATGACAAAAATAGATCAATCGCTTGTTATATATTGTTTTACGGCCGTTTTGACGATCGTACTAACATCAACTAGGAAATTTTATTCACTAATCGATACGAGTTCCATTCTCATAGCGATATTTGTTTGGCTTAAAAATATTTGTTTCGGAATACAAGTTTCTGTTCTTGTTTTAATACATAGATATGGTAAACTTACCATATTTATTAATGTATCGCTACTTCATCAGTTCATATAATAAAATTTGGTATATCTTATTTTGATTAAACGAGTCTCAGTGAGTTTGTAATAAAAATATTGTTTGTGTTATAAAGTTCTATGATGCATTATTTTTCAAAGGCCTTGATAACATTCAAGGTTTTTTGTGTTGCCCTGTCATTAGCTCTCGTACTGCAGTAATAATAAAATGCAACTGTATTTTTTAATGGTTCCAATTTTCCTTTGTTGTTTATTGCAATTTGAATGACGTAATACTCAACCATCCCAACACGTGTAACAAAATGGTGTAAAATTGAAGTATTATATAATATTTTTAGACTGTAAAAATCATTTTTTTAGATTTGGTCGATTTGTTTGTGCGTGTGTGCGCGCAACACGCAAAAACCAGCTGTTTGCATTCATATTAAATTGTTGAAACATGTAGTGTTTCTGTTTATCAAAGGTGAGATTGAATCTATTACAAAACTAATATTAAAAAAAAATATTAGTTTGAAAAAATCGATATGAAAACGGTGACAATGTGACAGATCCACAAGGTGTTATATCAAATCACTAAATTACAAGTGTGAAACAAAAGAATATTAAATTGTAGTTACAGTGTAAATGTGAAACAACAAAAGTAACAACGCAGCTGATGAAACAACAATAATATAGTATCGGATGTAACACAGCGGCTTACCACAAAATTCACAAACTATGGACACATAGACGGCTGTACACAGAAACTTTGTTTTTTAATATTTTTATAGCGAATAATGAAAACCACAATGGAACCCTTACCGTAATACACGAAACAAAGTTAGCGATGAGTCTGAATTTTGGCACTGACTTTTGTTTTGCATTAGAATTATTGGGTGCTTTAGATTTTGCGGAATAATTTTTTTTATCTTCATGATATAAAGAAATCAAGTAATATTTATAGTTTTCTGTGTCATCGTTTTTGTTTTTGCGTCATAATATTACTCAATGGTTTGTACCAATAGATTCTATATATGAACTTATAGCATAGGGTATCCCTATTTTAAGTACTAGCCGTACGATTATTGTTCTCAATGAATGCTTGAACGTGTGCATTACTTTGTATGGTTTTAAAATAAATAAATTAACTTATCCACTGATAAAAACACTCGACTTACGGAAAGGAGGAGAAAGACGAAGCAATTTTTAATTGAGAAAAGTGTCTTCAACCTTCATGAATAAGACGGATTATGTTTTAAAAAGGCATCTATTTGTTAATCGGCTCCGCTTTATGGAATAATTTGTGTTTCCGCTCAATATGGCTCGAGGCATTCGTTTTACAATTTTCCCCTCCTAGCAACGCCCCTGTAGACGTTGGTATTGAAATCCTTTGAGAGATGCCCTTGAATCGTGTAACTGCATTGAAGTCTAGCCAATACACCGATATAAGTATAAAATCTTAGAAATGAACATAACATGAGTGTTTGTGTCTCGCCGTTCTTAGTTTAGTCTTAAGACAAATTACTGTATTTTATAATTTTAACTAGTCTTTCGAAAAATGGTGCTAAATCTTAGTGCCATTTTAATCAAACTGATCTACCTACTACTTACGAAAGTATCAAGATGTGAAGCAAATCAATGAAGAAAACGCGACAATTGGTTATGTACACAAAGTCTGCATTCCAATGTACAAAAGTAAATAAAATTAGTTATCAACCTTATGGTCAATGAACACTGACTAATGATTGCTGACAAACAGTGATATAACACTTATAAATACCGCAATGTATGGAATGGTGTCCTTATGACACGTGTTTGCCTCGTGTCTCAGATACCGCGTTCATATGTTTAAATGAATTTGTAATGTTCAGTAATGATGTACTCAGAGATTATATTAATGGACGCGTATTATTCAAATTGATATCAGATTTTACTCTTATATTTTCGACTTATTACATTAATAATGTTGTATCAGTAAGGCAATTTGTTGTGGCTGCAAGATGTATTCATAAAACGCTCGGCGTTGTATGGTCAGCATTTTGTATTTGCAACTATATTTATACTATCTTAATCAGTATTAAGAACAGCAATAAGTCGTGGTTTGAATCTGACAGATTTTGATTTCTCGAAGTAATGTGATCCAGAAGAAAACTAATAATTGTAAATATAATTTTCAAAGTATTTCATAATAATAGAGCAATGGAATATACTCAAAATATGTGCGAATAAAAACTTAAATAGCATGGTACAACTACTCTATCTATATTAAAGTTTTCACAAATCCATGAAATTACCGATTTATTTATGGCCTAGATTTACCAAATTTAATAAAAAGCGCCAACAAAACCCTAACCTAACCTAACCTAACCAGTACCTACACGAAGTTATAAATAGGCCCTCAATATTAACAAATATCATATTTCCATCAGTTCCGTCGCTCATTTACACAAAATTACATTAAATTGTGTATATTCCATTTAATTAAACGATCCAAAAACTAATGAATAAAGATCTCATTTTAAACAAATTAGGCATCTATGCGGACGTGTGAGCGGCGGTGAAATGAAAACCGTGATGTTTTTCGGCAATGAGTGTTGTTCACATTGCTTTGAACTCTTCATGCATCACAGAATATGAGTGGGTGGTAATTATTCCCACGTTTTGCGAACTAATTTGTGTATTGCGGTCTTTCCCACCAATAGTCTATTCAATCTAATGTCTATTGATGAATTGAATGTTAAGAACATGGATTCTGGATATTAAATGTTAGATTTATGCTTGGTATCCTTTCGTAGTTTAATTAATAAAACGGAAATTTACCGTAAACACAACATAATTCTTGTAGTAAAACAATTGCTATTTTTTGGGAAATTAGTAAGCGCCCTTAACGTACAAAAAAAGGATTAACATCCTTTAAATCTATTTATATCAACCCAAATATTAAAAGAGATTAAAAGATTAATCAGTCTTAACGAAAATCCATCCTTTGTTATTGAATCATCAATCGATTTAGTTTCTCCATTTGAATCGATTTAGATATTCAAAGTCCAAGTACCGATAGTCCAGTTACATACCGACACGTAGTAACTAGTATGTAGTGGACATTAATATGCACACCGCATCTGTAGCTGTTTATGGGGTTCGCAAGGGTGTTAATAGAGATGTGTTGGGGATGTATTACTAATACATACATAATAGTACATACAAGTACATACAAGTATGTGCCGTGCGATCTAGAGGTCCTGGGTTCGATTCCCGGGTCGGGCAAAGTGTTATTGGGTTTTTCCATTAGGAAATTCTCGGTAACAGCATGGAGTCTGGAAAAGTGCCCGAAAAACGGCAATAGGTTCGCCCCCTATTACGTGGGACTGATACATACTTGGCGAAATGTGGGTGCAGAAATGCACCTCTGCCTACCTCTTCGGGGAATACAGGCGTGAGTTTATGTATGTATGTATACATAATAGTCGACTGTCTTGTGGTCTATTACTTGGGACTGATGCTTACCTGGCGAAATGTGGGTGCAGAAATGCACCTCTGCCTACTCCTTCGGGAAATATGGGCATGAAGGGAATATAGCGTGTATGTATGTATATAATATGTATCCATAATAAGTTTGTTTGGAAATTATCATTGTAGTAAAATATACATCACATAATTATCTTGGTATTTTAAAGGGTGAGAATTTTAGACTGACTAGGATTCTAGTATAAAGAGGAATATGGCTGATATTTTTATGGTTGGATCAAAGATCTTGGTTTTGTGGATGAAGTAGATGATGATAATAACTATTTAAAAGTCGGCACTAGTCAAAGTCGGACAGAATCGAAATACCAGATAGAGCATGTGTAACATGGCGATATATTATATAATCTTATTGTGAACAGATAACAGTGAACAAATTCTGAGAAAATTTTACTGGCTGTTAAATATTTCGTTATAGAAAGGTACCTTGTTAATACAAATCCTTGAGTTGTATAGGCTATATTTCATATGTTTAATTAATGAAATGAAATGAAATTATATTTATTGAATCTATAAAATGTCAAATACATCACTTAGATTCAGTCATTTCAAAATTTGGTGTACCACCCTGTTCGGAAGGCAGTCATCACTAGAGAAGAACGGGCAAGAAACTCTAGTGTTGCTCTTTTCCAGTCAAGAGATTATAAATAAATATAATACTCGAAATAGGTTATTAAAATAATCTAGAATAATTCAAATTTATATCTCAGAGGGATTTAGTATTCCTGTTTGTTACAAATGATTTATTGGGTTCTTGAACTAATGATTTATTTGAAGATTATCCGTCCATCCTACTATAATCTGTGGAGATTTATACATCAAAGAGACTAAACAAAACCAGTTTAATAGCATCAAAACATACGATAGAAGTTATTGCGAGCCGCATAAATAAACAATACATAAGATCCGTCATTTGAAATTCGAATTTATTATAGCGTTCACAATGAGTTTATCCATTTCACTATTAAAGAGAATTATGTTATCTAATGCTTAACCGTGTAACGGTTGAAATACGGTAAAGAAATATTTATTGTTGGAACTGCCGACAATTCCATGAGGATTTATTGCCTTCTAACAAATTATCGAGTCGTGTTAATAACAGAAATCGGGAAACCAGAACGCCACGAGCATTGTCTACGACTTATTTGAAATGAACACTTTATTTTCGTGTAATATTTGTACTGTATTTTTGTTGTTATGTAAGAATACGGATAGTCTGCAAGTTTGGCTAGAAAAACTATTTTGCGGTCCTTTTCTGGTAGGATGAATAGCATTCGACTGCCAAGTGTTAATTTTTACTACAGTCAGTACAGAGAATACTGCTGTAGTATTGTAAATAATGCTTCAAAAATATATAATTTTGTATTAATAGTATACAGTACTATTTCCGTATGACAAATGAGCTACCTATTTCTTTCATCATCATCATCATCAGCCGAAAGACGTCCATTGCTGGACATAGGCCTCCCCCAAAGACCTCCAAAGCGCTTTGTCGGAAGGTGGATTGACGATATAAATAAAATCGCGGGAGGCTGCTGGATGCAGACTTATGTCTCAGTGGCGGTACTACCATAGACGACCAAATACCAGTTTGCCTTACATAATTCCGAATCTTTAAATAATCTTTAAAGATTAACATTAGCAATTTGACATATACGTGAGAATATCCTGACCCCACAATAAACAATTATTAACTAGACATTACATCATTAACGTGTAACGCTTTTGGGCTTCTATGGGAGTACCACCACTGCTATGTCTTTACTCCCGAATAATATTGTATGCAACTTTGTATGAGTATCGGTTGTGTATTAGCGGCATAAAATCGTAACAACATCATATACTATAATGGTAGTTATGATCTCCAAATGTGCTGTTTCAGTGCTGAGATCGATCGCCTCACACACTTTATTTCTATCTCTGCCAAATAAAAATTATCTCTATTTTATTGCTGAAGATATTGGCTACAGACATGCATTGATTTTTATTGCATTCTGATGTATCTACACAACTATGGATGTACTCGTGTGTATACATACGTTTCTGGACTGTTGCCTTTGTTTTCAAAGTCAACAACGGTCAATGAATCAAAGAACGTCGTGTTTGCAAATCGCATTAGTTGCGCGGCTTTAACTTGTTTTATACACACTCGTTCGTTCTTTCGTAAATTAAAGTATAATTTGTTTGTGGAATTTCATGAGTACACATTGCAAAGGTCGAATTGATTTTACGAAGATTGAGATTCTTGAATGTAAAGTTTTCGTCAACAACTACCGTTGTATACAAAGCTTATATACATATGTATCATTTCATAGTACTCAGAGAGGAAATATTTTTCATCTATACTAATATATACCTCGAACAAGTATGTGCCGTGCGATCTAGAGATCCTGGGTTCGATTCCCGGGTCGGGCAAAGTGTTATTAGGTTTTTCTATTAGGAAATTCTCAGTAGCAGCACGGAGTCTGGAATTGTGCCCGAAAAACGGCAGGCTCGCCCCCTATTCCGTGGGACTGATACATACCTGGCGAAATGTGGGTGCAGAAATGAACCTCTGCCTACCCCTTCGGGGAATACAGGCGTGAGGTTATGTATGTATGTATACTAATATAAAAAAGCTGTATAGTTTGTTTGCTTGAACGTGCTAATGTCAGGAACTACTAATGCGTATTAAAAATTATTTTTGTGTTGAATAGTCAATTAACTAAGGAATGCTTTAAATCATCACGCCTCGCATATGGAGTTGCGGGCATCACTTAGAAACTACAAAAATATCTAGTCGCTCCTAAAATTTAAGATCTATGATTTGTCTGGACTTATGGGTCTCCGTAGCAATAAAGGAAATATTTATATCTTTCACATAGCCTTCGAGTAAACGCTGATATAACTATTCTGTTAATATATGATGATTATAAACAGAAATATTCATGCCTGTATTTCTAAGGGTTGTGAGAGGTGTACTTATACACCCACATTTCGCCAGTTATGTTTTAATTCCACGTAATAGTATCATTTTAGTTTTTATACACTTAAATGTATTTTCGGAAAACCTAATGTGGTGCTATTTATGACTCTGGACCATTGAAACAGTAATATACATTATTTTAAAAGTAATAACGAATTATCATTTCATTCAACCAGTCTTTACGCCATCAATTTAGTATGGTTACAACCAATCATGCATTAAATTGCGTACCCAATGAATCATTTAATCATAAATATTTTAAAAATCACCTCGTTGTGAGTTGCGTGCGATCAAGGAAATATTTTATTTAATTCCCGGGTCGGGCAGTGTTACTAGGTTTTCCTATTGGGAATTTTTCAGCGGCAGAATGGACTTTGATAATAGTCCTCAAACAAAACAGCAATACGTAGGCTTACTGTCCATTAAGTGGATGTTAAAATGTATCATCATCATCAGCCGATATACGTCCCGCTGCTGGGCACGGGCCTCCTCTACAACCGAGAGGATTTAGGCTTAGAAATTTCTAAGAACTTTTAGGTGTGCAGGTTTCATCACGATGTTTTCCTTCACCGTTAAAGTACGTGATAATTCTTTGTGAAATCACACATAACTTCGAAAAGTGAGAGGTGTGTGCCTGAGGTTTGAACCCGCGACCGTCGGGATTTTCGGACGCGTGCCTAAACCTCGAGGCCATCACGATTTAAAATATATACGATGAATATACATATATTATACGCAAAAATGCATCTCCAGTCCACCTATTTCTTACACACACAATAGTATATATTTTTAAAATTTCAATCATTCAATGAATTCCATTTGTAATTCACTTAACAAAACGATAAACAATTGGCGTGTGTGAACCCCTATTTCCTATGACGTCAGCGGCGTTATTGGAACGTTAAGAGAGCTGGAATTCACAATTCAAAGCGATGGAAAATGCAGCCGTACCAACAATAGTTCGTCCTTAACCTTTACGATGCGTGGGCTGTTCGGGCTCGCTCTCGGAGCTCTAGGGTTGCCATTGTCAAGTTAACAATATAAATCTTTTTATTTGTATGATATGCAGATCTTTAGAATAGAGTCTATAGAAAGCTTAATAAGTAAGGTTGCAATGTCTGAGTTCTGAAAACTTATGTTTTGAATCAATAATATGTTATGCCCCAATCGAGTAACTAAGTAGAGTTAAAGATATTTATAACTGCTTACTTTTAACTAATGATGTGTCTGCTCCATGTTTTACAAAAGGCTTTGGAAAAAATGTACATATGTAAAAAATACAATGCATTACATTATGCAACATCTCTCGAAGCGCTTACTACAAGCAAGCATCTTCTGAAAATTTATTTTTCGTCCGCCATTTTCTACGCCGGAATACTCTCATAATTATAAATACAGATCTATATCATCGAAGTCTATTTTAGGTACCCCACAACCTCAGATGCCTACAGCTCAATAATATTTTATATAACTAAAATAATCATCTCATTAATAATGCAATACTTTGCGTGCTCGCCAACCCTGTCTCATCGGATCGTTTGCCCACCACGTTATTTAACTAACGAGATCTCCCTTTAATATGGCTCGGCATAAATGTACGGAATTACTTCCTTTTTTACTTTTCTATCAATAAATTTCAACTCCATTCAAACTTTTAATGTGATATCATTTTTATTGCGTATTTCTTTAGCTTGCGCACTGAGATTATTAATAGGTACCAGATAAATATGTTTCGCCTGAATGAGTTTAGAAAAAACATATTGGTAGAAATGTATGAAACCACTGTACGGTCTCATAAATGGTCTTCTAACTTATAGGAAAATTCTGGTGAACCAACATCTTTATTTTGTCTCTTTGTTTAAATGAAATTCGTAACAATTATTATTGTGTAATATAAAAGAGTTTGGAAAAAATGCCGTGAATGCATACACTTCGATTATTCTTCACCCCTCGATGTGGAAGACAATAGACAATAGCTCAGTTCATAGAAGTCTTGTTTCATAGATATCAAGCCTTGCCTTGCCATACAAAATTCCGAATAATAATTTTTAAGCTTTAAATCTGTATTGAACAAATGCAATTTTATATAAATGAGAATATTCTGACCCCGCAATAAACAATTATAACCTAGACATTACACTATGTAACGCTTTTTGGCTTCTATGGAAGTACCACCACAGATCCAGCCCAGCTCAGGAGTCTTGTCAATAAGTACTACTTGGAAGTCCATATTCAAAACGAATAATTTTATTTATTTATTAATTCAACACACATAGTCATTACAGGTTTAGGTGCCCAATTCGAACTGGCGGGACTATAACACAAATTTATACAAAATAAAACAAAACAAAACAAAACATAATAACAATCACACTACTAAAAAAAACGGATTTGTTTAGAATAGTTTCATTTCACTTTTGTGTAAGGCACATTTGTCTTAGTTTCACAGCTGACTTTTTATACTTTGCAAAGTAGTACTTACCTACAATCAATCCTGTTCTTGCAATCCGTTTCAAAATGTCCATTCAAAGTAAAATATACAACTACCCTCTTCATATTCGCGAAGTCACACGTGCGAAACAATGGTCAGTGTTTATAACAGTGTGCGATTATATCCGTTAATTATTTGCAATACCAGCAATGGCAAAAGCAGAGCTGTTACGCGCAAATCCCGAAACCATATTAACCGCAATTATTATTTCGCCAAACACGTCACGTGAAATTAAACGCGGAGTGTTACCGTGCCGCCGCGATTAACATGTTAGAGCCGGGTTGATGTTATTATAACCTACTAGTTTGTTTATGAGGATTTGTTTATTTATTTATAACACTTTATTGTACACCACAAAAATTTACAAAAAGTGATTTAAAAGAAATTAAAAATAGAGTGCAACAAATGGTGGTCTTATCGCTGAATGCGATTCCTTCCAGACAACCGTAGGATGGACTGGAATCAGGGCTGGGCAAAATACATGCTTTGCTTTAATTGAAATACAAATTACAAAATACTGTATCGCAAGTAATTAAAATACGAAATACAAAATACATTTAAGTAAGGTATTTGAAATACAAAATACAAAATACAGTATTTTAGCTATTTTTAATTGAAATACAAAATACAAATTACAAAATACAAAATAATGCATATTTATTTGTTTTGGAATAGTTTTTTTTTGAAGGCGGTTTTTATTTTGTTATTGCAGGTCCTGATGAGCAGAAACTTGATTTTAAATGAAGGCTAAATGTATTTTTATAAATGTATTTTGAAGCCTCGAGTATTTGAAATACAAATTACAAAATACTTCGGCTTCACGTATTTGAAATACAAATTACAAATTACATTTTAAGAAAGTAATTAAAATACAAATACAAAATACGTATTTGTATTTAAATTACGTATTTCAATTACAAGTAATTCAAATACTGCCCAACCCTGACTGGAATGTATAAGAAAATAGAGCGGGTGGGTACGTAATAAAAATCTAAGAAATAATATATGTGTCGTACAATTGATTTGCTTGTGGAGTTGAAGTTCGTGGTCACTGCCGCCGAATAGAGCAAAAGTGTGATACTTCGTCAGGACACTTTACAGCCGTCACAATCAATTTGTAGCAATGCCAGTTTAGATACAAAGGTGGTGAGTACCTATGCCTCGGTATAACCTAGAAATTGCGCAACTACTTGTCGTACTTCATAAAAACCACAAATGAGACTAGATCGTCAGCCCAAAGGAATCGCCGTTGGCATTCGGCGTAAGACTCTTAAATTAAAAATAGGGCCTTCAATAATCTCCATAAGTAAATGAATTTGAAATTGTTTTATCAATTATAATGTAAGGAACATTTTAAATATCATATTTGAGGAGAACTAAAACAGAATCCATAAAATACTAAATAAATTGTTCGGTAAAAAAATTTTACTTCTTGTATTACTATTGATATACAAACGACTCGGTTACCAATTTAATGCAACAGTCAGACACTACCATTTCTATCATAAGCATGCATTAATATGTATATTACAAGCGGGGATTAAATTATCTGTCGGCTTGTATTGATTTGTGCTTCTTGTTTAGCCAACTGATTTGTAATAACATAACCTTCGTTGTTAATTTAGGCTATAAGTATCATATTTTTATGGATGTTTGATGGGTCTAGATTTAATTTGTCGTGGGTTGAGGTATTTGTCTGTGGCTCGAAGATACAACAAAGCAGTTTTATTATAAACAAAAATATTTTTGAACATGTTTATGTGACTGATTAAGTATACATATATCAGAGAGTTGAACCCGGCTTGTTATACTGAGACCGAATGCCAAGGGCTAATTTATTGTGTTATGAACCTGTTCAGCTATTATCAGTCAAGCTATTGTGTATAACCTTTTAATCCTTAAGATTTTATATGATTTAAAGAAAACTAAACCTTTCTTCAGTCCAGAGAGCACTTGCAAATCAAAATCAAAACAGTCTAAATTGCATGAAGGGTATCATTTCATCTTAAAATTGAAAAACTCTAATGTTACATTCTAAAACTAAATATCTATATCAATGGAGCTTTTGACAGAAAAAAATTTATTAAGCGCTGGCACGTGTAAAACAAATCAATATAAGTACCTATGTATTTGGTTTGAACTTTTTACTATTAAAAACTAGTTTTCGTATAGATATGTATTTCAATTATTATTATACAAAGGTGTCTCCCTGGGTCAAAGTCCTGTAAAAGCGTTTAAATCCATTAGTCTAGTCAACAAGTTCAAAAACGTGTTAAATAGAAATAAAGCTCCTAAAAATATGTGCCATACCTCATTCGATTCGGAATGACGTCTAGAAAAATGTTTTTTAAGGGCATATTAGCACATAAAAAATTGCAATTGTTATTAACAAAATAAGAAAAAAAAACAAGGTATTTAGTTTTTCGTTAATAACTTTTAAAATAATGATATATAAGGAATTATGAAAAAAGATCCTGAAAGAGGAGGAAATTTCCAATAAAAAAGTCCTTACTCCCGGAACTCTATCTATATTATTTATAACTTTTATTTAACGCTGGAAATAGCGCTCCGCGAGGGCGTTACGACATAGGCGCGTCGTCTAAAAAGCCGGTATATCACCTAAAATAATTTATTTCTAATATTAAATAACAATTTAAAAATTTGAATAAATTATGGTGTAATCTAGACACTTGAACGAAAATAACCTCGGTGAAAAATATTTTTTTTTACAACTTTTCAAAAAGTTACACCGTTGTTAATTAACTAATGTTTTTCCAATCTCTGTTTTTATAAATTACGGCATAAAAGTTTAAAAAATTAGTCTAAAAATATTTCGCTTCGTGGAGCTCTTCTTAATTAGGTACTTAATAAAGTTATGCAGAAAACAAATTAAAGTTTATTATTTTGTTAATTATAATTCTTTTAAATAAACTAAAAATGAAATTTCTAAAAAATGTTATCAAAACATTTTTTTTTAGTAATATCTTATTATTGCTGTTTTTGCATCTAATATAGGTATTAATTAACATTGGAAAAAAAAAATGTTACTTCATTTATTAAGAAATTGTTTATAAACAAATAGACTATTTTGCGATTTAAAAAAAAAAAATTTACTATCTTATTGCAAAGGTAAAATGATGATTTAAAAAAGAAAAAAAATCTTAAATAATTTTTTTTATTGTTTATAATCGTTTTTTTTATATTTCAATTGTTTAAATACTTAGTTAAGAAATTATTTTATTCTTAATAATCATCATTGACCCTTTTCAATGGAATAACAGAGAATTTTTTTTTTTTATAAATAATTTAATTGTTTAATAACTTAACAATTTGTTATAAACAAATACTATTAACCGTTATATTTTTTTTCGAAAACTTCAAAAAATTACAAAAACAACCATGTATAATAACAAAGTTAAGTTTATATATTTGTTAATATTATTTGTTTATAACAAATTGTTAAGTTAATAAACAATTAAATTATTTATAAAAAAAAAATATTTCTCTGTTATTCCATTGAAAAGGGTCAATGATGATTATTAAGAATTAAATAATTTCTTAACTAAGTATTTAAACAATTGAAATATAAAAAAAACGATTATAAACAATAAAAAAAAATATTTAAGATTTTTTTTTCTTTTTTAAATCATCATTTTACCTTTGAAATAAGATAGTAAAAAAATTTTTTTTTTAAATCGCAAAATAGTCTATTTGTTTATAAACAATTTCTTAATAAATGAAGTAACATTTTTTTTCCCAATGTTAATTAATACCTATATTAGATGCAAAAACAGCAATAATAAGATATTACCAAAAAAAAAATGTTTTGATAACATTTTTTAGAAATTTCATTTTTAGTTAATTTAAAAGAATTATAATTAACAAAATAATAAACTTTATAATAAATTTATTTCTGCATAACTTTATTAAGTACCTAATTAAGAAGAGCTCCACGAAGCGAAATATTTTTAGACTAATTTTTTAAACTTTTATGCCGTACTTTATAAAAACAGAGATTGGAAAAACATTAGTTAATTAACAACGGTGTAACTTTTTGAAAAGTTGTCAAAAAAAATATTTTTCACCGAGGTTATTTTCGTTCAAGTGTCTAGATTACACCATAATTTATTCAAATTTTTAAATTGTTATTTAATATTAGAAATAAATTATTTTAGGTGATATACCGGCTTTTTAGACGACGCGCCTATGTCGTAACGCCCTCGCGGAGCGCTATTTCCAGCGTTAAATAAAAGTTATAAATAATATAGATAGAGTTCCGGGAGTAAGGACTTTTTTATTGGAAATTTCCTCCTCTTTCAGGATCTTTTTTCATAATTCCTTAAATATCATTATTTTAAAAGTTATTAACGAAAAACTAAATACCTTGTTTTTTTTTCTTATTTTGTTAATAACTATTGCAATTTTTTATGTGCTAATATGCCCTTAAAAAACATTTTTCTAGACGTCATTCCGAATCGAATGAGCTATGGCACATATTTTTAGGAGCTTTATTTCTATTTAACACGTTTTTGAACTTGTTGACTAGACTACATAAATTATATATAAAATTAGCATTGTATTATTTATAAAGGACAGAGCTTTTAGGTTACAGTATTAATAATGGGCCCGATGGAATGTACCTACATATAGTATAACAGACCGAAAAAATCATCGAGAATATTATGTGTTATAAATAAGACTATAATAATTTCAACCATCCTTCTTTCTCTCTCTCCCTCTTTCTTTTCCTATTTTCTAAGGCCTCGTATCGTACATACATATATACTTAAAGTATTGTGAATATTTTACAATGTTAGTGTTAGCAGAATAATCTGACCCACAAATATTTCATTCGGGTTTGGTTATTTGAGTGACAGAAGTCTCTCATACTTTCTGATGCCGAAATCTTATTGTGGAGTCAAGAATATGTATGTGACTTTTGGGTGTACTTAATTATACAGACCGCTTAGACACAGTGGCGGTACTTCCATAGAAGCCCAAAAGCCCAGTTTGCCTTTCAAAACTCCGAATAATAATATTAATGCTTTAAATCTTTATTAAACCGAACCAATTGGACATATAAATGAGAATATCCTGAGCCCACAATAAACAATTATAAACTAGACATTACACAATTAACGTGTAACGCTTTTGGGCTTCTATGGAAGTACCGCCACTGCTTAGACAGATACCTCTGGACATCACTGTGATTATGAGCAGGTTCTGTGTGTTTTAATGTGACAGAACAAATTGATCTAGGAAATATTACGATCATATTTGTACACTTAAATAGACAGCTATTTGTAGAGGACAAAAAGATGACAGCGACGCTGAAAGTAAATTTGTCATGGTTCAAAAACAACGACTATGAAAAGTGAGAATTCCTTTAGTCTTGATCGCAATGCGGTACTACGGAGTGCTAAATAATCTGTCTGATCCCATATCTTACACCATACTTGTGTTACGTAACAAAATGCCATGCGCAACTGTTTCTAAGCCCTCAGAAAGTTGCTATGCTTTGACTTATAGTTTCGTCTGAAAAGTTTAAATCAAAATTCTGTGGCACTAATCCAAAATTCTAGATTTATCACGGGAATATTTGAATTTAAAAATGTATTTTCCAGTGAATTTAAAATTGAATAATTATTCCGTCTTACAATATTCGTATTTCGTGAAAAACGACGATGTAAGAATAACGATTAATCATTTTAAAAACATAAACATTAGTATCTTTTTGCTGCGGCTATGCTTATTTTAAAATATATATTTTGTCTTGTTTAAACAATTGTCTATTTCTTCTCTAAGGTTCCATCATAAATCGAAGCAATACTCTTTGAGTTAAGCCATAACAAACACATTTTATCATCTCTATTTATAATACTCGTATACATTTATTCTTAATTTACCGATAAATCAATGCCATTTTCCAATTCATCTTAACAAACTTGGAAGTTTTTTTCCGTACAACCGTTGGCTCGTGCAACCCATGTCACCAAAGTTTAGCCGAGGGCAGTGAGGGGCTTCAGTAATTATCTTACGGATGCGGGAAAAAACATTAATTACTAAAGTTTAGACTAGTTGTTTTGTTTGATCTGATGGCTGTTTTACACAATCTCTTTTGTTATTCTCTCCTGTGTATGTTTCTCTTTCTGGTTATGGCAGCTTTCTTTTTTCTCTCTTAAGCTTTAGTATGACCTTGAGAGTGCTAAATTTATATACAAAGAAAAATAGGATACCGCCAAGGCATCCCCTGCCTGTCGTAAGAGGCGACTAACAGGGGTCCAGGGATTGCTGGGCGTACTGCGGGGGCGGTGTGCCATGACAAAAGCAACCCCAAGATGTGCGGCAGAGAGCGTGGCCTCTTGACTGTCGCGGATGCTCCCAATAAGTGAGCGTCCAAAATAGGGTGAGTGGAGGGCATCTCAAGCCCTCCCAATTTTGAGGAGTCCATGATTGGACGAAGCGCCGGGTGGCAGCGGATAGTAATGCAGGTTTTCTCGCCCTACGATGCCGTAGACCGCCCCAAATGCGCGCGACGGCCACCGAGAGGTTTTAGTCCGTATGCTGGCGTAAGATTTTGGTTAGGGACCCAACTCAGGTACACGGACAATTGTTCCGCGCGCCGAGTTGGAAGGCCAGAGACCCCGACATACCCCTTCCGCCCTCCCCCGAGGTACCGAAAGGGGAGCTTAAGGCGCTTTCCTCTCGTTAAAAAAAAAATACGTTTCCGCTTATTAATTATTGATAATAATTTAGCAGTTTTAAACCTGTAAATTAACTTTATAATAATTTAATTTGTAATTGCGTGGTGCTAATTTAATCACATAAGAATACATTTACAACCTTATTTTAATTGTATGTATAGGTACTACTAGCGATGTATTTCTACAACTACGTTTGCCAGTATGTAAAAGAGCGAGATTATTACCGTAAAAGGGTATTTTTCTGGTTCTGTTGCTAAAAATTCCTTAACGGAATGGAAACTATTAAGTCTTCGCCTAATCTTGGAATCGAATCCGGGACACCACGTTCACATTTCGTAAACTCATCCTGCGGGGTCAATGAAAATATCTCAAATAAAACTTTAGGCTACAAAAATAGGAGCAGACACAAAAATAAGTAACGACAAAAGGAATGATATCTCATAACTCTTTATTTGATGATACTCGCCGTCTCGGTATATTAATAAAAATACCCAACATTGACCTTGTTCATATCTGCGTGGTAATCTCATTACGCAAAAAGAATTCAGTTATTTCCCCCCAGCCACCGACACTTGACAATGTATGTATGTATGTATTTTGATAAATGTGTTTACCAAACCATCTCTGGAACCAACCATAAAACTCCGTGTTCCACTTAAGATATTTGCTAACTCTTATTTGTACAAAGCTTGCCCTAGGTTTTTTTGACCGGTTTATTGGTATAGGATCAACAGAATCAATCATCTACCCTCTAAATTCTTTTAGGTTTGCTCTGAGCACAAACAATGTACCGATTTGCCTTTGCCCTTAACACGCGATTCATATTCATGAACGTCAAACACCGTTAGCCATACATAAAATTCCCTACAAGAGATGACATTTTCATCTTTCGAGGTAAAAGGGTGACCTTTCTGAAATGCATAAGCAATTTTCAATCGGTTACTATTAAAGTAACATTTTCAATCAAACGGTAATACCTGTGCAGTTGGAATCTTACCAGTTTTAATAGTGGTCGAGGAAATAAAATAAAAAAGCAGTTAAGGCTCCGATGTTCCTTCTGTAGAGCATTGATTGCGCCCCCTACCATGGCTTTCTAGTTGAATAAAAAAGTCGCTTGGTAAAATGCCAGGGCGATGAAAAGAATAGCTGGCCCGCGATAGTGAAATATTATGGGAGCTATGGGGAATAGTGTACACTGCGCTATAAACACGATATATTCAAAACGGAGGCGGTATTGTAACGTATAGAGATTTATTCAAATGTGTTTGTAAAATATACGTATAATAGTAATTGTTGTTTCGAAGTATCCGACGCAGAAGTTGTAATTAAAATTCGATAAAACGAAGGAAAACGTGTAAAATACGTGAGTAATGTTAATTCGCGTTTGTCGAGTCACGGAATTCGGTTAATGACTTACAGGTCGGCAGTGTGCGTTCAGTGTACAGCGTACTGATATTTATTTGTCCGGGAAGGGCGGCGTCGACCAGTCACTGTCTGGTCGCGGCGTCTCCGACCCAATGCGAAGGGTCAAGGATCCGAGATCGCCGGCTCGTGTAAACCCTGAATCATTTTATTAATCTTTATGTATCGCGATCATTTTCATACGTCAAACGTTTTATATACGACCTCTCGTAAATTATACCTTCTGGTTATTGAATTAATAACTCGTCTTTACTGACCGTTTCTTAGATATCTCGCATGCTCTTTATAGCGTTAGCGTTTCGAAACGACTTTATACTAAGAAGGGTTGTTTCTTTGTCATAATATCAATGATATATCTATATACTGTAATCATATAATAATGCATAATTGAATTAACGCTGAGACAACTAACAAATGAAGAGTAATTTTTTTTACCGACAGTTGAAAATATTCACAAGCCATGTTTATAAAATTATTGAAGTACTGACTAATTCACTTTTCAGTTATCATAGCCAATAGTGATGTTTGTTATCGGCACATATTTGCTGAAACACTATACGAGAATTATCAAAGTTATTGCTTAATCACGGCGCGCTCTCGACGCACGGCCCGACTGGTCGATATGAATGAGCCTGTATTTGAATAACTATTGAATAGTCCGCTCGATTCAAATTAAAAAAGGGAAACGATGGTAAGGTGCTTTCAGTCGACTTCTCTCCTTTGAGCAGTATTTTATTTATTTGCACAATGAATACTTAACTGAGTCTAGTATATTGTACGGTACCATTGCCAATTTTATGTGCAGCTTTTGATGAATACGTTTATTTAAAACATCAGACGAACTGGGTTATTACATTTTAATATTATAAATACAAGGTACAACGACTACGTAATTGTTTAGTATTAGAAAAAAATATATAAAAATAAAAGACCTCGGTACAAGGATGCATATCGCGTTCGATTCGCGAGTCGGGGAAATTGTTATTAGGTTTTGCCATGAGGAAAAATTGTATTACGTAGGACAAAAACACGATTGTTGAAATGTCATTACATCAATGCACCTCTGCCTACCCCTTCGGAGAATATGGTCGTGAGTGGGTATAAAGTCTTACAGCAGTAGATACGTATTAGGTGTAAAACTCGTCATAGTGAACCTTGTGGGTGTGTCATATTCTAGGATTTAGTCTACGTATGCGGTGACAAACAGACTGATATAAATTTCTGGGCTGGTAATAAATACTCGTAACCATCTCTCGTCAGTCAACACTCAATTTGGGTTGAACTGCTTTCCTCGTCACGTGTAAGTGACGTCACTCTTTCAGAAATTGTCGTAAAAATATTTTTATAGAACGAAAGGAACGTAATTTAAATGCAGGAAACGTGCAAAAATGGCATGACTCGGTCGTATAATATATCGAATAAACTATATTGACCCTCATATACATATAATTTGTTACTTAATAAGACTAATAAGAAATTCATGAACGATGGACCCGTTATGTGCCGTGACGCCGCGCCGTGACCTAGACACATTTTTCCTCCCCCTATTTTTATTGATAGGAATGTGCGGAAAAATCCTAGCAATCACAATACAAGAGAAAGCAATGATTATAATTATTATACTATATCAAATTAGAATCAGAATAATAAAATAGTAATTTAATTGATCAAATATCTGTAACCCTTTTGGTTATTGGGTATATATTAAAAAACACAAACATTAAAATGTTAAAAGCTTAACAGGCAGGCAGCCAAACTCGAAACAGTTAAAACTTCGGTTTATAATGCGTGCGGCTATTAGGGAAAGACCTAAATGTTTTCCAGTCTTAGTCTAGACGCAATATTACTTAGAAAAACTCAGCGGAAACACATGATAGCAGCCAATACTCGTGATTAGATGGGCGCATACTGTGAATGCAGCTTTACAGCGGCGCGCGCCAGGAAAACTACGATACCGACTGATAAGTTCACACCCACGGTACGATCGCCCGCTGTCTGCGCTACATATTGCAAACTCGTGTATCCACGCCTTATCTCTTTTATTATGTAATGATCTACTTTGTATTTCATTTGTTTAGTGCCAGCGATTCAATGTGAGCTGTGAGTTCCTGTTACTGATTTCCTGATCATTTTGTTTGAAGTTTGATTTTGGAATGTTTATTAGATAGGGATATGAATTATGTCTACGTCACGTCAAACGCATTTTATTTGAATACGAAGGCGTTTAAGCCGCTTTCTACTACGCTCCTAAAATAAAAATAAAAACTTTATTCGTATGAAAGCGTAATGTTTGAAAAAAAAATCCAGTTTATCAAAAATAACTAATAACATTATGATAACAGAATGGAAATCAATTAAAAAGCTAACAAATTAAGCACACTTCTAAGATGTGTTTATATGAATTGCGCGCTTACGACATATCGATGTTATCAGTCGGGAGATCATTATTAGTCCTTCTGCTAGGAACAATTTCTATCTACACCGTATTATTTAAGACAACAATACGTTTCATTTACACGCCTGCTTGGCTACCACGTTGGTAGTACCTATTTCCCATTGCCATTGGAAGGACAAAAACTTTTTTATATCCTTCAAACGTGTATTATACGTCTGACAGTTTTTATGGATAAACGGCTTGTAGGGGTAAAGTTGAATCATTTGAGCCGCAGTAGTTGATATACGGCGAAAGTTTTTATTTATAGACAAATGGCGAGTTTACATCTTTTATAGCGTTCGTAATATAATTGTCGGGGATGAATAGGCATACTATTTATGGCGATTTAGCTAAATAAGCGAGTGAATAAACTGTATGAACATATGTGTATGTACATACTTTAACGGTGAAGGAATACATCGTGAGTAATCCTACACACCTATAGTAGGTAGTAATATTGTAGTATTGAAATCTTAAACTAATATTGTCCAAGTACATATGTGTATTACAACGATTGTACTGGTTGATGAGTCAGCAACTTTATTTAGTTCACAGTTCATCATCATCATCATGAACAGCCTTTGTCACATCCACTGCTGGACATAGGCCTCTCCTATGGCACGCCACTTGGCTCGATCTTTGGCCCTCCTCATCCAACCACTGCCAGCCACCTTGCGGATATCGTCAGCCCACCTAGCCAGAGGGCGTCCTTAAATACGTTTCCAGAACTGTTACTCCAGAACACTTCTGGAGTGGAGACCACGGCTCGGCAAACGTAGTGTAGGACGCCATCTGTTCACAATTAACATATTCCAATTCTAGGTCTCATACAGAGCGTACGTTAAAAGAGCCAAGACCTTATTGTATGTCTTAACTTCTTTAGCTCTATGTATTTTAAATGTTTATGGAAAGTGTAGATTACATATTATTAATTGACATTTAATGTGCATCTTTATGCATTTTGTGGAACTTATTTAACGTATTAAAGCTTTAAAGGAATAAACAATAAAATAATTTCTTATTAAAATGCAATATTATCAGTATCGACAAGATAAGGTTATTGAAAGACGTAGTAGAGGTTGAAGCTAAAACAAGTCCCCCCACGCGTCATACAATATGCCCTATACATTAGCTATTCCTATAGGCAAAATCTAGAATTCTTAGTAATGAATAGAACCTTGCGAGTTGTGAGTAATGACTTGTCGCTGAATCAGCATAGCGGAGACAAGTGATGAATTACTTATAGATTAGAATTGGTTGCTTCATGTCTCGGATTATTCACTCATCATCCATCTATGGCTGTTTGTAAAGATTTGTAAAGATTCAATGGCTAATAATGTCTGGTAAATATCAAAATAATATAAATCTAATTTTATACATATAGTTTTTCTGGAAACACATGCTTTCCTTATCAGTTAATAGCCGTTAACCGGGCATATTTGCGACCTTCTTAATATTTCAAAGATCAAGAAAAATAAATGCATGGAACAATAAAAAAAGTTTTAAAACCTTTTTGCTAAGATCACTCCCGAAGCAAAAGATAATAGTTCCTTATTATAGTCAATGCAAACCCGATCGCAGGGCGCTATCAAATTACGTTTTATTTTCCCCAGCATTGGAGGGTGGGAGGTGGTTATCGGTTCAAACGAGACCGCTGATGGATTCCCACTGTCACCCGAGAGATGCGACTATTTAATTCAAGTTTGCACACAGTTTCTGCAAAATTTACCGTTTTTACACGAGAGTTTACAAATTTCGAACACGCCAACGATTTTAATACTTCTCCAAAACTCCCGATAAGTTCGCGAATTGTAATACTTTGAGAGGTGCACCTGTAAGCTTCCAGCGACATAAAATAAATGGAATAAGCTCAATGTCTGATTTTCAGCGATCGACTGACAACTGACACGTTGTTTGCTCGTTTGCCTCTTCTGCTATAAAAAATCCTTTGAAGATGAAACCAGAAAGGCATAAGGATATAAAATTTTGTTCGAAGCGTAGAAATTTTTGATACTATAAATTTCCTTTACTTAGGGATAATAAAATTATTACTGAGACTCGCATATGCAGGCCACTACTTTACCCTTTACCGTCTTTGAAGAAAATCTTACGTTGATCAGATATGCGTCACGTAGATAACGATGAGAGCATATCCGTCTCAATCATTATTGAGGCCCTTGCCCAGCAGTAGAATGGATTTAGGCTGACTAAAGATAAAATGTTTTACTCTACTGTTCAGAAAATTAAGCATTTACAATTCACTAAGCCTATTAACTATATTTAAAGAACTTTCTAGAATATATTTTTCAGCAATATGATTGCCTTCATCGTTAAAATGCTTCATAATTTTTTTACTACACAAGTGACTTCGAAAAGTGCAAGTTATGCATAGGATTCAATCTCACCATTGCCAAGATGATGTTCATGTAAACAAATCTTCATACTTGCTAAGACAAATACATTTCCTATGTGTTGTTTAAACTGTCGAAGTAATGGGACTTTCACATTTGTAATATCGTATGAGGTGCAACTAGCGGAAAGCTGTATGAACAACAAAAGGTCACAGGTTCAATCAATGTTTGTTTCATCTGTAAATATTTGCGCGGTGTCTGGGCTTCGTGCATACAGTCTCGCGTTTTTCTCGATACTCACGACAAGGAAAACATGAAAGGCAAGATTGTATGCGAAAGTTGAGTTCATTTTTTAAGTATATATCGCTTAAATTATAACATCCACATAAATATAAGTCGCCCTCAGGTTAAGTAGCGTTTCAGTATTCGGCCATAAGATTATCATTTAAAAATGGAAGAAAGAAAAGACGAGCACAAAATATAGTTACTACATATTACTTAAAATACATTATTTATAGGAGTTAATGGATGTTTTATGATCGTTTTGACACGGATTTCACAAACTACAAGTAGAAGTATTTGTATGTTAAACAAATATTTGTCTCTCTATACTGTTTGAATATAACCGTAGTCTAACTTACATTTAATTTTTATTTGCGTTTCTCATTATCATGTAAATGTTTACTTCATTGCCTTTAAACCTATGTATATTTATTTATCTACATCAGCCCATATACACGTCCCACTTCTGAGCACGGGCCGCCTCTACAGTTGAGAGGGGTTGGTGGATACCATGGGGGATCCAAGAGGATTTTCCCAATCAAAAAGTGGGCTTAGCCCACCACGCTGACCCAGTGCGGGTTGGACTACACAGCTTAGAAAATACTAAGAATTTTTAGGTGTGCAGGTTTCCTAATGATTTTTTCCTTCACCTATAAACTATTACAAAATTCACATACAGAGATATCTCTTAAAATACAAAGAGTACCCATCTTCCGCATTCAATCATAAATGTTGGTAACTTTTTAAAAACCGATATACGCCATGTAGACGGTTGTTACACCAATATTTCGTCCGTCCGATGCACAGCAGAAGGGGTAATATCAAACACAACACGTTACGTTGTTTTCGTAGTTTGTTCCCCCTTGCCGCTCGTAATTCCCTTATTCGCGAAAAGTTACAGCAACACAACCCTACTTTACACAGAGCCTGTAGTTTTTTCTTTATTTTTGGGGAACATATAATTCTCACTTTACCGTATAGAAAACACGGTTTCCTTGACGGGCCTTTTATTGAATTCCACAGTAGGTAAAGGAAGTTTGCAGTACCCTAACAACATTCTCGGCATTCCGCGTTCCTAATGTGATTATAGAGACAGGGTCATCACGTTCATCTTTGGGTTGCGTAAAGCGGAAAGGATTTTTGCTTTAAATATTCATTCGTTCATCATGTTTATAGAACTTAAAATATTTTTTTAAACCTAGTAAAAATATCAGAAACGTTATCGCTTTACTAATTATATTGCTTTAAATAATATTATTAAAAATGATATCAAAGTAACAGTTCGATTTGATCATTATTGGATAAAATAAAATTGATGGCAATTCTAATAATTACACAATCGACCGTCTTAACACATGCTCAATTGAAGAAAAATTACCAACGGCGTAAAATAAACAAAAATAAACATGAGGACATTTTAACGTTTACTCGTATAGATTGAACCTGAACTTGAGAAGATAATAGGATAGTAAAGACCTTCGGATGAATACACTACGCAATGAATAGACAAGTTAAAGCTCTGTAAACATTAAAATCATCGATAAACTATTAAAATAGTTGATATAATAAATCTTTAAAAACATATAATGAATCCTCCGAGCTCGACGTAAATTTTTGCCATGTAAATATTTATTCCACTTTCTGCATTAACGATAGTTTAAAAATTCAACGGTTTCGCATATACTGAACTCGATTCAGTATTTTATTCGCTACGTGGACTCACTAACTCCGGCTTACGTGGAAACAAAATAGGGTAAAGGTACCATAAGCGGTTGTAAATGACATTTCCTTTGTGTTATATCCGTGTCAAACGTTGTTGAAGAAGTCCTTGCCAGTGACGTTGCAACGTGGGTGCATTGTTCAGTAAGCACGACTGACTTACCTATTGCACGATGCTTGGTTCATTCTATAGGTTGAAGGCGGTTATTCCACGTAAAAATAGCAAAATGAATTTCGAGATCAGAATCAAAAGTCCTAACGTAGGTTTAAGAGCGTTGTGCTGATTTTGTCCTTATATTGGTGTTAATATGTATTCGTTAAATATTTTTAATTGGACTAAGACCTAAACCGTCTTTATTGTAGATTAGGCCCTTGCTCAGCAACGAGATGGGTTGATGATGATATATTTATGAAGAGACGGAAATGATTATACAATACGAGTAAAAGTTTGGTAAAGTAGATTTAAAACTGTTCGTAAATTTTTAACTACACAGATAGATTATATAAGCTCTACCAGCGAACTTTTATAGCGAGTAAATAGAAAAGATTTTTTTTAAAAGAAGTTTATAATAATTCATATATTAAACTCAATAGGTACTTTTAAATTTTACGGTTTAATGTACAAAGTTAATCCTCGTGAATGAAACAATATTTCTTAATATAGCTTAATTTCACTAAACATGGAAGCTTGGTTATATACTATGTTACATATATTCTTTCATTTCATAATAGTCTATCTTACTTTTATTTTCCTAACTAGATATGCTTTTTTATGCCTTACTTCTGGGGACAGGCCTTCTTGATCATCATCATCATCATCATCAGCCCAAATACGTCCCACCTCTACAACTGAGAGGATCATTGGAAAAAAAGTTCATTATCGCTGTCTTTTCCTCATTGCACCGTACTTCATCAGAAGTCTTAGAGATGATACGTTCATACATATTCGTATTGTAGTGAGTCTAAACACTTACGAAAGGAAAAACATTCTAACAAATTCCTTTTTTTTGTAACTTTGCTATACACAACAATGCTAATGCATTTTAACCCACGTACAGCACGATATTCCGGCTTCCCGACGTAAATATCTGAATCCGAATGGTATTCAGGTGGGTGTGAAGAGACCTTTTATAATATCTTCTAAGAAATGTGATGTTAGAATATTGAAGTGCAAAGGAAATACCGACAAGCGAAAGAACGTAACATTGCTGAATAAACTATTTAAAATTTAAAATATCGTGAAAATAAGTCATATCTTTGTTGCATGCACAAGATTTTATTGTAATCAAAACACAAAGATATGATATAGGTTATCAATGTATGGGTGATTTTCTCGGCCAGGCATTGCAACATAAATAAAACAATAAAAAAAATACTTGTGTAAACAATACCCTAAAGTCGAAATAAACATAATATAGTCGTCAAGAACAAATGCAAAATGGAATCCATTTCAGCGTTCGGATAAAACGGTGAACATTTAAATGTAAGGCAATTCAGAAGAGCCGCAAACATAGCGTGGGATCTAAAAGTGATTTGTCATCCATCACCACGTACCGGGGACGCCAAGTGCAGTCCCGTGTCGACTGTGAGTCATTAGACAATCGATCCTTGGCGAAAACGAGAATGCTTCTATTTCTAACAGCCAACACGGTTATTGCGCCCAAAATAGCATCTCTTAATGTACGAGTTGTTGCCAATTAATTCTCAAATAATGTCTTGCGTCCGATGTGAGGATTTGCCGACATGTGAAGATGGTTATCCATGTTGGCTTGGGGAATGTTAAATCTGCTAACTCCCATCAATTTAGATATAAAAATAATGACGTGGTCGTATAATAAAATCCAAAACCCTAATGCATTTTGTGTGGTCCTGATATCAAGATTAGATACAAAACTTACATAGTTTTCATTAGAAACTACATTGTATATAATGAGTATGAATGTAGATCATACATACATAAGTTTGTTTCCATCCTATGGAATCATTATGGCTTCTCGATCACTCCGCTGAGACTATCAATAAAGTAATACAACGTTATTATTTATTTTATATCGATTATGCACTATTTGGTGGTGATAGTTATACAATTTTATAAAGAGAAATATTTAAACTTCATAACGAGAAGAGTGAATGACGTAGGAATTATTCAGTCACTAAAAAGTTCCCTTTTAATTTCCTAGTTTATTGGAGACACAAATATACATAATGGAGGTGAGTTTATGTAAGTATATATATTTCAATTCATTTCTTTACACACATTTTTGCTTCTGAAACAATATAACAATAAAAAATGTATAAAACTGCCGTTGAAACCCAATTTTGTAAATGGCAACATTGTATAAACATTTTGGGTTACCTTCGTGGCGTACAATGTCATTGTGAATCACGCGTGGATGTTGTTAATGCAAATTGAAAAATAACAAAAATCGCATACGTAATGTGCAACAGCCGGCCGGGCATAATATATTTCGACCTTGGCTTTCTACCGGTCATGTGCGCACATCTTTAATTTCATTAATATGGGAAAGATCTTTTAAAGGTTTTCTTTTGTTTTATAAATATAATTCCTGTACGCTTTTTTAGTGAAATTTACAGTACCGGATAATGAAATATATAGCTTTGTGAATAACGCGTAGAGGTGAAAGGGTTTTTGAACTATTAACTTCTGACAAAAGATTTTCGAGTAATTGTAAGAAGTCCATATTTAACTTCTATAATAAAAACTGTACAGCTAGAAAGTTTTGCTGAAATTTTTTCACACCTTGATATAACCAAAGACTTAAATGGGTATGTCTAAGCCAGTACCAATAAAATCCATTTTTAACGTAGATTTAACAATCATGTAACATTTTTCTAAGCGTATTTTGGCGACTAGAAAAAAAAATCATGTTCCTTTCATTGCTATCAACGGGATTAGATCTACTATTATATCTCATATCGGAACTCAAGTAGAATTTAATTACTTTCAGTGAATCCGAGTGATCGTGAAACTCTCCAAAAGTCGAGTTTGCGCTTGTCACTTCCCTGTAAATAAAAAAAATTATGCTAGGTTAGGTATCCATTAATAATACTACGAAATCCAAATATCCTTATAACAATAACAATTCTATTTTCCCTTGTCTACTACGTGTCGTTATTTATTCATGAACGTATGCTCAGCGCTGTAATAACAATCTAAACCAAATTTCCATAATCATTTTAGTCGAAGAAACTATGCTTCAGAGAAAAGAAATCCAATGTAGCTAAATTATATTACTGCGGACGAACTTTAGAATAGATTACACTATCCGATAAGTCATGTCAGTTTTGACCGCGTTGCAGGCGATGTTTGAAAGACATATGGTCAACCAGAGGCGAGCAGGGCGTATATTTCGAATTATAAGTGGTCAAAGTTGATGACATTCATAAGTTAAGGTAATTTATTGCTACCCAGGCCCAGGGATTGCACTCTGGATCTTTTTATCGCACTCGCCGAATTATTTCACGCGACCAACGATGCAATCAGTTTCTGATTTTCTTAGAGTAACGTAAGCCACGTAGCTGAAAGCGTTTAAATTTAAATATATTTTAACTATGTAACAGCAAAAGACGTGCTTAATTGTGAAGCTATAAAAAGAGCTCCAAAAGAACCAAAGTTAATGAAGTTTAATACAAATCTATGTAGAATCTTAATGTTAAAATGAAGAATTTTCCCAACAATGTCTATATAGAGCACGAACAACCCCTGTAACCGATACAAACTAAACAAAGTGAAGAACAGATGAATGGTTGAAGTGGAGTCTCGAGGCCCAGCGCCCTACGACTTTTTCCCACATGTAAAATGATCTGGCGCTTTAATACGTCGTGATAGTTGGGTCAATGACTTAGCGTACTTTTTTATTTAGCAAAATTTACGTGTGTTATTCATTGCTTTTTATAAAGATCGGGTGCGGTTTTCTTTTTTAATGGTGTCCGTCGGGAATTGAGCTAGTTTATTAAATCGAGGGTTTGTTACTATAATAAGCAGCAAAAAAAAAACGCAAAATTTGATTAAAAATGTGTTGTATACGTAAAAGAATATTGTACGTAAAGTACTTAACAGTGACACACAAAATTATGATACCGTATTCTTGTGGTGTGGGTATAAAAAAATTATAAGACATATTTTGATATGTTTATTTAGTATAATTTGTCTCAGAGTGAAAATCGAACCCATTTTAAAATCTGCTACATCCAACTAGCTACATTTCAGAGCTTTCACGCACTTTAAAAATATCTGAAATAATAATATTAGCTTCCATATTTCTTACTTTTTTTCTGCTATTTTTAGATGCTGAAAGAATTCTAATATTCACTCGAATAGTACGGCGATCTTTATCAATCACAAGCTATTCTACTATTTCTGCAACAGCTTTGCGTTGTCTTAACATAATAAAAGTTAAAAAGAAGTTAATACATCTTGCAGTCCTAGAACTGAGGGACAACAGTCTGGGGGAGTGTCGTTATCGATCAAGGCAAGGAGTCTGTGTGAAACAAAAACATCTTATCAGTTGGTAAGTAAGTGATCACCACTGCCCAAGAATTCTCTCTAAATCTCCAATATCGTAGATGCTTCGTTTTGAATGAGAAGATAAATGAGAGTAAAAGTTCTTTGCCTTGTAAGCTCTTTGCAATTTGGTAATGATCTAAACGCTTCAGGCTGGCTATTGTAATACATCGGTTATACGGACATGAATCAGATCGAGTTTGCCTATTCATGCTACACCATTGCATTCATTCTAAACAAGATTTCGTCTTAATATCGTAAATGACAGTCTTCATGGCACAGTAGAGGCTATTGTGAAACTTAACGCCGCGGTGCATTCGACGCACTAAAACAAATAGAGAGTAATTCTTGGTATTCTAAACTCATAACTTATTAAATAGTAGGGTTTAGACCATTATATGAATTATGAGCTGTATTTGTCATCTAACTATAAAACTCCATAGTGACTATTTAATTTATTCACAGTATGTGATTCAGCATCATAGTAATAATATTATAACAGATATTAAACGGTAAGAGGAAATACCTCTGCAACTCGAATACGTGCAACTTCGCTTACATATATCGTGGAATTCCATTTGTGTAAGCGTTTTCCTCTCGACTTCAGCAAATCGGAATAAAAAAAAACGATTTAGATATTCAGTACTATTGTTAAAGTATTGTACGGGAGTAGGCTTTGTCTGCGCTGTACGAGGGTTTTAAACATGTGGCGACGCGGTTCGGAGTCGTGGTTCAATATTGCAATGCTTTGCTTTTGTTACCTGTTCCTTGGAGGAAGATTTACACTTCTATTCTCCTATTCACTTTCAACATATATCCTATGGTGACGTTTATCTTTTGAAGTTTTATTACTTGTTGCAAATAACTGGTCTGTCAACGTTTACATTTCTTATTCTACATTTAAAACTCATTAGTGTGACAGTCTGCGAAACCAAAGATCGATTGCGACTATCTATTATAATATATGCGCGGGTAATTTAAATAACTTATCGTTTGTCATCAGATAGGATCTAAACGTATTCTCGGGTAAAATAACTAAATTGCATAGGCTTGCTTTAATAGGCAGTTATAAGAGCATATTATAGTGAAGTAATGATATTTTCGATGTCTTCATTTTAATTCGTAAACTTAACGCAAAAATAATCAATATTTACACTGTTATACATCTGGATGAAGATTATATCGCTGTGTCCTTTTTGCGACTACCATCATCATCATCATCACTAGTTTCATCATCATTAACATGACCGTTTATAACAATTCATTGCTGGATACCAACCTTTTAATTTGTACGCTACTCAGAACAGCGTTTACTCGTACGTATACATTTTTATTTAAACACCTAAAAATCTTGTTTTAATGTTTCCACCAATTTTGTTCTTAAAATACGTGTATATATCACTATTTTTTGCATAAATTCATAAAGCTAAATACTGCGTACCAACGTAGCGTAGATTTTCCTACCAGTACGAGTTTTTGGCCAAACATTTCGTTGGCAAGCGTAATAGACCGCTATAATCTAAAAACTATTATAAGTAAAACTAAGCACGATTCGCATAAAACCTTTTTTGTTATAAATCATCACATTCGTTTGAATGTTTCGATGTATTCGGAACACACAGGAAAGTTTCAAACAAACCGATCATGTTCGGGATAGTGCTTTTTATTTTTAAAATACATAACTCAAACTTTATGCAACAAATGGCAGTTGTTTTCTAAAGATCTGTGCGATTAGGGTGCATGTACATTGTACCTCCTTTGATGTGCCCGGCCGGCTGTCTAGACAGACGTTCGACGCGGAATGTTCTTGCATTAAAGACGACTTTAAAGGTGTTTAGTGTTAATTTGCGTGTAATTAATTGACGTATATTACTTTTGTCGACTGTCTACTCTTGTACAAAAAGGTTGGTAATTATATTACTTGGGTTTAATCTATTATGTTTACGTTTTTTTTTTCTCTAAGAAATAATTAAACTAGCTAGTTTTGATTTAATTTTCTCATTTAAATAATCTATTTCAAAGTCATTATCAGCTCTTAATATGCTCCTCTACGGAGTACGGACTTCCTCTTCATTTGAGATAGGTAAGGCCTTAATGAAATTATTATTGTGTCAAGTTCAGACAAATTTTTAACTTACCACTTGATTTTGAAAGCTATATTCAGTGGAAATGACAGGAAGTGTAACTCCGCTCTTTCCTATTCAATGCTGATTTACTTAATATACTTCATGTTTTTTGTCATCTACTTTTGTCCATCGAAAATAAGTCAAAATTCCACTAAACCACTTGCCATAACAAAACCAAATTTTTCCTTCAGTAATACAAGAACAACAAAGTAATCATATAGTACACAAAATAAACTTAATAACAGCAATAACAGTTTGATGGAATTGAAATTTCAGTCACGTGAACTTAATCTCTTCCCGTTCTGGATGCAAACCCCCGTCAACCGAGCTCAGTGTATTAAGCAGTAAGTTGTCAAACTTCAACTTCACAATAAATTAATTAGTGTGGAGTGTAAAGTTGAAAACTCATTTAATAATGTAACGTATATGTTTATTAGTTTCTCCGCAATCTATGAGGATGACTAAGGGTAATAAATTCATGAATTTAGCTTACTCATGTCACGGCCGTCTACGCCTTGCGGAGTACCATTTTATCGTAAATATTTGAATTAATTGATGAATTCACATTTTGCATGGGTTTAGTTTACTAAATTAGGTTTACCTAATTTAATTACAAACTGCACAGGATATTGAGTGTTCACTAAAACTAATTGGCATGTCTCGTTTTAGCTGTATAATTTGGGGGAGTAATGTTGTAACATTCTGTTGATCAAACCGTCTCTTGTTAGAAAACTATAAAACCGTACAGCGCAGTAGCGAACAATCGAACGCCACGCAACATTGCAATATGCAAATGATATGCACGCTATTTAAAGTTATAAACTTAACAATAAACTAGACGTCTTCCATACGAATTAATACCTACGTTTCAGTTGTGAAGACTCAATATAACAACTTACAAACTAGCGCGCATTGTTATGGAGGTATCACAAGAGAATCCGACCCGAGTCCTTTTTTCATTCAACATTTTAAAGTTCTCCAAGTTCTTAGTTCTGTTGAATCTGCTCATAGTGTCACGCCGGGCATTGTTCGCAGACAATGGGCTCGGGCGCTGCAAGCTGCATATGTAGAATTGTGCACCCGCTGGCCCGCAAGTCGGCTAACTCATTGCGCCAAACGGGCGCGTAATCAAAGAGCCTCCTGACGGCCGACCCCCATTTCCCTCCTCTCAAATCGCCGTATACTTGTGTATTATATTTAATTTCATTTAGGCAGACAGCGCCGAGCGCGGAGTTGTGATCTCGTGGATGCGCTATTCTTAGGGTGTGTTGTAGTTTTCATGCAGTATATGCGACTATACGCTTCATACTGGAGTTTGAATGATTTGACTAAGAAAAGTTAGAGAAAAACCTTTATAAACTGACAACATTTTTGGATTATTTAAGATCGGGTTTAGCCTGCCTCCTTGCAATGACGGAGGGATTTGTTTTCTATGAAGTCAAGTTTTCATTTTACTGCACCTAATAAAAAATATTTGGTGAAATAATATTCTAATCTTACATAAGCAGAGGGTAAAAATATAAAGGCAATAATTCCTTCGATGTAGATGTAATCAACAACATAGCATGCAACCAAGAAAATTAAGTTTGAGTGACAGCAAAAACGTATTTTTAATGCCGCCACGTGCGATTTTATCAGTTGCTGGAAGTATATCGGCGAGTCTGCTGCCAAGGGTATTTGTCATGAAAATTCCACGTTGTCAACGTCTCACAGCTCCTTTGTTGTGATACGAGGCTCAGAATTTGCAGTTGCGTTTCTTTTAAAGGAATTCCCAAATTAATATTTAATAGTTTCTCGGAAAGCATTTTGAATATCATTCTTGATGTTTGCTGAAATTAAAAACGTCGGAATACCTATAATGTCGTTTTGGGTTTGCGAAACGGAATTCATTAATTTTATTCAGAACGTTTTTTTGTCTGTTTTTTGTTTGTTTGTGGATTCTTTTCAAATTGCTTTATATTTGCATTATTTTTCCTCATTGATATTATTTTATTCATTTCGGTTTCGAGCCATTAGAGAAACTTATGCAATACTTTGGAAAAGAGCAATCTCTTATGTCTTCTTTTTATTATCGGTTTATGGATGGATAGTTTTGGTTACCTAGATTTCGTCTTGCACTTGAAGTTAATCTAGCAGCGGACGTCATGTACGTTGGTGACATATACCAAAAAATATAATATGTAGATTTCTATTTAGGTTCCAAGTTGCTCTGGTTCTGTTTTTTTAATTTTTTGTATATATACAACATAAACAATACTACCCACTACTAGACTCAGCTCTTCCTATTGAGTTGTGCCGTGTAAACTATTATTGTAGCCAAATATGGGATGTGTAATATCAGCATTCACATCAGCTTAATATGTATTCGTGTAATATCGAGTAGTCACTCTGTAGTTGTGGAAATATACACTCATATCGAACGTGGTGGTGGTTATTATTTATCAAATCCTTACAAAATATAATTTGGACACAACGACACACCAATAGGTACAGAGTGTTTAAGTTTAGCGCGGGTTGGTAGACTATAATTAAATTCCGCGTGAGAACTTTTACGTATTCAGGTTTCCTCACGATGTTTTCCTTGACCGTTAAACGTATAATTAAGCTCAGATGACTTTAACAAAGAACAGATATGGCGTTTCCAGATGTAGCCGTTTTCGCACGGCGCGGGGTATGTGTAGATAAATTTTCCTGATAAATTTGCGTTGCACTGCCGAGTCGGCTTGTTTGCGAATTACGATAAGCCGAGCAAGCTTGCAAGCTAAGTACGTACACGATAAACCAGCTAATAGAATAGCTCAAATGCCTCAAGGAACGCATATTTAAGTTATCTACGTTAAGACATGGACGTAGAAGTCGACATAAACAAAAGAGATTTGATGATTTTTTTCAATTACTTTTTGAGATTTATTCTTTTTAAAAGTAGAATAGATTTTTATACGAGTAATTTATTGTCTACTCAATGGATTAAATACTAATAAGTAATAATTTGAACGGGTGCAATACGTACTTCTAAAGAAACTTTTTCATCCTTTACAACCGTTTCTGTTTAATGATATTAAAATGCAGTAGCATACGTGATATGCGGGATGGCTCACTAGCTGAAACGGGCTGTGTATTCGAATAAATAATAAAAAAATACACCGAACAGTGACGTACGTATTTATGACCCCACACTAAATACTCGTATAACTGTATCTTCGGACTTGGGTATCAGTCTCACAAACACCCAGACCCGAAACAAATATTTGCGGATCACACAAACATTTGTCTCGGTACTGGGTTCGAGTCCGCGGCCTCTCGTTCCGCAAGCTAGTGTCTAGCCGACTGCGCCACGGGGCTGTCATCAATACAAGCCATAGTGAAAGTTCCATATTCACTTTACTAGCTTACTGACTAAGACCTAATCCCTCAAACGTAGAGAAGCATTGTCCATCTGTGGATTAAATTTATGTTATATACGAGTAGTGTAGACACAGGCTGTCAAGTCTATTACAAAAAACAAAGGAGGATTATAAAATTCATTTCTACTACGACATTTTCATTTCATTCACTCTCACTTATGAATTTCATTAATGTAATCATATCACGAAAGGTGCCTTACGTATGCACTAATAGGTATTCTATGCGGAGATGTATATACAATAGCTGATGCGGCGCGGGCAGAAGTAGGTAAACCCGAGTGCCGATCGAGTATTGGCCCTTGAGACGAGCGCCCTGCAATAGAGAGCCTCAATATAAGCGTCTACTACGCTTTGTAATCGCCATTCTTCCGCGAAGTATCTACTGCTTTTGTAAAAAATGTATTCATAATCATTTACTACGAACGCTGAGGGATTGCTGCTGTCATTTTCATCACACGAATCGAGTTGATTAGGAAGAATTTGATAACCGTTTTCTTTTTTGTTTAGTTTGGTTAGAATGTAACAGTACAGTCTTAAGCAAAATTTTCGATTAACAAATTCATCTATCAGCTATCAGACTAAATATAGGAATACTACCCACTGTTGTGGATATTCAATTGCAACAGATTTTACTCTCTAGCGCCGTGAATCTGTGGCGATCGAACCCGCGGCCTATCGTTACACACGTCGGTTCCTAATCAACCGTGACACAGAGGCTGTCAAGATTAAATAAAACATAACTTAGATGGCATAATATCTGTGTACCTTGTAAAGTAGAGTCTTGTGTGAGGTTTCTACACTGAGAGCAGTTTTTTTAGGTATGAAATTCGACAAAAGCTGTTGATGATGATGATGATGATGAAATTTAATGTAATAATTATAATCAGACTTGTAAAATGTTGCTAAGTTAAATTTTTCTTTTGCACATGGCATGTAATTTTAGCACGAACAATAACATCGTTGTATAATACAAATTGCATTGATGATGTCTGTACAAAGGCTAGCTAAAAGGTTTATTTTAATTATAAGTTAAGGCGCGTTGCTCCATCTTGTGAATATAGTAGGTGGGATTTTTCCCATACCGACACACAATCGACTCTTGCAATTGCAGTCTAATTGCACATTGAAAGTTGAGGTTTCAATTCATCTCAATTTGTTAATTATTTTTGATCATTTCGAAGGTCTTATTGGCAATTACCGTGTCCGCCAGTTCAGCATCGTCTGGCAGGACGTGACGTCACGCCAACGACACGCACAGACATCCTATGTTGGTGCAATCAATTACCATTTATTGCAATACCTATCTACTCCGTGGGACGTTGTCGGGACCTGTTGTGTTGCGTTAGATTAGGCTTTATTAATGTCGGTGTACGCTTATCTGCAAACACGATAAATAAATACGTGCGATTAGGTCAAAACTTATCAGACTAACAATCGAAGCGAGAAATATTGTATCTAATTCCTTCAGAGTTTAGCTAGAAACACTTTTATCGTTCAAGTTGTAATGATTATTTTTTATCTTTGCGAACTTCTACAAAGCATTTATTTGTTTGCGCGGTCGATTGTTGAGCAACGTAAATATAGTCCTGAGCCAATTATCTTGGAGAGTTTTACGTACACCCAATAAAGAAGGGGCAACTCAGAATGGGCTAACCGCAAACTGCCGAGATTCAGACTTAGCAAAGGGAATGTAAACCAACTTGTTGTCAGCAAAACTTTAAATTGCATTTTAAATTATCCCAGTGTACATTTAGCTCAGTCGAACGGGAGTACAGATTACACTGTACGATCGCTAACAGAACGGTAATGAGGCACACTGCACGCCGCCCGATGGGACTTGTACAAACAGTATTGCTCTATCGCTATGCATAACTCGTATGTCTGATAAATGATTATAGCCGTTGAGTTATGCGGCCGCCATTACGCAAGTGTAATGTTTACGAGAAATAACGCCTAAGGAAATCATCGGAATGCCATAGCCGTTCATGCAAAAAGCCAGTTTTAACGGTACTAAAACATAATCTATCGACGATTGGCGTCTGGTCTAGCCATTGCAAGTCTCGCATGTGATCTAATTGTGGCATGCGGCCGCTGACGTAACGGGCTTACGAGTCGGTTGAGTGACCGCATCGCATGCTACCAAACGGCATCCTGAACGAAGCGAATCGTCCCCATTTATTACAAGCCGCAGATCGTCAAGGCAATCCTCTTAATTTTGCAACATAACACGGGATGACTTGACCACTGCAGCGGTCTAGAAATAGAATTACGAGATGCGGTTTGATATTCAGTGTAGTGTGAATCGACCTTGACAACACCGCCTGCCATTTTTTGGACGGACTCGGGATGTTTTCATTGTAGCAGAGTATAAAGATGCCGTCATTTAATTTCTTAGTAAACAAATATACGAGATTCTAAAAGTATTTCGAAAGAGCGAAACATTTAATTTAAAACACGCTACACACGAGCTAATTTATAGGTCACGACCTCTCGTAGTGTCTTCTCATTCACAAATTGTTAAGTTCGTTCATCTACTAGAGCAATGTATGCGTCTTGTATCTCGCAATTTAAAAAAAGTTTATTTTAAAACTAGACACTATTTGAACTCAAATTCAACTAAAATGGATAATTTAATAAGCAAGTAACGTCCCATTTATCCCCTAAAACTTTTTATTTTGATTTAACTTTCGATTTCTATAGTAGATTGATTCTTAAGAGTTTTTATCGCTATTACTACTATTCCGGATGTTATAATTTTCAATGACACATGATAGACTGTTTTTATTTTAAAACGGACAAGGAAATGCAACAACGCTGGCACCTAATACAGTGTGGTAAGTACAGTGTGATCCAATGGCAAGAACTGATCATAACCATCCTTCACAAGTTGGCGAAAATATTAAGGATTCATGATACGGTATTGGTCCCTATCTCCTTGGATACGAATATACTTCCAGCAAATCGGACTTCTACCAACCTTACCCACCGAACGAAATGCAACAATATCGTTTCACATAGATTTTCTGCAATACAATGATACAATTTTAATCCAACTAGCCCTTTCGTAAACTAATCCAAACTATAAAAGCATAGCCCTAATACCGATAAACATTGCCTGCTTGTTAATTTTTTTCAAGCGAAATTCTTCGTGCCACGAAATTGAACATAGTAATGACAATTCCAACTAGATCCAGTAAGATCGTGTGTTAATGCTGAGTAGTGGTATTGAGTTATGCGATCAAGAGCGCTCCGCGTCGCAACTTCGTGGAATCGTCTATGCATCCGCGCATCATTTCAAACGCTAATGTTGCGTGCTTCTGCTATGAAAACACATTAAACAAACGATATTGTGCTCTAGAAAATTACTTTATTAATCATCTGGTTTTTAATGAGCTTTGCGTACTAACAATTTCAAATGCTCCGTCTGTTCCAAGAAGATTATCTCCCGTATTTGATATACCATCTTATAAGTATTTATGTTTTTAAAATTTTATTTCAACATCGCTCAGTAGGTACTCAATATTTATATTATTTTTTTGCATAATTCTAACAAAAATATTTGTTAGTGTAACCTTGAACCTCAGTAGGAACCTTATCACGCTTCCATTCATACGCAATCATTAATAGAGTCAAATATCTATCCTGCGAATTTATATTATAAAAAAAATTACTTATTGGACTTTCTATTAAAAAATATATATTTTGGTACGCATATCTCTACAATGTTAGTAAACACAAACACTGGTTCAGATGTACAGGTTTAGTGATGCTCACGAGAAACTCGCATTATCTCCCCTTTACCATATTTGGTTTACGACATTCATTGCAATTATTTACCCTTTATTCTGTAATTGCAAAACAGATGGTCTAGGTGTTTGAATTAATATCATGGCTATCGAGCTCACTGAAGAGCTATTCGACGGAACTTGACTCATCGCGCTGATTAAATGAATTATATTTATTTACATTGTTAATGACAGAGCAAATTGTCTTTATAAGTTTTTTTTTTTAATTTGTTATTATTTTAGGAAACTACATAGTTGTTTATTTAAATTGTTTATTTCTAAAGTAAATCTGGGAAACAATCAATTGATTAATACTAACTATTAATCCACAAAACACGCGGAAAATAGGAGGTGTTTAAGAAACCAGTGGAGCCTAGGAGGTAGTACTAAGGAGAAAAGTTCGCTTAAAGCATTTAATCGTAGATTGCAATCAATGAATAATTGTGCAACTTGTCCATTTGTTGCAAAAAGTAGAGTCAGCTATAATCTACTTGAGTTACAGTAATATTGAGCCCATTAGCACATTTGAAACCTTCATTATCTTTCTAGATGGGATTCCTTGATATTGGAAAATGTGTTTTTCATCATCAATGATCATCTGGCAAGCAATTCTTGTTAATTTCCTATATCATATTTCGTTATAAATAAACAAGTAAGCCGTACACACAATAAGGATATTGTTGTAACTGATATCCAAAAGCGTCCCACAACGGGACTCTATTAACCGAATTGTCAAACCATCGGATTGCGGTAATGTTTCCCAAATGAGACATCCCGTTAAACACGCGGGTAACCGAATAGTGAAATGATAGGATTACGCGAGCGGTAACCTTGGCCCACGCCAGCACTGCCGCCCGTCCTTAACGAAGTTACGCGGCTTGCACTCAACTCCAATATCGCTTTTTACTCACATTTCAAATAAATAATCTCGGGCTTTTAAATTAAAATAATTTCAAAAGAAATGGCGCGCACTTTTCTAAATAATTAAGAATATGCGCTCAGAATATTGCACTTAATCGAATTATGTTTTTTAGTATTGATGAAGCGGTGTCAGTGTTAGCTGAGTTTGTTTTGATATATTGAACGTACATATTAACGGGAAAATGTACCAAAAAAACATCGTTAATCACGTATTAGAATGCAAAGAAATAGTGCAATTATAACATAAATTGTCTTAAATAAAGACACCTCCACTAAACTTCATTTTATATATGGTCCTTTTAAGAGCAAAATAAACAAATAAATATAACACCATTTTATTATCTTGGGTCGTACGTACGCAAATCTAATACTTAATCGTTGGCAGTAAATCATGAAAGCTACTCGTATATGCGATGTGATGTAAAATGAGTCAAGCGTCATATATCCGACATAAAACCAATCGTAGAGAAAACTAATATCTCTAACAAATAGAGTTTTAGCATATTCGAATTTTAGCGCGCCTAAAGTTAACCTCTATATACTTTCCAAATAACTGTCAATTTTCACTTTAGAAGGATTTTAAAAAGAATAAAATTGAGAAGGTTAATTCTGTACCCAAAATAAAATACAAGATTTGTATGATGAGTAGGTATTAGAAGCTATAAGACATTTTTCTTTTTAGAAAGACCTGAAAGAAATATTTCAGAAATCGTAATAATATTACTGAATTGTCTGTACCATTCGGATATGTATTCTCATTTGCCACATTGTGCATAAAAAAGTTTAAAAATTCGAAAAAATATGCATTTGGTAACGTTCGTTGGTAAGCAGATTATCCAAATAGACTTTTTTATGTTAAGACTTGAGTTTATTCACAAATTACACGCTCTTAATATGCGTGGCGACAGTCGGAATTTTAAAGGCGATTTAATTTTTTGGTACAATTTTATTACTAGTACGTGACGCTCAGGAATTACGCCGCCGTGTGTGGCTAAGCGAAAACTTAATGCGGTTAGTGTTTCAAATAAATGCTGGCTCGGCTCTGATAGTGGTTTATCAGGGTTCCAGTGGGATTTAATTCCAAGCACATTATATAAAGTTTAACGGTTGAAAATGTAATGCCCGGGGAACAACTCAAACATTTCACAACTCGTCAAATACGGATTTAGGCTTAGAAAATTGTGATTCAATTTGGATTTATGTTTCGTATACTTTTGTAATAGTAACATACCCTTTCCTATGAGTAGTTTCGAAAGCTAGCTAATCATAATATGTGTACACATTTGAAAAGAGGTCCAAAGGGACGACCCACGGAAGTTGACAAACCTTCGGTATTGAATCATATTTTCTTTCTTGTTATTTTTATCTATTAGTCACTACAGCATTCGAATAGTAAGTTATACTAATATAATGGATTTTTTTTTAAGTTTCTGAGGTTGTAGGGGGGGAAACTCTCGATCTACAGAAACGATTTTCAAAATTATTTCAGTGTTAGATAACCTATTTGTCGAGGAAGGTTATAGACTATCATCCCGTTACGAACAATAGCAATAAATATTTATTAAATATAATATTTAATTTACGGGAACGATTTTTATTATATCTTCATACATCTTGGTTATTTCTAGACGGCAGTATCTACCTGACATCATATAACACATTTACTGGTTTATTTAATTTTAAAAAGGCAACTCTCATACATTTAAAAAAGGTAGAGCAATGTATCATTCGTGTGGGAAAATCTCTCGCTACATCAAGAACATTTCAAGAACTTACATTACTACTAAAACATTTTAGTACGAACATTATTACTATGCAAGGTATCGCGCGACGACATAATTTCGCAGGGAAAAATCATTTTATACCATCCTTTACGCTTTCTTGGATAAACCGTGGAATGCGGACCGAAATTACTGGTCTACGAAGGATTTTGTGATATTAAAGGCTTCCAGGTAAGCGTTTAAGATACAATTTTAGACTCATAATGCTGCGTAACAAAGCTGTCTCTGAGATACCCAAGTATATTTATAAATGGGGTAACAAGGCGTAGAAGGGGTGATATTGTCATGTCGTAGTATACGGAAGTACATTATTGTCATTTTACCAGAAAGTGACCTATTTTTATTAACCTTCTTTTAAATCCAAAAAACATATTTTTTATTATAATTATTGAATTTATCACATCAATCCATGTTAGTTTAAAGAAAAATTATCGTTATACATCATAATCTTTGTTTATTTATTTATCTAACCTGCCCTTCTATGCTTTTAAAAAACATTGCAATAAATAATAATTATTTCAACGTGTGTATAAGTTATTCTATTATAATACTGAAGTCCACATTTTATTCCATAAAAATGCAACCAGGCCTATTTTATCATTAAGTTTTAAACCTTTTTTAACGCGAATAGCCAAGCCTTTTTATAATTAAAAAAACAAATTGCCACAACAAACAGGCGCGTAATTATAAAGTTAGCACTCAACTACGCACACAAAGGTGAATTTAATCTCTTACATTACTTAATCTACAAGTTAGCAAAGTTATGAGTTTGTGAACTATTTCTGCCGCTGGAATGTTGTCACAGCGAGCCGTGGTTGCGCTCAAATGATGGACTTGCGAGCTGTTGGGAAGATCCAAAGTCTACACTCCACTGTCTGCAGTGTGCACGGCTTTGTCGAAAGCCAATATTGTCTTTTATACGGTCTTTTAAATGATATTAAAATACGGTAGTCGTTTTTTAATTTTGACGAAGAGAAAAGAGACTGCCTCGTGGTCTCGCGGTACAAGTATGTGCCGTGCGATCTAGAGGTCCTGGGTTCGATTCCCGGGTCGGGCAAAGTGTTATTGGGTTTTTCCATTAGGAAATTCTCAGTAACAGCACGGAGTCTGGAAATGTGCCCGAAAAACGGCAATAGGCTCGCCCCCTATTACGTGGGACTGATACATACTTGGCGAAATGTGGGTGCAGTAATGCACCTCTGCCTACCCCTTCGGGGAATACAGGCGTGAGTTTATGTATGTATGTAAAAGAGATTCTTGTTTTTAGATATAAATTTGCAGAAGACGTCACCACACTCCCATTTTTTCCGGTTTATATATATTTTATTATATTATATATTATATTATAAGTTCAAATAGTATCAACAGAAGTCTGTTAATACATATTTTTTTTCTAAAATTGTTACACGTGGTGCACTTGAGCCGTAAAGCCTACTCGTATGCCGTGACGACGAACAGCATGACGAAATCGTATTTTTTATTTTTATCTGTATTTTAAAAGAGGGTTTAATCACTACAAATATTGTGATTATGTCACCCCTATAAATTCAGTATGAAATCTTGTGACGTCATGATTCTGATGTTCTACCGCTATTAATTTATTCCATTTTTTGTTTATTTCACTCTAAATTTATTTGTGCCCAGAGCAACAGCGTCAACGGAACTTTTCGGGTTCAATTCTCAGGATGGGCAAGACTTTTCCTTCAGGAAATTTACAGCAGAACAAAATCTAGGTTACAGGCGGTCTAAGTCTTTGTAGTACCTATATATATTTATTCATATTTTTTTATTAATATAATAATACAACCGTTAGATGACGCGATTGATTTTTTTGTATTCTGTCACAAAAAAACAGCTACCCAGATTATCCTTAGCCATTTAACATAATTGTTACGACCTACAAAATTGTTTCTTTGCAGCAATCTTACAGATTTACGACCCATATATTATTATTCTTAATTTCATGACTCATCAAGATATTAATGAAATAATCCTAAATCAAATTTATTAGGTTGCACTATACTGTTCAAAAGATCAATTCATGATTGTTTTTCAGATGCACTAGATCACATAAATGGCAATTGACTATCTTCTATTGGTTCGTAGAATTCAAACTGTTTCTGCACATAGCTCGTGGTAAAGCTCTAAACTACCTTACTTATAATTTGCTCTTAGAGGTCCATAATTAGACTAACTTAGTGACTATTTAACAGTACCTCATAGCTGTACTTAAATAATTATCTCATAATTATAACAGTACTCTAAATATGTATTTATGTTGTGTGAGCTTCAGGTTCTTATATTCGGAGAAATTGATAAACATATTTACATTACCTACTTTAATGAGTAAAGAATGTAAAAGAATTATTATAACTGAAAAGGAATAAAATTTTGCGTGTTGCTACAACCTGTGGTGTCCAGATATTAATTAAAATAAATAAATTATTTTAAAGATTTACCAGACTTATTCTCACGATGTTTTCTTTTAACGTTCTTATGCGTGACAAACTGACAATTCATTAAGAACATTTAGGCAATTTCAAAGCTAGAGCTGTCTTAGTACCAGAACCGAAACCCCTCTTCCTCTATTTAATCTCATTTTGACTCGTTTTGTTTGAAACCAAATTTTTTTTAGTGAAAACTCAGTGTATGAATATACGTATTGTAGGTACTTCCACGTCTGTAAGGATGTTTTTCTCTTGTTAATTCTTTGCCTATTCCTATCTATGAATATGAACCGATAAACACATGGGATAATGCAAATTGAACCGTATTTAATTAAAATGTCATATGCACTAAGACTGTCTAATAACACAGTAATTTCCGTAGGTGGGACAGTAGCTAGTTGAAACTAGGTCAGCCGCAAATTTAACAATATTCTAAATGTACCTAATGTAGATTTTCTTATCTTTTAACATTGCCCCAGAGTACGGACACGTGCAATATTTTATATATAAAACTGGTTTTAAAACTTTCCTTTTATACGAAAACCAGTAAAACTTTGCGGTTTAAATGTGTTTCTGTGTGTTAAAAATGTTTTTAATTCAGATTTAATAAGCTGAATATTATAGACATAATTTAAGATGAAAATTTCAAGCACATCATGGTGAAAAAAATATAGAAGTTTTATAATTTACTAGGGCTTTCTTCAATTTTCAATAAATGAGTTAAGATGTTAACAAATTTCACGAAATTATAATTCTGGATAACCCAGATTTTTCTATGGATAAAATAACAAAGTCAGATTCGCATTTATAATATTATAGATACACATACATGTGAAATGAACGAAAAATTTTCTTCGTTACATAACCAGTATCTAATATGATGTTACAGCACATCTAGAAAGGATTTGAGTTTTTTTTATAATTCTATAAAGTGAGTAATAGAACACTTTGGTTGCACTTCTTCACTTCTTTCCATCATCCTAGAGAGCGAAAATAAATCCCGTACATTTTTTTTACAACTCCTTAATTCGAGACCAAACATTCTACAAGTCATTCTAGTCCAGCAGGATTGATGGGGTGTTAAATCATTAAAATATGGCCGAATTTCTGTGCATAAAATGATTAACCGAAACTATTTAATAAAAAAGAAAGAGCAGATTAAAAACTGTACAATAAAAGGAAACTTATGGACTCTACCCGCCTACATGCCCCGACACGTGAATTATACCATACATTACGTGTACATAAAACATAAATCTTCTCAAACTAATTTTGAAACTTTTGTTTGAAAACGCCTTAATGTTTATTTATTCCGTCGGACTATATTTATAGAACTGGTAAGAAATTCACACCAAACAGATTACTCGGCAACTCAACTTTGCACACAATAAAACAATGAGAAGCCCGCACGCACAGAAAGTAACTTGCCAAATCCTGACTTATACAACTTATGAACGATCATAATAACAAAGGAGTCTTATTTTATTAAATCTCGCAGAAACATTTGCCCTAACTTTGTTTGCCATTAGTAGAAACTTTTTAGGTACTAGCAAAGCCTTATCTGAAACGACAAGTACCTAGAACTTTCCAAGACACCGATTGTTTAAAAGTCAGACTACAATGTTCCCGTGACGTAATTCCTTCTGATCTCGCCCATTCCATATCCCATCAATTACTTATCGGTACCCAGGTAGAGGACAAAGTTTCGCTGACAAAATGACAATTCTTCAAAGTTAATACTATATTTTATGTCGTATTGCCGTGCGTAATGTTAATATTTTATGAAAACCGCGATAGTCTATTAGTAAATGAAACAGATATCGAAAGAAAGTCTCCGAAGTTGTTAAGAACATCCTCTGAATTAGTCTAGCTAACAAGTGGTTTTTAGGTTCCCTTCAATTTTCTCAAAAAGTTTCTACATGCCATTTCGAATCAAATGACACCTAAATCATAATTTTTGGAGAATTAGAAAAAGTTTCGACCTAAAAAGCACTTGTTGACTAAACTATATGTGTTTATGTGAGTGATGGAAACGATCTTAATGTTATCTGTATATCTGAATGTTTGCTAAAAAGAAATTTATTGGAAGGAAGGTCTTACAACTCACAAACAAGAAGGAGGCTCGTGCCTAACTGTGAAAAATATCTAGGTTGTTACAATAAATTATCTGAAGTCGGCTAACACTAAGAGGATAGGACTTGGCTACACGTAATCTTAGAATCTCTATCACTACCTACTCATTTATTTGCCTTATAACTCTCATTGATGAATCATATTCATCTAATTTCCTTCGTAATAAATAATGGTATAAAGGCATCGTTACTTTAAAGTAATAAATTTAGCACCGTTGATTTTAGTGAAAGGCATTTGAATATCAAAAGGAATGCACTGTAAATGATTGCACTGGCAAGCAGTACTAAAACTAGTCACAAGATGGCCCACTATCTGCGGATATCGGTGTCATCAATTCGAAATGCCTAGCTTTGTAAATTATCTAGGACCAGCATTCCGTGGACGGCGTGCCGCTTTCTGTTATCTAGCACAAAACTCGGTAAGGTATTTCCGAATAATGTGTTTTGTAAACCTATGATAACTATAGCTTAAAAAGTAAAAATCTATTGGCAATTAACCCATCATGTAATTGAAGGAGACATCGAATACATCTGCCATACTCGGCAATAGTAAAGCTATATCTGTCTGAAAAGAAATAGGCCATAGACTGCGAGCCTATGACGATTTTTTATAGAACGAAACAGAGTGAAAAAAGAGATTTTTAAGATGTTGATAAAAAACAAAAGAGAAAGAGAAAGCAATTTGATATAAAGAACAAAACAATTAACAATTTATTTTGAGTGTATATACAAACTATGAAAACTGTAGCTTCACATCGGTGCAGGTGTGTTACAAAATCAATAAGAACTTATCATAGATATATTCAGAGATCCTTTACAATAAAAAACCATTAAACCTGTTAATGGTGAAATTAAATGTAAAACAAAATGAACTTAAAAAAATAGGTTAACATTTATATTCCCACGTCCCGTCGGGACACGTTTACGATGGCCAATAAAATTTGAAATAAAACAATCTGTATCAATAGTTGAGATAATGAAATTACAAAGTTAAGTTGTTTACACGACTTTGGCCATAACATTTGTTAATATCTTCTATCTGGTATCGATTAAGGCGTTTACTCGTAATCAAGATAATGCCAAACGAAAATGTCGACGATACTGACGTTATTGATAAACCGAAGTCATTAATGTTATCTTGTTTTATCATCTTAATGACGAAGGCGGATATTTTCTGAGAAAAACGGCACAGTCGAGTACTTAAACACAAACGGACGTTTTAAGAATTACGAAACTGGTATAAGTGCCTTTAGCCCTAATGTATGATGTAAAAGTTAACTAAAGTACGTATAATGCCAGCATGTGGCTAAATTTATCAGTGGAAATACATCAATAATATTTCTAACAATATGCTAAGACCTCGTAATATTAGAGCCAAATAATTAAAAATATGTATTAATTAGGTAGTTTGCCATAATTAAACATATAACACATATTATTTGATTTTATCTTTGTTTTGATTTCATTTTAACTTCATTGCTATTTGAGGACTTTTTGGCTTTAATGCGGACCGAAACAAAATATTTATAATTCATTCATTTGTTTATACTAGTAATAATTAATTGGTTTTTAAACGAACGCCAAAGAATGTTAAATTCTCAAACTTGAACTATATTTTTTTGGTTAAAGTTAATACGGAGGTAGTATAATTAATTTGAATCAGACAATTTCCTTGATGAGAAGAATAACAAAACTGTCGAAACTGCAATAAAAGAGAATAGAAACAGAGCAGTAAATTGGCATGCGGAAAAATGCATTGACGAATATTTGCGTAGCTCCACAATAAATTTAATAAGTTTACTTTTCCTTGATTCCTTGACACGTTTTATGTAATAACTCAAGTTTCTAAAGTTATATTACTGTGAAAACTATCCCTGTGTTTGAGTTGGAGTGTAATCTGTACGAACACGGAAGAGTTATTGAATTCCATGCAGCGGTTTAGCGGGATGTGGTAAGAGCGAAACGGGACATAAAAACTTTTTTGTTTAAAGTCAATTATTATTTTAAAATATTATGATTTTTATTTACTGATGTTTCTAATACTATAACATTTGAAATAGCTACTCGAAAACCGACGTGAAGCAATGTTTCGTTTTGTTCGGTGATTGAGGTTTTCGGAATTTGGGGGTGATCTGCCCAGATGGCGACATATACTTAGGTAATTGTGTCAAGTTCCGAGACTAGTTCCGTTGATGCTCTATCTGGACAGCATCATGCTTACCTCCAGATACGGTGTTGAGTTTGTCGTTTCAGAATAAGAAAAATAAAAAAATGGTTCAATAAATGAGTTGTGCCAATTCTGAACACCCATATTCGCCGTGTCCTTTTGTCATTGGGCACAGGCAAAAGAGGATTTACAACATAAGACGATTACAAATATACGTGTGCCGTGTGATACATTGTTGTATCGGCAACGAAAATAAATTTACATACAAGCCGCGGTGTGGCATTTAGTGAGTTTTTTTTACTCTTGCTTCTCAAGTTTTATACCCGAAGGCATATTATTATAATAGCTAGATTTTAGCGGCGACTTTGCTTGGGTAGAATGAAGTTCAATGACCTTCTTTTATTACTGTATTATAATATTCAGTATTCAGTTAAAAAGTGGAAAATGTGTGAAAAATTTCGTCCTAATTCGTTAAGTTAATTGTAATTGTTTTTATATCTAACACTCTAGCAGTGATTAAATCTTTTGGTTATATTTTTGTTCATGCAGCATTATAGTTGCTAAGTACCTACTCGTTTATTTTAAGATAGTGATCAAACTGGCCCCATATGCTACAGTCTAATCCGGCCAGAGCGTGGCTCTACCATTTCAAAAGCACTTGGGTCATATTATTTAATTACGCAAACATTTACTTGCCATCACATTCCAAAGCAGTCAGGTTCCCACCCAAATACACTTTTAGCAAAATCTTACAAGGATCGCATTCGTAGTTAATAGTTTCACAGAAGAATTTTCGCCCACTCAGCCACGTGGGCAGCCACACAGATATATTTGTACGTCACATAAACGCACTAATAGCCCCATTGATGGTACAAGATCTCGGTGAATCAGTCGTCCGTACAATGTTACTCGAACCACGGCTCACTGAGCAGTGATTTTTGCCCTTTTCTGGCACGAATAAAAATATTATCTAAGGATATCACAGTCCTTTTCCTACTAGAAGTTTATGCTTGAATTATCATATTTATTCAATGTAACCCTTTTATTTGCAGCGATGTAACTGCACCAGATGGTAGAATTAGTAGGTTTAAATTAAATAGAAGGTTACTTGGTGAGAAACGGATACAAAATTCTCTTACTAATCGACAAAATTACTTCGACCTAATGGTAACTAGGAAGTAACTACAACAACTAGCGTTCCTCAACAGTGCGGTTCAAACGGTGTTTCCTTTCTCGCACAAAATCTTTGTGGAATCAGCTTTCGTCGGCGGTATTTTCGGCGGTATTCCGATTTAGGGACCTTCAAGAAAAGAGCCTATATTTTCCTCAAAGGACGGCAACGCACCGATGATTCCTCTGGTATTGTGGGTGTCCATGGGCGGTGTTGACCACTTAACATCAGGTGGCTCACTAGCTCGTTTGCCTCCTTTCCCACAAAAAAAAGAATTAAAAACAATCAACTGTTGGCTTCAACATATACCGTCCCCATACCAAATTCATAAAAATGTTTACGTAGAGTAGATATAGTTTAACAATAGTAACAAACAAAATCACTTTTGCATCTATTACTCAAATGTAGGCGTTTCAGTATGACTAGGAATTAATTATGTATGCATGTATGTATATACATATATATGTATAGTTGTATTTTTAGGTTTTGTATGATGTATTTTTTATTTGCATATATATTACAAATTCTGTCTTCTGTACACACTGCCCTCTCAATAAATCCTTACAAAATATCCATATTATGGTTGTCTTGTAAAAAATCGCTATGTGCGATAAGGCCGCCATTTGTATCTACGTTATATATATTTTTTGTATGATTTAAAATGTGTACAATAAAGACTTAAATAAATATTTTTAACCTCTACTATACGCCCCCATAGCAGTACATGTACATATCTGTAACACGAAAATTCAAAGCGCAATCATCAATAGCTAAACAAATTACGGCGCCATCATTAAATATTTTTAAAAATAAATTAAAGTCATATTACCTCTCTAACTCCTAGTAATCTTTGTTATTGTATATATATTATATTATATATATATATATATTATATATATATATATATGTATATATATATATATTATATTATTATTTTTATATTTATTATGTGTGTATTTATGTATGTGTTCATATAAAAATATAATTATATTCATTAAACCATTTAAACACCCCCACATTTCGCTAATCACTCGTTAAATATTCCATCACGCCTGGTTGTCTGGAAGAGATCGCTCTAAGCGATAAGACCGCCGATTGTCCACTGTATTTTAGTTGTTTTTTTTTTGTATCGTTATTTCCTGTTTAAATGGTGCACAATAAAGTGTTTTTTATCTTTATCTTATTACGGCAGACAGGAATCGAACTAGCGATTCGTCTGTTTTTGGCACATGCATGTTCCAACGCAGACGCGGCTTAATCGAATTCAGTCTAAATGGTTAATGAAATAGAAGATATCTCACTTCGTTTAAATTCACAGCGCCCTCTTTGTTTTTTTATTGAGATAAATAATACTGAATTTATAGCAAACATGTTACTGAATCATTGTATATTTGAAATTACTTCAATATAATTGGGATATAAAAGTTTTTCTGCGGTTTTACGCCTTTTATTGAACTGACAACTGACTGACTAAGTCTAACTCGGAGTAAATATTATAATCGGATAATCCATTTTATTGGCAGCCCCGTGGCGCAGATGGCTAGACACCAGCTTGCGAAACGAGAGGCCGCGGGTTCGATCCCCGCACCGAGACAAATGTTTGTGTGATCCACAAATATTTGTTTCGGGTCTGGGTGTTTGTGAGACCGAAAAGTCTCTCGTAGTCTCTGATACCCACGACACAGGACTTGTATCCTAGTGTGGGGTCAGAACTATGTATGTGACTGTTGGGTGTATTATTGTTACATAAACAATCTCGATCTCTACCTATTAAGAATGCATTTTTTATTAATACCTAGTATTACTGTAATTTTAAAATATTAAATTTAAATTCTTCTTTCTTCTCTCTTCTGTTGACAAACCTTTTATTAAATAATATTGTACTTTGCGATCTAAACAGAATGTCGACTTGTGAGATACGACTTTTAAAAATCTCACGAAACTGATTGATAATATCATTTATACAGTGTTCTTACTGGCGAAATGTGTATATGAAACTATATTGTATGATTAAAGCAAGTCGTATGTTTCTTGAAAACAACTTTTATAGCATGTTAGTACTCGTATGTATTTATATTCTCGACGCACGACGACACAATTTAATCAAAACGTAATATTTTTAAAAGCAGTATAAATCGACTGTCGAAACATAAAAATCCCGGGTGCAAAGCCATTTCCGTAATATATGTGGCCATTTATTATGTACTAGGTAGGAACAGCGAGTGAGTACAAAAAGCAGAGGTCTGGGAGGCCGACCGTGGGGCCGCGCGCCTCAGCCGTCATGTCACCACCAGCATCAGATTATATCGCGAAATCCAATTTCGTGGTTTTGTTATCGCTCTCGCAGGAAATTTACTAGATTTTCTTCTAACAATTTAAGTTTCGGAATTTACCGTTGAAAAAATTTACTTACTACCTGCTACTGAATAATAATTTTGAACCTGAAAAGAGGATAAGGTTTCGTTAAAATACGACAAGAAATTGCCGTTAGCTTTTACTTTAAAACTTATTAAAACTAATAACCTCCAAGTTTTATGCAGATTTTCACGAAAGCCTTAAAAATACCGGGCCACGAAGATATTAGTTCAAATAATGATATTCACCTCAAGAAAATATTCTCGAAGTCCAGTCTACACATTTTCTTAACATGATAACTTTGTCTACTATTTGGTAAATTTCAAATCTAACAATTGAACGATTTTTTATAAATTGAACTTCGACGCACTGGTTGTATAAATGGCACGTATTATATTATTTACATATGTACATCCTAATGTACCTATACCTTAAATGTGAGTTCTTGTTACGGTAACTATAAATAGGGTGGATTTATTAGGTTTAGACTTTATATTATTATTTATCTTAGTAATAATGTTTTGAAAATAGGAACATTCGTTTTTGTATTATATTGTAAACTCTCATTTAGTCTCGATTTCAGACGTTTGTAATGGTATTACAAATGAGTCAATTGAGTATAATAACGGCAATATTGACGAAATTAATGAATTTATTTTTATGGACGCCTGATCTATCGTATCACAGTCTATCGTTCAGTCTTAAGGTTGTTAGTCTTATACTTTCTTAATAGAAACAGTCTAATAAGAATAACATTCATCAAGAAAAAAATACGGTAAACTTACTACTTAACATAATTATGCCGATTAAATCAAATATTATACACAAGCCGATCTCTGAACTCGATTAACTTAGTAGTGTCTTTAAAATTCTACATCTAGTACATTATTTTAAGCCGCACGAATGAGACAATCTATTAGCTAAATCTATTCAAATAGACTAAAACCTTAAACAAGATTACAAGATTCACTGCTGTTGAAGTGTAAAAGAGGGGCTTTAGTCGAGTAAATTCATTGCACTAACAGAGGTTTAAAAGAGTATTCAGTAGTGGTCGCACAAAGCGCCGCGTATCTGTTGCAAATTAAAATAAGACACATTGCAACAAGCTGGACGGCGCAGTCGTCCTTGCAACAGAGCTTCGTTGAACATCCACTAGAACTTTATTTAAATAAGTTCCAAGCGAAAAACATTCATGTACTTATAATTGTCGCTTTAACATGTCCTGAAGATTGTGAGTACAATTTAGTTTGTTTTTCACCGAAATATCTAATAACTTAAAACACGATAGTGATTCTGCGTTTATAATTGTCTGATACATTTTCACCCCTAGATAAACACACCCTTTAAGCTTTTAAATTAATCCTCTAAAAATTGAAAAAGATGTGCAGTTAGATAGGATTAGCCAAACCGTTAGTGTTCTTTTTATGTAATTAGGCCGACTATTAGAAAAAGATTATTAATTAAGATTATTAAGATTATTAAGGGGCCGGCTATTAGAAAAAGATTTAGTAGAGAAGTAAAAAGAATAACGTGGACTACCCCGTAAAAGAACTTAAGAAATCCTACCTCCTGAGCCAACGTAGTGAACCGAAGCCAATTCCGCCATTCCTTAAAAGCTGTGTTTATGAGTTGTTTTCGTCAGACCAGTGGGATTTTCTCGCCATAGAATATAATTACTATTGACATGTAAAAACCCATCTTGATTGAAATGGTATGTAACATACGAGTTTTTGTCAAATTAAACTTGCTAATTTATCGTTATGTATAGGTATTTAATAACGATGAAGTAAATCATTACCAATCAATAATTTTACTGCCAGAACAGACGCACAGTCTGAAGGTAAAGTTACGTGGTCGTCCCTGCTTGTAGACACTTGCAAAACCTGATTAAGATAGCAATATTTAAGTAACATCTGAATTATCTTGCAAAAACTCTTTTATATTTCTCAGCGAACCGTCTGAAAGGAAAGTTAAAATATGGCAACCAAGCCGGTTAAAAATATTGAAAACATCACAGTAATTACAGTCACTCATTTAGATAATAGAAACTAACAAAAAGACTATAAATGATACGAGTAGATGAGAATAAAATATCTCTGATAATTTATGAAGCATCAAACCCACGGCCTTTCGTTTGACAAACTCGCCACTAAATTACTACGCTACGAAGCTCATCATTATCTTTTTATAGTTTTCAGCTTTCTGTTCTTTTAACTCATATGTAAGTAGGCAATGAAAAATTCTAGGTTATATAATTATGTATGTGTATATATGTACCTATAAAAAGTAAACTAATAAAAATTCTCTCATTATTTGTATTTCAAACGTAATCGTTATAAATTCAGTTATATCTCGAAGGATGAAATTATTATTCGTGTAGCCGTGTCTACGTGAAATACGTGTAGTGGTAGTATAGTCGGTCGGTAATCGTGTTTTTATGATAACAACACACTTGCTGCAGACAACAGAGGATATCGACGCCAGTTGGTGTTCGGATGAAATATTTTTTTATTAAACAGGATGGTCACTATACGCATGTCCACTTTTATCTAAATATATCTGCAATTTATGGTTTTAACGAGTTCCAATTTTAAAATATAGATTTTCACTTTTTAATTTTCGTGATAGTGAAAGGCAATCTAATACGTACGACATGGACAGGAAACAGCATGACAAAAATAACATTGATAAGTTTAAAAATAACACTTGAAACGAGGGACATACGTAAGCAGAGAGCATATGACATGGGTTGAGGATAATTTTAAAAGGTTGTTATACGCGATGAATCGTTTCACTATTAACGCGATGGAGAGGCCAATATCTCGGGTACGTATTGCAAAAGGATAAAAAAGGAAATAAAATAACTTGTATGGCGGGTCGGTTGCAAGATGCAGAAATCTGTGCGGGGCATGGGCGTGGGTGAACCGGTCTAGACGAGAGAGAACTTTAAGGATCCGACAAAACAAAAATAAAAGTTCGCCATATCACAGCGACAGCGACCTGGGGACGCTATTTTAATGTCTGACTTTAGTCGCCGACTGATTGAGTCGGATTGTGTTGAACGTGCGCTCTTTACTCTACTATCACTTACGCTTAGTGCGAAATGCAAAAACTGTTTGCGAAAATATTAGAATACTGCACCTGTATCGTGTGCATTTCACTCGACACGATAAGCGCACAATATTATTTAAAGAACTGAGTCGCGGAAAGAAGTGTAAGTAAATAATGTGGAAACTGACATCAATGATATTAGCGCTCGCAATATTCGGTTTTGTATTTGGTCGCAGAAACATGCGAGCTATTTTATAAGTACTTTCAACCCTCGGCTAGATTAAAATAGTTAAGGGCAACGGTTAATTACTCGCGATTCCAGTGATAGCCTGTACGCATTGATTAAAAAAGCTATTTGACATTTTGTAAAGGCGAAATTAACTTTGTCGGAGTTTATTTTGAACTCCCGCGAGAAAACTTCTAATTTATCTCGAGTGGACACAATTGGAAGAAAACACAAGAGAGAGCGTCGCGTCGGATTAGATTAGTGCAGATAAGATTAGTGGCGTCGCAGGCGCTGCACCGGTCGCCCGCCGTCTGCCATGTGAACCCGCTAATTGCAAACTCCACCCACACCGACCGACTGCACTCGCGTCAACCGCCGCCAATTGACCCTGTAACGTTTAAATTAATGCTCGAAAGTAAACCTCCGGCTTCGGCACTTCGCCGGCCACGTGAAAACCTATCGAGGAACCCGTAGACGTTACAGGAATGTACTTCAGCCCTTCATGAATATTAATCATGGCGAGGTGCGGAGCGCATTGCGCGGGCTGGACTCGGGCGGGGCTGCACCCTAATGCAATGATTCATATTATTCGGTTTGCGGGCGAGTTGAACGTCTTCCATTATTGTCATTCATCGGAGGAAGTGGGCGGCGAGGGGCGGCGCGGGTGTCGGCGGCAGCCCCCCGCGCGGTTCTCAGTCGCTCGCCGACACTCTCGCCGCCAGCACGCGAGAGCCGCGATGCACGTTGCCTACGCTTGACGCATTCAGTCACGGTCCGCGTGTGTGTACCCTCTCCCGATCCGACGCCGGAGTTGGCCCGAGCCGCGTGCAGTGCAGTATCCGCAGCGAGTGCCCCGTCGGACCCGAGGTCCGACTCGAGCGCCAGCCCCAGCGCCCCCGGTGCCCCAGCAGCTCGCAGCTCCCGGCTGGCCCGGTCGCTCACCACAGCCGACGGCCCAGCTGACCGGCGCGACTCCTGCAGCGAACGCACGGTGAGTGCGATTCGCGATCGATCAGTGCATGCACGCGCTCCACATCACTTTACGCGTGTCTATTTCGAGTCGCTCCCGATGGATTGCGCGAACGCGTCTCGCAGATCATCATCGACACTACTTTTGCCAAACGTTCATGGTTTCGCGATGGAATTGCGTTGATATTTGAAGTGTCGTCGCTCCGATAGCGAACTTGTTGATAAACAGTGTCCGCTTACCGCGAGGATGCCTGAATGGTTCGTGGAAAACTGTTACATGTTATGATTTATCAGTTGACCGCACAGTGAACGTGAATCGCATATCGGAATCTAAACAGCGGTGAGATGTGTGTTGGTCGGAGTGGACGCCGGCGACGTCGGTGCGCCGCGACCGTTGCCCCGAGTCAGCTGATTTCCCGTCGGATTGCTTTCTTGCGCAAAATAAACCTCTCACGTGCCTTACACCAGCTGCTGTCGACTTCGGTCGCAGCGGAGCTATTCTGCAACATATCACGACTCACGACTGATAATTATCATCGCAGACGCGTATTTTTTGTTTTAGTATGAACAATTATAAAATTGATACGTACATATTTACAAATGAGGGCACTGACAGATATATAGGGCACAATTCTGCCAGTAACAGCAGCGGTTATCTCGTAATCTCTTATCAATCTGCTCTTGTGAAGGTCGCAGTGATAAGCAGTAGCCGGCAGCTCTGCCGCTAACACGATTCGAAAGCTTTTTATAGTTTATATAGTGTAGAAATATAAAACGATATAATTATCGTACTGTTATATAGTTTACACATTAATGCAGAATGTTTTCTTTAAAAAGTAACGTATATCGAAATTAAATCGCCAATTATCCATAAAATTTGTGTAAGTCAAAGAATTTTGATCCCATCTTTCTTATAAAAAAACTGTAAAAGTCTGAAAAAATAGCACATATTTTTATTAATGAAAGGCCTTCTTTTTAAATCCAATAAAAAAAAAATAATTTACCTTTCATTCTTGCACGTAAAAAAATCTCTAAACAAAGTTAGAAAAGTAATCTGCTTAAATTTGAAATAACTTTTATGAAACGATTTCATTCAATAACTACAGTGTCATCGGAAAGGGGATTTGATCCTTCCCGACTAAGGGTTAATCTGAAAATACCATTAAGGAACACCAAAATTCGCTGACAAACAATATCTTCGCGTTTCGCAAAATAAATAAAAAGCAATATGAGATCTGTCTAGACTAAAAATGAAAACAGTCTGCGTATTCTTCAAAGAAAACAATGATTCGTTTTGAAATCCACGGCGATGTCCCCGCGTGTACTAACTATAACATAAACATTTACAATAACCGAAAATGATAATTTATGTTTATTAAAAACTAGCAATGTTAAGAGCACGACCTCGGGTTACATAACTATAAATTATTGTTATATGCATGTATGGTTTTTTACTAATATGAATAGTAATATGCTATGCCTCGTAGTCTAGTGCTACAAATGTGTGACGCGCATCATGCGGTTCCGGGTTCGATTCCCGAGTCAGGTAAAGTTTTATTGGGTTTTACCCTTAGGCAATTCTCAGTGGCAGCACGGAGTCTGAAATTGTGCCTGAAAAACGGCAATAGGCTCGCCCCCTATTACATGGGACGGAAATGTGGGCGCAGAAATGATCCCCTGCCTACCCCTTCGGGGAATACAGGCGTAAGTAAATGTATGTGTATGCATGTAATAAGCTGTGGGTTTTAACCTCAATAACGATGAAACTTGTTACCAAAATTCTTGAGGTCTGTCTCTTAGATCATAGATCAGCGGACCCTAGTTTGCCTTTACACGTGGTGTTAAAAACGCTTTTATCTGCAAAACATAGGCCACTGGTAAAATGAATTTGACTAGGTATGGACCAGTAGTCGACTAAGGTACTTTTACCATGACTAAAAAGTGTTATGGTTTAAGAACATCAGATTGGAAAATTGCATGGAATATTTGCGGTTTTCATTAAAATGACATTATGAGTTCAATAAGCAGTATCTGTGATGAATGACGTATGTAGTCGGTTACAATAAACAATAAAAGCATATTAATATGTCGTATTTTATGTTATTGAATGATAACATTTTGAATAATATTCGAAATATAAAACGTGTCTCGCGACATTGGGTTTGTGATTCACGGAATGTGAATCCAATTAAAAACTATTTTCGCTGTAACTAGCGATAATTGTATGGCAATGAAGCGCTTTTATTTATGTAACTAAAGCTGATAACATACCAAACGCGTATGTAGATAATAAAAGTATGTACATGTGACAGCTCTCGTTTGTTTGGACAGATAACATTTTAAAAATATAACCAAATCGCCTGCTAATGGGTCAGTCCATTGTCAGCAGGTTATTCAACATCGAAGAATGCGTTCGGCACATTAAGGGCAAATAGACTCCCATATCTTCAGTACAAAAGAGTATTGACACAACGAAATAAGCGTATCGGAGTGTACACTAAATGTAGGTAGATATCTGCGCGGCTGGTTTACACTCATTGTTCCGTTATCATGTACGGTTAGCGCATTATATGTCCGATAAGCAAATAAATGGCCTCTCTCTGCTGAGCTGCGGTGAGATATGGCGCTCGTCACCGAGCCGAGTGCCGCGAGCCGGCGACGCGACATCTCCTATACACTTTTTGTACAGAACATAAAGAACGCTTTGTACACGGCTCCAACTGGTCGATTTTATATTTATACCCCATAGAAAACCTTTTTACTCAACTTTTTATAGTCTTGTCAAACTCGCACACAAATCCCTGCAACACTTTATGTAACGCCGTATTTTACTGTTGCCTATTTAAAAAACAAACATTCGAAAGTCGATGAAAATTATACGTAAACATTCATAGAACTCCGGCGAGTGGTGCACGGCGTAGCGAAGCTCTCGATCAGAGTGGACTCCGATTAGGTGCGGATTTTACGTCGCCGTGGGCCGGCTCAAATAGAAGCGCGGCACCGGCGCATCTCGCGTAGTAAAGGTGGCGTATTTTAGCAAATTCATTCGCAGTGCAATGGCAGCGGCGACGAAGCGGCGCTGGGTACATTGCGTTCGTTCACTTTGTGGCTATATTTAGTGGGAGCGGCGCGCCTGTGGCCGTGTGCGGCTGTGTGCGGGCGCGCGGTGAGATGGCGGCTGCACGCGGAATGCAGTCGGCCGAGCGCCTGACCTACCGTAAGTTTGTAACACTACTGTCACAGTTTCTGGGCACGCACAGCCTGCCAGCAGACTCGCGCGCACGGCCTGCTGCCACCGACACCCACCGCGCCGCACGTACGCACACAACAATTAAGGTTCCGTCCATAACGGTGAGACTCGTAAACACCACTCGACACTAATTAAGGCACGTCTCACTTGAGCATTCCGGAAATTGCTTTATACGGTTTACTTATTCGAAAAGTGGTTTTTATTATTTGCGGTACAATGGCTACGTGTTCAGAGTGAGAGTTCAAACCGCCTACAGCTGAATCCATCCACACTAGCATTATATTGAAACATTTTGAAACAACAACTTTATCATTTTATTCTCAATCCATCTGGACTGTTAGCGCAAGACATCAACGATCCTATTCTCGTATGGAGTCAATAAAATAATTGAATCAGTAATTACTTGGAAGGAGCCGCCCACATCGCACGCCATTTCCCACTGGTGTCTGTGCGATCTCTATTAACTAGTGCTCCAGTCGACCACTTTTGGGTAGTTTCAGAAAAAAAATCGATGTATTCCAGCAAAAAATAAGGTCAGCCGAGACTGACGAAATGGTTTCAATCTCGCATAAATACGTTGTAAGTTGTAGGGTTATTTCCATAATAATGTACAAGTGGTGTGATGTGTTGTTGGAGACTGTCGGTGGTTGGACAGACGTAGCCCTGAATAATGCTGAGTCGTGAACGATTGGTGTGGAGCGAGCGCTCGGGGTGCGACGGCCGCGGCGAGCGCGTCGGCGCCGGCTAGGTCAGACGCCGCTATTAGATCCGCAGATTGATCGCAGCTACGTCGCGTTACATCTATGTAACAAAAGAATACTCGCCTTTATAAGCCTAAAACATTGTCTACAACACCGACGAATTATATAATCTGTACTGCGTCATTTACTACATCGGCGCGTGTATACTTGAATACTTATGATCAAAGAAAAAATGCTAAACTGTTCTCTCGTTACATAATACATAGTTTGCATAAAAGATGCGATCATAAATACAATTGATGATGTGTCTGCGCCAATGGTTGGCTGCACGGTATTTAGGCTCGCATAAAAGGCAGGTTATAAATATTCCAAATACTGACGTCTTAGTGTTTCATTAGTGACGTAATCGCGGTTTTTATGTAAGCACAACTAGGTTTTGCATAAGGTTTCCTGTCGGGCGTAATTAGTATCTCGTGTGTTCGCCCAACAAAAACGTTTGTAAGCCCCCACTGAAATGCGAGTTCATACGGAATTACAGAACTCCATAATGTTAATTCTCCTAAATGTTAAATGAATATCTACTAAAAACTTTAGCATGAAACAAATTAGTGCATAACACGCGTATAAAGACAGGATGCGAATATTTCCGGTAGAATAACTTAGGTAGCTGATATAATCAATTTATAGAAAACCATTTAGATTTTGTACAACCTGGTGATACGGCATTAATTAATTAACAATAGAAACTGTATTTGTTTGCAAATATAATTTTAAAATTATACAATTGATATCTTAATAATAAATGATTATAATTAAAAGAATATATAATTAATTTAAATCAAAATTAATACACATTCTGATAGTAAAACATTTGTTGAACATATCTAATAAATTTTCAGTACAAAAATAACGAGTTATACTCAAAAGTTTACGAATTTAATAAAATTCAGTTTGCCACGTGTTCCTAACATTGTTAATTTGCATCAAAATGTCAATTTGTAAAGGAATGTGCTGCATTTTTTCTGCCTTAGCCTTAATGAATCTAAAGCAAGAAATTGTAAATATAATTCCTTGTATTTAAAGTTTATGACAGACTGTATACATAGCACATTCCCAAAAAATATTAAGCGCTAATGACATTGAAGTGTAGACACATTCGACAAAAATATAAAATTTATTAAGTTACGAATATAAAAGAAACGCTCTCAGAAATTTCTGGTCAGTAAACTTAAGATATATTTTCCCTGTGTTCATACTTCGCGCTGACTAAATGCTTACATGGCTGATTATTCGGATTCCCACTTCGGCAGTTTACTGAAAATTTTAACAACGTTTGTCTGTATCAAATAATTACAGATTAAATGTATTCATAATCCGAGAGGTTTTTGAAGAATTTTATTTATTACTAGCTGTGCCCGCGACTTGGTCCGCGCGGAAAATTTATTTTTAATAAGAAAATTTATAAACTAAAAATAGCCTAAGTTACTCCTTATCACATCAGCTAACTGCCAGTGCAAGTCCCGTTAAAATAGTTCCACCGGTTTCAGAGATTAGCCGGAACAAACAGACAGACAGACAAATATTGTAAAAAACGTTATTTTGGTATATGTACCGTGTATACATCCAAATGCATTTATTAAAAAGCGGTTATGTCAATATTACAAACAGCACTCCAATTTTATTTATTTGTATGTATAGAATATAGATGTCTTGATTTATTGAGATACATATGTGTAAGGAAATGCACCACTTCCTTTGAAGCGTGGCTCTATTACTATCACTAAAGGCTTTACCATTTTATCATCTCCGTGGCTCTAACACTCACTAAAGCATGGCTCTACCATTTCAAGTACTCTGAAGTTCTACCACTTTTTGACCACTACAACACCATTACCACTTTTACTTTGCCTTTTTCGTGCTCGGTATGAATTCTCAGGTAAACCGTGCATAGTTTCTTTAGGTACAGTGTGAACTTTGACGTCATCGGGTGGACTCACGTAACGTTTTATTACTTGTTATCGCAAATATTTGTTGCAATTCGCGATAATATAAGAGGTGCTTCGCAGGCCGTGCTGATAACAACTTTTATATTGGTTACTAACTCATGTTTCTATATAATGCCAATACACATGTACTTATGTAACTGATCGTTCAAACTTCTTACAGTTTATGTAAGATTTTATATTAAAAAAATATCACAAATCTTTGGAGTAAAAAGGAGCGGAGTATACAAATTACTTAAGAGATCCTTAGAATTTTCACGGCTCCTCGCAAAAAAGTTAAAAATACTTAATAGGTTCCTCTCTTTTAAATTGTAACAATTATTATAATTTGAATTCAAATTGTCATTGTATATAAATATGAAACATTTGGTATTTTAGATTACATTTTACAGCAGTGTTGCCGGGATACAGAGTTTAAAAATGATTTGTGCAGACTGAAAATAACTTATTTGATTTTGAACATCATTAGAATGTTTTTCGCTACGAAAGTAGATTTCCTCTTATTAATGTGAAGCAAACCTTGAAATTTTGTTATGTCTATCTATAGGTCATGTGGCTTTTATAGATTTATTTCTTTGAACTATTTTCTACACTATAAATAGACACAATAAAAGTTGGACAAAACACCAAAAAAGCTCTAGTTTTTCGGGTAATTTATAATACTAAATTATGGTTTTAATTTCATGGACGTAGGTGAAGTTCACAAATACATTTAGAAGCAGATTTTTTATATCAATGCTTTGATTATTACTTATATATTTTCCCCTTAAGGCAATGTTATCGTATGGGGAATAATTTATTTATTTTATTTAATATTCTTTATTGGACACCACAAAAACAAGAATAACATATAATAAAACTAAAATAAATTCTAAAAGTAATCTAAAAGTAAGTAATCTTGATCTTAATTAAATACGAACAATGTGTATGAAGCCTTAATCATTTCATCCTCTATAACCATTGGATGCAAGCGTAATCATACCATTCCAAAGCTTTTCAAAATAAGTTAAATAAAAATTCAGATCTGATTATAGATATCGCACACCTAGATCTAAACTAGGACAACTCAAAAATTGTCAATTTTGAGTTATATTTATATTCGAATGTTGGGTGAACATACGCAACTATCCATGAAGACAGATTCAATAAAACCTTATAAAATCAATGGCTAGATGGAGTTAACTTTGTTTTGTTGAATCAACGTCAGTCACCGCCTCCCACCTAAACAAGTGTATTGTTAGTTGACCTGCAGTAGCCATAAAGAATGCACGTACAAAGAATAACGAAAACGCAGACATTTAGAATTGTTACTGTTTGGATGAAACGTAATCTTGAGTTAACTAGAGTTGTTACAGTGTTGGTGACTTTTTCTGCAATATTACTTAGGATATTTTGACTTGTTCCAGTTTTGTTTGATAAGGTATGTATATATTTAGTTACTATTTTGATTTGACTCTGTTTAGTTGGATCAATATGTAAATTTCAAGTTATCCTACTTTTGTTGAAACGATTTATTCCAATGTTTTTCTATACAACGGAATGTGATATTCTATATGCATTGCATAAAAATGGTTTACGGTTTCACAAATTGACTATTTCAAAGACACTTTTTAAATCTAAACCATTTACCGCTTTGATTTTAATGAATTTTTAAGTTGACTCACTATTGCTGGATAATTTTAACTTACAATAATTGTTTCTTATTATTTCAGGGAAAATGCAGCGAGGTTGTTTTCTCGTAAATATTATCATTGAAAGGTATACATAGTGCTCTTCCACAGCTAACAAAGAAGATTTTACTATGTCTATAAATAGAGAAGTACAAAAAAAATAAAGAAAATATCCCTGTAAACACTCGCATACTGACTACTCCGGACCAAAGCAGACAAACTGGAAGTGATTTATTCAGTTTATCAAGTGAAGAAAGTTTTATTGATAACTCTGACACTGATCCAACTTATGTCCGTCAAAAGAAGAAGGCTCTTCCCCGTAAAGTGATTCCTTCTTCATCATCATCAAGTGACTATACGTCATCAAACTCTTCGAACTTTAACGATAGTTTTAGTAACTGGTAAGTAGTTCTAAAATTCCAAAACTGAAACCAGGGCTGTTACTGATATCAGCCTCAGAATTATGTTGTTAATATGAAGTAAACAGTAATAATCAGCCCCACGATCTAATATTGTTTAAGTTCTCAGGAACTTTGGTAAGGCCTAATTATCATTATTGATGAACAAGAAAAATGCAGACAATGTTGTAGTTCGAAAATTGACGAAGAAACAAGGCAAACCATTTTCATAGTTGTTGTCCCAATCCCACCACACACACCCGCCACTGTAACTCTTGTGCTCCAGGATCAACAGCGGCACGGACAGTATTGACGCCGAGCAATGAAGCTCAGCGAATCTAAGGGAACCTATTGTCATGATCCCGCAACGAAGTTAATCAGAAAGAAAATAAAGGAGGAGTTGGAAAACAAAGAATTGTCCACTTCCCTCCACAGCAAAGCGAGAGACAAAATATTGAACTATGAGGTTTCACCCTCACGTAAAAAAGACAATTACAATTGGTGAAATAAGACGCAATTAACGCACTCCCGGTAAATAACTATATGATATTTAATTAATAAATAAATAAAACTTAAAGTGCGAGCTGTAAAGTTACCTTTCAATAATAGGCATGGCAAAAACGCTGAAAATCACATAAATTCTTCCTAGATTCAACGAGGTCTGTATAATAAACAACACCAGACGTTACGTGCATACTATTGAGCATATTGTTACGCTCATCCGACCAAAGATTGGGCTCTGAAAGCATATGATGTGTGGAATATTTATATTCGCAGTCATGTGTTGAGCATTGGTACATAGGAGAATCAATCAACTTAAATGATCTTTCCATGGTTATTGGGGCCTTGCACATCTTCAGGGGCAGAGGAATATTTTAATAGGCATATACAGGGTGTATTCAGACCGTGATCGGAAACCAAGGCAGGTAATAGCTAAGGTGATTACAAACCCCCTGGCGTTAAAGAAAATTCTGACAAAAAAAAAAAATTGACTTTTTCCATACAACTATCGGTATTAAATGTACGCAGTTTGTATGGAAAACGTCAAAATTTTTATTTTTTGTCAGAATTTTCTTTAACGCCAGGGGGTTTGTAATCACCGTCGCTATTACCTGCCTTGGTTTCCGATCCCGGTCTGAATACACCCTGTAGAAGAAGTCAAACCAAAGTACAGGCATTCTTGTACACAGGACTATAGAAATCTTAACAAAGCATTTTATTTTGAAGTGAATAATAATAAAATCAGAGTATGTAAGGCATTTTTTAAGACTAAACTTGATTTAAGTAACACAATTATTAACATTTAATTATTAATTCCTATTATACTTCTCATTTAGTTTTACTTTTCTTTGAACAATTGTTTATATATTTGTATGACTAATACAGGTATAACTCAAAATGGTCAAATAAAACTGTTTCAAGTCGAAATGTTTTTCATTTTCAATACATAGTAACCAACCAGAAGTGTAACAACTCAAAAATCTGCAATTTTCGATAAAAGGGATTGAAATTAAATCCCAGTTTATATACAATGTCATATTACATGCTATTTATTAACTAGAATAATAATAAATTATATATCTCCCCTAACAAAAAACGCGGCAATACGTTTTTTTCGTCTCCTGAAAAAAGTCGTTTTTTGAGTTGTCCTAGTTTAGATCTAGGTGTGCGATTATGATTGATTACTTAAATTCGAAATAAACGGCAGTCAGTTGTCTTGGTTCTGTCTGACGTCTCTTGTTCAATTTGGAAACAACAATGACAAACTTCTACACGCGTTTACACGAGTGGTGACGTACAAAATGACAGATGAAATAACCTTAAATAATGGGATACTTTGTATAACATCAATAAATGTATTATTCTTGCAAAATTTGGGAATAATAGGACCGTTTTTGGTATTTAAGTATTAAAAAAGTAAAGAATAGGTTATTTAAAGATTTTTTGAACTATTATGATCCGAATATACAGAAACAGCTAAGCCGTTACTAACAATTTAAGTAGGATAATCTGAATATACAAAGGAAAAAGGAAGGAAGATCAAACTTTAAATTGAATTAAAATTAATATTCAATAAACCTACAAAGATTATCGACTCTTTCATGCTTGCTCTTTGTTATTTTGTTCCATGGTTGTTCTTTGCTCTGTTCACATTTTTATTTTTTTAGTGCATTCTATAGGTCTCATAATCAAATCTTTAGAATCATAAACATCTTTTTTATTATAAATTTACATTCGTTTGTTTTTCTCCGTCATAGCTGAAATGCATTACTTTTTTCGATGTTATTCAGTAATGATATTGAATGAACTTTGATTCAACTTTCTGAGATCAATGTTTTTTTTTGTCAATTTATAATTTATATGGCACTTAATCGTTTAATGTACACATATCTTCAATGCTAAAACGTAAAATATGATGCTTTATCAACGATACTCTCCACTCCAATACATTTAGCATAAGTATGTAGAACGGATAAATAAACAAATCCGGACTAAACTCATTAACATTGATGACAAAAATGATTTGAATATACGTGGTTTATAAACACGTCGAAACGATAGTGAAGCCAAAAAGCCGTCATAGTTAGAATGTGTTGATTTTCGCATTTCAACGAAGGTGGAGCTAATTTGTTTTACCTACACGTTGACGTGACGAGTTATGCGGAATTTTATCGGTCGCCATACATTTGCAGAATTTTGCTATCAAAGATATTTGAATGTTATTGCAATCATATGTCTGATATCTTTGCTATTTACCGTACTATGAACGTGCTTTTCTAAAGATATATTCAAAGATATTAGAGACCATGAACCATCATCCGAAGAGATTTAAGAACAAAAGGAAAATCTTTATTAAATTCCTATTTATTGCTTTGGTGTATTTTATTCTAACATAATTTTTTTTTTGGTAATAATTTATTCAATGATTATTAAAAATACAATTGCATATTTTATTATGACACATTAAGTTATTAATAATATTAATTTATTTCCCAATTTAATAAATTGAATTTTGTACCGTTTTTCTAAAATGGTAGTATGAAAAAAAATATGGAAATCACCACGACAAAATCAAAAGTTTTTTAGTCTCTCTTAACCACAAAACAATTGTTACTCTACAATGCGTGTCAGCCGTTTGTTATACATAACAATACGACCAAACCGTCCATATCAACCCATACACATTCCAGTGCCGAGCATGGGGCACGTGGATATCCTGTCGCTGATATAATGTACCCAGACTTGCAATCTCACTTGCTTTTTAACTGATAATTTATACGCGATAAGGATATTTTTGACGAATGAATGACTATCCCAGAACAGTTTAATTCGGCAGATGATAATTATAATGCCAACCGCCAACCCGCACTGGGTCAGTATGGTGGACTAAAGCTTAATCCCTCTCAATGGTAGAGGAGACCCGTGTCCAACAGTGGGACGTATACGGGCTGATGATGATGATGATAATAATGCAGATAATAACATTGATTTTTGAACTGTTCGCAATGGTGCATAATAGAATAAACGTGAAATAGATGAACCGCTGAACGAATTTAATCCACTTTTTAATAACATTGTTTTGACTAACTAAACTGTCGCAAGCGAAACCGCAGACAAAATTTGAGAATATTAATTAAAGTCATTTTTTACTACTGATACAAATAAAATCTGGTTCACAAAATATAGATTTTATTCATGTATAATATATACATACAGCGATAGAATGTTGGAAGTTCTAAAATATGTAATGAATCATAATAATCCACTTAGAACTTGCTCATTTAGCAATCACTGATGATTCTCTAACAGATTTACAAAATTTCTGTTAAAAGACTTTTGTAACAAAGATAATCTCCGGAAACATTTAATCAAATAACTCCCAGCTTTTACGTTACGAGCCATGAAACGATATAAATGTAATAGTATTTCATGTTATGTGTCCTTGTATTCAAATGCGGGGTGACTTAATGTACATCGCTTATACGGCAACTTTATGAGGATTACACAGGCTCTCGAGTAATTAGGGGAGAATGTTTGACATGTTAGGGATGATACAGCCCGTAACAGATTGAACCGAATTATAATACAAGCAAACCGAGAGTTTCAGATTAATTGGAAGAATATTTCCTGTTAATATTTCATTATTATTATTTTCAATATTTTTAGTTAAATTTAACAAAATAAAATTCATCTGTATAAGTCTTTGGAAGGGATCTATGAATACTCAGACGGTAATTTCATTTCATCGTTTCAATTCAATTTATTCCATTAATCAGCGTGAATGCTAAGACAACTTTGTTTTGCTCGCTAATTGATTTCTTTACCAAAATCTGTATTTAAATAATAGAGTCGGTTCCCTACGTAAAATATAGCACTGATGAAAATAGAATTTTCCTACAATTGAGAGAAACATTGGTGAGCCAAGCTGGCCTGATGCGCATTCGCAGACCTCGCATACCGTATTAAACAATTCGGAATTCAATTTATCTTGAAATTTGCATCAAAACACTTTGAAAAGTAAAAAGTGCTTGCTGTAAAAGATACGAGACCCATCTCCATTTAACTATGTCCTTTGGATTCTATATCAAAAGTTACAGTACTAATCAACTTAATATTCCTGTAGCTATCTACTCCAAATATCATATCGCGTCTGGCATCTTTAGATATCACAAATGGATGTCAATCGACTGTGCTCAGACGCAGAATTGTCCATAATTTTGTCTAGACGAAACTTACATATTACTTTTTCTCTAGATTGTTCCCTCTGTACGTCGCATAAGTAACAGCAATTACTGATTAAACACGCCAACTTTGATCACTCTGTGAACATCAACTCTCACTTAGCAATTGTTATTATGTAAAATGAGAGAAAATAAGGATGCCTCGCACTATCTACTGGCCACGGCTATACAGTAAAACCACTTATAAAATGCACGTGTTTGATAACAGCTCTTTATACCGACAATGCACTTATCTAAAAATGTCAAACTGGTAGTAATATCAGCTGATAGTTTATATGTACTTATTTTCATGTGTCAAGTTTTTCTGAAAGCACTAATTGGCTTAAATCCTATTCAGCCAACAAATTATCAAAAAATATGAAATTCTGCCTTCCGAGGATACTTTAACTAGATCATTATAAAGTTGTGATCATTATGAGTAGGTATGTAAATATATTCTGTATTCTTTCGATAACATGCAATTCGGATGATCCAATACTTTAATTTTTCTCATGAAATTTGATCAATTTAGTTCTATATTTATTATCGGTAAATAAGTAATTTAGAAATTCAATCGTAAACCGTAATCCTCTTATTTTGATAAAGGTGAAACGCTCCCTGTCCAATAAAACAAAACAATGCTGTTCCTCAAAACAATATGGAAGTAATCCTTGGTTAATTATTCGATTGTATCTTATTGTATTCGAATATTAATCTGAGGAATTTAATTTGAGGTTAAGAACCTCCTAATAATATTTATTTACCACTTCTCAGTAACGATTCATAATGTCCAGTCATCTTCGATTAATCGATTATTGTCATCGAGTAATCTTGATATAAGCATTGGCGTCGCATCAAATCAAGCTTGTACAAACGTAGTTAAGCGATGATTGCTCTGATTGTGGGTATGTTGGAAACGTTCCGCTCGTCACGCAGACCGCGTATGTAACTGATAACGGCCTCTGTTACTCTGTCACAAGCCCACACACAAGTACTTACCTATGATAAGAAACAATCATAATAGCCATATGCGAGTTACCAAACCATCTCAAGTACCACATTTCCATAATATGCTATTGTAGATACAACTTTTTTTTTCAAAGAGAAATTTTTGTAATAAAAATTGTTATTAATTGTACCACCAACATCAGTTTTAATAATTTCTACAGCTGGTCACGTTACAAAACTTTAAAAAGTTATATGCAGGAAGAATAAATTTATCAAAAACGTTATCTTTTATTTTCTTTATTATTCTTCTTTCCTTTATCTTTGTTGGTGCTAATAAGTTTTTAGTGCAATTAATGAGTCATGCACTTTGAAGAAAGACTGTTACTGGATTCTATAACTCTATTGTGTTATACGTCAGCGAGACCGGTTGTGGAGGCCGCATGTGTCATACCTCTTGGAATAAAATTATGGTCACTTGTAACTACATTGAAATTAACGCGTGTATATGAAGTCATTGCATTATTGATCGCTTTCTTTGGTGTTGTTTCATCGTCTTTTTTACACGAGTATAATTATTAACTCACGTTATTGTTTTACGCCTATTAAAAATGAATTAATTAGCCATTAAAACCTTAAGTAGAACTTATCATGCTCCTGATCTGTTCCTAATATATATATATTTTTTGGGGAAATACATACCAGTCTTATCAGTCGCCTTATTTTCTTTCATTTCTTACCCTACAACATCTTATCTTTGGCATACTCCTTCCCGTCTATCCACAATCCACATAAACGAGAACTATGATTATTCGTTACTAATTGTTGTTGTTAGATATGTACGTCGCGTGTTGATCTAAAGTTGTTTTCTAAAATTAGAATCTCTGGTCTACAATTTATACAAACGAAGTTTCATGTGACGGATATGTTTTGAATTAATATTGAACCTTAATAGGATAATAATTGAGATATTACAGGCAATCTAATATGATTTGTTTCTGGTTGTTACTTAATGTGTTTTCTTAGATTACGTAGCACTAACGTTACTCGTCATGGCACTTAGATTATCGTACAATTACATTCCAATGGAAATATTACTAGCTTTAATGTGTATTACATCAGACAACAGTTATTTTAGTTAAACGTTTTCGATTAAATAGAAAATACACGAACTTAGTGTGAATAACAAGGAAATAAATACTTGTAATCTACTACCTTTTTATGTACTATAAATTGACGAATATTAAATTAAATTTAGAAGCAAGTTTAAATTGTTGTTATCATTCTGAAACGTACCTTCCATTATTTGAATTCTCTTGAAATTCTTCCTTTTGTTTAATTTCAAATTTAGTTAACTTTAAAAGTAATCCGAAATAAAACTATGACTATCTTCCTAGACTGCTGTCTACTTAAAATCTTCTTCCGCGTACTCATTGCACCTATTAACCAAGCGTTTATTTCAGCTTACGTAACTGTAACATTTTACACGTTTCAAACTACAACAAAGCGTTTACTGTAAAAATCGCCCTAACAGTTTACAAGAGCATTAACGTCAACGCAATTATAGACTAAAAGGCAACTACGAGAGACGTTAAATTTCTGGCATCAAGGAGTACCTGATAAGGGACATGGCTTACTCTCCGTGCCACCAAGTCGTCAATAATTGGAGCCATTAGCCGGCAGGTGGCGCGCCGTCAAATTATTTAGCAGCTACATCGCAAATGAACTCACTGAAATTTTCACTTTGAAGTTGGAACCTAGTTGCCTTTGCTGTAAGATTATTAGTTATTTACTTAAGAGAGTTTACGCAGTTTTAGCGTAATTTGAAAAAAAAACAGTACTTCTCGAACCCCTTAAAATTGATGAAAGACTACAAACATGTTAATTACCAATTCTTTTAGGGAATATTGTCATCTAAGAATATTGTAATCAAATAGTAAGTGAAGAAAATTTTAAGATTTTTGTGTAAATTTTGATAAATAACAAGGTAACTGAACGAAGGTTTTTATAAATTCAATTTTAAAGTCATTTTCGAGGCTGAAAATTCGGGTTAATTTATAACATATTTAATCAAAATAAAATGTTGTAGAATCGAAAATATCCCCAAGCAAATAGTTAGTGAAAAACATTTTAAGATTTAAATCCCTTATTCAAGTAAATAAATAAATAAATAAAATAATTATTTATTTTATTTATTTATTTATTCAAGTAATAAAAAATCTAAGGCATTCGAAATATTGAGAAATTACTGTCAATACAGTATTTCTTTGACCCATATACGAGTGTGATACTTAATTTAATAAAACAAAAACTTTTTATAATATAAGAACATGTACTTGAAAACGTACAATTATTATTTTTTTGAAGAATTTTCACTTATTTGTTTTTAAAATGTACTATAAAACGCTGCCTGCGCACAGCTCGGTGCAAATCAGTCACATAGAGGACGTATCGCTCTGCGCTCCGTCGATTTTTAGTTTCGTCGATGTTTTCACGGTTATCTGACTGCTTTCCGAACAAAGATGACTATATAAGTGATGTATTTAACATTTTATAGATTCAATAAACATTGCTCATTCATTTTCATTGCATATCATTAACTATCGACGCTCATATTTACCGAAATTGTCTGTACGGTTAAGATCATTGATTTTGTCATTCAAACCTATATGATATTACTCATACTCTCTTATTTATATTTACTTAGTAAATAAAACATAAAACCTATTCCATTTCTTGGTGAAAAATTTCTTTAAAAACGTTTAAAGCCAAGAAAAAAGAGTCGGGATAACTTCGTTGCATTTTTAAAAATTAAATTATGAGGCTCAAGGAAAAACATTAATTTCTTCTATACTTTATGTATAAAAAAATCTAAATCAAATGGAACAAAGGTATGTGTGTGACATTTCACAGAAACTCAACGTTACAACGTTAGGAGTGTTACATTTCCAACATATATTCCTATACAGGCAAAGGAAAAAATAAAAGAATAATTAAAAACTACGAACACAAACAAAATATATGAAAATAGAATACGTTAGCGCATGTTTTATTTGCATACGTGTAAAACCTGTGGCGGTTACTATTTACGGTCTTTACAAAACCTTTGTACCACCCGACACCTCACCTCGTCGAAATTTCGAACAACCAAATTGTTACTCAACTTTCCAACACTCGGCTCTCGATTTTCGCCCCAAACTCCGTGACATTTTAAAAGATTTTCAATTCTGGCACAATTTTAGTTTTATACATTGTTAGCGGAGACTTGAAACGTTTTCTTAAGTTGTGGTGAACCTCTTTCGACTGAGCTGAGATTTTATGTGAATTATTTGCTTTTTGTTTCAGGTACGTAGGAGTTTGATCTACGAGAGGCTTAAATTTAAGTCGTTGTAAGTACCTATATCACACGAACTTTAATATCAGCAACTATAGACACATAAAATGTTCCTTTTAAATAAAATGTACTATACATTAGCTACTTACTATGCAGAAGACCTTCAAAGTACGCAAACACAGCTAACTTAAGCCGCGATTACTACGCAAAATCGATGACAAAAGTAATACCACTCCAATTCTTTCGTGTCCTTTATTAATTTTAAGTATAATTTGGTTTAAGTGTCATGCACAGAACTCCCATTGTACTTCCATTTCGTGCTACAACTTAACGCTGTTAATAGTAAGCTGGGGCCAGACGTGGACCTTCCATTAAATCAGAAAGTTCATAACCTCCATCGTGTGCCCGCATTAACCCAACACGAGAACCAATCACGTGTCGACTTAGCCCCAGCCGATGTACAACTAAACGAATTTCGGCATTCATATCGTGGCATGACTTAATGGCTTCGTGTTTTGGGGTTCTTGACTTACTTTGTAATATTGATGGAGGCAATGTCAAGGGCGTGCTACTGTTCCGATTTTATTAAAATTATCTCACAGCAAAGGGCTTCCGGGATAAATATAAATAAAAATGTTCGATGCAGAAAGAATTTGAACATTGCGCGTATTTTCTTAGCTTTTTAATATGGCGCAATAATGATAAGCTATTCTCAAGGGAAGCCTGGCTAATGAAATTACATTCGTAGCTTGAATAAGGGGATTAAGAGGGCGAATAATAAGGAAAATATATAACATGGTATTTTCCACAAAAGAGGTTTTGATAGTGAAAAATAGAAACTTAAACTTATTTTGTCGCGTTTAAAAGTATTTTTTAGAATTTATTTTTAAATTGATTTTAACAAACAACTAAATTAGTTTCAAGTTCACATTTAGTACTGTTGCGGAATATAAGTAATAGTTTGTTCTTAGAAAACATTATGACTGTTAATTTTAATTGTGTTTGCTTTCGTTCTTTGCATTTTATGTAGTCATTGCAATAGTATATATGCTAAATAATTTTGCAATATCGTCTCATTGCTGGGCGCGGAACTCTTTATACTAAGTAGACTAAAGAGTCGGACTTTAGACCAGCCTAGGCTTCTGCGGCTTTGTCGACTAAAAATACCTACAAAATTGCTTCTAAATAACTCAGTAGTAAGCTCCTACCACACGATATTTTCTCCGCTATTTCAAGCGCCTGGTCATTCATCATCACTCCCGCTTCATCTATGTATACGCCCTATACAAGCATATTAAAATAAATCAAGAAGCATTCCTGTAATTTATATTTGATTGTAAACCGCGGCACGTATCGCATATTTTTAGATGTTTTATTGCTAAGAGCTCCATTGATGTATACGATATTCGTTTGACCGCAACATTTTGCCCGCTACGTCTTATGTGGCAAATATTTGTCGAGTAACCGATCATCGACATTGTGGAAGGTCGAACGAAATGTCGAACATTCTACATGCGATACTTTCATATAAAGTAAACACGGGGCGGACGGGAGAATTATTCTTCGTGTTTGCCAATGTGCAAAAAAAAACATTGTGGTTGCCAATATAATCAGATACTATTTGTTTATCCATATACGCAACCCACTGTGCTGTTTCTTTATTTGCAATCTTTATATGTTTGTAAAGGTGTATGTTTTCGATATGAAATGCCTTCGTTGATATTATGTCAAAATCAATACTTTTTGATTTTTGTTTTGATCGTGAGATAATCATAAGTTTATACTATTGGTTGAAAATGTGTTGTAGCTAGCACAGAAAAGCTCAAAAAAATTGAGCGTCGCACGTTGTCTACGTTAAGATTATGTATATTGTATCAAAAAGAGATTTCCGATTAATCCTAATGACATGATCGATCTAGAGCTATTTACTATCGATTGAATACTAAAATTATACTATAAAAGGCTTTAAAGAAGATAATTTCGTTGGTTTAAGTAGCTTATTTCTTTATTTCCTATATTTCTGCAAAGCTATCATTAAACTCCTTAAACATGAAAAAAAGACTATAAAACACTGATATTTCTTGTGAATTATCAAACATTTAGCTCAGTTAATCCCATTTAAACGTTAAAACACAAGAGAAATTCCTGAAATGCCCCGATGTAGTTCCTTTCTACAAAATAAAACTTCGGCATATAAAATAAAAGCGATGTATTTCTCTCACAAACCGAATTATTTCAGAAGTTTCTGCCGCTGTATTGTTTTTTCAAATAATTGTATCTTATTCCTGGATTCTTTTTTATCCTTAATGTAAAAGTAACTACGGTTTCCATTTCTATATTGTGTTGTTATTCGCAAAAGTTTTCTTGAACGCTATATTTTTTTACGCCCTAAATAATAAAGTCCTAATGTACCTACAGTATTTATAGTAGAATAACTTATAGAAGTAAAAGCCGTTAAACCTATGTTGCGTCTTTCTATAAGAAAGAATTGAGTTGCGCTAAACATTAATATTAGTTAAAGAAAAATATCGTTCACAATTCACAGAATTTGTCAACAAAAATGCAAATTTCCACATTGGCGCATGACATGACGTTAGTCGATTGTACACTTAGGACAATCAAACAATACTAATATGTGAAAACATTTGTATCTGGGCAGTCATTTGTTCCTTATACCTTTGCAAATCGTTTTCCACGTATCCCGCATGTGTGAATAGTCACGCGTCATAACATAATTAGAATATGAATAACGCGGTAACGAAGCGCGTATAATGTAAAACAAACGTCATAATTAATGTTGTTTTATTTAATTGTACAATAATTTTAATCACCCATAAGTGCATCATCCGCGAATTATTTACTGTTCTGTTCAAATCACGAACGTTGAACACGAAACAATCCGTGATCTGTTTGTGTTGCGGTGTTTCCGTGTGTCCATGTGTTCGCCCGCGAAAGCTAGCACGTCGCCGCATGCTGATTTAAAACAACGGAATATTTCAGTCGAAACCGTAGTGGTTAACTCGAATTCCATTCGTTCACGCTGGTCAATGAAATTGCTGCGTTTTTGTACGTATTTTATGAGAAACCGACAATGTTCATTCGCTGATTTCTCTTTATAGTTTTACCTTTGTAGGTACTGTTACAGCTGTAGCATTAGTCATCCGTTTGATGTTTAAAAACGTTACGCTTCCTACTTTTAAAGAGACTGACACATTAATTGCGAGTTTATCATGTACAATTGCTGAGTTAACATTACGGAATTAATGGAATCATTCATGCTTCGCTTAGATCCGCTACGCTGGAACTATTGTGCATTTAATCGTATTTTCACCTCCGTATCATTGTACAAACATCTGTTACACTAGCATTCTTTGGAAACATTATATTGTTTGAATTGAGAGTTAAGAGTTAGTTCCCGTTGATGACTTACTAATCTTGACAGCCTCAATGGCGCATTTAGGACCTTGCACTGACATATTTATGCCATCAACTGCCATATCATTTGTAGTTTTTATGATAACAGACCGTCATCTTGATTTAGGATCAACTATGTTTGCAACTTCTGAATATTTATAATAAAATAGTACCGAAGAGGACTTAAAATGACCAAGTTAATTTTAATACCATGTACTAAAAAAAGTGCTAAAAGTATTAGAATTCTTAAATGAGCAGATAGATTAGCAAAGTCTTAACATATTGTGATGTGGCATTCCCTATTACCTACGCAGCGGATGGAATGCAAGTTGCCCGGCTCGCGAGTGGACGGTGAATCATATCAGGCGATAGGTGGTGCGACGCTGAGGTCACGTGGTTCTACGATGCCGTCATCTGTTTTACGTCCACACACTACTATTAAGGATGCCTCCTAAACATTACTAAAACTTAATCTATAAGCAATACCTATTACGCCAACATTACGTGGCGATAGTTTCGCTTTCATTAAACACGCGCGCATTACCACTATCGAAATATTCATCGTACGTAACCTGTTATTAAAGCGATGATTTTACAACGAAACAGAACCAACTGCTATGTAATTGCCGTAACAGTAAATGTGGGAAATCATAATTTGATCTACGAATTCATGTAATTCCGCTTTAATAGTTCAATGTTTCGGACAATTTAAGTGTAAACGCGTGGAATGGATGGTATGCGGTGCCGCAGAGAATACGCTGGTCAATTCAATAGGGATCCATAATAAAATGTGATAACTGTCAAATCATTTACATCGTTTTCCTCTTTATGATGAGCTGTATAGAGATGTTAATCGTGTGACAGCCGGCCCTACGTTGAGGTCGATATATATCGGGGGCGTTTATTGGCGAGAATTGGGCGCATCCCGGTTGTTCGACGAAATCGCTATCCGTCCTACGCGCGGCTATTATCTGATGGGACTTGCTTCGGACAAACCAGGACTCGATGTGACGTAGCTGCAATGAAATGTTAACCTTCCGCCATCAGCATACCTGACCAAACTTGTACCATTTATTATAATTGTTTTTGATTAAAGCCATTCACCTTTTTATTATTAATCGAAGCTAAATACACATGTTATTTATACTTCCTTGGTACTTCCTCATTAGTATCGCCAGCTGCAAAATCCTTCAAGAGCTTTATCTTTTACTTTCATTTGAAAGAAACATAGTAACAAACTCGATTTCTTTTCAGTGCATGATGATGCATGTCATAATATTGATTGTCCATAAAATACGTGGGTAGTTGTCCAGTGGCCCCCTTCCGTCTGGCAACAGCGGTCTCGTTAACGGCTCATTCATCGGCGACCATCTGGTTATGTGCCGCGCTGCCCTTTTTATCTCATGCCCTATTTTGAAAGACTGTCTATAAATTATTTAAGATACGTAATCATTAAAACCTTTATAAAGTGAAAATAAACCAATGTTATTTTTAAACAGAGTATTTCCACCAATAGTTTTTTAAGTATTTTGTGATCATTTGTAAAACTAATCCTCGCATATATTAACTGATTATGTACAACAGATTTACGAGAGTCCAAAGCCAGGTAGTAATCAAAACAATTATTGTAAGACAAATATAATAATAATAAAACACTTGCAGTGAAAGAACATAGCAAGTAAAAACGCACAATACCAAATAAGTGTTCATTATTAGTAAATTGCTCGGACATTTTTTAAGATATTGTACAGTCCAGTCTCACGCACACACTACATGAACAATATGTAGTTTGTGATTGAATAAGCTCAATTGGTTCTTTGTACTGTTACATTGTTAACTCGTAGCTCATGTCGTGTTTATTTCTGTTCATTGATGTATTGTGGCTACCTTCCAGATGAGATACAAAGAACCGGCTGCGGTGTCTGATAATTTCTTTCTGCATCATATAGTTCGGTTACATTAAACTCAAATATTTAGTCTACAACTAAAAAGTTAATTTCTACTAGGGTTATGTTCTGTATGCTGGACTATGGCTTAAGTGCAGAACCAAACTCATAAATATTTAAACCCAAAATGTCAATGTGATGTTAAATGAAATAACTCTTTCGTGTCTGAACCTGAGGTGACCAGATCAAAATAAGTATTGCGTTCTGGTTCATAAAATTACCTGTTCCCAATAATATCAACGATAGTTGTGAATTGTGAAACCACTCTATAGTATAAAAGCCGATGAGAAGTAACAGCTTAGATCACCTTTCGTTTGATTATAGGAAAAGATTATAGGAATTCCAATCACCGACTTGTTTTTCCTTTTCAAAGCTCAAAGAGCGTCAGTTAATTACGGTTATCTTACTATCTGACATGAGTCTGTAACATTCCAATGTTAAGCATAGCTCTCTATACCTACAAGCGACTGAACAAGATCCACCTAATAACGGAAATTAAATAAAAAAGCATTCCGTTTAATAAACGTAGCATTCCAATGAGAACTCAATATCGAGTAAAACAAGCAGAAAACAACTGTTAAGTCAGTGAGGATTGTGAAATGAATGAATGGTTTACTGGAACCGAGACCCCGCTATTGCAATAGTGTCAACTTCCGCAGCCGTTCTGCGTTAGTGAGTATTAACCCGCTCTCCGACATCATGATTGATATAATTCCAACGGATGCAGCCACGGCCTCCTAACTTAGCTGAATGACAGCCGGCACGACGTGGGAGATGCGGGTTTCGCTTTCCACTAGCGGTGACACAAAAAACATGAACGTTCTATGGAAATATATTATAAATATACACTTATTTATCGATGAAACTTGATTAAATTTCAAAGGTGTGTAACCTATTATAATTTACAGAACATCAGGAACAGGACAAAACAAAAATAAAATAATATTGAATGAAACACTTTTTGCAAATGATCTTTAAATGGTTTTAATCATCGAACATGAATTAATTACACATGCTTTATATTCCAATGTAAAGATTTCACTTCCTAGATTATATTGTATTTATGATCGTGGCGGTTTCCAGGTTATAAATAAAATACTCAAAAGAGACAAGCTTAGAAGAAGAAAATATTTACTTTCATAACATTACTTTTGAGCACGGAGTCTGGAAATGTGCCCGAAAAACGGCAATAGGCTCGCCCCCTATTACGTGGGACTGATACATACTTGGCGAAATGTGGGTGCAGAAATGCACCTCTGCCTACCCCTTCGGGGAATACAGGCGTGAGTTTATGTATGTATGTATGTACATTACTTTTGAAAAATTTCGAATTGATTTTCAAAGATTTCCCTATCAAAAAATGCTATTTACAAACACTTAAATATTCAATTTGTTTTCTACTTCAGACACTTCAGTTAACTTTTTTCTATTCCCATTCACTATAATTGAATTATACGTACTTGCAATAACGATTTAGCCAGCATAGTTATGTTCAGCACGGTCCTGTGAAGTAATTTCGTGCTCTGTGGCATTCTCCGGTCTACACGAAAGTATTCCAAGGCGAATTTTAGGTATTATGTTCTGCATGCTTCGGAAATATTCGATTGTTGTTAAATTCGGTGTAAATTTGACGCAAGCTACGCACGCTAGTATTCAGTGAACTGTCTATATTGGTGTACACAGTGGCGTGCCTAGGGTCTCTAGCTAGGGCAAGCCCAAATTTTTATTACGGTTTTTATAGTGTATTTTTTTTGGTCCAGAAAGTCAGAGAACTAATAAATAATATACCTACCGAAAATGATTTACTTTCAAGATTTTGACATATTGATGTATATTATAGTACTGGCCCAACAAAGAAATAATTATTTGTCGCTAGTGATAGGTAGTACCAAAAACCATAAAATGTCGGCGAAAATTATTAGAACAATAATATGTCCAAATTGTGCACAAACGTCGTGTCTCTCTAAATTTGAATGCGAGATGTTATAACATAGACACGGAATAGGTATATCATATTGAATTTTATTAGACAAATAACTCGACTCGAATTGGTTTCAAACCACATAATTAAAAAGTAAACAGTCAAATTCTAAAAATGACCTATACTCATAAGTTAATTTTCATGTCGTGACCTTGAATGCAAGTTTTTTTGTTGAACAAAATGATAAATAATATGTATTAATCTTAGAAATAATACGATGATGATCAACGCGAGAGTTTTGAAATTTCGTGACATAGGTAATTAACGAGAAATGAATACTTCAATGCGTTGTTTACATAATCAGCCCATATACGTCCCACTGCTGGGCACGGGCCTCCTCTACAACTGAGAGGGTTTAGGCCTTAGTCCACCACGCTGGCCTAGTGCGGGTTGGCGGACCAATGCGTTGTTTACAATATTGATAAAAAGAAATCAAAGTATGTAGTATTGTAAATTTTAATGCATTCTACAAGAACCAGGTAAATTATTTAAATCATTACAACAAGAATTCCACACATTTTAAACATTATATAAAATATGCAACACAAACATAATATAACCTTTTCGTATGGGAACATTCAACTATTCAATTAGTTATGTACTTACTAATCGGATCTATTAAGCGCCCTCATAATTTTTTAACAATTAGAGAAATACTCGAGTCTGGCATATGGAGGTTTTGGTTTGGACAAGTTACGAGACGTTTTTTCACAGTATAATTTAATGAATTTACCTTATCTTCGAAGAGCAAAACATGCACACACTTTAAGTCGCCACAAGGATTAACAATCAACATCACTCATCTTTTATAATCACTGTAGTAATATTCTAAATACCACAACAAATTCTATTTAACTTGGTTCTTTCGCTCAGTAACAAACAACTGTTTGGTGAACTAACAAGTAAACGTAAAGAATTAACAACGTGTGACGTTAACAAACAAAGTGTGCTTCACATCACTGCACTCCCGATTGCACGCAGCTCAGTTCAGAGCGAAAGCGGGATTCTTAGGTCCATGCGAAAGAGATAGAACTAGTAAAGTGAAGCCAGGTTTAAAGCCCACGAGATAGAGGGAGATTCAACATTGATGTTTACTCAATTTTTTTTTTCCAATTCTCCCATATATTTTTTTTGGGAAGGCAAAGGGTTCTAACCCATACAGCCTCGTCATAGTTAAGTTTAACATAAATAAGTATGAATTATGAATGATGATTATGATGAATGATGAAAGAAAAAGGGCGGGAAATTCTCAAACTGGAGGTGCGACCCCCGTCCCTCCCACATACAACCCTTAATCCCTTCACTACAATAGTGAACAGAGAATCAAGCACCACTCGTCGATATTGCACACATCGCATCCGATTCAGCCCTCGCCTCCCCCCTCCCCGTCCTACTGCATCGGTGGGACCGTCCCACCTGTATTAGGGGGCTCCTCCATCCTCTATTCCTCTCGCCAACAATCACCAGAAAAGACAAGACTCACCAGATACAGCGCGACAGGGAAGAAAAAAGGGAAAACTAAATCAAACACACCACAGTCCACACACAACATCGACAAGCAACACTTAATCCCCTGTTCACCACTATCAAGAAAAAAATAAAAATTATATGTGAGAAAAACAAAAAACGCGCCCTCCATTCCGAACACTTCCCGCCCTTTTTTCTGTTTACTCTAAACTATTGACGTTCGTGCGCCCGCGTTTCGTTTTTTGAAATTATATGGGCAGGGATATGGCGCGCGGCGGCGCGGCTGTATGGCGGACGGCGGCGCGGCCAAAATACGTAAATTTCTGTTTTTTGGTTAAAATATTTTGTTGATTGTATTGAATTATGGAATATCTAGTTTATGTTTCTTATTCGGAATTACGTAAGGCAAGCTGGGCTTTTGGGCTTCTATGGAAGTACCGCCACTGGTGTACATGAATTAGACTCACGCAAATATTCATGAGGGGTAGCGAGAGACGCATTTCTGCGTTCTCGTTTTACAAATTGTTTTTTAAATAACAGAGCCGGGCCTATTGTCATATTTATTTATTAATTTCGGGCTCATTTCCACATTCCGTGCTACTACTGACTATTTTCTGATTAACACAAAGCTGATTTCTCACGATCGCATGGCACAAACTTGTGCCTCGAGACAACGAGGCAGTCAGGAAATCCGTTTAAATTCTCTACAGAAGAAATGTTAAATTTTGGGAGAATCATTATAAGCGTTCTGCATGTGAAATGATAAGAATGCAAAATTTTATCGGTTCTGAGTGGCGCAGGCAACCGTTCCCGTAGTTAATTCAATCGGATGCGCTCGACAGATAGCTGGCCGACCCCGGCCGGCCGGTCCGCCCTTTAGGGAAATGGTTTGAACAGTTGCTTTGATTCCATGCCTCCCGCCTAAACTCACCAAATATCACCCCGCCTGTTTCTGCTCGGTACATTTATTTAATCTAACGCCAATAATAAAGCAGTGAAATCGTGTGAAGTGAACTCCCTTGATATCTTTACGTAAGACACTGTGAAAGACAAACCTGTCCCATAATTTTAAAATCTCTCAGAACAGGGAGATTCTACTAAGCGTTATGATTAGGAGGAACAATTTCCCGACGGGACAGAAAGCATCATTTCCTGAGAGTTCACAAGCTGGGGCGGAGCGGCGCTCTTCAAAATATTATTTTAAGCTTCCGCAGCCATCTTTCAACACACTACATTCTTCGACATTATTTCCATACAAATTTTTGCTACTAAATTAAGCTTTGCGAAATGGGTAATGAGAATTCCTTTTGAAACGAACTACGGTACTAAAAGCAAATGATCAAAGAGTCACTATTGATTTTATGTTCGGCACAAACTGCACTCAGACGGAGCGTGCTCGAGCACACATATGTTCGTGTGTAGTGTGTAATATTGTTATTTATCTTTGTCTCACTTCACAAGACCATACAATTCAAAATGTACTCACGAATTATAGCCCGCTTTTTGCTTCCGTATGCGCGTCTCCAACTAACTCGAGCCAAAAACGCAAATGTGCGATTCTCCATTTTAATTCTTTTATGTCTGCGCTATTTTAAAATGCGAGACCCGTTCGAAATACAATGTGCACACACTTCGAGTTATCAAGTACACATCGGAGACACCATGCAACAATTTCGTCTTACATGCATTATCCTGAGAATATAAAAAGCAAGTCTGATATTATTTATGCAGCGGAGGTCGCTTCCTTGTTCATTGTAATATGCGTTGTAGGTGTTTAGTCTTAAAGGAATACCTTTGCGGCGAATGCTTCCGTGAAATATATTTATGTAGCCCCGCCGAGCGCAACCCGGAAGCAGTTCAATTAAGTCTGGTATTTAAGGTTGCCATCCGACGCCAAGCTCTGATTGCGCCTCACCTCCCCCTTCCCGAGGGAATTTCTATCTTCCTTTTAATTTTCGAATACAATAAATATTCTTTCCCCAACATCTTTACGATGAAACGGAGATCATAAATCAGAAAAATTAAACCTTCACTTGACAAGACATAAATACGTTCCGTCGTGCTTTATGAAGATTTCGCATTGATGTGTTTTTACAAAGTAAATTTTCAGAATCCACGAAGTCATTGACAATCCGTGTTTACGATCTTTGTTCGGAAATTGCCTGTTATATCAAGAAAATACAAAGTGACAGTACTGGTACTGCAGAAGTAAATTATAAACGGCTTTAAAGGGTTGACTGGGCTCGGAATTTTGTACCAAAGACATACCGCGTTTGTTAGTCTAGCCCGTTGACGTCAGCGATCCTTAAAGTTCATTTATAGTTTTATTCTATTTGTAGACATGTTGACGTAAACAACCCTGTAACATGAAGATTGACGGTTTTGAATTATGGTATATTTGCTCTTTATGATCGATCTAAAGCAGACTGTTTATTTCAGTATTTTTCGAAGCAAACTTACTTCTGTATTGGTAGCCAGTTGAATTAAAAATGATTAATACTTCACAGTTAAACGTGTATTTTTTCGAAAACCCTTCACAAATATGCAATACCATATACCCGTCTTGGGAGTTAATAAATTATCCGGCATTTACAATGTTTATTACATTTACCGAGAGCTCGGGAGAGGCAAAGAGGGCTTAAAATCTTTAGCGATTTGTAAGCATATGTTATTTATACAGACGGCGGGCCTCGGTGCGAGTTGGGATGAAATGTGAACGCAATAAGCACGCTCGGTCTCATCTCCGGTATCGTTTCACTTAGCGCGCCCATTCCTGAGCGGACACACTTCAATACCCAGGGGCGGGTGGGACCCAACAACGACTCTGTTCCGCTGGAATCGACATGGCATCATTATGAAACAAAGTACCACACCGTGTGGGCCTGTTCGCAATAAGCTAAAAAAAATACCGAACGGATTTTCATGCGGTTTACACCGATGATCACTGATTTGTGAAAAAGGTTTAAGTGTATTATTTATTCGAAATTTGTACAAATTCAATGAAATATCACGATAGCTGTTAAGTATTATGCTTTTTAACATCGGGGTGTTTAATACTATGAACCTCCTGAAATCTAGAATGTATTTCGGAGGTTTTTTCAAAGTTTAGGTCGTACTTAGATACATCATAAATAACGTGTGAATCAGACTGTTTTATTGGGTTCTGCCATTAAGAAATTCTCAGTAAGTCTGAAATGTCCTCAATGGACTTAAAACATAACAAGCAGATATACAAATACACTTATTCCTACAGCATTGCATATACAGGGCTATTATTTGTGTACCTACATCCAAATGCTTTTACTATATTGTATTCATAAATGACCTAATAGAGAATGTTATGCGCTTATACAGAAAATATATTAGTCGATAATGTACGGGCTGAGACGGAAACCCGTACAAGCTTTGGTTGATAGAAATGATAGACTTTTAAATATGATTTTATTTGATAGAAATGATAGATTAATGATAGAATGATAGATTACAATTTGATAGGATGAGTACGCGCGACCGACCGCTTTATGTTCGTGTGACGCACTGCTCAAAACGCATCGGTGTCGCGTAAAATGCTGAATATGAAAAATGTACGTGCTAGCCCGTACATGCTCCCGGGCTGAAATGTGTGGCGTGAGATGAGGTGGACTTAAACTAATGATACAGGTATGAACTTAAGAAGCAATAATAAGTCGAAAGCACAGTTAAAGTAGATACGCGCAAACACTATAGTCTATACAAAGTCTTATTCATTTTCACTAAAAATTGATTCGCGGAACACAGGCGACGTAGCCTTGTTTTGTTTACGCGCACTGATTTCACCCGAAATTGTATTGAGCTGTATTTCACTAGGTCCCGATTGCTCATTTACACTGATCACACTAGCACTCTGACACTGCTGCTGAGGCGAGCGCGCGGACAGAGCCACGCTGCGCACGCGCCGAAGGCGCCGCCACACGTGCACGGCTCCTGCCGTGCACAGGGCGAACACCACTAAGTATATCACCGTGTAGTGATGCACGTCGTGATATGAGAACCCGTTGTCCGAATCTTCATCAATGCTCATTACACCCTTCATCTGACTCAGCTTTTCTTGGACTTCCTTCACCAGACCTTGAGTCTCCTTGTGAATATGTTCAGACTGTTCATCGATTGCACCAATAGGTATTGATAAGTTGATTATGTTGTTGATGGGTGGGATATCGATTCTTAGAACGTCTGCTGAAATCTTCAGAGTACTGGACAGCCTTTTATGTGAATAAACTGTGTGAGTATCGCCTTTAATGACGCATCCATCGCCGAGCTTGATAACGCCGGCCTTGTTTAATTGTCCGGCCGTAACTTGAGCCTCACATATGATACGTATGGAGCACGGTCCGCAACAAAAATATAAATATGTATTTAATTCGTTGAGTTCTATCCAACGATTTGTGCAGATAGTAGATGCTGTTTTGCAACCATTGGACTGTTGATCTCTGATGCAGAGGTTTTCATCGGATCTCATTTGATGAATCGGGCCCTTCAAAGGACAAATATATGTTTCTGTGTCGTAAAATATACAACCTTGAATATCATTTTCCGTCATTGGGATATAAGCGTCCTTTTGTAAATTGATTGCGAGAAGATCTGCGATGGGAATTATGCTGATCATATTGCTACCGACCTGCTGTGGCACTGGTACGATTTTGTAGATGTCGTAGCTGTCTCTGCTCACTAATGGTATTTTGACTTCGAAGATAATAAATTGCTGCATGACTCTAGCTTTAGTCTTCAGTAAGTGATACAATTTCGATAAGTCCGATTGAATATTATCTATCGGAAGCGTCAATTCTTTTGCTAACTGTCCTATAATAACATTAAGTTGATCCATCAGTTGTGTAGGTGTTAAAAGGTGAATGTTGAACCCTGTGTGGTGTAGGTTCATAATTGTATCCACGATAGTTTCTTGAATGGTTTTTAAGTTCATCAGGACACTGTTTGCAATAATTGATGACACACTAAAACTGCTAGCCATTAGTGATTCTTGAACTCCATCCTTGATTGTGTTGAATCCCCTTTCTAAACTGATCAGGTGCTGATTAAATACCTTGTGATGTCTGTTCATCGCATTTTCGACTCTCCTAAATTTTCCATAAATTTTGGTTTCATTGGTAAACGTACTTCATATCGCCCATCTTGACGTCTGTTTGTGGTTGATTTAAAAAATTCCATGCATTTCTGATTTTCTATTGATAGATTCGACTCCTCACTTATATCCTCAATCTCCCAAAACTTATGGATTTCCTCTAAATCATTAATAATAACATTGCATTGCAATGTTTTTACATTCCCAGTTAATATCCAGCCCAAACGAGTGTTCTGAGCTATGGGTACGTTATCGCCGGCTCTGCAGATTCCTTCTAGTAGTATCAAAGAGTAAATATCGGCCCCCAACAGTAGATCAACAGGGCGACTTATATTAAACTCAGGATCTGCTAACGTAATGTTATCTAAATAAGTCCAATCTGGTTTAGAAAAACTATAATTAGGTAGCCTCTTGATAAGGTTTTTCATGATATACACCTCTGTCTCAAATTCAAAATTGCTGATTGTGGCTACACACTTGATAGAAAGAGCTCCCTTGCAATTGCTTTCTTTGGCTCCTACTCCTGATATCACTCCACGACATCGAACTCGGGGCATACCCAACAGTTGGGCAGCATGTTCGGTTATGAGTGATGTTTGAGACCCCTGATCTATTAAAGCTCGCATGTTAACGAAAGTCCCATCACAGGTTTGAACCTTGAGTATTGCTGTCGCCAGCAGTACTTCAGGGATGTCACGTTGCAGTGACACGTGCGACTTGCTCCGTAGTTGCGGCGAAGGCTCCGATTTCGAGGTATTTCCGTCGGTTGCTACCTTTGCCGTGATACGATTATTGATATTGTGATCTATAAATGCTTCATGCAAAATGGTATTGTGCCTTCCATTGCATTCAATACACCTTTTTTCTGAAATACACTTCTTACCGTTATGCGAATAAAGGCAATTCTCGCAAACACTCAATTTCAATACCGTTTGCCGCTTAAGGTGTGGTGTCATATTTAAAAACTGCCGACAATAATATAGACAGTGTTCATTGGTTTTGCAAATTCCACATTTATAAAACTTCCATGAATTATTATTTTTAGTTTGTTGCTGTGGAAAAATTTTATTATGCGTTGGAAATGATTGCTTAATCAAGTTTCGATTATATTTGTTGAATTGTTGTGGCGAATATTGGTTATGATTATGCTGGATTTTGATAGAATTATCAGATTTCTTTCTAGAAGACTCTAAACTTGTAAACTTGCTTTCTAGAAATGATAAAAATTCTTGTAGGACAGGTAATTCTCGGGGTTGCTTTACTGAGACGACGTAGTCATTATGCGTCTCTGTGTCCAATTTTTGGGTTAGAATATGAACAAGTAGTGGATCCCAGGACTCAATGTCGACGCCTAAATTTTTGATTGCGTTCAGTGTTTCTAATGTTGTGTCATGAATCCGCTTTATGTGGTTTATGGAAGTATGCTGCACCAATGGGATGTTTAATAATATATCGATGTGCGAGCGGAAAATCAGACGTTTGTTATTATATCTATTGTTGAGAATGTCCCAACATGTTGTATAATTATCCGATGTTATGGGTAAATGTTGAATTAGCCTCTCTGCTTCACCCTTAACTTTAGTTTTGAGGAACTGGTTTTTCTGGGCATTAGACAATGAAGGATTTCCATGTATAGTTTCAGTGAAAAAATCTTTAAAAGAACTCCATTGATGATAGTTACCGCCGAACGTCGGTATTTCTACATGAGGTGTCGACTGTTCTCGGTGAGATACAGCCCACATTTTGCGATTGATCGCCTTGATTATATCATTGTACTTTCTTTCGTAATTAAAAAAAGTTGTTTCATAATCTGGGTTCCTACCCCCCAGCTCACTATCTAAGTCCCAATGCATAGTGTCGATGATAGACCAACGCGATTGCAAAGCACGTAGCAAATGATCGAATTCCCATTTTTCATTTAGGGGAGAGTCTTACAGTACCGGCCGGCATCCAGTACCGGCCAGTGGCAATTTCTACTATCCTACAATAGATGGTGCCGAGATGATCATAGCAAAAGCATGATGCACTCTTATAAGAACTATGACCCGCGCGGCGTTTATTTGTCGCGACGTGTCTACCGTCAGTGCAAAGAATCGTCTTCCGCGTAATAGACGTACGCTACGAAGTTAAAGTTCTGTGGGTGAAATTTGAAGTTTAGAAAAGTATTTTAAAACAAGTCAATACAGGTATGTATATGCTACTTATATGACTATTTAAAAATGTGCTTGCAATCAACTTTTGTTCGTAAAAATTTTTTTCGCAATCAAAAATAATATTTATTCCGTGTCCTACAGTACCGGCCACAACGTTGTCCTCCAGTACCGGCCATTCTTTAACTTACTTTTTTAAAGGGTTTATTTTGCTTACAGGTACATAATAATGCCAAAAGAGAAAAATGATGATGAGACAAAGAAAAAAGGGCACCTGGGATCCTGAACTGTTGATACTGAAACTCTAACTGCCCCGTTTCAGCAATCTCACTCTCACACTGAAACAGGACACAAACAGAACAAATCGACCGAGGACTTTAAGGTTGCACTTACAGAACTCTCATCGGTTCCTGATGCTTCGAAAAGAAGAGCTACAGAACGACGCCGTAAAGCTGAAAGAAGTGAAATTATAACGAGTTCTCTATACAAAAAACCCCTAGAAGAAAAAAGAAACGATAAAAAAGTGCTGAATCAGCTAAGTGGGAAAAAGATTTTCTATTGGAAAAGCTCTTACGTAAAAAGGTAAAATTTTAGTGTCAAAAATCAGCAAAGAATAAACAGAAAACATGGTCCGTTCTAACAGACCGGTTAAAGAAGAGACAATTCGTCCTTTGTGCCTTGAATCTCATGAAGAGGATTGGATTCAATGTGGATATCGCAAAGCTTGGTTCCATGAGGCTTATGCAAATGTATCGGAGTTATTAACTCAATATATTTGCAATTATTGTGTGGTATAAATATTAATACAATTAGTGGCCGGTACTGGAGGACAATTTTTGAAAGTTTGATTTTTCCTTGTGTTCAAATTGCAATAAAAATTTGATTATTTCTAAACATATTGATGGTTTATTATTTTCATTGACTGTATAAATAGTTCCTTTACATATATTAGGCAGCATTGAGCATGTAAACTAAGGTGTTTTATTTTTTTTATGGATAAACCTTAAGGTGACGGTACTGGAGGACTCTCCCCTACTGATTCTAAATTGATATTAATTACAGTATGCTCGAATGCCCTAAAATAACTCTGTTGCTTACGTAGCATTTCCTCTGTTTTGCTACTCGTTCCCTGGCACTGAGTTAGAGGAACCTGAGGCGATGGCTGACGTGATGGTCCAGGTAAACCCAACGGAGTAGCAGGTCTTAATATTGGTGTTACCGGCTTATCCTCTCTGGTTTGATAGTTAGCGATTGCAGCCCTAATATTTTCATACCTTTCTTTTACGAAATCAAACTGGTTACTCGTAAAATACGTATGAGACCTCGCGTACCCTTTGTCGCATAATAATTCGTGGTTTGATTTATATTCTTGCCAGTACTTATCTAATGTATCTAACCTGCGCCTAATATAGTCCGATGTCTTTCGGTCGGCACCATCTTTTTTAAAATTTGTATACACTTGCTCAAAAGCACTGAGAAGTTGCTGCTGATTAGCCAAAATGTCTTCCATGTTCGACAATGATGAGGTATGAAAAAATGGAAAGATCTTACTTGTTTAGATCTGCTGGTCTATGCTTACTGACTGCAACAAATCTGCCCACTGCCTTCCGATGATAATGATTTAACAATCAATGTCCACTGATAGCTCGGTTCTTTTTCTGGTTCAGTCCTCACTCGCGAAGCACATTTACAGTCACAGATCACACGTGAGGACACTAAAATGCTCGAAGGACCACAAAGATGTACGGGCTGAGACGGAAACCCGTACAAGCTTTGGTTGATAGAAATGATAGACTTTTAAATATGATTTTATTTGATAGAAATGATAGATTAATGATAGAATGATAGATTACAATTTGATAGGATGAGTACGCGCGACCGACCGCTTTATGTTCGTGTGACGCACTGCTCAAAACGCATCGGTGTCGCGTAAAATGCTGAATATGAAAAATGTACGTGCTAGCCCGTACAGATAATATTGAAGAGACTAAGAACATTTATATTTTCCTCAACCTTCTGATTTAGACTAACTATAATCATGTTAATATGGTTTATTATCGTTAAGTGACGTCAAACGAACACATCAAGTTTTATGAGTGTAGCAGGCGCATTAACATTATATTATTTATGGTAAAACGATGAACTACATGTTATTTCGTAGATAAAACTGTAGAGTTAATCATCATGTAAATTAATTTTATTTCCAATTTAGTAATGACACCTGTGCATTACACATCAATGAATAGTTGATTTATTTTCTCTAATTTAAAAGATTTTTCGTACGTATCTTGTAATTACTAACATGATCAATTTAATACACATATTTTCTCGAGATAAAGGATTTTTTTTTTCAATTTTAAACCCCTCTTTTTGAGGCGTTGAAAAGTGTCAAGAAATTAAATTTTACAATGTTCTAATTCCAGAAAAGACGCATTAAATTGCCTTTAACAAACGATTTTTAGCAAATTTTATGGAATATGTCCTGTAGAATAACCTAGTTAAAAGATATATAACGTGAAATATAAGTTTTTTTTTAAGTCAAACCAATAAAGTAAAAGCATATAGTAATACATAATACAATTTTCATTTCGTATCCTCTATCCTTGTTTATAATGATACTTCAGCTCTATAATGCAAATTCAAACTTTTCTTTTTGCTCAAGTGAGCTAAAAATTGATAATATACTATTATACTATATTTAATGTTAGCGCCTACTTTAATGCACACATCTTACTTCCCGTACATAAAACTTTAAGCTGGGGAAAGCGAATGTGTCGAAGTGAATAAAAAATTGCGCTGACACATCTAGCGGTTTTGCACCGCGGCAAGCACTCCGTTTTATAACACAGTAAATCCGAACAGCACACTAGCCGCGGTTACTCCGCCACTACCTACCACTAAATCTGCGATGAACTGCCCTTTGTTTCCTACAAGAAAAGAATCGACTTAAGCACTCGCCTCGTCGTATTGTTACTTATTGTCGAAGTACTTACGTTTTTACTCGCGCTTTTGATGTTTTATATCGATTTGGCATTACGTGATACGTAGTAAAGTATTCATGACTTAAGTATTTAAAGAAATAAATAGAATTTAAGTCTCTATTGCATTTTTTTTTTATTTTTTTATTGATAATAATGAACCGGCGAACTTCGTTCCGCCTAACAGTCTTTTATTTTGCCTACGTTACTCCTTATTACATCAGCTACCTGCCAATAAAAGTCCCGTCAAAATCGGTCCAACCGTTTCAGAGATTAGCCGGAACAAACAGACAGACAGACAGACAAAAATGGTAAAAAAACGTTATTTTGTTATATGTACCGTGTATACATCCATATCATCATCATCAGCCCAAATATGTCCCACTGCTGGGCACGGGCCATCCATATGCATTTATTAAAAAGCGGTTATTTCAATATTACAAACAGACACTCCAATTTTATTTATTTGTATAGATGTATAGATATAGATTTTACAGATTGTTAAAAACTGTAATATAATATGTCTCACAGTTTGATTCGACCCTCTTGTACAGTCGTCTAGGGCCTATAGGCTATTTTACATTACGTTAATCTTATGATTCTTTCATTTTTTCTTCGTCAATAGAGAGCAAGTTTCATGAGAAACGTAGTGGTAAATCATAAAACTTAACTATTTTAAACCCTTGATCATCTCAGTATAATTCAAACCATTACGCATTTCTGTAATGGTGCGCACAAAGGTCTTTTGAGATTCAATGCGTTCGTTTTATGCAAACGCAGATGACACAAAATAGTACCTACGTCTATCTCTCGGTAATAGCGTAACATTTCAGAATTACCAACATAAACTCATGAAAAGACAATCATCTGCGTGTATTGAGAGTCGATAATTGAGCAACAGATTTCCGCGGGCGCAATTCCCCGCGATTTTATTTCCACGCCGCTGAGAGTACATTTGAGCTGTTAGCAGATAAGGCTCCTCTGTTTCTCCGTTGAAATTTATTACGTTGTAAATTCCCAAGTCTCGGCGCCGATGACTTGCACTAGTCTCTTCGCCCCTTCAGATCAACGCTTTTAAAACATTTCCACATCGCACGCTACCAAGGGGGACATTAATTAATTTTGCCTCTGCTCATGTGTTGGATTCGAGTGTGTCTGTGTGGAAGTTTTTGTTGCGTCGCTCGTTCTCCCGCAGTCCTTGATCTGCCCACGGTATCGCCACTTTTTTCTTATTATATCATGGGCGTACAGAAAGGATATTTATTGTACTTTTTACCGACAGTATTACGTTTACATCTAGCGGCGATTGCGAATCTTTAAATTGCGATTACATGTAAAGAAAACAGACTTGATTGCGTACCCTAAAATGGAACAATTTTGTAAGGTAAATATTAATAAGTATTTCACGAAGTAAATGTTTGCCTTGCAAATGTTTATGCCGTCCCGAAATCCGGTCTCCACCGGTTGATTCTAAAGCTGTGACAAGGGTCTTCTATTATAAAAAGGAACTATGATGTCTGCATAAAGCGATATGTATAGACCAATAGCGCGTTGAATTTACTCATACGGTATTATAAGCGTGTATACGGCGTTCGTCATTTAGGTACACAATCGTGGCACGTGTATGGAGTGGTGCTAATGAACTTCCCGACGCGTGACGTTTTTCTGCGGCATCCTCAGTATTGTTGTATACATTAGCGGCGGGTGTAGCGGTTCCCTAATCTACCCGTCCCTAGCGCCTTTGTGCTGAAATCCGAGCGCACTCCGATTGCCAATGACTTGCACTTTAGTATATCAAGTTAATAGTGTCCGCCGGCGCCCCGCGCGACGCCCGACCGACGCACTCTCGCCACTCACCACTATCTACGTAGCCGCGCGCTGCTACGAAACTTAAATGTACCCAAACCGACGCTAATGTACTGCCGCTACGCGCCGACGAACTCTACTATATTAAACTTTATTTTATGACAACTCATAACGCTACCTACTTATTAAGTATCACAAAATAACTGGTGATTGAATTTTATTACGTTTATAAAAACCGTTATGCGCCGTAGAAAGTGGCCGGTGGTTAATGAAGGCGGCGGAAATTTTCAAAGAGCCCCAATATCAATTTTTCTCATGTGCGGCGACCAGACGAGCACGATATAACTGCAAACTGCAACCGCACTGTTACTGAGTTGTTAACGATACTCGGAAAAACGTCAAGAAAAAGTAAGTAGGCATGTTTTATTAATTCTCCGTACACACGGCGCGGCCGCGGAATGGAGGCGACTGCCATTTTTCTGCGGACGAGATTTAAATATGGAATTCCGGTGTGCGAGCAGGAGAGGCGCGTGCCATTGACCTTGCTATCGCCAGGGCCGCGCACGCGCCGCGCCGCCGCCTCGCCGCCGCGCCCGCCCGCCCGCGCCTCGCACTGCGCACTGCGCCCGCGCAACACATTGCACTCTGCGCTCTGCACTACACGCCTTATTGCATTATTACTATCAATGTTTATTATTCGCTGTCTAAGAAAATGTCACATGCAAATATACAGCGGGAACCAGTCCACAATAACAACATTATCGTGCTCATGTCTTATTTACATATTAAACTGTTTATTTTCAGTCAATAAGTGAGTGAACGCGTTTTATGAACGTTTAAAAGAAGTAGATGTTATAATACAAATTTAAGAGCTCGTAGTACAACGTAGGTTAAATATAAAATCAATACTATAATGCACTTTCGAACATTCAGTAAAAGTATTTTCGTTTAATGGCCCGATCCCTCAAAATGTAAACGTTTTTTCATCAGCCTGAAAGTCACTTTCGATGGCTGTCACAACACGGCGCCGCCCCAATGCGTCGCATGTTCGCATTCACAACTTAACGTTACAGCATCACAAAAAGGCTGCGCTACGCATCATGTCTTTTTTCACCCGCCGACATTGAATCCAAAGGCGCTAATTAACGCAAACCTTTTGACCAAATTGTAAACAAATTCGCACGGCAACCGGCTGCCGTGATTTCACGTATGTAAATAAGCTCTAGGAATTTGTGCAGTACCGTAATGTGACTTTATAGACCGTGCAACAGTATTGAGAGCTAACAGTGACGCGACTCAAACACTGACGCGAGGGGCAGGCGCAACACGCGCTGAGTACTTAATTAGGGAAATTGCTCTCTGCTAACATACCTATGTTGGAAACTTGCCTAAACTACTGTCGAGCAATCAGGGCCATTGTGAACAAAAGCGACGCGAAATGAATGTATGCATGACGGATGCGCGGATAAAAATAGCCCCGTCATAGTCATCCAAAAGGAGATTCAAAACGCCCGCTCGGCGTGCTCCGACAAATTGGTATTTCGATTAAGCTTTAATGTAAATAACGAACGGTTTAGTGGTTCTTTATAGAGAACAATGGCCGTAGACTAAAGGTATTGACTTGATTTTTTTATGGATTTTCGTGATTGCCAGTAAATAAATTTAAAATAACACTGCGGCTTTTTGAAAATCAGTGTCAACCTTAAAACCACATAAAAGCTGAAACAATAGATTTCCTCCAAAATTAATAAATTAATAAATAAACTTCTTCATAAAAAAAGGTGAAGAGGTATTCGGCCGGCATGATTGTGTCGACCAACGGGAGATCATCATCTCTCGTTAGTCGGCACTTTTTCTGGACTCCATTACGCTTACCATCAGGTGCAATGGGGTCACTTTGCCGTAGCAGTATAAAAAAATTAAAAAAAAATATCGACTAATATATTTTCTGTATAAGCGCATGACATTCTCTATCAGGCCATTTATGAATACAATACAGAAAAATCATTTGGATGTAGGTGCACAAATAATAGCCCTATGTTTGCAAAGGTGCTTAAATTATAACAGCCACTTAAATATAAGTCGCCAAAAAAAAATAGGCCTCTTCATGCTATTAACACATACGAATGCACAATATGATGTACTTCGTTCATATGGATAGTACTACGTACTTGTAATTTGTTGTTTGCTTTCGTAATTAATAGTATAACGCCCGTATCCAACTAAAATAACAATGATATTGGTTTGTTTTGAATCAAAGTTAGCAAATCATTGCAAAATCTGTTATAAATTATCTAAAACAATTGAATAATGAAAGTATTTACCCTGGATTAAATAATTACATTTTTAAATAAACTATTGGCAAATGGACTCCATACGAATGAATATCCTTGCATTCATCGTTTACTGCTTACCCCATCAAAGAAAATTTACCAGCAGGACGAAGTTCGCGTGCATGTCTGTATACATAGTAAATAGCAACGTGTTATCAACTGAGCAATTAACAATTCTAGCAAATATATATATATATATTTTTGCTAGTATTGTTAATATAGAACTTAATGATTATACATTGAAAATCAATTCATTCAATCATGTTTGTTTTATACGTCACTTAACGCTACAGCACTTTCATTTTGTTAATGTTTCTAACAAAAAATTAGCACTTCGACGATCAATCTACACGAATATAATATTTTTTTTAAATTGCGCGTAAGTAAAATATTGGAAGTATAGGAGATAATCTATGCAATTAATTAAATATATTATGGAAAATATTCCTGACTGACATTAGCTTTTTCAACCCCGCCGATAAACCGAGATTGGTGTGCAAATACAGATATAAAAAATATAAGAACTTTGATGGATGCCACACTTGAATGGAATTATATTACAATCCGATGCATAAACAGTTTTGCAGAAAGGCTATGCATAATAAATGCAATTACTAGCTTAATATATATTTTTTCATCCAAAAAATTACGTTTCCTTCAAGTTACCAATGGACCTGCTGCGGTACACCGTCACAACGACTTACAAGTCATTGTCAGTAGTAATCATCGGGTAGCCGTTTGTCGGTGTATAATAAAATAAACTATCTTTACTCTAATCTACTGCAGTATCTGGCATCTAATCAACTCAAACAAAGCAAACTGCAAGCTTCTGAAAGAAACGAAAGGATGTATAGTTAATTTTTTCAGTGTCTATCTGGCAAACTCACTACATGGAACATATAAAAACTGGCTATGATCTGTTAAGATAAATCTTAATAAATAAATATATATTTTGGGCGACGTGGTCGTGGCCAAAAAGCCCTTTCTTGCTCAATAAATTAAAAAAAGAGGTTTTTAAAAATGGCGATTTCAGAAAATCATAAAATCAAACAGCCGACATATAATTTAAGAAAGTCATGTATAAATACATAAAATTCTGGGAAGATGTTGGACCACCGCGGCGGCGAGCCTATTATGGCACAAGTATTTGTCATCCGAGATGGCGCTGCGGTCTGACTCCGGTTGCAATGACGTACAATGAGTACGGTAAATATATTGATTATCTTATTTCAACACGAATACGTCGGGTTGTCGAGAACGATTCGGTCTCTGTAACAATTGATATGTAATTTTAAGGCTTGTACATGCATACTTAAACATCATGACCAAAAATAAGTAAAAGGGCTGTTTATGGCGTCCTATTTTGCCTTTTTTGGGGTCAAGCGGCAAAAAGGTGTAAAGTGCTATCAAGAGTTCCATTCTTGGGTCAGTTCTGCCCTCACCTGTGGACCTGAGAGTATAAATATATACACATATTTATTTGCATTGAAATGTGTGTGATTGAAATTGTTTCAAAAGTGAGGTAGGTACCTATTCATAAAAAAAAAAATTCATGGTAAGTGGCAAAGTTCACGCCACACATGCAAAATTCAGTAGTCCAAAATTAAAATTAAAATTTCCCCCAAATAAAGTGGAAAGCGCACGTAGCTATTAATTTAGTATTTTTTTGCATCGCTCTGATGTTTATTCTCGTAAAATACATACAAAGCGAGTACTTTCTATTATCTATGTGCCCGTATTTCACTTTGACGTCATCACACGAGTTTCTCTTTCATTCATATCAGCTGTCGCCGCATTATCGATTCCATTGTCATTTTAATATAAACTTTTTGGATTTTTCCACTATAGTTCATTAGGAATGCTTTTTTTCTACCAGCAGCAAGGGGAGGGGGGGGGGGGTCTAATTAGAGAATCACTCGATAAAATGATTCCAATATAGATACTTGTTCTAGTCCTAAAAGACCAAACTATGCAGAACAAAAGAACCTATGGGCTAACAAAGTTTTACACAGATCCATGGCATGACAAAGGCACAAACTTGCAAATCACCAATATATATTTTTTTTCATATGTCTTTATGGAATTCACCGTTTGATGTTGTGTTGTCGGCCATTATTTTCGTATCATTTCTACCCAATTTCGTAACACGATCTCTGAAGCTCAGCTGATCAGTCAGATTCATATACAATTTAGATATAAATATCATCTCTGAAACATCATATGTAGTTGGCCTATATTATGACAAATTTACAACAAGTAGTGTAAACAAACCTACTCCTTATACTTTTCAAATTTAAAATCTAATAATATATTCCTACATAATCTAATAAAATATTGGACGCTAGACTATTAATTTTGTCAACATCTTCACAAAAACACCTGATCATAGTAAACAGTCTTTTAGCAAATACAATATTAATGAATGGTATTAATAGCGTGTCCGTTAAAATCTAAAGGAAAGGTATTCACAAAAGAGACAAATCATAAGAATCACGATGACATTGCAATTATATAAGATTTCACTTTGGAAGGAAAAATATTTTTGCCGCTGAAACAATGACCCGCGTGAATCATCGCCTCATGTCTTTCACTGAAATTCCATTCAAATTTGTGCTGGATATTGCAAATCACTGAAACGGAGCCGAATATTTTACCATACATTTGTTTTAAACTTGAAACTAGATGCGATTCCGAAGTTTCCCTCGAATTTGTTTTGCGGTTGGCCGGAACGCTGCGGTCTCTCGTAGTGGTAATTTTGTACCACGTAATTTTGTGCTATTCGCATAATCGTTTGAAAGCTAACGTATCGCTTGCGGGTCGGGTCGGCATTTATCTGTTAAGGCCTGTACTAAAAGACCCCTCCACTTAATTAAAACAGCTCTTAGGTAAACGTATCCGCCGGTCTCAGGTCGTGATAAGAACTGTTTACTCGTTTTACGATTACGGTCACATCTTAGGACCTAATAGTCGGTGACTGCGTGGTGCGAAATCTTTCTATTCATGAACGTCTAAATGAATTAAACAATGCTTTGTTTATTTGTTATGTTTGTTAATGTAAGAAATTTTCTAATGCATGTCAAGAAATTCCGAACTAACGTAAACTTTGCTCAATGAGATTTCTAAATCATAAAACATAGCGCAAAACATGAAATGTAGATGTTACATAAATATATCGTTTTCTCCGACTCATTTGCCAGCACTAATGTTTTTAAAATAATTGATTGACGACGCACACAAGAAACTGCGTTGAATATTCATTGTTGAGAATTTATTGATTTTTCAACAGCTTACTGAAGCCGCTTGGTGCACGTACCGTCAGCACGCGTTGCTAGAACAGTTATCTTTCCCATAAATTATTTATAACTTTGGAACACCCCCCCCCCTTCCTCCCATTTGTTTCCCCGCCTCCGCAAATGAACGCGCGCACGCGCATACGGGCTCGAATACACAGGAAATGTAACAATTAATTACACATTGAGCACTCTATTCAGTGTATTGTCATCGTATTTCTTTTATTAAACGTTTTATGGATTGATTATATCTACACGAGTGTTGCTCATAATGTACAATAAAGATCAATAAGATAGCTGTATTTGTAGCCGTTTGAAATACGATTCTCTATTACAGCCAACGAATGTGTGCTTTGATTTATAATGTATTCTTGACGAATGACGAACAGTCAATTGAAGTTGTATGGCTTTTAAAACCATAATATAATAAATAATAATTCTTCATATTATTAAATTCACTAGAGAAATTTTAAGGGAATTGACGGACAGAAAATGCATCATAAGCTATAAATGAAATTGGTATCAATGGTAACATTCTTAATTGAGCGTTAAAAGCTTAAAGTAGCCTAATACTTTATATTCAATGATATAATAAGATAAGATAAAACATTTTATGTTTCAATGTAACATTTTTCGTATAAAAATACGTCCCAAGTAAAGAAGAATTGAAAAGGAAAGATGTTATCCAATAATAGAATAATCTTCAATTTCATAACACCTGAAGCCTTAGTAAGAAGTCGCTGTACCGCAACGATTTATATCATAAACAACGGGAGAGTGTCGGGTTTTATAAATAATTTATAAGCTATTATTGTGAACGATTACCAGATGCTTATTTATATGATAACAGTGTCGGGACGACCGAATTGGAAGCTAATATTTTTAAAACAACTGAGGAGACATAAAATATATTTTACTTTAAATAAATATTTATGCAGTGGTTGCCATTTCGGAACAGCTTGCAATTTGACTTGTACGACAAAACATAGTCTACAGTAATGTAATGTAATGTAGATACTATACATTACTTTTAATATGGTAATGATTATACTCGAAAATGTGAACCGCGTGAATTCGTGAGTTGTACGAACCTGATTTAAGACGTGGTTTTAGTTCAACGTTACTACTACAACTACGTTGTGAAAAGGTTGATGATGCGTGTGCAGGAAGACACATAATTACGTACATTATGATATGTGTTTTGAGTTGGAAGAACTAAGCTGTGAGGTTAAATTATACACATATAGAATAGGTTACAGCTCATAATCCAAGCACTATTTTAAATAAAATGATACTTTTATTTCGCCCAAAGATGTGTATCCATTACGCACAATTCAAACAAGTGTCTTCCTAATTCGATGTACCTATAATTTTGTGTGCAGCCCTCGTCACAGTCCTGCTCGTCGTAGATCCGGCTGATTTGTACCGTACAAGCATAGAGGAACTGGTTCCGGTGTAGTTGTCATTCAGTGCGAACCATAAGTAAATAGTGGAAGCGTCCGCGTCCCGTGCCGTGGGCCAAGGCACAGGCGGGTTATTATGTGAGGCACGTCATGTGGTGGCGAACGAGCGCGGGACAGTGGACACGTCACGCAGCCGGGCGACACGCGGGACGTGCCGAGTGGCGACGTGTCGCCTGGTCGCGTCGTCGCCTAGTCGCCTCGTCGCCTCGTCGCCTCGTGCGCCGTATACATACGGCGACAGTTCCGGTGTATCGCCTCCGGGGCCCGCAACCCGTTCCGAGAGACTGATGACCGCAACATAACGGAACTCGATACCACTAGAGAGGCCCGCCCTGCGTGTACGCAGCACGCACCCGCCTTGCTAACCGCGCCATTCATTTCACCATTCACACACGACGTTACGTAAACTAAGGGCCGTTAAATAAACGCCCGACGAAACAACCTGTATCGTAAAATATAATGGCGCGAATTCGTGTCATGGGAGAGGAAGGTCCGAGTGGCCACACGAAACTGACAAAACCGGTCCCGACACCGGTAAATTTCAGACGTACGAAACTACCAACAAAAATAACATTGGATACGACCGTAAATCTAACACTGAGAAGCTAAAAACCGAAGAAGATATACGATTCTGGCTTACCTGCTCATAAATTACTGCGAAGAAACTTGAGGAAAAACGTATTCTATGTTAAGTCCGTGCGTAAGCCGGCGACGTGATGAGGTGCAAAAACGATCAAAACAAACAAAAGATTGGTGCGCAGTGGAAAAAAATTAAGCGTCGGGTCTCGACACTCGCACAAGCAAGCGCCTGCAAGCCAGACGGACAAAAAATTCGCGCAAACCAATCGTGCTCTATGTTATGCACGTAATACGCCCACGTTTAGACTTGCGCTAGCGATCGGCGCGACCATAAATCGAACAGGAAAATAATTGCACACTTTCATTCCAGTTGATGTGCCGACTCGATGCTACACAAGTCACTTTAGCGTTTGTTTGTATGTCACATAGAGTTTAAAATCCATTATTAAGGGATTATAAAATTGTATGTTTGAGTTCTACACATACTCAATGAAAAAAAAATATTATGGCCTCTTCAAGCACTGATTGTACTAATGCTTGCGAATGCTGTTATTATCTTGGTAACTAAAATTATAATTAAGTTGAGATATATTAATATTAAAACTATTACGCGTTTATCTAAACAATTTTTCTGAAATCTGTAAATATATTTAAATATTTGAATAGATTTTCCTCTGATGGCAACGAAAACATGCTTTGAGAAATTCAAATGATGTGAGGTTTGTGAGAAAAAGTGTAAACGTGTCATCTTCAACCACAATAAACGCTTCAATGTAAACAAACTGGAAATCTAAGTGTCCAGTGAGCTCTGACAATAATAGACCCAAAGTATTTGATGTAAAAGTATATTCTGGCTTAAATTTGCCTAATTCGAACGAAATAAAACTGTGAATAAGATTCCTTGAACATTACATAATAGTTATAGTCGGTCAACCCGCTAGCCAATTCTTTAAGGTAAAAACGCCAACACAGTGTAACAGCGAGGGTCCAAGCAAAAAAAGATCAACACAGTCCACCTGCCCTGCGTTCACGGAAAGCAAAAACGAACGATTATGTTGGTTAATAAAGACACGAGTGAAAAATAGCATGTTGTTGCCGCTTCTTTACCTATAAATCAATCCTAATCCCCACATATTACTGAATCGTAAACGAGCAAATTCATTTCGCGCGTCATTAATTTCGCTAACACCTACTTCGGATTATTAAGCCAAAAATTAGTTAAGCAACGAATGTTTTGTCTGTCACAACCGCACGCTGGAATTGAAATTGCATTGTAATTCTATTATTGTCGAACACTTCGCATACGTTTGCATATTGTGCGCTTGTACACTGATTAATAGATTGTCAACCTTTCAATATAACGATAAATATAATAAAATATATGAAACAGTCTCATTTATATTGTGCAGACAGTTATCTAAATCATTGTGATAGGACAATCTCAGCGTGGAGTTTGTTCGTGCTTGCGCGCACTTTGCGAGCTGGCCGGCCACTGTGGCGCAATCCTACTTCAAATCGATAAAATGCAGCCGCCAACCAGTGTATTAGCAATGGCACTTCAACGTTATATGTTAATATATAAGAAGCAGAATCCCCCGGCTGGTGTAGCCGGGCGGCGATTTTTCGCAGCCGGATGCCGTGTTACTTTCAACTAGCAGGAATGCGGCCACTGACCAGCTTCTCATACGCCCCGCCGCACCCGTCTGCATCGACTCACAATATCCCACACCACCATTAGAAGACAGATAAACGTTTGCAACTGAATGAACTTTACTCATATGCCCGTACATCAACATGCAAACTTAAACTTCCTATTACGCAGTTGTTGAACAAACTCTAAGACAAACCAATTGTCTTTAAGAGGACTTTATGGGATAAATCTATTAAACGCTTGATAAATGAAGACGTCGGAGGTGTCTATTCACTCGATTATTTTATTCATTTTATGAACTTCGTCGCATTAATCTTATCGCGTACTTAAACAAGCTGATGTTAACGGACGCGTCGATGTCCTATACGTAAACATTTATCTACCAGCCGATAAATCATGTCATTGTTTTGTGAAAGACGTCTGACAGACAAGTATTTATTTCCCTTTCACACGAAATGATTGCAAGTGGATACTGTAATGGTAACGTTTGTGTTCATTTTGGACACGATCGGCCGATTTACTGTCTCAACATAATCAATACAATTGATTTTGAGTTTGTAATCATTCCTAGCGAAATATTCGCGTTCGCATTCACTAAGTCAAGATTCCAACAGGTTTTTCGAAATATGCAAATCAAAAACATTTTTACATAAATAATCCTCTAATGTCATAATGGTACTTCAACTCAACAAAAATACTGTTCCATAAAATTTGCGCTACATATCTTATTAATCAAAGCTGAATAGTCCAATGTTCTTTGCCATAGCCTTGGATGGTTGCAATCTGTGTGACGTCACGTGTTGGACAAACAATCATCAGCCGTAATGTGGAGTGCGTATGATATTGTATATTATGTAGGTCGTCCTTTCAGAGTTTTTACGTCCATCACAGACAAGGGTACTTATCTCGACGTCCGCCGACGCCCGACCATTATGATGCCTACTTGTGTGTACTTGGTAATACACGCTTGGCTATTTTTAGATTAAGATGTATATTAGAGATAATAAAACACCCGTTCTGATGCAGGTTATTATGTAAAAATATATTTATTTAATTTCGGAAATAGAAATACAGTTTTCTCTCTTTTCTGGGTTATTAGTTTACGGTGTCTGTAAATACATTGTATTATATAATTTATACCTTTCTAATTATACGTTTTTATAGCGAAGGGCCTTTACCTAAGTACCTTTTAGTTAAATTAATTACATTAAAAGTGAATGTTGAAGGTACGGCTACATAACTGTAACTTGTTTAATAACTAGCATAAATATTGTCACTTGATTAAAAAGTAAGTATTTTCATATAAATATAAATACATAATAATACACAATATATAACACGAAGTCGCCGATGAAAGAATGCCATTTGGATTCCATTGTTCAACATAATTCACATGTGCAATAAATAAAATAATCTAAATATAGACATAACAGTACATAAGAATGTGAGTAGTATTTGAAGGCCACACCTAGCGACCCATGTAAATGCCGTCCTATAGACAAAACTGATTTGCATATCGTCAGTTTGTTTGCGAATGGCGTCTAGCGCTTTGTCGAAATTCGCAATGCTAATAATACAATGGCCAGAGTGCCAGACGCACGACGTGCATTAGGTCGGCGACGTGCAGTCGGGATATTGTCAACCTTATATCCTTGCAATAAGCGCGTATTTACGAGCCTCCGCCGACCACCAACTAGACACAATTGAGCGTTCTCCTTCGGCCTGGTTGAACGATCGTTATACTTGTGCTGTTGTATGCGCGTGGTAGCGGCGACGGCTCTTTGTAGGCTACGCCGCGGATAACTTTCGACAGTCATTGAATGGGGGGTTCAATGACCCGGCACCGATGCGGTGTTCGAATTTGCATGTGTCAATGACTCGATCTGCAGGCGCGGCGCACGCGGCTCGCCGGTGCGGCCTACTCGTATACTTTTCCTTTCAGTCGACGTTCGCCGAGAAACTCTTCAGATTGACCTCGTGACACAGCCACGCAACCGTCTCGCTAATTCATTTTTACGATAACAGTGAAATCCATTAACTTTCTGTTTGTTCATGTTTTAAGTGTGCACGCGAGTACACATGTGCTCTGTTTTCTCGGAAAAATTAATAAATAATAGTCCCACAGTTCAGCACGTCTTAATTAGCCGCAGCATGTAACTTGCATAATAAAAAACATTCAAATTATGATTAAACTAATAAATCTCGGAATTTTTAATTACGACGCGCTTCAGCGTAACTTAGATAAGAATAACAGTTAAAGTAACGTTCGGAAGGGAAATTAGTCGCCGGCCAAAGAGTTGTTGAAGAATCTTCCGGCCATCAAACACGTCAAGAGGGAACGTGCGAAATCCAATAAAGAACTCGCCGCACCTGCGCCTTATTACATTCTTTTGGTGGTGCTCAGTCTCATCGGGCGGTGCTGCTCGAAATTCCCCCAACTTTTCATGGCGGGAGATTGCTTGTTGTTCAACTTTTACTTTGAAAATTCCTTCCATTAGTGTCGGCATTGGTATGAAAGTTTATTCCGCGAATAATTTTATAATACTATTCACCTTGGAGCAATCGAAACGTGCACTTGTTAACAGGCTTTCTCTAATCCGTTAACATTTTGCTCGGCACCATCGTGTGATTTATTCGTTCAGACGTCGTTTCTCTTGATATAAATAATGAAATAATGTTTGGCGTGCATGAAACAATGGCGTCCCGTGGTGGGCGACGCGATCTTAATTGCAAATGCGGCATTAACATACGCGCTTTGTCAGCTTTTGAATGGTGCGAGCCCAAGGCAATGTGATGTCCTTACGGGCAATAGGAGGATGTCACCTCATACAACCTCAATGTTTACATTAAATGTCGGCCGTAAATCGTCGACACCATTATTCATATCATAAAAGGGGCCGACGTGTTTGCTACACACAAAACGACATTGATAAAACATAATAGACACTTAAAACAATAAAAAACTAATACAGATAAAGTAAATTATCTGTTTCGAAATAGTTTATTAAAGAATCTTCGCATATAGTTAGATGAATGTTCATCATCAGCCCATATACATACATACGTCCCACTGCTGCACACGGGCCTCCTCTACAACTGAGAGGGTTTAGGCCTTAGTCCACCACGCTGGCCTAGTGCGGGTTGGCGGACTACTCACCTAAGATATTCCTAAGAACTTTTAGGCGTGCAGGTTTCCTCACGATGTTTTCCTTCACCATTACAGCAAGTGATTATAATTCTTTCTGAATACACACATAACTTCGAAAAGTCAGAGGTGTATAGGTTTGAACCCGCGAGCGCCGAGATTCACGACCGAGCGCCTAAACCTCGAGGCCATCACTGCTTTGCATACGAATGTTGGATGTAATTAACTCATTTAAGAAAATGGCTTGTGAAGGTAAATGCAAAAAGAGCTATAACATTTAAACCTTCATCCGCAATGGTGAGAATTTTATGTTTATGGCCTCAAAAGTAAATGTCAAACTGAATTGACACTTGACTCATTAAAAAAATTGTAATATCAACTTTATATTGTACTGATACTGCATCTTATATAATGTTGGGCAACAGCTGACATTTAGACTCCCGAGTCCTTCCGGTACTACAAGGACCTAATACCTTCTACCTTATGACATTTTTTTTACCTTATGATACACACCTTACTTAAAATGTGCTTTGATTGCGAACACGAGACTTCCATTCCACTTGTACGGAAAAAAAACAATGTTCAAACTAGGCATTAGTCACGAAAAATGAATTCATTCTTAACATTACATGATGAAAACAGGATACTTAGTCACATCTATCTGTTACAATTTCGCATAGCCCTCATACAGTATTCATACGTCCTCTGGACTCATAACAGTAAGTTATTTATGTGTAACCGTGCTCAGCGCAGCGTATTTAGCTTCTAATTAATAAATAGAACACTCTAAACATAGTTTTCCGAATGGCAGCGCCGAGGAAATTATAATTAGTAACTGTGTATGAAGCATAATTGGTTTGCGCCCATTTTATTACACTAGTTATGTATAGGCTGAGCGTGAGTCATTAGGCCTCCAGTTAATTCGGTAAATAAATATTGTACAATGAGTTTTGGTTAGAAACTTAGTTGATTTATTGATGAAAAATATTGAGTATTTAGTTTTTTGCTAAGAACGAAATAAAATCACATAGATAGTTCTATGAAAGGGTTTTCCTGTAACATTCACAGAAATTAAGATCTGATAAACCATGATGACCTCAAAGGAAAAAGTAGTGACATCACTGCAACATCTCTTCAACTCCAAAGAATTCATGGAATGTGCTAGTGTAGCCTCGGTTTAACGCGACTCATTTTTAAGGTACATTAATAAAAAAAACATAGGGTTTTTTTTTAATTCAATCCCTTTTTTATTTCAAATTCACCCGTCTCATTAATTACTACACTAATAAAAATCTTGTAACGTGTATGACCTCTGGCACGTTTTCATTCTAAGTCGTTATCAACATTCATATAAACAACGCGCTAATTATTTAAGAATGACTACGTAACGTACGCGATAATATTATGCCTACAAGCGTTTTAATTAAGTAATTCGAAGTTTTATTACTCTAACGGGTTGTGCTATCGGCAGATCCGGAATTTGTGTAATTTACTCGCAAGATTGTGTTCTGTTATCGTCGAGTTAATGGCACAATTTGTAATTTAAATTCATTGAATTATATTGCACTTCAGAATCACAATTACAGTGAAACAAGTCCTCCGAGACTCGGAACAATAAGCCGATTTGATAGTCTCCATTCGGAAACGTACTGACTGCTGAGATATCTTTATGGAAATGTCAAAGCTCTCTTTTTGCGATACAAAACATATTGCGTATATATTATTTCCATCGGTAATGATGTCAGACTATATACGTCCTATTGCTGAATGACACGGGAAGGTTTTAGACCCTTATCAACTACCTTGGCCAATTACTGGTTGATGGATTAGGTCCATAACAAAAAAAGAGAATTTTTAACAACTAAAAACATGACACGTCCATTAATACTTCGCAGGATAACATACGTAGTGGTGACATCGATTTTGAGTTTGCGATAAAAGCACAGTAAATTCATCCTATTTAAAAGGTAGCTCTACAACAACGGATCGTTTCACTGTATACCAAAAATATCAGACCCCTTCCTAAATTATGTGCTAAGATTTGGCTCTAAGTCAACCGAGTTACCCTATCTGAAAGATTTTATTAGTGCTATAATTCTGAAGCCAGCCGAAGGGTTTCTGAGACAGTTTAACGACTGTTGCCATTTCAATATGGCAACTAACGGAATCAATTGCTTTAAGCTCTTTTTAAGTTTTGAAACTATTCTTGCGCCACTATATGATACTTATTACTATCGGCTCTATCATAATAATAATAATTTGAAGTATTAAGAATATTATAATTAAAAAAATATATATTTTAAAATGTGCGTTATTTAATTCAGGAATTCCATTGATTGGAATTATTTCAATCATTTTATTTTTATTCTTTTATTCATTGCTAAGCTGTAGCCTATCGTAATCTAAAATACGAGTACATCTCAAAAAGACTGCCTTGTTTGTATCGCGGCTCAAGTGCGTGGCATGGAACTACATATATGCATGCCCTCTATAAATAAATAAATAATGCTATGGAAATGTGGGTGCAGAAATGAATGTTTGCCTACCCCTTTAAAACATTGGTATATTGATATCTCTACCAAAGTCCAAATGCTACTTAGTACCTTGGAGACTATATTGTTGAGCTGTTAAGTAAATGGTACTGAACGAACATAGGTATATGTCATTCAATAAAATACAATTTTTAAAACTCTATTTAAATTTATACGGATAAAATTAATTAAGATGACAAAACGCGCGCGAAGCTTCCCTTAATAGATCCATTACCATACTTACATTGATATTTTGAGATAATAAACATTTTTAGTGCCCTTTAAATGCCGCTAAAAGTTATAAAATCGATTAAAACCATTAAAAAAATAATTTGTCCACACGTATACATTTTTATTGCCGTGAGCTGATAAGAGTTGGGTCGGTGGCGTATTAATACATGTTTTTTAATTCGAACATCTTTTTTTTCAGGTACGTGTCTGCCTAATTATTATTCTGGGCGCGCGAATGCCATAAAATTCAGTCACGATTTAACCGAGTGAGTATAGTGTTCATTTGAATGATTCAGTGATATAATGCTCGTATTTTAAATGGTGTTTTACGCAACATATGGATTATGAACTTCCTGGAAATCCGTTTTGATCGTGTTACAAAAAGTGGCATGATAATTTTATAGCCGCGGTTAATTTGTTTTTTATGTAAGCTTTTTTCTTTTATCATCAGCCCATATATGTCCCATTGCTGGCCACGGGTCCCCTCTACAACAGAGGATTTAGGCCTTAGTCCACCACGCTGGCCTAGTGCGGGTTGGCGGACTACACACCTAAGAAATTCCTAAGAACTTTTAGGTGTGCAGGTTTCATCATTAATTCATTTGTTTTTCTTTATAATCAAAGTATCTATTTAAGTTAAAATAAAATTATGTTTTAAAAATATTCTGCCTTAATCGTTAGTGGATTAAACTATGTAAAGGAAATTCAAGCATGAACATTATCCACACAATTGCCTTCACAGTCGTTTTCAACAATCAGCTTCTAATACAATACAAATATAGGGCATGTCTGGACTCGCTATCAACATGTCGCCAATCTGATTTCCTTATAGGTATGCTGTAGCTCTCCTCAATTTTTTCTGTTATCTGTACTAATCAATTCAAAAGTTCTTCGAACTGGTTATTGTCGTAGTTAAAAGTGTTATGGTCAGTTAAATGACTTATTTATATTATTTGTCCAACTAAACATTATAAAAGTGAAATCTGTAATTAAAAAAATACTTATCAAAATAGAGATTATAATTTCCTATATTTTTTCGTAACAAAATTCATAAAAGATTTTATAACCAAAATTCAAGATACGAGTACATGTCATTTCTCGGACATCAATAAAAAAATCCTAAAATAATCATTGAAAATAAGTTAAATTAGACGATTATTTTATCGGCTCAGGGTGTTAATAAATCCAAAGTGATCCCCATTCTTTCATCCGAAGCCAAATCATAACTAACTGCTGACAGACGATAATAATTGTTATTGTTAGTAATTAAACCTCTAGAATCCATTACGGGAGTTAATTAGTTATATATCAATTGGTTTTCGTCCAGACACCGGATTGCACTCGTTGCGAAGGCATTGCTTGAGACGCGAGCGGTAATTGGAGCCAACAGCGCGTAACCTGTTTATTTCTTCTGCTCATCAAACTAGCTGTTACGCTAAAGCTGTAAATCTGCAACGCGATAATGATCTATTATAATTTCCCTGTTCTCGTAATTGATATAGATGAAAGTATTAGCCGTGGCTTACTCTGATTGCGTGTTAGATAGAGGCTTAGTAGATTTATCCAACTATTTATGTTTGAAAGTCTAGTTGTACTGACTTCAGAACAATATCTATAGGTTTCTTTTTCATCTTACAAAGTGGCCTGTTAATTCAAATTCAAGTTTGATTATAATCAAAACCACTCAACCGTTGTATTTTAATAAACGATCAAGTATGGAAAAAATTAGAGAAGTAAAAGACGTCGAGTACCTACTAAGTTGCTCGTATTGACAAAATTATGACCTAAGAACATGGCAAAGAATCATTTAAACTGAAAAAGCGGCAATTCTATGGACTTCAAAATACTGTTAGAAAAACGAAATATGTACATCTCTGCCTACCCCTTGTGCGATACAGGCGTGGATGTTTGTGTGTAGGTCGTTAACAAAGTATACAATGCAATTAGAGTGTGTAATGCCATTTTTATGTCGAAAATTATATTCGCAAACAGGACGCAGTAAAATGAAGGGCATTAATGAATTCGCGGTTGACTAACGTAACTATAGCTACTAACGTGCAAGCAAAATGCAAAACGAGTCCTGCAATATTTTGAACGCTGACTGCGTGAAGTGTCACATCCGCGCGGAAATTGAAATCAACCACGTGTCCCCGTGTCAAACGTCGACACGAAATGTACGCTACTGCGCCATAATTAGTGAGCAACTTCGGCGGCGCAATATAGCGCTGACACACTGCGAGCGCACAGCGAAATCTTTTTACATACATCTCTTTCACATCCGAAAGAAAAACAACGGCATTTACCGGTATTGCAACATTTTACGGCGGCATTGTGAACACACATAAAATTTATAGGCGTTAACGTCTCTAGGCCGGCAATAAACAGTTAGTCCGCTTAGTAAGCCGCGGGGGCGCCGGGCCGGCCGCCACGGGACTCTTTTATATTTTCTTTATGCCTAATTCGCCGGCGGAATTCGCTTCAAACACCACAAACGCATCATTGCAATTAAGGTCCAGACAAAACGTCGTCAACAAGCAGTGAGCGCTACATCAAATATTAAAGTGAGCCTGTAGTCTACCCGCCGCGCCCGCCGCGCCGCTTCGGCATACGAGCAAATCCTACAACGCATTTAATATTTTACTTAAAACGGTCTGTGGTGTGCGCCGACGGAGTTTTCTTGCAGCTTCGCGCGGCGATTTAAGTTTTGTTTTAGTGTTCGCGAAGGTAGTCGCCACTTCGCCTCGCTCCGGGCCGCCTCTAAATACTTGATGCGATCCCTCCTGTTGTTACTCACTTTCCGGGAGGCGTTTAAAACGTTTTAAACACTTCACAATGTGGAATACGTCCCGCCACAGTTAATCTTTTAACACCGTTAATATTACGTAGTTCATGTAATACTTCGTCGGAATTAATTTCATCTGGCTCACGAAAAAGCCATTCTAAACACTGAGCCATACACAAAGCGGAATAAAACAGTCTAATGTGTCCACCGAAAACAAATCGTTGAGTCGTGCCGTGCTCCCCTTGTCGCCAGCGGAAACAGCGGAGTAACGAAAGCCAAGTGCGGCAAAATATCAACATTAATCGGATGCGGTATTAACTCCCCAACTCGCCACTTAATGAATATTCACAAGAACTGACACCGGTTGTCTTGAATTTGCAAGAAGTAATCCCGAGCATCCGACGCCCATAAATCTTTCAGTATTGAATCGTATTAAGAACGGGAGCAATATTTAATTTTTGTATTTATTACCATATTTGCATATATATTTTGAATATTTTATGCCGACTCCCGTTATGAAAAATTTAAAAGCGAAACAGGTAGGGCGGTTATTATCGGCTGCGCATTAATCAAAATAAAGAGGCGACACGAGATTATGGTCGGAATTTATTTTTATGCTTCGTTAAGACCCAATCAGATTATTTGACATCGTTAAAGCCAATCACAGAATGTGCGTCACTTTTATATATTGCAGAAATGTCGAAAATAAAACAAGAAATGGAATGAGTTTCGTTGACTGAAATTTAATCTATTATTATAGAAATAATTTGATGAATGCCGATGTAAAAAACAGTTAGCCAAAGAGAACCAAAGCCATTTGGGTGAGAAATGCGATCAAAGATTTTGATAAAAATGCGTCATTGATTACTTTTCTTTAAATTGTATGCTATTTATATGTATTTAATAAACTATCGGCATTTTTGTATTGTCAATTTAAACTGTCCTAGTTTTTTGGACGTTAATAAAATAAACACTATTTAAAACTTTTTAAATTTGTTTTATCGCACTATACAATTTACGATTTCGATTAAGGGAAGTATAACTAACAAATAAAAGGCTTAGTTAATGTAATTTTAACTATAATGGGCCACAGCCTCTTTTTTGGTCATCTATTGACTCGAAAAAATAAAATCGTGTCATTAAATTAAAAATTGTTTAAAAAAACAATTGTTTGAAATTCAACATTTATTATGGACTCTGTGATATGAAATATGTATATTTTACTGCTACTGTTTTGCTTTATCTTTTAATAATCATACTAAGTTAACGTACATGAATACCATCAACAGGTACATAAATACTTCAAGCCTTTACATTTACCTACAAGTTTTCTTAGCTCGCGATCTCACTCTGTCGTGTCCAATAAGAAAAAATCCTGTGGTTCATATAAAAATAGGTGAAACACCCATGTTACACAAAATTAAGCGAGCGTGCATTTCACATCAAAAATAAGCAAAAAAAAACAGGACGCCCCCACCGTGCTACATTATAAGACACATTGTATCCTTTATAGAGATTATTCTTCTGTGTGAATAATGCATGCGGTGCGTTCCAGAGACGTAAAGCGCTTTATAGTCAGCCCGGAATCCACTTTATCTCGTATGTCCTTTTGCTCCTTATATAAATACGCTTCATGTATCTGATTTCAAAGCATCAAATGGCTGATATTTTACGCTTTAGATACATTCATGTTCACGATTTAATGTTGCTTTAGAGTGAACTGAGATATATATAAAGTGATACAGCAATTGCGATGCGCTTAAGGGATTTTGTTCAGCAATCCAATCCTTCACTGGATGTACTGATGGATATCATAGAGTTTCTAGTCTGGTTTTCTAAAGGTAGAATAATCCCCACTAAATAAGGACTTTGCTCAAATAAGATTTTTACGCCAGATGCATTTCATTTTTGGATTTAATTTAGGCATTGGGTTTAATTTATGATATCGTTTTCTAATTATTCGATCACTTTCATAACAGACCACTACCGCTTATTATTTATTAACCAAACTAAATTTCGTGCGTACACCAAACTAATGTAAGATCAAACACGCTTTCTCTTAATATTCGCTTGCAAAATTCGTGCGGGCTCGGGTACCGTAAAAGGCGATGTAAAGGGAAATACTTGTTTCCATTACACCGTCGGTGTTTGGCATTCCTGAGTCGATTAAACGCTTGTTTGTAAACAAGAAAGCGAAGAACACCGAGTGCTACCATTTTCATGGAAAGCGACTTTCGTCGACCCCCTGACAACGACTTCTATGAAACCGAGCGGCTACTGCCATGGCCACGTTTGCTTTGGACAAAGAACGGCTTATTGTTTGTGTGTGTTACTCGGTATGGCTTTCAACTTTTTTGTTCCTTACATATGCACGTGGATCTGAATGCATCTATAAACGTTTTTAAAAGTATATTCATTTGCATGATGTTTTTCAAAAACTATAGTTTTAATCACATTTTTTTAGCCGTTTCTTATTAAAAGTATTAAAGAATCTACAATCTAACATAAGTATTTTTGCACTAGAATAGTTTATGTGGCTTGTTGTAGGCAACATAGTATATTACTGTTGTACAAAGACTAATCATAAATAAAATGTGTGTCAATCGAATATGAGTAGGTAATAATAAATAACTTCTTAATACTCAGAGAGAGCCTCAAACTACAATCCCGTAGTAGACCTTTGCTGATATTTATTCAAGAAACGGAACGTCACGTAAATAATATAAAAAGGAACGTAAACCATTAGTATTAATCTTAATTTGATGAGGTTGTCAGTTACATTGTTACGCGTTCTTTTCCTTATAAAATAACGCGGTCGTACACAGAAAAGCAGTGTATTTGTTATAGTATAGGACAAAGGGTGGCGGATGTGAAGCGCCAGGCTATCACTGCAATTGCGCGGGGAAAAGCAGCTTCCGCCCGGCGGATACCCGCGCTGATTACCTTGAGATGCTTAAGTAATTTGCGCCTGTCCCTTGTTAATTGCAGGGAATGAGTTAATTAATTGTTTTCCTTTTCTCTTAGATTTGTGCCGTTCACAACTCGCCGTTCAATCAATTGTTCCGGTTTAGGATTCGTGCTCGGACTTTAATTCGTAAATTCAACGCTAACAAGCTTCCTGGCGATTTTCAATGCGCTCTAATGTTGCCCCTCAGAACTACTATTTGGCAGCAGAGTGAATTCACGACACGTGGACTCGAGCGGAACTGAAATAAATTAAATTTACTTTTTGCGGACATTTTGTTGGTAAATATATGAGAACACAATCGTGACAGCAGTGGCTCGTGGAAGTGCGCAAACAAGGGCGTCTCCTGGAAAAACGGAATGAAATTTGCGAAAGACGCGTCATTAAAATTAAAAATGATTTTACCGGGTGCATCTGCTTTTGTTCGTGGATGTATTTATAGGGGCGAGGGCGGCGGCCGGGCGCGGGCGACGACCGACGACGCCGCCGTCCGACCGCCGCGCCGAGCGTCGCGACGCCCAAACCCCGGCCCTTTTGCAACTCAACCCGGCGAAGGTCGATTTATTTATCGCTCTCAACGTTCATAAACATTGTCGAGACGATGTACTTGTGACGTATAACTAAGCAGGCGAGCACGGCCCAGACAGACAAATCTGTCCTTTGTATATTTTACCTATTTTACATTTCCATCGACAAACACACGCTGCAAACTGCAGGATCAAATTCTCCCCTTTCAATTAGGGGAAGGGTTTTGAATGTTCTTTTTATGTCTATTCTACTAGTTGGCATTATACAATCTGGGTTATTGTCGGCTTTCCCAGGAGGCACAGTAATTGTTACCGAAGTTTTTCAGTTCTTTAGTTGAGGATTGATATTTTATGAAATGTTGGATACATGGTAGCATTCATCATAATTTTCGAATTTAAGTAAAATTATGTTTAATTAAAGTTGTTCGCTTTTACTAGATCGTTTCAATTGCTGAAACATTACTCTTCTTCGTAATTATTTCCTTTTTGCATCCAAAGGCCGACATTGCAGACCAGCAGTGACTATATACTATTTAAATAAGCAATTTGATTGGTTGCCAAACAAAAAAATCATGCCCTATACAAGTTACATAACTTGAATCAATATATATGTTTAATGCCATAATCGGAATGAACAGCATTCTACTATGTGATAACTTACAAAGATTTTTACACCATAGCCAATAACTCCATATGCCCAATATGCATATGACCTTCGAGTGTATCAGCGTCGTGCCCAGGATTGTCAAGAAACTATGGGTGTTTTGACTGGTAAAGTTCACTTCAAACCAGGTGAATGCCTGCTCATTGATAGCTATTTTAAAACGGACTTTTGTATAAAATTTATATTGCTTTTTGAGTTCTATAAAAACATGTCCAAATAAAACCTAATTACGGTGTCAGTCCTCCTACAACTGGTAAATTTAAAAGCCGTAAAATAGCGATATAATTATAGTGTTTTTATAGTTATGAGTGTACGGCATTTGAGGATTTTGTTTAATAAAATCTTCTTAATTGAATCAATCAAATTCTATAAAAACCGGCTTGTATATTTCAATGTTCAATAATTCAAGCATAATTTTCATTAGACATTCTATTTCAAAACATAAATACACCAGCTCGGTACAGAAAACAGATTAATAAGATTATTAACGTGTAAAATACAAATAATAAAAAATATTGTCTTCTTGCAGCAGACATTTTCAAAGTCCGTTTATATTTTAAAAACTCATCTTTGAAGTAATAACTATAAAAGAGAATATTAAAAATGTAAGCGCATAAAAAGCCTTAGAAATGAACCGAAACAAAATTGCAAAGCTACGCTTAATTAACAACTCCACGAAATAAAATACACAAAGATAGAACATTACAGAGAGAAGTCGCAAAGAAAATAAATTTAAAATTTTCCGCTAAATAAATTAGCAAGCCTCGTCTTCTCTCAAAAGATGGATAACATCTGTTCAGATTAAAAGTCAGATAGTGATTGCGGTGTGCATCCAGTCTCTCATTTTTTTTGTTTAATTTCCATTTGATTCCGCCATTTTTATACAAAACACTTCAACGTGTAAATGTAATATTTTTTCAAGAGAAGAGACATTTAATCAATCATGCAAAATATTATTGAAGATCCTTCAAGCTTATTGGGTAGAAGACATGTCGGGAGTCCGACTAGAACTGTGTTTTTCTACATGGTTAACTTCCAATTCATGGTAGATGAAAGTTTCACTGTAAATGTAGGCGGATCAATATTATACTCGTATGTACCTACGGTGATTTATCTGAAGTATAGTTCATATACAATACATATACATATAATTCATATATCTACACGTCTACATTTTTATTATGACTTCTATACATATGTATTTACGAATAAGTACATCAATTTTATAACTATTCACAGAAATGACGCAAAAACAAAATGACTAAGTATTATCTATACCTATACTATTATTTTATGCTGCTTAAAGAACGCATAAAATTGACTCGACAGTAGATCTTAAAAAACAAAACGCTTGATTATCATTTCATAAATGCAAGTCTTGAGACTCGACTGCAAAATTAAGTCCATCGTTTTTCATAAACAAATTAAATACACCCGCCTCCTCGCTGCAGGGTAAACTGAATCTATGTTTCGCAACGAATACAGCGTACCGAGCTGTGTCTACGTTTAATCCAATAGTTATTGAGTTGCAGAATTGGAGATTCAATATAGAAGTTTAATTGGGACGACGCCGACGTCTTAGTGAAGGTATAGAGGCACATTGCGACCTAAACATCCGTATGATTGGAACCCGATTTCATATCGGATAATCACTATTTGCAATTCACATTTGACTGGAAATCTCGTTATTTCATCGTGTTACGTTTATCACGTAGATACATTGCGTCAACAACCCGCCCTACTAAGTTATTGGTATCAGTGCGAACATGTACGCTGACGTCATAGTCGCTTGTTGAAGTTTTCATTCGCATTCACAGTGGAATCGAAAGCTAGAAGATTACACCTAAGTGCACTTTTCGTCACATGAAAGCTTTATTTCGGAGCTAGAATGCGAGTGATTTTTCGCTAAGTCAACTGAAATGCGAGGTCTTACTTTCCGACTCAATGTCAAAATGTTATACCGAATGTTTTCAGCTTTTCTTTTAATTTAAAATTCATTGAAATGTTCAATGCCAGCAGAAGGGATCCAATCGACCCGAGTGAGCTAATAATCTATTTTTTCCGCGTCTGGATAATTGGCCGCGGAGTTCTCGTAAAGCGATTCCCCTAATCCTTTATCTGCCAATTGGCGGTGTATTGTGGGCTGTTTTCTCCGCTCACGGAGCCGGTTCAGTAAACGAACTCCAAAATTCTGAATCAGACTTGATTGAATCGTAGCGGTGCCCGCGGGAATAGAGTTATTTTCCAACCTATTTCATGCCACGTCGGAACGATCGACAAGTCACCGTGCACTCTGCGCTCCGTGTTTGTTTGTTGTACCCCCTCGAGAAATTTCTTACAGTTCATTTATTTGTTTGGCGACTGTTATTTCAACTAACATTCATATTTTATAACGTTTACATTTTTTATGAATTGACGAAATGAAATGTTAGTTTATCATTACTTTTATGTTTCCCGTCTTTTTGGGAGTAATTTTTCGCGCATTAGTTATGCTGACATATATACTCGTATGACCCACAAATCGAGAACACAAAAACAAAATGAACATTCTTGATAAAACCAGTCATCTAGCCGCAAACGAGTCAATACATCTTCGGACCATTAAAAACGACAGATCAATGGGTGCTCTAAATAAACAAAACTCAATCGCCGCTAAATCTTCGGAATGTAATTACTCGAAAGCCGCACGTGGAGTAATCGTCAGCAATAAAAGAACTCATTTGTGTTACTCGTTCAGTTGTTTCGATTCACGTTGCTCGGACAATGGGCGAGCGTACGCACAATGCGTACCCACAGTCATCAATCAAAGTCCTGGGCCCTCGCGTGCACGCCCCCCTCCCTCCTCTTGACGCTCCTGCCAACAGTCGCCGCTGCCACCCTGCCATGCTGATTTACCCTCACATTACAGGTAAATGCACTTTTACATGCCTAAACAGTCCTTTCACCCGAACCAGGTAACATGCCACGCGTGAAAATCAAACTAGATTTAATTAAAGTGAATGCCAAAATAATTGCTCGCTTTCATTAGTTTTTTGTAATGACTTACGTTCTTTACGCCTTAGCTTGAGCGGAAATTGTGAACAAATTAATAAATTGATTCTGACACAGATTAAAAATATCTTGTGTAACGACATGATTTCATTCATATTTATGAATTTTGTTTAAAAACTGGCGCTTTTGTATTGATTACGTGGCACAAGCGAGTTCTATTTTCGAAACAATCACAAGATTGATAATTTACATGAACAATTTTATTACCCAACTCTATTTTATATGTCGCTTGCAGTCACATGTCCTGCAATCGAGTTAAGGTCGCGTGACACGCCTGAACAATCCCTGACACCATTACCACTTTTTAATACTATTTAAAAGATTAAATATGCAACATGCAGTAACAGCTGGCCAAGACCCGAAAACTGTTAATCGAACACGATTTACAATGTGGGACTTTTACACCATATGAGTTCTACTACATCTGTCTCGCTACTAAGCACGTCTGTCATGCACTGCTAGGATTACAGATTTTTTTCTCCACGCTGGTCTAGTGCGGTATTTTTGGTCAGGACGCTAATTCTTATAAGATCTATTATGACTTCCATATTCGCACAAGGCTTACTTAATAATTATACTTTATTTGCTTCATTAAACAGCTGAAATAAATTCTATGAACAACCTGGGTATCTAACAAAAAAATCTAAGTATCGTAACGAACCAACAACAAGCAAGTTCCATTCAAAATGCGATGCTATTTTGGGTTTTCCAAATCGTTTGAATTTACACTTAAGGGTGACTCGACTCATTGCTTATCTAGTTCTCGTGACACGAAACAAAGTGCGATATTACATTTTGGGTTTTTGTAAAAGGCAAGATTCTATCACCCGAATTCGAGAAAGGATTTATTATCCTCTTTCCTTATTTGTTTCAGTTTTCTAATTGTGATGCTTTAATTAAGACGTGATAGGTATTCCTCAATATGATTATGCATGAAGTTGTGTAGAAAAAAAGAAATACCTCCATTACCTAACTAGAGATATAGATAATGAACACAAGAACCGAAACTCCCTTTGAAGTCGCGTAATTAAGCAGCAAGCAAATAAACTTATTCTAACTGCTAAACAACAGTAGTCGTAAAGGATATAAACAGAATATTACTACGAGATAACTTACTCAACTACATTCTTAAATTTATGAACGTAATGGATGGAGACATTTATATGTACGTTAAATGATTCAGAAGTAACATTAAATCAGCCTTTTACATAAAGCGAGCCACAACCTATCCCAAAGATTTATTTACGCGATTACATTCATCTCATAAAATATCGAACTATACGGGAACATCATTTTTCAATTTCGATTTAACCTTCATAGGGGCGTATTCGATACATTAACATACCTATAGATACAATACAATAGACAGCTGTGATTCTGACGCGGGGGTGCATTTGAAATTTAACGTGATTAATATTCGTCTACTGTATTTAATCCGATTTAAAATGTAACTGCTGTACGGTATGGTAAATTGCTATAACGCATTTCTATATGCAGTTTTGGTTTTGTAAACGTAAGTTGCTTTCAAACAAGGTTCAATGTCATAGAACTTAAAGCTACATGAAAAGGCTTTGGTAAAATACAAGTGTTACCGTGAAGGCATATTAATACAATAAATTAAAAATCAGGTACTAAAAAATGGTGGACTAATTTTCATAAACTAAACTCGATTAAAATAATTCATACTAGATGCTTGTAAACAGATGTTTTCGTATAAAGTCGGGATGATACGCACAATATATTTGTTCCCATGTTTATGAGCATTTTCGCGTGAAGTATGAATATCTATTATGGGCGTATTACATCTATGAAGTTGGAAGTTGACGATGCGGAGGCATATGATTAGAAATCGATAACTACGTATCTGTCACATTTCGGCTTACACAACATACTGGCAGCCATTGTTGTGTCACCCGATATCTATCATAACGCTTTTAGTTCGCCAGTAATCACAATCAGTTAGGATTTCGTATCCTTTTTGTTACCCTTATCTAGGTAAAAATTTTTTGCTCCCGCCCACAATGCTAAAGTTGATAAACATCTGTCATACATTTCTTTGTTGACGACGAGTAAGCGGACAAAGTGTATTTATGTTCATAAACTAAAAACAAAAAGGATATTTCGAGCCTGCCAACAGTGATTGTTACGAGAATAAGTGTTAAAACCTGGCTACGTGATATTAATAACAATTATTTAGGGACCTTATTTTTTGTCCCAGAAATATCTGAGTTTAATATGTGTAAAAAATCGGTATTGTTGTACCCTATATTTTTGGGAGGGCATTGTTTTGCTTTTTTTATCGGAACGTCGAAGCGGTTTAGTAAGACAGCGATACTTTGTAATGAATCACATGGTAGCTTACATCCTAAGCGACTTTATGGTTAGGCTGCAGGTAGAATATCCTACAAATTCCTTAGAACGTTAACCTTTAAGCCGCGTTCCAGCTACATTGGCTTGCGCGATTTATTGATCATAAGATAATACTAACTACTCGTACCATGAAATACGAAATTTTTCATACACATTGTTAGGAGTACAAAAAGGTGAGGTGCCTTTTATCCTAAAAAATACCGAATGCCAGTCACAGATTAAAACTACATTAACGCGAGAACACCGCAGCTAAAAGCTTATACATATTACAAATTCCGAAACAAAAACGCTTAGTCACGCGGTGTATGCACGAGATGGAGAGGTTCTGGGTTCGATTTCCAGACAGGGCAAAGTTTTATAGTTTTGTTAAAAAAAAAAACAGTAGCTATACAGTCTAGATGTAGAATCTAAGTAAACAGTAATAAACTCGCCTCCTATTATGTGGAACACCTATGGTGAAACATGGAAGAAGAAAGAAATACCAGCCTCTTTGAGGATACAAGCGTGAGATAATATTAATAAACCATGAAGCCAACACAATTATTGAACATCTGTTATTAGCAGGCGAGACGATAATGAGCTTCCTTCAGGATGCAATTATTACTTTGTGCAAATGGAGGCGCTTAAGTTATTAACGTAAAATTGTAACATCAAAATAGCTGCACTCCATGTGCTCAAACCCCATTTAAGTAGATCGTAAATTTAATTATAATTAACTATTTGCAGTAAAGCAACTCCGGTTCGTTTAAATTATTTTTTGTAACAATTATCTGTGCCTGCTACTTGTTTCATTCTGCCAGACCCTGAGATATTTCTACTTTAGTAGGTAGCCATCTTTTGGGGTATTTTCGTAATGACACAGCTGTGCATGTATTTGCGACTAAATATCAAACAATACAAATAATAATAATAGACAATAGCCTATTTAAATAAACAAAACTTTTCAATTATACGGTTTACCACTTGTATTTTTTTTTAGACTTATCTCGTCAATGCACTGAACATAAAACTACACGAATGTTGAATAGAACTAAAAAAGATAAAATAGTATTTAAAATAGTGTTCATTTAAAAAGCCGACGGTCAGTTTGTTTGTTTTATTACTTTTACCACTAACGAGGCTGTAGCAAAGAGTTTCTAATTATGATAAGCTACAAAGGCAATATAAGATTATTTACAAAAACAAGCGATCTCGAAAAAAAAACCTCATCAAACTAAAAGTAAAAAAGCACTTTATACAAGTAGCATTTACGGTTGCTAATTAATTGCATTATACTCTTGCACGATATTTAATACTCGTCTTTTTCTGGCGACTGGCACTGCTGTGGTTTCGCATCGCAAATTGTTCTTTTTCATCTCGTATCTAGCCCGTCACTAGCCCACGTAGATTGCTTGAAATAGCTGACATCTATCACGCAGTCCATCTAACAGCCTATTTAATACAAAAACCTTATAAAATATAAAACTGCTTTTATATTTGAGATATTGATTGATATATAAATAAAAAAAACATAGAAAAATACTCCTTTCAAGTTTTATTTGCCAAAAAGCATCTAGCAGCACCTTTGCCAAGTTTTATAATATTCATTTAACGGCTTAGGTGTGATAAAGCAAAACTATATATAATTTTGATGTACTTAGATATTAGTACTTCAACAAACAAATAAATTCTTTGATGATTTTATTTACTATAATGCTGTGCATGGTCCTGGTGTATTATCGGCTAAATCTCACGCCTACACGACTACATTCACCCTAAATGATGATGATACATTAAAATGTCGTCATAATAAATACACCCAAAATTCACACACATAGCTCTGACCCACATTAAGGTACGAGTCTTGAGTCGTAGGTATCAGAAACTACAAGAGACTTTTCGGTCTCACAAACACCCAGACCCGAAACAAATATTTGTGGATCACACTCACATCGAACCCGCGGCCTCTCGTTTCGCAAGCTGGAATCTACCCAACTGCGCCACGGGGCTGCCGAATAAGCAGTAAATAGCTTCTCTTACATGCATAACTTGCAAAAGCATATATTCTAAGAATCACTTATCAATTCCTTTTTCAACAAGCGGGATGGTGCGATATGTCTCTATCAGACGGCCAACACGCAGTCTATTGCAAATGTAAAACAGTGGGCCGAAGTACGATGCTGACTAACATTTAGTGTTGGTAAGCGATGACTCACGATAAATGGGGATACAGAACGCGCCACGTGTACTCGGCTGGTTTTAACATCTGTAAAACACGCATTGCGATATTTGAATTGCATCAACATATAAACGTTTTCTATTTAAACAATCTTTTATATCTAACGTACCAAATAAAGTTGCTTAGGAACGTTAATTTTAAAAAAGAAGCAGAAATGCCGATTCATTTCTTTTTGTAAAGAACAAAATGACGAAATTTTATTGATAACTTTTTCAACAAGGCAAGATATAATTGTTAAACCATTTTAAAATTTTTAAATAAAGAACTTATGATATTTGGATACTTTTAAAATCAAGCAATATTAAAAAAGGCAGATTGCGTAAGTCGCGTACAAGCTTTCCTAACTCTATATATAATGTAGAGCCGCAGAGAATGAAGGGCGTAGCAAACCTATTGCAAAAACTCTTAGTATCGCCCACAATCTAGTAAATATCACAGAAAATATATGGCGCATTCTAAATAAATACAATTTCTTCATTACATATGAATTCTAACCAAGAGAATTTATAATATTTTCGCACTTATACTCGTATGTAATGTTAATCATGTTGTACAGAATCCATTTTCCGGACATAAAAAATTTTCATAGTAGGCATTTTATGCAATTAAGATGAAATATGTTATTAATATACTGACACAATCCTTCAATTGCAACTTACTGTAATATATCTACCGTTTCGAATATAAGAATTATAAGTTTCGTTAACGCCAAATAACTGCCTTAAAAATATGTGCGTTTAGTGTTGAATTTGTTATGTTCAAAGGAATATGACAATTTATTCTCCGTTAAGAATGAAAAAAGAAAAAAATGTGAACATGTAGGCGTGCATTTTTAGTAAATCATTATAAAATTTCGTACCTATTTTATTTAAACACTCTGTAAATACACAAGTATGTAATTATCTTACAATGTAATCATGGTAGTAATTACATTTTTATTCGTAATTTTTACATAGCGTAACGTTTTTTATTTTACTACAAACAACCTCCTTTTTGCAACAATGTTTATTTATGAAAAATATTTTAAATTCAATGTTTTAAAGATGAAGTAACAACTGAAATTAGCGGGACTCTATTCAACATTTTCATATTTTCCATGAATACTGAAAGCATCAAACCGGGTAAAATTATGTGGTGTAATATTTTCGTAGATTTTTTTTTTATTGTAACTAAGAATAATTTTTGTACAACTTGGAGGTATAAAAGCGTAACATATTCATATTTGTGCCGGCGTCGGGTCTCTCATGGCGACGCCATTACTGCATTCTGACCGCGCGCAAACGATAAATCCTGCCCAGGCTCTGCAGCGTTATGTACTCTGTATATAATAGCAAAATTACGCTCCTTAGTCCACCAATTAATACTGTCTCGACGAGATTGCTAACTTTAGTGACTAAGTGGCTACTTTGGGACATGAAAGACAATTTTCACTGCACTTTAATGAGAAATGGTGAACTTTTATCGCTTTATGAGCCGAAATATGACGTGTTAATTATCATTTTTTCCTTAGTGTCGTTATGTCTTGTTACTGTAGACTTTAGAACTTTTGATATTGCTATAGTTAATGGATGTTGATAAACCGAGATTTAAAGTTCAATGTTTATTGTGTGAAACTTTCAAGCCGCGGCTGCAATTCGAGTATGACACATTGTTTTACCATTTGTAACAACGAAACAAGTTAACGTTCATGTTATATACAATATGCGAGAGCTAGTCAAGGAAATGTTGCATCAATACGAGTATCAAATTGTAATTGCAGTCATAAAAATAAATCTTGCCGCAACGTTCGTGAGGGATTGGCAACACGCAACACACTTCGAAGAATTGCGCATTTGACTGGTTTCAAAAACTACAATTTATATGTACCTAAATAATAATTGAGGAGCAATAAAACGTCTGCCTGGATTGGATAGGAGCTGTGGCGAGGCTGCGGCTGTGTGCAAATGAACCGGCGCGGCGCGCCGTACGCCGAAGGACGCGGCCGCATTCCGCACCGCACCACTACACCCGAGATGACACACATACCGACACGTAGTCTGTGTGCCAGTGTGTGTGCGCCCGACACTGTGTGCAACAACGCATTAATGCCAAACTACATAAGGCACTTTTGCACTGCGACACTGTGTGCTGCATTGTTGGAACACGCCGTTTACCCCCAACGCTAAATATCACGTTTATTAAATTGTTTTGAAACGGGCATACCAACCGCAGACTCTAAAATTCTATAAACGCATTCAAGTTTATGGGAGACAAATGGAAAGTGGAGGATATCATTTAATAACGAGTATATGGGGACAAAACAATATCTTCAAAGCGGAAACGGTTTAATCACGCGGCTTGTACCCTGGCAGGCGTTAATCTCGCGGGTAGCCGTCGCCGAAGCGAATCGCATACAAATGTGCCGCCAACCAGAGCAAAAACTGCTGAATAATATCTCCCCACTGTTCTACCCGTACGAGCTTTATACAACACATAATGATGCAGTCACGGCACGCTCTATGCATTTTACAACCTCATCTCGTACATTACATTCGAGAAGCTCTATATGTGGAGATATTTTAAAAAATAAGGGCACGCTATTAGCGAATAATTGCCATATTTGAGGCAGGCAAGAACCGTTCCTGTTCCGGATCATATTGGTGGCATGTGCCAACTGCGTCACCGCGGCAGACCGGCTGACATTATACCATGGCCAAAGAAATGTAATGCACACACCCCGGCGCCTTCCTTTCTCATGTATTTAAAGCAATTATTTTACAATGTCTCGGACGCTTTATTGAGTTACTAGCCAGCTTTATAGACACATTAAAAAGATTTATGAATTACATACTTTTGTTTTCACGCTGTACATAAAGTTAAACAATTTTTTAAAACACCCAATTCTTTGTAATAATTTTAGAGGCACCTTAAATAAAAATTAACATCATACAGAGTAACAGTTACTAACAATTGATACGTTGTCATTTTAATGCTCATAGTCACGTACTGGTCTTATAACTTATCTTCTAAATTAGGTACTTACACTTCTTAAGGAGCTGAGAATAGAAAATTTAATTTAAGCCCTGGCGCGCATAGCCATATATTTAGAAGTTTTTAAAGCTTGAGATTATCGGTCAAAGTCGGATAGACGACTCTTGTTAATAACTACCTTAATTAAAGGATGAATTATCATCACTATTGAAATGCCATTAATTCGTTTTTTAAACAATATAAATGATTGTTATTTTTTATTTAATTAAATATTATATTATAGGTTTCCAGTATTTTACTAAAAGTATTTTGAATTGGCTAAAAGTATTCTAATTTTAATTTTGCTCATTCGAAAGTGTGTATTACATGTAAAACAATCATTCATATAAAGATTTATGCATATATTTTCCCTATAGCTTGGGAAATGTGAATGTGTCTAGCCAAGTATTTGTACACCAAACCCATAATACAGGTTGAAACAAGTTATTAATACTAGTTGTGCCTCACACGGTCTTTCTCTTTACAAAGTTATTTGTTCGTGCATATTTACTTGTGCAATTTCACACAACTGTTACATAAACAGGAATGTGTGGAAATTAGGCAACGCATCGCAGCCTCCGTCCACGCACAAAAAGATTTAATTTGTGTTTAAAGCTCATAGTTAATTAAGTCACAGTTTCGAAATTTTGTTTCTGTTTTGCGGCTATGTGAAAAATTATCCTTATGAACACTTCAGGCAAAATATTATACAGCAAATTTGTCGTTTATACGTCATTATTTGCGTTGGTTAGTTTTCACACATTGAATGTGTAAAATATACGAATGGAATTTGTATTCACCGCAACTGATACCTGACATCTAGGACAGGTGGAACAAATCGCTCTGAATAAAACATAATTGATTTCTCATGACATACGCGCATAAAATTATTTATTACAAGCATTATTTATAGTAAAACGCTTACACATTTCTTAGTTTAACTTTACATTAACATAAAATCTTTGCATATTTTAAAAGCATTAAATGTCTACTATTATATTCTGCTTTTTAAACCTTGCTGTTTGTACCTTTATAAAAATACTTTTGCTTAGACTATATTCACAGTATATTTTCTTTAATGGAAATGCCACTGTGGTTTAAAAATATGCCTGTATTTTATTACATTAAAGTAAATATACAAGATGAATTATGTGAACCATCAATAATAAGTAAATATTAAAAAAAAACTTAACATAACTGACCTATGCGAAGCAAACGTTTTCTGAGAAATAAATGACTAATGTATTTTTTATACTTGTCAGCCATTTTCCATTCGCTGAAGTGGTTTAGCACGTCACATATGATTAATTTCTGTCTAGACACTGTTTATGTTGTATGAGGCTTATCTTGTATTCGTTACGATTATGCACCTCTTAATTGGTACAAGATACCGGTAATGGAGCAAGAAATATGGGAATGCGCGGATGAACATGCAAACCTAATGATTCATCGCCTAGAAAAAAACTATATTAAAATTCTCAATCGATGAATATACCATTTAAACGAGTTCTTAATTCAAAAATGAAGTTGTTTCTATTCATAAACAAAGCTTATCTACAGCTGTATTGCGAACACTCGATAATCTGTCTATAATGTCGTCTGTATCGGTTTTCGTGATAATTCACCAATTTGCATTTTGCATGCGATGCGGACACCCTCCCGTTAATTTGCTATAGCCGTGACTACGCATTTCTCTTTTTAACATGCATATTATTAATTGAGGAGATGTAATTTTCTGGAAAATTGCTTGTTGAAATATGAAACTTACTTAAGTGAAAAAATGGAAGAAATACTTATTCATCCAAGTAAGCAAAATTCAAAACTGTTAAAGTAGAATAAAAAAAGTACTCGAGCATTGCAGAAATAACTCAATAAAGCATGTCGCTTATAAATGCAGCTAGATTATAAAACCTCAATAGATGATTCATATATCATGGCCACTCGGTAATCGCTAGCTACGGTACATGAATCATTCAACTCTACTACCACAAATACTGATACGAACGAACGATTCTCAGAGATTTCCTTTATGGATACACAGTAGACACTAGACATACTTCGGCGCAAGATTATACAAGCCAGAATACAAATTATTTACATCGCTGACGATCAAACAATTTGGAGGGCGGCATCCGGAATTCCGAGAAGACAACTGCGCTCATCACCGCGGCTTTGTTTGCGGCACACAAGAGCTGCTGGTAATCAGACAGGGGGGTGAGGGGCGGTCGATAGGCAGCGGGAGGGGGGCGGTAACTAGTGACTGCGACTAGTTGAAATGTCTGAGGCAGCTTCTAATTTGCGGAGTCGTCTCTACGAGGGCTGACCTCGTCTGCGATTGCCCACGCTACTTGCTAGGATTTTCACTTACTTAAGCTTTACTCGCGACAGACGGCGCCTTTAAAATTACAAGGCTATCTTGTATCAGCAATCCGCCTAATTAAATTACACTTTCCTTCAAAGAACATTCTTAAAAAACCAGTGGAGTCATGACGTGGCTTCTAAGTAGATAAAAGTGTCTAATCAATTCTAATTTTATTATGTGTTTCCACATAAATCATTCATTACTAATACATAATAGTGCACTTTTAATTTGCCATTCATCATCATCATCATCAGCCCAAATACGTCCCACTGCTGGGCACGGGCCTCCTCTACAACTGAGAGGGTTTAGGCCTTAGTCCACCACGCTGGCCTAGTGCGGGTTGGCGGACTACACACCTAAGAAATTCCTAAGAACTTTTAGGTGTGCAGGTTTTATCACGATTAATTTTTTAATTTGCCATTATGCAGCTTATAAGACCCAAAGCAAACACTCTATAAACCACTAATGTACACAAGTGCTGGACGTACAATAGCGGCTCTCTATAATGCCATGCTTAAAACGCGCTCGGCCTCACCCTGAAAAGAGAGGAGCAATAGCTCCCGAGCCCCGTTTTATTGCCACTTATTGGCCAGCCTTTAAAGTGATAACATTAAACTTCTGCAATAAGAAGTTCAATAGAAATAAAACGTCTAAAAGTCGACCGTGATGTTCGTACGTAATTCCGGTAAACGACCAGTGAAATCACAATAGTTGGACTCTCGCTTATACGCCAAACACAATAAAAACGCGAAACGAAGTAGACACTATCTTGTTCAGTCTTGTATTTGATTTTGATTCATGTTCGTATCGAATTTATGTCTATCGAAGTTTCAATGGACAATAACTTTGTTAGTTGGAAGTGAGTTGCGCTCGTACGGTACTATTGTGCTACGCAGAACTTTCCATGCATTAAAACAGGTATTCGCCTTTGTTATGCACACGTGGGAGTTAAAGATTTTGCCGTAAACAACAATGCTTTAAGGATATGGCAAGTTTATATCATACACATCAAATTTAATAACATTATGTCACCATACAAAACATTTTCATTTCAGCGTGCACAACAAAAGATTCCATAGAATGGCAAAACAATTAAATCAATATGAATCGAACGCTCCAATATCATATCTTCATAGATATTGATATGCCCCTTCCAGATAGATTAAATTTCATCGGACGTTTTAGTGGGGTGGCGGGGTGGCAGCAACAAGCGACGAGCGTCGAGACGAAACAGGCGCGACTCGCCGACGCCGCGCCACCGCCGCCGGCGAGTCCACTCAACATAAAACTAAATCATCCAACACTACGGACGAGAAAACGCGATAACTCTCAACAGAAGACGTGAACGCTGCCTTGAGTATCAACTTTGAGCTCTTATAGCCTCGTTTATTTGTTTTCCGCCCGTAAATGTTGTACACGTTAACAAAGTGTCAATAGGTTAATATCGCCCTGAGGATAAATGACTCGTGTCGATTCCGTGCAACGAATTCTTAATATGCGTGATAATATATGGAGCTTAAGTGAATAAAATGCTTCACTACCGACAAACCTCATTGACATCGCGTATATATTTTACCCTAATTCCTCGGTCGGACACTCCCACGCGCACTAAGCGGATTGCCGGCTTATCGCCTTACGGGCATGCTCACCTATTTTTTTTTTCAATGGCAAAAAATAAAATAGTTATAAAAGCGTAAGGATGCCCACCAAGAAAAATACGACGACAACAATTCCGTGATCCCTCGAGCTTTGGTGGCCAGTTTTTGGAATTCCGTGACTCACATAATTAACTATGTGTGGGGGTCGCTGACTGAAATTGTACGCAGTTATTGCCACTATAAATCCTTATTTTTAGTAAACTCGTTCGGAATAACAACAAAGTACATTACAATCTATCATTTTATTTTTAACTTTCACTTTACTTAATTCACTTAATGCTAGTTAGTTTTCAATTAAGTTAATAAAACCGTCTGTCGTAGATTCAACGCTTAATATGCTCGTGCATACACAAGTACATGTGCATGCATATGCACATGCAACTCGGAACACATGATACGCAAACAAGACGCTTGCGAAAGTCCGTATACATGCTCTGTCACGGCTCCGCTGCGCTCAGGAGATGCCAATCTGTTACAGTCATAAGTCCGCGTCAAAACCGTGATGCAACGCCCATGCCGTATGTTTGATACAACCGTAAAAATTTTCAGACGGTGTTTATTTTTATCTACATGCATTTTTTATTTATTCTTTTGTTCTGACACGGCAAAGTGACAATATCGCACGTGATAGGAAGTACGGTGTCGTCCCAACAAAGCATAAAGTGCATAGATTAACAAAAAGAAAAAGGAAACGGACGAAAAGGAGAAATGAGGCCCTCCCTTAGGATGATTGAGCCTCTGACAATCTCAATCTGTTGTTACACCACTTCTTATGAAATCCCGGTTGAGTGAGCCCATTCATACAGTATTCCAAGTTGACTACAGTAAATCCATGACTCTATTAATGAAATAAGATTAATCGATTAAGTAATCACGATATTGCCTAGTTTCATCAAAGATTCTGCCGTAACCACTTGATTTAACAAAAAAAAAGCATGTCATTGACAACGTTTTAAGATCAACAAATATATATTTATGATTATTTTTGTAAATGTTTTTTAATGTTGTTTCTCTCTTTAAATTAAAAGTAAAAAAAAAGTTACTTAAAAGTTAGGTAACACTTAAAAGTTTCATTCCAAAGTGAACTCTTAGATGTGTTTTCCTTATGATGTTTGCCTTCATCTTTAGAGTTTATGTTAATTGACCGTGAAAACATGAATGATTTAAAAGCAGACATCGCTAAGAATTTGTTTTGATTCTATGTTTTACTCGAGTGCCCGTATTTATTTAACCTAACAGAAAATTTAACACATCGATTTGAATGTTGCAATAAATTTTATCTTAAAGGAGCTTTACATATATAATATAATCAGCCTATCGCCGTCCACTGCTGAACGAAGGCCTCCCCAAGTAGGCGCCAACCATCCCGGTCTTGAGCAGCCCTCATCCATCCGCTACCCGCCACCTTTTTCAAGTCGTCGGACCATCGTGCTGCAGGACGTCCCAAATGACGTCTCAAATCCCCCAAATGAGCTTTACATGTTTCTTGCCAATAAAGACTTTAATATGTTTTATGCTAGCGCATGCACTACATTGACTTCTCAATTCCTAATAGTAAGTTAAATGCGTCATGAATACTATGTATCCTCAGTTGATACGATTTTGTCGGTCTGTTCGTTATTGAATTTACACGTGCTGATTTTCTTCACCTAAATTTCGTCCGTAAAAAAATATCGAGCAATGCCTCTACGTACCGACACCGTTATGATAATATTTCTTTATGGGCATTCAACGAGAAAGCATACGGAAATTTTAATAAATTAAACCTTCGCGCCGCGACGGTAAATGGTGTTTGGTGAAACTTTCACTAAGAAATGCTCATTTCTTTAGCTAATACACGTGCGGCATGCAACACTGTACTGGTAAATTAGCTCGATGGAGAAAGCATGTGGTCATATATTTACCAGCGCCGTGTTAAGTTTCATTATGCGTCTATCAAATTAGTAAGGCCCTAGCAATTTCTGATGTTTGGGAATTAATTAAATTGAAATTTTTGCTGTCTCTTTGAAAATAAAAGTTTTCACCTCAACGCATTGCAAAGGGCTTTGTTATTTTGTTTGTCTCTAAAACAGTTAGACCGATTTCAAATTGACTATTACCGCCATTTCACTGATGTTATAAGTAGTAACATGGACTGTTTTTATTTAAGAGTAAGAATTCAGGTTCGACGCAAAAATATGACGCTAAAACTAAATTGTAAACGGGCGAAGTAACAGGCATCAGCTAGTTACTAATAAATGTTTTTCCCTGCTATCGCATCCAGATTGCCGTCTTAGACTAAAGCACAGAACTCTGAATATTTGAAGTTACGTGTATACTATAATAATCACTTTCTTTAAAAAATACTTGATAGAGCCACGCTATAGTCAACTTGAACTGCGGTGCGAAGTAAGTGGCTACGCTGTAGTCAGATAGGACTGTGTTACAACGTAGTATAGACCGATGAGAGGCAATCATAATAGTGTTTCACTAGGAGGCACTCTATTTAAAATGTTCTTTGTTCACTTCGCCGTACAAGAATAAGAAAGAATTCCATGTTTGATGTTGCAGAGCACCGGTGGTTGTCGTTCAGCGAGCGGCGTGGGCGTGGGCGCAGTGACGGTCGCGAGTGCGGGCGCGGGCGCAGGCGCGGGCGCGGGCGCGTGCGCGGCGCGCATGGCGAGCGCAGGCGCGCAGTACCGCGGCGGAGCGCAGCAGTGGGCCGCGGCATATACGCCGCAGCCCTGCCGCTATCCGCCGCCGCAGCCCCAACCCTACGCAGCAGCACCAAGCCCCTACACGCCACACCAAGTAAATAAAATATTCTTACTATTCAGTTATACACAAACATACAGAGTTACACTGCATGAGATAATAATCTTGTAAAAACGCTATTTGTAATTTAAAAACGTCACATGTAATTTTTCTGGAATATTTTTCTAATTATTCTAAAACTCGCCCTCATAAACAAGTAGGTTTTTTACAAGTTACCCTTTTTCTCTTTGATTAAATCATTCGATAGCAAATGAAGACAAACGGGTCTAGGTGCAGTAAGCAGGTGCCAAAATAATAGTTATTGAACCAGCCCACAAAGCTGGGAACTGAATAAAAAGTTTAAAAAACACAATAACAAACTGCCAGTCTGCATTCAATACGGATGCGACTAGATATTTAATACGTACAATTGGAGACTTTTGTTTAGAGAAAGATCAATATCCCGTAAATAAAGTGGTCTTTAACTGGCGCCATGTAGGCCATTATTGTACGAGTAATGAGTGCGCTTAATATTACGACCAAAACGAGTGACGGCGGATCGCCATCCGCTATATATTTGACCGTGGCATTTACCTAAACATAAAATCTATTGATGAATGGCACGAAAATAACATATATGTGTGTGTCTTTTAGTTTCGGAACAAGAATTGTTATTTAAAATTACTATCATGAAGCTAAATATTTCAATGTTACTTAAGGGTAGATTAAATATCCTTTAGGGCTTCGTACTTTGTTTTAACATCTTAGTTCGTATTAACACGCAAATAATCAACAATAAACTTTTACATGATATAGTTACATAGCAGCTTAAAAGTTCTAAGAAATCCTTTCCAATTTTGCCTAAAAATAGGTTACGTGTTAATAAGCAATATTTGCAGTTAATTACCTAGCATAATATAGCAACTATAAAATCTCACACCTGTATTCCCCGAAGGGGTAGGCAGAGGTTTATATAAAACCTATATAAAACAATTCTATGGAGTGGCTTAATTGCTAGAAATCCTTGTAAGATTTTATGATTTGTTATTTCACATCTTACTTAATAAAAGATTCTATAAATAACTTTTTTATGTTTTCTAATACCTATAAATGCTGCAAAAAAGTTTAAATATTGCAAGTAAAAAATAGTTAATACGGATTGAAAAAATATTCTAAAACCGGCTTAATTAATTATTAAAATATATTGAAATATTTTTGAGAAGCCAACGTTCACACTGGCAGAATAAATACATTTCCTTTAAAAATGCGGCTTAAAAATGTGTTTACGAGCGGATACTGAAAGTTTTCAGGGTCCGCAGCTGGCAGGCTGTCGGATAATTAACCGCAGTCATCTCGTTGACACGTCTCCATCAATTTCTGCGCCCGGCACCGACAACGTTCCTTGTTATGCATAACACACAACAATATTGCTTGATTAATATCTTCTCGGGACTTTTGAGGCAACTGAATCGTGATTTGCATAAAATAATTTTAATGCTAAAGTTTAATAGGACAATGTGACGTGTAACTTACATATGATAGCATGTACTCGTATACTTATACATATGTTGGTATGTGAAAGGTATTTTCATCTTCCCCGTAGTTCCTAAATTACGTACCGTATTTTAGCAAACAAGATATAGTTCGGTGCGTGTTAACGCTATACTTGTCGCAGGCTATATTATTACTTTCAATTAAGCGGTATATAGTGGACTTATTGCGTATTACAGATGTTAAAATCAACAAATGAAAAATAAATTTTAAATTAAAAGTTAAAACTGAAAAAGGAAACATGCATTTGACACTCAATGCTATTTTCTTTTTGAAATGTGGCTTTCTACGTATGATATATTATTTATAAACTTTACGCCACATTGCCTTAATTATTGCAACCATATTATAACTTCGATGAGTATGACATGTATATGCAGTTTAAAGTAACTAGCAATCGATTACTTGCAATATCGGTATCCGACGACGCTGTGTTTCGTTAATTTTATTATTATATATTTAATGTTTTAATACTGATACTTAGAAAAATATACATTTATCGGTAATAGCAGTTTGCGAGCTTGCTCAACGTCAGAATCTTGGAGCGTCGGGCATCGTGAAATCAGTTTACGCAGTAGATACAAAACAGATGTGCGAAGATCGCGCGCTGCATCCGACCCACCCCACGCCACATGATTCTCGTAAAAGGAATTTCTCGCGACCTTATCGCTTTTTGAAATAAAATGTAGCTCCTAGCGTCGTACGTGTTTTATTAGATCGCATCTCCTTCAGGATTTATCTCATGGCCGTCGCCGATGCCTGAACTCATTTTTTACAACGTGTTACGTTTGAAAAAGAATTCCGTTTGTATAATTTGCCTTTTGTTTTTGCGAATGTGTTTTGTTATTGTGAATGTAATCGCAATAGCTACATCTTACGAATGAACGCATTACTGCAGTTTATATCTCCATTAATTTTATTTTAATGTGACGTTCAATTTGTGTTTTTACTTACAGAAACAATATTTTATATTAGTTAAAAAAAATATAGTTCCGTATGAGACTAGACTATTTACGCCCAAATTAAATAATATTTTTTTTGTTTTCCGTTAATTCAGTAAAAAGAAAAACATGATGCTACAACAATGCAATACAGCTATCTAATTCTAAGGCAGTGGTAACACATTAATTGTAAATTCAAGGAAATTCCAAACGCAACAACATAATCTATTAAATCATGGTACCATAATAGGCGGCAATGAAATAAATTTTAATTAAACCGTTTCTAGTTAGAATCGTATAAATATAAAACATAAAAACGTTCAAACAATCCGATTCAATGACTCTTAACTATCGTTATAATGTTCTGTTGAAACTATCTGTTATAAATGTTTGTTTTTTCGTTTTTGTGTCGGCGCGATCTCGTCTGCTGCAGCGCAGCCGCTACGTCTATTCAAATAAACATATTGCCTTGTTTTGTATCCCTACAATCAACAGCCCCGCCGAGGGTAGGAATTTAATGAATTCATTCCTCATTTGTTAACTATTTTATCCCGATTAGATTGTACACGTATCAGGGCATAATTCTTAGAACTTTTTAAAGGATACTATTGTAAATGGGATACTATTAGTATAAGTTAGATGAGCCTCTTTATAGGCTAGATGTTTTTATGCTTTACCTCTAAAATAAATATGAATAGTACAACCAAATCTAAAGGAATAATTCCACGTAATTTGAATAGCTACGTCATAAGATTGTAAGATCTAACTGTAGGGCTAACTACAACAACTGTGGTTTACCGATACATTATAAAAACCCCTTTTATGTTACTGGTTACGTCCTAGGTCTTTCGATTCCACGTCTTCGAGGCCCAAAAAATATATTTAATGCAACGTTACTCTACAACTGTCTAACACTTTATTTAAATTCAAATTTCAAAGGCTATCTCTAAATAATGATAATAGTAGTATATTTTCTAATAAGACATATTATAGAACTTTTATATAACCTGCGAAGCCTCTACTGAGTCACATGTGGTCTAAAATACGTCGTGCGGTAGGTAAAGATGCTATCTAAACAACACTCAACATTATGCATTCAAAATGTATGTTTTAGAGTGAAATTATACTTTACGGCTTAGAGCGGCGACTTTGATTGCGCTTAGCAGTTCCCGCTTTTTACTTGTAACATATATATCTATGGCTGTCTGATTAATGACCAGAATATGTCAACTGTCAGGGCTGTCACAACTGCGCCGCTTGTTAGATTCAACGCGCTCTTGTCCAAATAAGACAGCCCTTGGAGAACGCTGTTTTTTGGTAAAGGGTATCCTTAAGCGCGTTGGGCTTCCCTAACCATCTAAAAATAGGCTCTGATGGATATAAGGATTATTACATGCGGAATCAAGTTCGTTAACATGCTATAGAGAAGTGGGAATATCTCCCGCTTCCTGGAATTTCATTTTCACACACGTACACACAAAGATTATGCTGATGTATTTAAATGTATGCGGCAGGAAAAAAATTGTAAATGAAATTACCACATTTATTTCGGAAGGTTTCGTTGTGCCTGCATTATTTATATTTAGGCGATCCTTTTTCAATGTCGACCAATGTAATGGGAGCAACTGTGTAGCGAAGTGAATTAAGTTCACCTCGTTTATTAAAAGGACCTTTAGAATGTTACAGTAATTTGTTAACTCCCCACTCCCAGCACATTAATTGCAAAAACTCATAGAACCAAAATTATGTGCTTTAATATATTATTTCGTTTGCAAAAAAATTGACTGGATTTCAAACAAGAATGTCAGACTCACAACACCCATATATTATACCGTTTCCATAATAGTATTGGCACATGTCGGGCTCGGGACAGAACCCACAACCTTTCAAATGTAAACAGCCGCCATATAAGCCTCTCAGCCATCGAAATAAATATTTGTACTATAAAATGCATTTATATGACTCGTGTAAGGGGTCCAAATCCCCGTGCATATGTTCGAAATAATAGCTGGTTTATTTTAGTACAGAGCACGTCCCAGATGTTTCGACCCTCGTAGAATTCGAGGTGAAAGTATAAATAAACAAGGCTTGCTGATATCTGTCATCCGAAGAATTAGATTTATTTCGGCCGTAGCGGAAGGTGAAAGACCCCGGCCCTCCTGAATGGCCCTAACATTTGAGTGCAACACTCATTTGTTTAGTAATGCGCACATAATGGAACACTGTTGACGTGCGATGATACGCACTGAAAGATAACGTACTAAAATTAACTCTTAACTTTTACTGTTCAGTCTTATCTGCTTAACATATCGAAGAAATAATTTATTATCTGTAAAAGTAAATTAAAAAGTGAACTCTACGGTTTTGAATTTCGAACGCCTTAAAATAATTTAAATAATAACCAGAGGTTTTCATCTAGTTTTATGCAACTGAAGAAATAACTTCGTACTTTCTTCTAAAAGAGGTTGTATTAAAGACATTATAAGGATGAAATTTATTCTGGACATAGACTATTTCTGGGAACCACAAAGTTTTGTTACGTTACAGTATCTCAAACGGTTCCGGAACTGTACTTCTTGCATACCAAATTACGCGCGGCCCAAAACGTACAGAAATTAAAGTGAAGACTGCAAAGAATTTTATATTCATGCTAAACATTCTTAGAAAATATACTACGGTTCTTTTTCATTACCCCTTGAAATGTAAAATTATTTTATTTTCACATTTTCTCAAATATTCAGAAATTAGTCTCTACTTCTGTTTTGTTGAAATATGTTATTGTACATATATTATTGTACATTTCACAAATTAAATATAGCGTTATTTTATATCGTTTGTAGGTATATTTACTCACCTCATTTTTGTAGAAAGTTAATAAAACAAGGTCTTGTAATTTATGAAACAATACAACTGATCCAGATCACGTACCACCTAGATATTGAACTGGACTATGTCAACATTAATATTTCAAACGTAGTACTACATACGTAGGTGAATAGAAAAAAGGTTTACTACTTACAAATCATCATCATCATCAGCCCAAATACGTCCCACTGCTGGGCACGGGCCTCCTCTACAACTGAGAGGGTTTAGGCCTTAGTCCACCACGCTGGCCTAGTGCGGGTTGGCGGACACACCTAAGAAATTCCTAAGAACTTTTAGGTGTGCAGGTTTTATCACGATGTTTTCCTTCACCGTTAAAGCAAGTGATAATTCATTGTGAATACACACATAATTTCGAAAAGTCAGAGGTTTGTGCCTGGGGTTTGAACCTGCGACCGCCGAAACTCTCGACCGCGTGCCTAAACCTCGAAGCTATCACTGCTTGTACTACTTACAAAACGTAACATAAACCTAAATATAACTACTAATATACTGACTCCCCAATGTGATGCAATAATGTCAATGATATTATATTACCAGATAATTTTTGAAATCATAAAACGCTGTCCCGGTACAAATGTGGCAATTGTTTCTGTGGGAGGATCGAAACCCCGTTTCTCAGCTGAGTACTTTTGTACTGCCCCGCGGAGACTGTGCAGTGTGCACATAAATTGTTAAATTGTTGAAAAATTTCACGTCTTAAAAAAAACGAGTTTATAAAACTATGAGAAATATCCTTTAGCAAGTTTAAAAAAAGTTGTGTGGCGCTTACATGTGTTGTAAGATAAATAGGAAAACAATATCAGAATAATCTTCGACTTTTCGAAAAAAAGTCGATGTCAGCAATAAAGTCAACCGTAGTAAAAAGAGATTGCGTATTACGTTCACCCACGAATGTTTCACGTTAATCTTTTCACTAAATAATTCTATAACACATATTGCCATGTTAATCTTGTTTTACAAAACCATTGCATAGATGTTATTCGAAACGGAGAAACACATAACATGGTCTATAGCGTTTATGTCCACGAGCCGTACCTACTTTCTCTTATAGTGCAATTTTCTTAAAGAAACATGTTCAATATGGTAATGTTACACGATCAGGTCAAAAGGCTACGAAAAAAAGGAAGCATTTTTTCGTCGTAAGGGTGTCTGTTTTTTTGTTGAATTATGTTAATGCCGGAATGACGCGGCCACGGCGGCTACCGATATTTAAATTCGGCCGAACATGGTGAATTTTTTCCGTAGTTTGACCCTTCAGTAACTAAAAAAGATCTGAAGCTTTTCTATCTTTAACTTTGTCTTCCTAATTTCCTACGCTGTTATTAACCTTCAAAGTCATTTATCTTGCCAAAAAGTTAATTTCTTCTCAATAATGTTGAACAAAAACGACTTTGCTTTATGATTTCATGAAAAATATGAACTCAGTAACTAGGACAATATAAAAAACTTAAATATAATAGTTTTTCATTAAAGTTATCAGGCAAAACGCATATGTACGAGTATGTTCCAACGTCCCTTCAAGTGAACGCCAAGTACATGGCGAATGAAATTCATCGATTCTCTGATTGAATCGACGATAAAACAAATGGAGTGCTCAATTTAAATAGATTGAATGGGATTTATGTTTCATTTCGTGAGCTTCGACGGATTCGATTGTTTCTGCAGGCGCGTTACCGACAGCGCTCTACATCGGAAACCGGAATTTGATCGTTTATTAAACTCATTACAAAATTTCAACATGCCAGTAGCAGTTTCACGCTAATTGATGTTGTTATAACGTGCGCTAGTGTTGGTGCTGAGTGATACGAATGCAGCCACAGTGGAAGGTAACAAAAGTAGTAACAATTTGCGTGTTCGCCGGCCATGTGAGGTCGCGCACCGCACGCACGCGCTGCGCTATCGAGCCGGGACCAACTGTTGAGTGCTATCTCCCGCCAGCCGCGGCCGCCCCTCACCATGCTTTCAGATACGGCACGACACCCTCGCAGCACCCTACAGTTATGACGTCACCGGTCGCCAGCCGCCGTCACGCGCTCTCTATGTGTGCGTTAATGTGAATTTGTCGTCAATTCCACTGCGGACAAAACTTAAAATAGCTTCCTATGAGTTTGCAGTCGAAACGCATTTACGTTCGAAATGCAAGCATCAAACATACGTTCGTATGTTAAACGATGAACATCGGATATGGTTGTTCTTAAGCTAACATTTTAGTCGAATACGCATTAACAAAACGAGATAGCTGATTACTAATGAACAAAACAACATAGTACTTAGAACTTAGACGTACATGTTTTAAAAAACTTCGCACACTTGATTTATAAATTAATATGTAAAGAAAAGTTTGCGCTGCATTAAGAATCACTCAAGCGAATACGATAACTGCGAAATGTAGATATCCATTTAATTTTACCGTAACGAGACACATTAGTGTATCAGTTACGCCTCTGCTCGCAAAAAAGGTGTGAAGTTATAGATACAATTAATAGAGCAAAAAGTAGTCCTGCCAATAAAAAAAAGTTGACGAGAAATAAAAAATATTCGACAAACGAAGCGTGTCAAAATACTTAAGAGCCTACGTCAAAAGTTTGAACAAGTTTGCGTCCCGATGATTACTCGTCAAGAAATGTCACCCGCCTCCCATGCCACCCCGCTCTTCAAGTATTGACACCTGTCGAAGCTGAACCAGAATGATTGGAACGTTTCATACCTCTTTAGCTGCGGATTTTGCAAAATCATGACGTATTCCAACAACATATTGAAGTGTGTTTCGCATAAAGTCAGATTATATTTATTTTTAATTCATTTCCGGTATCGTTGCCTGATTGTAAAAGAATCATTGATAACATGTAAGTTACATTATAAATCTGTTTTTTTTTTTAAATATACTGCGGTATAAATTTTTAATACTCCGGTCGTTTTAAATGCAGAGACTGTTTGGCAAGCCTTTATAAACAACAACAATGTTGCCTAAATAGAATGAGGCCTCACTAAAAACGAATACGATTAACTACCACACAGAGTGACAACTGAACAACAAGTGTATCGACTAGGGTTGCCACCTTTTTTTCGCATTTAAAGTACATAGGTTGGTATAGGCAAGAAAAAGAAAGTAAATGGTATCAAAATAAAGTACAATTTATTTTTATTTATTATTATGTTTAAAAACATATTTTGTGTGTTTTTTGTAGTAAGTCTTAAATTAGTTTCTCTACTGAACAAGCACATCCTTACACTGTATATTTAAATTAAAGTAAATAAGTAATTAATTTTTTATCAAATTCAGAGAGGCTTTGTTTCTGACGTCTCTCCATTTGCAGAAAAAACTCTTTCTGTGAATGCTGATGTGGCCGGAATTGAAAGAAGTGAAATTACTTATAGGTAATAATAATATATATAATACTTCCTGGCATTTTTGTGCAGTTGATAGTTCTGCAAACCCTTTGAAAGTACATATCTGACTATAAAGTTGGTCTATGATTTGCTATAGCATAGCATATATCTATTAAACTTTAAATCGTATTCTTATTACACTCAAATTACTTCACACAAAACAAACAAGAAAAGCGGTTATTGTGCCAATGATACTGACATTTAAGGATAGGTTGCGTTCAGAAATTTTTAAAAACGACCCCTTTTGTTTTGTGGCGCTGGCAAGTAGCGAGTGGAGAATTCGATTCAGCACCAATTGATTGTTTAACGGAAAAATACTTCCGACTAAACTTTTTAAAATCAAATCATGTGAAATAAAGTGTTTTCGCGTACTTTATTGTTCTTATAAAGTATAGGGTACAATTACCTGAAATAACGTACAATACTTTATTATAAAGTACGGGTGGCAACCCTAGTATCGACTCTCTCTTACTAATAGACACAATTTTGTTGAATATTCGATAGTGAATATGTTTATATTCACTTTACTATAACTCGTTTGAGTTCACACTTGCATGGCTTTACACCTTCTGTACGGGAAACAATTAAATACCACATTCTTTTGCATTTTTAAAGCATTGAAAAGGAAAAAAAGTGCGCGATTGCCGAGTCATTTTATATTGCATAAAACGTGACGACATTTTTGATGTCACAGCTTTTTGCCATCGTAGGCTCGGTACACGTGTTAAGCGATTTTTTAATGGAGGCTGGGATAATGGATCTTAACAAGGTTTTTTGCTAGATAAATGTTGGAGCCTATTTATTGCAGTGTCTATTAAAAATTGCCTTTAAACTCCCAGAAATGAATAGAATATTTTGCATGACATATTAAATATGTTACTTTAATAAATAAGTAATCTATTAAATGATCCAATAAAATTGAAATGAAATATGAAAATTAATTTCGTACTAACTGCAGAATTTAAACAAATAAGGGGATAAAAATCTAAGTACACTTAGAGTTCGTAAGTTTTTTTGTTGCCTAATTGAAATACTATTAACTTTTTGTATTCGCATGGCTATGAAAACATTATCATTATCCACCAGCCATAGGAAGTCCACTGCTGAACATAGGCCTCTCTCAATGACTTCCACAGGGACCTGTCGGAGGCAGCCTCCATCTAGCGACGTCCCGCGACCTTACCAGGTCGTCTGAACACCTTATGGGTGGACGTCCTACGCTGCGCTTTCCGCTACGTGGCCATTTGAGAACTTTATGCCCCAACGGCCATCAGTTCTCCGCGCTATGTGCCCCGCCCATTGCCACTTCAACTTACTAATCCGCTGGGCTATATCGGTTGCTTTAGTTCTCCTACGGATCTCCTAATTTCTGATTCGATCTCGTAGGGAAACCCCGAGCATAGCCCTCTCCTCTCCATAGCTCATTGAGAGGCCTCTCACTAAAAACATTAATTGTGTAAAAAACATACTCTTAAGAATTTTTAACTCATAAAACAGAAATATAACTAACTTTGGAGAAATAAAGCGTAAGTGACGTGTACTCTACCTTAATACAACTAAAACCGAAAAGCGTTCGTAACATCGAATGGTAATTTATTATTTTGTACAATAATTGGCTTTAATGTTTGTAATACTAGTGCAAAAGGTCTCACAAAACTCTGCCAAGTCCCTAGGGATCAACAACTGACCCGCCTAATTACCCGTCCAAAATTCCAAGCAGATAATAAAGTTAAATTGCGTAAATTGCACAGGTGGACCATTTAAACGACTAAGATGTACTATGTAGTACTGTTTTGACGTTAGTTATTACAAAAGCAGTGTGAGTTCTCTACAAAGGACTTTTAAGTATGAGAACTCCACTAGTGTGCAATGTGGGCGGTGGACTAAGGCCACATCCCTTACAATAACATGGAAGGCTTAAGTTCAGCATTGGAGCGATGTTCATAAATGCTATTAATATAGGTAATTTTATATTTTACGGCCAAGTGTCAATCAAAATAAATTACAGCCTTTCATTACACGTTATACAAATGGTATAAAAACTTAGTTGATAGCAATTTTAATTTTTATATTGAAATATTGAGAAAAATATTTCAAAACTACTATTGGACGATCGTGCGCTTGATAAAGTATATTAAGCAAAAAAATAATTAAATACGATGTACTAAAATAGATACATATTTAAGCCAAGACACCTCAGACTGTAAGGAACGGACTTTACAGCGACAAAATGATTTTTTTTTTTTTAAACTGCCATATTATGTATTTTCTTACCAAAAACCCATGAAAATGCCACTGCAAGTACCTACTTACCTACCTACTTGTACATCAGGACGATACACATTTCCTGGCTCGTATATAATATCGCCGCGGTGGCCGTTTCGGCACTTAACACAAATTGTCCCAATTACCGACGTCTACTGCTCAAGATACCAATTACATTACGAATGGGAATTCTTTCGTGAAAAATAAGCAATTCCAAGATCATCAATTGTACATCAATGATGTTCAATCAATGCCTAAATGGGCATGCCGAGTGCTGCATTGTTCCCCACTGGACCATGAATCATCTTGATTGAAATAAACCATTAATTTGATCATTGTCATTTTCCTCTGCACTTGTTGTCCTTTAGTTGATTTTTAACATTTTTTTTGGCATTGGCGCTTTTTACTTACTTAATGTATAATACTATTTAAGTATACCTATAATTCTTTATATAGGTACTGGTATTTACTATTTATACATAGGTACGTGTTTACACATATTTCTCTCAATATATTATATGTATAAAAAACCTATGGTTTGTTAATTAACGGTTTTAGAATATAAAGTTATAAATCGTATAGATTTCACATCCAATGAAATTTATAAGTGAAAGTGAAATGTCGAGTGAAATTTATGAGCTATGTAATATGTTACTCGTGGACGCGCTATCGAAATAATTGCACGTTCAAAGCATATATACACATAGAGCCGAATGCTCACAATCGACCCGTGCAGATTACCTTTCCCTATTCATTACTCTGCTAATGGCTTGCACCTTAATTCGTCTCACCTATAGCAATTATTTTGAATGAAGTCGCGCGAACGCCTATTATGACGGTTTTGCCAGTTCTACTCAGAATTTGCTCACGTATTAACACTTAACTGAGATGGAAATAGTCGTATCTTCCGAGGATAATGCTCTCCCGTGCATTTATGAAAATAGATTATTGCAGTCACACATACAACATGTTTATCTCATACAACTGGCACTTCGGACACACAACTCGGTACTTAGTTAATGCATGTTTAGTGACATTTTTGTAAACAGTAATTAACAAATACATATTTGTATGCCAAAGTTATTATGCAGATTCCTACATCGCAAATAACCCTCAGATCAGATTTACATTGCAAATTCTTATTTATGTCCGAGTTCTTAATGAAGATGGTGCGGCCTCAAAACGTCTATTTGTTTTAATTGACGCGGGGTATCTCCGCTGTATATTGTTGTGAAGCACGGCTTATATATTAATGTTGGCGTTGTATTTACAGTACAGTGGTGCAAGTATGGGAGGCGGCTGTGGGGCGACGGGCACGCGCGTGCCCACGGCGGCGTCTCCTGCCAACACGGCGTCTTCGTCGTCGTCCAACACAGGGTCAGCGGGCGGGACGCGCTCCACCAGCCTGAGCACCGCCCCCCCTCCGCCAGCATCCTCTACTTCCACCACGGGAGCTGGCGGCGAACAGCTCAGCCGTACCAACTTATACATTCGGGGCCTTAACCAGAACACCACCGATAAGGACCTTGTCCAAATGTGCCAGATGTGAGTGCTATCAGCCGTCTATTATGTCTGACAATCGCTGTATAAAATTTCCACTGACGTGTATGTATCGCTTTCAGGTATGGCAACATTATTTCAACAAAAGCAATTTTGGACAAAAATACGAATAAATGTAAAGGTAAAACATATTCATTCCCGTAAAAAAATATTAACACTATCATAGCGACCTACCAGTTGATTACCGACATATCTAGTTATAATATGTGCATAGTTATTCCACGTATGTATGTAAAATATACTTTACATTCCTATACTAATAGATACTGCATCGTATAATGTATTCATAAATGAATTACTTAAAATAATGTTAATATTTTCTAGAATACCATATATCTACCTTCATTAAACTAATCCATCTATGGTGAGACTTTTTTCCAATATATGCACGAATGTTAGTTCAATTCGACTTTATTCATATTTATATTATTCTCATTGTTACATATGTTTATTTTACATACTTGAGTGTTTCATAGTAGCTATCACCAATTATATTACATCTTGCACCGAAGCACCGTTGTAACGATGTTACACTACCCAATTGTCTTTTGGAATTATGCACAAGAATTTAATTTATTACAACACGAATGCCATTTATGTCACATTCTCATCATGCTACGTACGCGTAGGCAATATGCTAAACTTCATTAGATATGTATTTCCAACGTATTTGTTTTAGCTGTTCGTTTGATAAGATCTTTATTATAATATGAAGCATGATTCATCGGAATTGCAACCAAAATACTAAAGGCGCAAGGTCTGCACGCAGCCCACTACTATAAAAAATATTACTTTTGTTTTCACAGGTTACGGTTTTGTAGATTTTGAAACGATCGCGTCAGCAGAAGCAGCTGTTAAAGGATTACAAGCGAAAGGTGTTCAGGCCCAGATGGCTAAAGTGGGTATCTGGTTCCTGCGTAGACTGAACCGTGTACGTTATGCATGCAAGTAATACTATTATGACTAACAGCCTGCTCCTAATCCGCTGTCTTACTCATCCTTATACTGACCACCCATATCTTAACCATAACATTACTTTCCCTGACTCCTAACAACTTATATTAACTCCGACGGGGGGGTTGGCAAGTTGATTATTAACGTCAGCACATCGCGTGATGTAATTACAACTGGTCGCGATAAAACAAATTAACACTTAAAAGTACTAGATTACGTTCCAACACCATTTTTGAGACCGGTTCTTTTATATTTCGTAGTAATGACACGCAAAAGCAATTTTCTACCATATCTTGCCTGCCGCCATCGATTCCAACCTTTCTCTTCTTCCTTCCTCTATCCATCCTAACTTATATAGCTTTAGTATAATATTTAACCCTGTTATCTATCAGAAAGATGCTGCAAAATTTGAGTATCTAAAGGTCGTTTCTCTTGCCTCATTAAATTCACTATGAGTACTAATTTCAATTTTCATTAAAAAAAACTGTGCCTTATTTGTATTTAATTTAAATCATTGTCTAGTAACTCGCAGTGTGTTTTTAATAGTTCATTTTATAAATCACATTTTAAGCAGCCCAGAAATAGGTTCTGTGATAGATGGGATAGATGTTGATATTTTGCCTTAAAATATTTAGCAGTTAAGCAACAAATCGTCCAATCGTGAATACATTTCGGTAATGCTATGTCGAAAGTAATCACGACCCATAACACGAAACGTGTTGTAAGTATTAATACCCTTCAATGATACGCAAATACGACGCAAAATAAAACGCTTACTTAATTCTATACTTCAGACATTGTTTCATCCTGTTAATCTATACTGTTGTCGTTTGCTTCAGCGTTATAACAATGTACAATTGTATTCTCGCTACTGAGCTCGGGTTTTCTCTGCTTTCGGTATTAAATTAGTGTGTATGCGAATTTAACAAGCTTCATAAACTCTATGCTGATGTATATGCCCATGTCGTTGATAACATCTACGTAATATTATTTAGTATATTAGAACAAGCTGCTGATTTCCGTCAGAGCTGGCTTCGATGTCTAGATATTCTATGCGGGCTTCAAGCTAATCCTAATAATGTCAAAAATAATCTTCACTTTAATTTTAATCATCAAATAAAGCTTAAAATTAACGTTTAGAAGGCAGTTGAAAATTCACCCTACTAAAACCAAAAAATATATATTGTACAGTAAGTATCACAATCCTTAATGGTATAAGGGACATTCAGTATATAAATAACAAATCTTCCTTAGTGGTGTCTGTACATAGTTTACAAAGTATTCGAATCGATAACAACAATTGGCTGTCTAATATTTTTAAAATATTTCCTCCAATTTCCCAGCGTGCCGGTTTACTGCTAGCAAGAGATCATACCTTAGCATTTTCAATTAACAGCCATGAATCGTAAAGTAACCTTTAGCATTTGAACATTATCTAGTACAATGAATTTAGAATAGTGTCAGAACTCCAATACAGAAATTTATGAATATATTATAAAGGCACATCAAGAATAACAAGTTCTCATTGATTATAGTCAGAAAAGTCATTTTATTGTGGGACACCAAGCAGCTTCCTCACCTATTGCCCCCGGCTTTTTACAGCAACAAGAACAGGACCCGACAAACCTGTACATGGCCAACCTACCGCCGCATTTTAAAGAGAACGATGTGGATCAATTGTTGGCCAAGTTTGGCCAAGTGGTTTCTACGAGAATTCTGCGCGACACCCATGGGCAGAGCAAAGGTGTTGGCTTTGCAAGAATGGAGTCTAGGGAGAAATGCGAGCAGATCATTCAAGTGAGTGGAATATTTAAAAAGGTTTATATTTTTTATAAAATCATGTTTGATGTTTCAATGTTTTAAATATTACAATAACATAAATACTAAATGGAAGTATCATATCATACAAAAACGTACTACCTAAGTGGTTATCTTGGCTTAGGAAGATTATGAATGTTATGCTTGCAATTTCAGATGTTTAATGGCAACCCCATACCAGGAGCCAAGGAACCCCTGCTAGTGAAATTTGCTGACGGTGGCAATAAGAAGAAAACATTGTATAACAAACAAAACGATAACAACGGTCGAGCTTGGCGGGACAACAACGAGTCCATTACACAGGTTAATATATAGATAATACTATCATCTTTTCTATTAATATTCTTCAGTTCGATGAAATCAGTCATGCTCAATTTATGAATGGTTTCTTTGAAGGTTCTACCGACTACAATTAGGCCGTATGAAAATCTATCAAGATAAAATGATTATTATTGTTAGGCTTTATACATAAAAATTTACAAATTTACCTCAGTTAATACTTAAAAAATAAATTAGTCTGTCTGTATTTTAACGTAATTGAAGCCTTGGGGATTTAAATCACTATCCGATTTCTGTATAAAACCTACTTGCTTGTTTTTTTCTATTGATCATAATCATCTTTTTATTGACATCGTACATTGTGGCTATGCACTACAAAAATAAGTTATACACATTAAAATTCTTCACGTACAACGTTTTTGTTAAAGCAGATCATTTGCATACTGTCTTCCGGCACAAATATGCGTTACGACTTTTATCGGTACGCTCCTTATTGTGAGTGCAATGAAACCGTTAGCCACGTTGGAACTAAAAGAAACAATTATGTATATGCTATTTTTAGAATTTAAAGCACATTTCGTATTCAAGTCAAATTTTATATGTGAATACACCACTGCATAAATTCTGGTTCAATATCCCAAGTGAGTCTTATTAAGTTTCCATTCGGAAATTATCGGTATAAGCACAGAATTTGTAAATGTGCACTTGCAACTTAATGACAACAAGAAGCACCTAGGGAAACATAAGGAAAGAAATATCATATTTACAATATAAATGATTTTTCATATAATATTTTATTGTTGCTTAAGTTTTATTAGGTTTTTCATTTCTCAGCAAGTCTGAAAATGTGCCCATAAGTCGAGAATTGGCTATACATCGTTATGTATAAAGAACGAAATATTCTAATTTAAGATCATCATGTCCATAACGTGCGGTTCATGCTGTTCGTGACCAAAGTCCGTGATATTAATATAATTACTTGGCTGCTACTCGTATTCCGTTTTAATTTATTGATTAGTTATTAGTGAGTGCATTAAATTTCGTGTCGTAAAATTCGAATATTTAAAAAACTAACTGGAACAACGTTAACTGGAACGTTGTAACATGTTGCGCTTCTGAAAGGGATTAAATTTGCATGATCTAAGTTGAGTTGTATACCAAACAGTGACTTGCTGACGATATTCAGAGATGTTAGTGTCATAAGAGTGTTACATAGCAAAATAATGCAACATTTAAATTTCATAATGATGTAATGTAGTTGGTGGAATGCTTCCAGGCGGCCATGGCTGTGAGCGGCGTGTACGCCGGCGGAGTGGGCGGCGCGGGCGCGGGCGGCGACTGCGCCGGCATGTACCGCGGCGGCGCCAGCGTGTACGGCGTGGCGGCCTTCCACCACCACCCGCAGCTGCACCACCACGGCCACGGCCACCCCGCCACCTGGCTCGCGCCCTACGCCGCGCTCATCCCGCCCGCGCACCCCGCGCACCACGCCGCACACGCCGCGCACGCCGCGCACCCCGCGCACCCCGCCCATCTACCCATCGACACCGTGCCTAGCCAATACGTAAGACATCTTGCATACATTTCACACTGTCAAACTAAAGAGGATATGGTACTTGTGACTAGATAAATTGGTGCAAAAGATTCTAAATTCAAAATTGTAATCGTGAGACGTGAACGACGTGATAATTTTTATATGCGGGCCGATGCTTTTGGTTTCATGTTAAAACCCAGGAAAATTATGGAGGAACATTCAGTCAAAGAAAAATCTATGGGACTGATGTACATTCTCTGTTTTCCAGGTAAACTGGGACAGCTTAAGGCCGGAAAATGAGTTATACGTGAGTGCTGAAATAAAATTCTAATCGAAGCTGATCCCTATAACCGTTGCCCGATTGCTTGTGAACCGTTACTCACTTTCAGCGCTCCTATCGCTTTCTATGTTTTACATGTCGCTTCACCAACTACCAAGCATTCACGACTAGTCCGCCCTAACGCAAATATGACACTAAACATTGAGCCAAGCCTCTGTGATGAACCACTTAACCGATGTGTTGTGATGTGTGAGTGTGTAAGGGAGGAAGAGGTTAACATCGGTGATGTCGCGTTTCAGTATATCGCTTCGCACCCGTACCAATACTTCACGGGTCCCACTCCGCCGATCATCCAGATGCCGATGGAGAGCGAGCACGCGTCGACGGCGGCGTCCCCCGACGAGGCTTACCAGCCCTACCCGCCTCCCAAGTAGACAGTAAGCTACGCCACAACATTATATGCTGTACACGAGCCAAAAATCAAAGCAACTGTGAATTCTTACGATGTTAATTTGTTTTAGTTTTAATTTGCGGCCGTTATAGACTTCATCGAAAGCTCTGGTCGCGCGACTCCCTCGCGTCGCCGCCACGTTCTGTCTAGTTATTAAGCTGATAATACTTTGTGATTTTCGCGTTGACTATTTATTTTCTTGACGGGCTTCGCTCCGACCGATTTGTCGACACTGCTGGTCGTTCGATTCGCTGTGATGTTTTGATGAGGTCTTCTGACGGTTCGACGAGAGGATTTGATGTATAGAAAATAGGTGCAATTTTTAAATGTGTTTTTACATTATAATTTTATTATTGTTTTATGAAGAAATAAATTTAAGATTTTAGGCACAGGTTACGAACATGTTGAACAGATTATTTAAGGTAGTTAGGTATTTATTTTAGCATAGAGTAATTCACAATCGAGCTGTAAAAATTCACCTGTCTACGCGACAGGTAACATTCGGAAATTTTATTTTCAATTCAGTGTCATATTTAAAACGCTAAGCCATCTCATTTATGAGCAGTAGTTTCTATGATTATTTTCAAAGAAACCGTGCAATCTGCGTTCATTTTTATATAAATTATTTAATTTTTTTACCATAAAGGTTTTATTTTTAATTTAAAATTTTATTATTTTTAATACATCAGGCATAGGAAGAGAGCAATACCTAAGTGGTTGGATAGGAATGGTAAGTGGTAAAGGTCATATCATGTGGAATCAAAAAATCAAAGTTATATACTAACAAAATTTGTTAAATGAAATGATTTTATGTGTGTAATGGTTAGTAGAGGTGGTTGCACCGACTTAATCTTGTACGATAATAAAATGTTGAAGATTTAGAATCTTCCATGGATCATACGTATTTTTAAAATACAGTCGAAGGATAAACGCTTGTTATTTCATATTGTAGTAGAAAAAAAAACTAACTAAATTCAGGCAGCTTTACGAGGCAAACGTACAATACGTTAAAGGTTTACTACAGTTGATGTTCGGGCGTGGATACCTCTTGGTCACTGCGTGGCATTCGCAGAGGTATCGTTAATGTAGGTACATGTTCAAAATATGTTTATTAAAGGTGCTTTATACCATTGTATGTAAACACGCTATACAGTATTATCAACGATTAATGTATATTGTACAGGCGCAGTCTTCCACGAGATCGCAAATTATTTTCGTACCATTGTGAATATTTATGTCAACGGCATCACCGATATCCTATAGTAGATCATTATCTTCCAAACACTTCAATGTAACTAAGGGAATATCCGTCTGTCAATGGAATCTAAGTATACTGAAATTTATTTTACGACGGTTCAAAAACCATTTATTTTCTTCTCCCAAAATAGACTAGGTAAGCATATTTTTGCCTCAATTTGTTGATTGAAATGCAAACACGATAACGTCTCAATAACAATAACGTCGTTGCCAAACCCAAAATACAGACTGAATTTATGTATACCTATTGTTAAATTCCATATAGTTGTTATCCAAGTTTCGTTTCATGGAATGGCACGTTGCCCTGGCTGTGGTGGGATCGTAGCAGAATTGCAGTGACGTATCGCGTAATACCTGTGAGTAATGAGTGACTTCCAAACGTTTGCGCTTATGTAGCACAACAGTGCTAGTAATACGGCAACCTTTAGCAATAAGCAGTTGTTTGTAAAGTCTATTTATATCTACATTTTACGAGTCTATACAAATTTTTGTACGTTGAACTCATGTTTAAACACATGATTAATGAAGTGATCCTTTTTTGAGAATCATGTACTGAATCAACTGTAGTTGTTATAATGTAGGCGGTCGGCACATTCCACTAGAAAACTTCAAACAAAAATTCCACGATTGATTTCCACATTATGAAATGTAAAGGATTTGAAATCCAAGGTGTGAACATCGTTTTGGTGTAACTAAACACTTTTTGTACCATCACGTAGGTTTTGGGTACACTTTATGACTTTATATGAAATTTGATATTTTTATATTGAATATATATAAATTATACATGGATATGTATACATGTATATACATTGTTGATGGGTACGAGTAAAAACCTACTATATCGCAACTGTTTAATTCTATTTTGGCACGTCAAGAGTTTCATCAGAACCAAAGTATACAAATCATTAAAATCGAGTAAGAAGTAGGAAGATATTTATACAACTCAGGGACTGAAGACTAGATAAATGTTTGATATATAACTGTATTTTAACTGACGATTAAGCGGTAACCTCTTTGTTCAAAACCTGTGAACCTAAAGGACTAAATGACAACAACAAAAATACAGGAGCGAAGACATTGACGTTATGCGCTAGCCGCCAGGGGCTAGCTGACGACAGGTTTTGAATGAACAATTGTAGATTTTGAACGGATATGTAGATCTGTATAACGTTTGTTTGATTCGTTTCTTTTATTCATAATAAGGCTGAATTTTCACTATTTTCCGTAAACGAATTTACTTTTGGAATGTACATAAATTAGCTGGTGATATTTTCACACGTATGTAACATACTGCTACACCGTTACTAAACTTCACGTAGAGGCACAACATCCAGTACTTAAATGACGACGAAGAAGTCGCAAGCACGTAGCCCCGGATAGTTGTTACTTAGCTGACTGCCTGACTGTACCTACTGTGCGAACGCAATGAGTTTTGCTAACAAATCGGCTCTAAAATATTAAACGCTCACGTTACAAGGCTAAGAAAAAGTGAGATTTTTATTAGTGTAACGTTTGAATAAAACTTACTGAACCCAATACTCTTACTCTCCATAGATCAGTATTATACTTGTATAATTTCTGGTCATGCCAAATTTATTGAACTGACTAAGAAACCGCCTTTAATTCTTGTGAAAATTTGATAACCGTGAAGTGCAATGTAGTACCGAGTGATGAATGGCGCTTGGTACTTAGTTAAGTATTTGAACGAGTAGTGTTCCACGGACAATGTGGCTTCCTGTAAATGCAGTCTTCCGATAGATATTTCCGCTAAACTTTGCATTTAAATTGTTGTCAGTGTTTACACGTGTTCTGTTCAGATGTGCACCGATCATTCATTGTACAGACGATTTCATGTCCTGCACTATGTCATTGTTTCTTTTCTATTCACAAGACACTTCATTCCACAATGCAAATCGATTTTCCTTGAATGTATAGTAAAAATATTAGATTAGACGTACGAATACACCAATTCATTTTAAGTGACATGTAGATACATAGCGAGACGCGGTTCTGTAGAGTACCGTCAAAGAAGAAACTATTTTAGCACGAAGTTATTTTTCTAATGCTTTCCTTCCATTTTAAGCAATAATATATTAATTTGATGGTAGTGCCTTTAACTTCCTTTTAAAGTAATGTTCAGATGTTGCAGTATAGCAGTTGCACGTGCTTTACACGATATTTTTACAGGTAATAAAGAACTTACCGTATTCATAAACGTAGTGGTAATATTAAAAAAAGAACTATGTTTAAAATATTTTGTAATAACAACAGAAACAAGATAATGTGGCTGTCTAATCGTTGCATTTTTCACACATGATGTAAAAAAATAACGTGAAATAAAGTCATAGATGTTCCTAGTTAAACTCGCTTCAAACATTCTTGACATGTGTGATAAATACCTTACTGAAGAGATTACGGTCGTGATTTGACGCACACGGGCATACAGTGCGCGTACTGAAGACTGGCGTCGCGCCGCGCCGTCGCAGCGTCGCTTGGCGCACGCACACATCGGGAACCAAGTCTTTAAAACCAAAACTATGACTCACTGATTATCATGTCGATGAATAAAATTGAAGTGTTAAGTAAATATTTTTAAAATTAAGTCGTTTAAGTATAAATGAAAGTTCGACCCGCTTTTAAAAGTGAACAGTGAAGCTATCGGTACGATGACGAATTGAAGGCTAGTTCATAATTTAGGCTTAACTATAGTTAGGTTAGAATAGCAAAAAAAATGTTCGACGCTAAGATAGAATAGAACCGTAGATTAATATATTGCACGCGGGCGGGGGACGAGCGCGCCTCCTGCCGGCTCTAGGGTAGTTTCCTTTGTTAGTTTATTAAATAATTTAATTTGAATGGACTGAAGCCGGCACGGGGCGCACCCGGCCCGCGCGCGCCTACTTCGTAAGGGACTCTAACTAGTGAACACATTGTCGAGGTAAGTTTCAGTTGAACAAGTTTGCTTTCACCTCTTTTGTTATGTAGTTGACTAAGTGTAAAGATGGAAAACTAAATGAAAAAAAAAAACTGTCGGAAGTGTCGATAAAAATGTAATTGTCCAATGTGTATTAATATAGTGTGGTGTTCTACCCAGCAGACTAGTCTAGATAGTAGCATAGTATAGATAAAAATTTAGTTAGGTAGCATAGAAATACGAAATGCAAAAATAAAACTTCATAAAATGTAAAAAAAAGAAATGAAATTGTTGGTAAGAAAGAATATTTTTAAGGGACATGTTGCTTCGTTGTGTTACGGTGTGAGGTTTGGCATAACTATGATAATAGTGTAAAAGCATTTCTCGCAGAGAAAAGACAAAGAGAAAGTTATGTATCTATTTTGTTACAAAGTGTTTGCAAGTTTCTATATTATGCTATGAGCATTTTATGTGACCCGCATTATTTATAGTTATGCTGAATGGAAACTAAAATAATATATAAATAAATCAAAATGGTACTAAGAAGCATGTTTTATTGTGACGAGTCATGTTCCTTTGCATTGAACATATTTTGTAAGAGCAAATGATTGAAATAAAACGAGCGAAACCAAAACTAGTTCATTATTTCATTATCTTCACAATACCCCTCCCCAATATTCATCCTATGTTTCAGAAACAAATAAAAACATCACACACACACACATACAGGTCTGTGAGCAGCATTTCTGCTCCTAGGTTTGGCCAGCTGTTTTAAGTCCCACGTAGCAGGGGTGCTTGTTGCCGTTTTTCATATTCCAGATACCTAACAAAACTACTCGACCTGGGTATCGATCCCGGCACCTCGATCCAACTCGCACAGCGCGTACTGTTGCCGCAGGACTAATGAGAAAACCTCCTCAAAGGAACATCTTACACAAAATTATCAACTTTGAATATTTAATACACAGTGTATCTAAGCTTATCGATTTCTAAGGATACCAATATACTCTCGGTTGTAGAGGAGGCCCGTGCCCAGCAGTGGGACGTATTTGGGCTGATGACGACCAATATACTCACACACTTAAATACGAAAGAGGATACAATATTCACTAATCACAGAAATCTCATGATTTACAAACAAAAAATTTAAATCACACAGTCACAGTCATAAATATTTTTCACTTGTTTAAAGCATACAAAACTTAACCAATTTAGAATTAACAGTAACTATTTTTATTCATGTTTTAACTTGAAAAGACTATTTAGATTTCGAATTTTTACTTTATTACTTTAGGTAGTAACCTCGTGGTCCCGCGGCACAAGTACTATAAATTATTTATTATATATGCTGTGCGATCTAGAGGAACTGGGTTCGATTCCCGAGTCGGGCAGTGTTATTGGTCTTTTCCATTAGGAATTTCTCAGTTGCACGGACTCCGGAAATATGCCCGAAACGGCAATTAACTCACCCCCTATTTCGTAGGACTGATACGAGTACATTCCTGGCAAATTGTGGGTACCGATGTGCCGCACTATCCACCCCTTTAGGGAATACAGGCGTGAGGTTATGAATAATTGTATTTAATCATTACATCATGTGTTGTATGTTCATTACATTAATAAATTTTATATTGTTGTATGCTTGCTGTTTATCAGTGGCGATATTGCCATAGAAGCCCAAAAGCCTAAGTGTGTCTTTCAACATTCCTAATAATAATGTTTAAGCTTTAAATCTTTATTTAACAAAAGCAATTTGACGTATAAATATGAGAATATCCTGACCCTACAATAAACAATTGTAAGCAAGACATTACACAATTGACGTGTAAAGCTTCTATGGAAGTACCGCCACTGCTGTTTACAAGCAGTCTATGTATAAAATGTTTTGACTGGATGTAAAAAAAAACACAATTTCTCGAAACAACATATTTAATGCCATTGAATAAAACGATATACCGTATCAAGACAGCGAATAGCCCAATAGTTTATTGCTACGAGAACATATCATCCGACACAATCACATCACTCCATGTTAACAATCTCAAGCGTTTCCTACTGCATGTTTCGCTTTGAAAATTCTCAGCGTGTTATCACAGGCGCCGCTGATAAGGAGAGATGGATTCGACCAATCACAGCACAACACTTTATCTTCGTGACCAGTCAGATCGTACAGAGGCGTTCTTGGACTGAAACAAAACAATATTTTAGCTTTTCATGTTATTTTTTTGTTTCTTTAATCATTTCTATAATTTTTCGAAAGAAGACAAAATGTCCCTAAAGGCGATTGCACTATTTTTTTGCAAAAAATAAAATCGCAAGATCCAAACTACTGAACGATAGTAGTACTTCGCGTTGGAGCAACTACTATTGATTAATTACGTCATCATCATCATCAGCTTCTGTAAAAGTAAGAGGGTTTAGGCCTTAGTCATCTACGCTGGCGTAATGCGGGTTGGCGGACTACACTCCCAAGTAAATCCTAAGAACTTTTAGGTGTGCTGGTTTCCTCACAATGTTTTCCTTCGCCGTTGAAGTAAATGATAATTCATTGTGAATTAAATTGATTTCACTCCGTGCTGCTATTGAGAATTTCCTAATGGAAAAACCTAATAACACTTTGTCCGACCCGGGATTCGAACCCGGGACCTCTAACCGAACCGGGATCGCACGGCACACACTTGTGCCGCGAGACCACGAGGCAGCCAAAGTTTAATTGCGTAATAACTATAAATACATACCTTCTAGTTTCCCACAGCTTCACTTGATTATCGTATCCAGCTGACAAGAACAACGTGTCTCTCGTTTTGGACCACCGCACCGACTGCACCCAGCCAGTGTGCGACGTAAATGTTGTTTTCACAATACTCTCTAAGACAACAAAATATAGTATCAAATTATCTTGATCATATTCATTGTAATCTTCAAAGTATATAAAAACCCATAGATTTTAATATATCATACGCTAAAACATTTCATTTTCTCATAACAAATATTCTTGCAATAAAACGATAATGAGATGACTTTAGCAAGCGAGACTTCATTACACTTTTTCGATACAACTCTGGCATGCTCGAAATACATTATTACTCAAAACCATTATTACAATGATTGTTTGTGGTTTTGGAAGAATGAAATATTCCTTGGAATGGCTATTGTTAAACTATATACCACTTGGTATCTATTCAACTATCAATATCATCATCATATATACGTCCCAGTGCAAGGGCCTTCACCAAAACTAAGAAGGTTTAGGCCTTCCACCACCCTGGGACAGTGCAGATTGGCGGACAACACAACTAAGAAATTCCTAAGAACTTTTAGGTTTGCAGGTTTCCTCACGATGTTATCCTTTACCGTTAAAGCACGTGATAATTCATCGTAAAGACACACATAACTTCGAAAAGTCAGAGCTGTGTGACTGGGGTTTGCACCCGCGACCGCCGAGATTCTTTACTGCGCGTCTAAACCTCGCGACCGTCTCTAGTTAATTATCAATTCCTACCCAAAATTTAATTTATATTTATTTATTTTGTGTAAAACCTGTACTCAAATTTATTGTATTTGAGTGCCAATACATGCATTTGCCTACCTGTAGATCTGGGATCATAAAGTCGTATGTGTCTGTCTGCCGAAGCAGCAATGATGCTGTTGTTTAATGGAGACCAATCCACGTCGAAGAACGCTTTGTTACCTGAAACATTACAATTCATTCTATTATGTAGGCTCATTCAAATTGTATGAATGTTAACGTTGAACCTGAGGGATAAGGGTAGTAAAAGCAAACTTTTTTTAAATAACAATCAACTCGTGTGTATCTCGTACATAATAGGCAAAAATATATTTTAAAATTTACAATGCCCGAGCTCTATTTCAACTCCCATTTTTATTGCAGTTTTTCAGTTATATTTGCATGCTACTGACAATTGCTTAATTGGAAAACCTAATAAAATATTGCCAGGAATAAATCTCAGGACCTTTCGTTCGCATGCCACATTCTTTTGCAGAGGGATAGGGATAGGTGATGAGGCATTCTAATGAAAGGCAACTCTCTAAATATTAATTAGTAAAATTTAAGTGGATTCAGTCATTCAGCTAAACAAAGATTTTTCTATGTATTTATAACACATTAAAATATGATATTAATGGGAAAGTAAGACTGTCTTTCTTTTAAATGGATAAAAAGTAAATAGAATAAAGTGAGAAGGTTTAGGGATGAAGACACTAGACTGAGAAAAAATACAAATATGAACAAGTATTACCTGCAATATCTTGCTTAATACCACCAAGTTCACAATCCCACAATTTAAGCAGGTGATCCCATCCACTAGAAAGGACAGTGTTAAAATCCATCCATTGTACAGCCGAAACACATTCTCTGTGTCCTTTCAGCGTAGTCAATGGTTCCTGAAAAATAATGTAGGTACAACTATTATTAATTACACTTAACTATTTCTATAGTTATTCCAAACATTACATACACTATATTTGTATTCATAGTTCAAAGTGCTGAAATCTAACTTCACCATAATAAGGAACTTTGTAATGCTGAAATTAAATTAAGTTTATTATAATGTGCATACATTCATAACCTCACACCTGCATTCCCCAAAGGGGTAGGCAGAGATACATTTCTCCATCCACATTTTGCCAGGTTATTATCAGTCCCATGTAATAGGGGACGAGCCTATTGCCGTTTTTCAGGCCCATTTCCAAACTCTGTGCTGCCGTGTCCTAATGTCAAACAAAATTTCAAAATTGAAAAACACAATAACACTGCCCAACCCGGCAATCGAACGGTGGGCCTTTAGATGGCACGGCACGAACGTGTGCCGCGAAAATAAGACGCAGTTACCTAGCAGTATTCAGGCAAATACCAAACAATGTGTTTTTGTTGTATAAACCTAAAAATGTGGCCAAATATAAAATAAATACAATACCTAAATAAACATTAATTGGTATAGTAGTCAACTTGATGTCTTTTGGAAATAATGAAACAAAGTACACCCTTACCCTTGCATTCCCATGATCTGGTTTACTTCTCTTCTTTGCTGGCACATTATCTTCATCAGACAAACCTGTAAAAAGGAGGTAAATTTACCTATATTGAGTTTATTACAAAGAAAAACTTTAAAAGATCAACAAATCAATTTTGATATTTTAAATAAATTTGATATAGATGAGTCATAATTGCCAACAAGTGTAGGTACCACTACTCATAAAACTGACATAAAGTGAGTAATACTCAATGAGACAATACATTGGCAAGGTGTAGAAATTACTGAAACAGCAGGGGTTTGCCATCTTTGAAAGTGTGCTGTGTTCCTGAACTATCCTGTACACACAACACAATGGTGTGTGTGGCAGTGAGAGATGACCACAGTCACTCTATGTTACAAAGCACTACACATGGAAACATGATGCAATTATCATGTAAACAAATTTACAAAGTTGGGAAAAGAATGTATATATGAAACATACTTGTACTCCAGAGGCAAATATTATTATCCCAGCTGCCTGTTGCAAATCTTAGAGCATCTGCTGAGACAGACAAACATTCAACTCCCTTCTCATGACCACGGCATGTGACAACACAATCAACTGAATTACGAGGGACATTCCACACCCATAGCATTGCTGACTGATCATGGGATCCACTGCAAAATGATAAACATGATTTATTTCTCTGACAACCTCTATGTTGCAATTGGTATCATCAAGATATGAAATTAAAATCTTCAGATTTGGTTGATGAACTGCACAAATGTTAATGCAATCAACCATTTTTTTTTGTCTTGGCATTCACTTTACAAATAAATAATTTAGTTTATTATTTAATTCTAAACACAACCGTTAAGGTTGTTATTTTTACTCAACTATTTATTCCTATTTTTGTGTAGAAAAAATGCACAAATGGTGATAATACCCTTTCAACAGTTTAGCCACTTGATAATTTTGCACACTTTCCATAAACCATTAGTAAATATTAGCTATATGCTTCAAGATTTCTCATAAACAATGTTTCAAAAACATTCTTTAGTCATCTTTTTCTTATATTCAATTATGAAAGTGGGAGAAAAGTACCTTGCAAAAACTGCTTGATCTCCATCAAAAGAAACCCAAGAAACTGCTTTGACTGGTGAAGTGTGACCTGGTATGGCCAGTTTGTGCTGTCCTTTTGTACTCCAAATATGTATGCTATTGTCAAAACAACCTGAGAGAATCCTGGAAAATGAAAAAGACTTTAAATACACACATAATTTAGGCACTTACAACAAAGTGAACGAATAGTTGTATTAATTATACTTTACTCTTTACACAAAACATGAAATATAACAAAACTAAAAACACTGTCTATATCTTTATTTTATAGTGAAATCATTAAATTTAGCACTATTGTTATTGCATGTTACTACATTTGTCATTTCAAAAAGTGATTCATTGTTTCCTACCATAATAACATTTGGGGAGACAAAGAGTATACAAAACAAGATTATGTATGTTACAGCTTAGAACAAAAATTTTGTATGATACATTCTGTATGTTTCGGAATCTCAATTAGAAATATAAATTCCTATTCACCAGTTATTATGTCCATGTACAGCTCCAACCCAATCATCATGCATCAAACAATCCTGTGGTGAGGGTGCAGGGAATCTCTCCAAATATTCAATATCTATAGTCTCTTCCGTAGATACACCTTTTTGTTGTAAATGTTCTGCTAGCGACGTACATAATAGTTCTCCACATACCAAGAAATCAAATACTACACTCTTTTCAATCGAAGGCGCGGTTTCTTTGAGAATTGCATTGACCAAGTTGTTCAATTCCGCAGACTGAACAGTACTTTGTATAGCATAGGGGGTGTCTGGTACTGCATATCTAAAAAGTAATACAAAATTTAAATAGATTAACACGTTTACGTGTTTTACCGGACGATATGTATCACGATGCTCACCTTTCCTGTTTGGTTAGAAATCTAACTTGCACTTGTGCTTCTGACTGGTCCGCAGCCATCGTTTAATTGTTTATGTTAAGTCTTCGTAAAAATGCAATATTTCAATCAAAACAAACCACCGCATTTAAAGAACACGTTCCCGAAAATTCGACATTTCTGTATTTGACAGTTTGACAGGTTTAACTTTCAAGTCGAATAAGTATTAAGTAAAAGCAGCAAAGGAAATACAGTTTACTCGGTTTTCAATTTTCAAATAAACGGATTTAAATATTTACAAATCTTAATGACATTTGTTATTTTATTCAAAGTTAATATTTATTGCACCGCTTTTATTAACATTTTTTATATTAAGTAATCAGATGATAAAAACAAACTTCCTATGATTATATAGTGACAGAACGAATGGGCAAGAATACCTTAGCCATTATTAAAAAAAAGTACTTTGTTATTTTTGACATTTTGAGGTTATCTCATATGTACAAGTTTGTAGTTCACGCTGCTGTATTGTTTATCAAGTGAAATGTGAAAAATTATATGAGTAAAAGTTCATTAAATAATCAAAATGGTTGTAAAAGTAGATAATTCTATCAGTACAGTAAAATACAATTTACATAGAAAGGCAGGCAGAAATATAATTGAACGACAACCTATATTCTCACCGGATGGCGAGTAAGTTATTAAAAGTATTTCCATATAATTTAATATGATATGTATTGAAATTTTAACAAACGTAGCATAATACATAGAAACAATCATACAGATTTAATGAAAAAATTGTATGTAATGAATTGATTGCTGATGAATGATTTTAGATTTTTGGCAGTGATTGCAGAAAATGTTGTACGTGTGTACAACGTTCGGACAGGAGAATTAGTTCGTACATTAGAAACTGAGAGTAATATAGAAGAATTGACAGCCATAGAATTTCCTGATAATGAAGATTATAATCTTTATGGATGCTCAACTCACGGGTGCATCACTATTTGGACATGGGATAAAGGGGCTGTGCTTAGAGAAATTGTGAGTCTTCCAGTTCCATTATGTAAATAGTACTATTATTTAAAACACCACAATATTACATTTTTGTACTCAACTATCTGAATATTTTAATGTTCATGTGTTCAAAACAAGTTATATTGACGTTTTTGTTAACATAATAACAAAGTTTGCCCAATTTCATATAACAGAAAGCTGGGTGTTAATTATAACAAAATATAAAGTATATTATAAATTTTTAGATTCTCCGAAGTCCACCAAAAGCAAAAATATTGACATTTAATTTAATAAATAATGATGAATGCTTCATAACTGCTGCTGGTGGACCAATGTTCAGTAAGAATGTGCATGTTGGAACATATTCAATAAAAACTGGAGAGTTATTGTGTGAGTACAGAAATTTTGCTATGTGGAATACGGACACCCTTGTCAAAGTCTCCATTGGTTGGTGTAATGGTGACCGATTTGCTGCAATTATTAATGGGACAAAATTTTTGTACATACAAAGTATACACCAGCCTCACATGATGTCAATGTAAGTAAATTTATATTAATTAGTATTTTTTTGTCCATAATTGTTTAAAAATTTTCAGATATTTTGGTTTGTTTTGGAGTTGTCCATTAATCTTGTGATAATATTACTTTTTACCAAAAATTATAATAATAGTATTAAATTTAAAAAACTGATGAGCAGCTACTATTTCATTAAAATAATTGCCATAAGAGTCCAAAATATATTTTTTTATGTTATTGTTTCGGACTTTGTATTTAGGAGTGGTTCAAATATTTATAAATTTGTAATTCTTAAGGGTGAGTAATCATAACAATAACCATCTTCTTAGTTTATAATAAATTGTTCTATTTTCAGGATACAAAATCAAAACGAACTTCGCATAATAGCAGTAGCAGCCCATCAAAATGCCAGTTCTGTAGCAATAACAGACACTCTTGGCCGTGTAACTATCATCAGAGGTAATTTGTATGATAGAAAGACAGTGGCGAGAGAAGTGATGCATTGGCATAGTTTACCACCACTTGCAGTGTGTTTTTCAGTTCAAGGTAATTTTATTTATAGGGTTGGCAGAGCATGCAATAGGCACATCATTTTATTATTTCTTTGATCTAAAACATTAAAACTAGATAAAATTACATGATTAATAACATTTTATTTACAGAAACTGCATTTTGCATTACCAAAGAATAGAACCAGTACGGTATACATTATTCATCATTTAAAAGTATGATTACCACTTTTTCAGGTAGCTATTTATATTCTGGAGGAATGGAGACTGTATTAGTGAAATGGACATTGGGCAGTTTGGCTCATAAAGCACATGAAAAGGCGTTCATTCCAAGGCTACCCGGCCATGTTAGGTACATAACAACAAATAGCACTCACATCGCGATCACACTTTCTAACAACTGTAAGTAGATGATCCTCACCATTGGCAAAGGTCTTTTTGGAGAACTTTAAAATCATTTTGAGTTAAGGTAATGTAGACTTACCTTTATTTTAAATTAATATTAGAAGTAATTAGGGGCGGCTATTTTTGGCCTTTTTTGGGCACATTTCAAAATTCCAAGCTCCTACAGATTACTTTCTGATGGAAGTTCCTGTGGAATGGAAATGTTGAGACCTATGGGGCATTAATTTTTTTTTATTATCAAAAACCCATACATATTACATAGTAACCATGAATTATTACAGCTGTGGTACTAGCAAACGCCCAAATGCGGGTGGTTTGCACTATAATGGAAAGTGGAGGGATGTCGCCAATGGTTCGTGCCGTGGGCTCCTCGCTGGTCTACCACAACCAGTTCGGTGCACTGGTGATGAACGGACGCACTGGACATTTGCAGCTCTACTCTACTAATACCAATAAAGTATTGTATAATGTAAGTAGATTAAAGAGTATATAATGTACATGTCCATGTCCATCTTATGGTTGTCTCTATCTCTATGTTCTTAGTGTACAGTAAAGAGTTTATAAATAAATAAAGTAGTGATGGCCTCGAGGTTTAGGCGCGCAGTCGAGAATCTCGGCGGTCGTGGGTTCAAATCCTAGGTACACACCTCTGACCTTTCGGAGTTATGTGTGTATTCACAATGAATTATCACTTGCTTTACCGGTGAAGGAAAACATCGTGATGAAACCTGCACACCTAAAAAATATTTCTTAGAAATTTCTTAGGTGTGTAGTCCGCCAACCCGCACTAGGCCAGCGTGGTGGACTAAGGCCTAAACCCTCTCAGTTGTAGGGGAGGCCCGTGCCCAGCAGTGGGACGTATATGGGCTGATGATGAAATGTATCTGAATTGTGTAAGCAGCATTGGTATTAGTTATTGAATAGTAGATTGTGCTTGCAATGTTGTATGAATGTACACAATAGACTTGGATCTAAATTAAATATTTGTGATTAATAAATAAAAGTGATAGACCTATGATAAGTCATATATTTCCTTTCCATGTAATCCAATAGTAACCTGTCACTTTACCGATATATAAAGTATCCTATACACCTACATCTCCGGAAAGTTAATAACTCTTTTATGGGGAAACGTATACGCTTCTATAACAAACTTCCGAAGGCTATTAGGGAGCTTCCCTTGACAAAGTTTAAGAAATCAATTAAAAATAAGCTTTACAAAAAAGCATACTATAAAATTGCAGATTTTATTGAAGGTAATAAGCCCTGGGAGTAAGTAAATTGATCGGAGTTTTGTTTTGTTGCTACAGTTTGTATTGTTATGACATTTATAATATTTATAATATGCTTTATTTTTATTTATTCCAGGTTGACATTACTGGAATGAATCCATTACAAGCTGAACGATGGAACCTACTACCTTTAGACTTGGAAGTAACGTGCGCCACAGTAAGTCCAAACGGACAGTGGCTAGTCACTTCTGAATACAGAAACGACGGTGTCATGTATCCCGAAGAAAAACTGAAATTCTGGTCCACTCAACGCGGAAATGAAAACATGCCGTTCAAGCTAAACACGTGCGTGAACCTTTCCCACGGTGGATGCCGAGTTGTATCCATTGCCTTAAACAATAAGGGCGATTTTTGTGTATCAGCAGGCACAGATCAAAAGTTCAGGATATGGAAACGAGAACAGAACGGCAAGAAGGTGTCTTGGTCATGCCATACAGCTTGTTACTACTCATCGGGTATAGCCCAGTCATTATCACACGGTATATTAAATAATTACAAAATCGGCGAGCTATACAAGGCGGAGGAGTTTCAAAAGTACCCTCATTTAAGAGAACTGAGACGTGATGACGTAATTAAAAAAGTAATGAATATACATAAAGAACATTCGTTGATCGATGGCAATGTAATTTGGTCGGGTATGACTCGGGACACGGAGAACGATATGGGCGGCGTTGCGATATCGAAGGACGGTTCGTTGATCGCGGCGTGGTTCGGTTGCAAGCTCACGTTGTGGGATACGCATCTCTGCAGTTTACGCACTACGTTGTCACACCCTGCGTTGCGGCCCAAGGGGGTACATGTTAAGTTTGGAAATCAGGATGCGGCTCATTACGTAAGTAATAAGTTTATATTAATAAATATTCATTATATGATAAAGTTAATTCTAGAATGTTAATTTATTGTGTCTCGGATAGGGTTCTATAAATCTATTTAAGTATTTTTATCGACAAGTACTATAGTCGACGCATTTTAAACTGAGTCGCCGGGCATAGTATGAAAATTCAGTAACATATTCATATTTAAAATAAGCAGCCATGCTTGATTTCTATCAAGTTTCGGTATACCCATATTGCGCATGCGTAATGCGTATATTATCATCATATTTTATTATTTATCATTATAAAAATAATAAATGTATAATTACAATATCTTTATTATGATCATAAAATTTTGTTTGTAAAGATATTTAAAGATTACTTATTTGCTTAGAACAAACACGAAAGTAATAACAAGGAAACGTCATATTTTTTCCTGCCACGGTAGGAGTGATAACGTGTCATTGACATTAATAATTACGCTTCTTATGCAGATGATGTGCAGATAGCCTTTTTCCTTAAAAATTTTGAAATAATACAAAACACGTATTATACACAAAAAAACGAAACCTTATACAAAAAAAATAATTAGAAATGAAATTTTTGTATTATTAATGTAGTTGTTATTTTAGAGCCATTAATGATTTATTTATCAATTATGATGATGATGATGATGAATGATTTATTTATTATGACGTCATGTAATCCTCTGATTGATGGTTATATTTGCAGTTGGTATGCACGACGGAAAATTGTTTGGCGGTTTGGAGCCTGTTATCTTTGACGGTGAAATGGTTGGTGCAAATTAATCCCATGTGTCTGGCTAGCGATTGGCTTACAAATAAAATGGCAGTCGTGACATCAAATAATGATGGTGAGTTAATAAACTATTTATAAAGTATTTGAAAATTGATAAACTATTTTGTCGCATGCACACACACACAAACATGTTCGTGCGCTCGCACTCACACAAACTCGCGCGAATACCCTTACAAACGCTCACTAACAGTACATGACGGTATTTATTAATAAAGTACGCTAATTTATTACTTTCTGTGTTTATTAATACAAATATTTTTTTATCTTGTTTCAGTATATCTATTTACTCCGCAAAGTTCAAAACCAATACTAATACAGAAGCAAGTCATAGACCCGAGGACAGGTGTGTTCAAACAAATTACATTTGGCGCGCCATCTGGAAATAACTCTCGCCTTTATCTCCTCAGAAATGATGCCGTAAGTATTGTGCATTTTCAGAATAAATTATATTAATATTTTAGTCTCTTGACTGCCTCGTGGTCTCGCGGTACAAGTATGTGCCGTGCGATCTAGAGGTCCTGGGTTCGAATCCCGGGTAGGGCAAAGTGTTATTGGGTTTTTCCATTAGGAAATTCTCAGTAACAGCACGGAGTCTGGAAATGTGCCCGAGAAACGGCAATAGGCTCGACCCCTATTACGTGGGACTGGTACATACCTGGCGAAATGTGGGTGCAGAAATGCACCTCTGCCTACCCCTTCGGGGAATACAGGCGTGAGTTTATGTATGTATGTATTTTAGTTTCTTTTAGATATTAAAAATCATCAGCACTAGATGCTATACTCATAATCATGACGAGATTGATAGTGGAAAGCCTAGTTTCAAAATGATGTTCCCGTAGTATTGAAACATTATTTCGGAAGACAGTATAAAAATTTGTCGCGTTTTCTTCCAATGACACTTTTAAAGGCCCTATGTTGGCCCTTTTCAGGGTCCAATTGACAGTAGAAAAAAGGTTTATCATATGATTAATTAATGTATTTTTGTTTCGTGTAGGAGATCTACAGCATAGAGCCGGAACAATCGGAGGATGGCAAGCTGGAGGTGATGGGCGGTCGCAGCGTGCCCGCGTCGAAGTTCAGCGCGCTGTTGGCCGAGACGGCGGCGTCGGCGGTGCGCGGGGCGGGGCACGGGGCTGCGCACGCGCACGCGCCGGACGTCGCCGCACTCGCCAGCGCCGCGCGCGCGCAGGTCAGTAGGGCACTATTATATCATTCAAGCTGCGAGATTGAATTGCGATCCGGAAATGTAATTGTTGATGCATGGGTCGAGCAAAGTGCTTTTTGTATTTTTCTGTGGGGCAATTGTCAGTTAGTAAAGTCTGGAAATATAGCCGGTAATCGGTGAAAGGTTCAATCCTTATTATAGTGATTTAAACAGTTTGTGAATGTGATCTGTTTACAATATGACGTATTAATTAAAAGATTCTAGACTAACAGCTGTCATAATCAAAAATATTACATCTTCTTTTAATTAATATAAAATAATAGATTTTGTGGCTATGCACGCTGATGTATGTTATTTTAGAATTTTTAAGATGACTATTCGTTGCAGCTTTAGCGACGCAACGAGCTCACTGATAACTCTTGTTGTGGTGATTTCATGGAAATTCTTTGAAGCGCAGTCTGCTATGACCTGTTAATGTCAATGATTAAAAAGACAGATTATATTGATAAGTCAATAATAAAACCCTTATCAAAACTGATATTGAAAATTAATATTAGCTTATAGATAATAACCATTGACTGCTTTGTTAGTGGATACAAATAATCACAAAGTTCAATGCTTTGATTGGTTGTGTTTATACCAATAAACACAGCGATAATAACCATCAAGTAAAAACTACAAGCTAACTTTAAGAGTTTTGTTTGTATGTTTACACACAAATGCACATGCCGGTGTTCTCAATGGGGTACTGAGAAATTCTTAATACAAAAACCCCATTATACTTTGCCCGCCCTGGGAATCGAACCCGGAGCCTTTAGATCGCACGGCACATAGGTACTTGTCAAACATTTAAGACTTTCAAGTAAGAAACATTCAACTTAAATCTTCTGTAGTTATTAATTTACTGTCTTATTGACAGAGACATTTTACACTCGTGACTTGCGTTGCGTGTGTTGCTTTTGCGATAAATAACTATATTATTTTTCTATTTTATGATTCGCAATGTAATTATTTGCTTAACAGATATCGTTTCTTGCGAGTACCGTTGACATTTTAATGAAATATGTTTTGTTAATTTTACTCTGGCATACAATATAGTTATCCTACTATCCTCAAATATTCTTATTAATATATTATTTATGCAGCATAACCATGTCGTAGTTAAACGAAACTGAATCAATAATAATAGATTTTTTGTAAAAGTCTCGAATAAACAATATGTGTAAATTTAAATGTAAATAAAAATACATTGTAAACTTAAAGAAAAATACATTATTTGCGTGTGATTTAAATCTTTGTCTGGTGTATTATGACATAAATCTTCATTATTGTTGCAGATCTCACAAGCGCCACCTCACATGGTTCCTCCAGTGAGCCTTCTCTGTACGTCATTCTTACATGAATTGTCAGGACAACATCAAACAGTCGAAGAAGATGATGATGAACCGAGTCAAGACGATAAAATGGACGTTGATTCCAGTGACGATGAAGAAGCTAATGAGAAACAAAACGGAACATATACTCCAAAAGCTACAGAACTATGGACACCAAACTACGAAGCAGTGAAAGAAAAGAAGCTAAACAAAATCATGAAAGAACCGTTCTTAGATTTACATTCAACAATTTCGTTATTTGGAGTGTAAATTCGTATTTCATAAGTGTAAATGTTAAATCTATATTTTCATAAAATGATTAATTTTTAATGATTTTTTATTTCTTATGATCTAATTTCTTACCAGAAATTATAAATAGACTAGACTTGTAATTACGCTCAGTTTTTTGTTGACCATATTGTTGGCTGGAGATGACGTGGCTTTAATTTAAAAAAAATTACCACAAACATGCATTCATAGTGTAATCGTTAAACGATACAATATCAGTAATCATGCCGTAGAAACACATGAAAGACCTGGAAAACATATATGACTTTTTGAGGAAAAAAAACAAACAATCATGCCAGTTGATTCATAGACCTACCCCGTGGAAACATTTTTTTTTCTGAGGGGATTACTATCACAGTCCTTTCCGACTGCCTTGGAGGGCAGAAAGGGTATGTATGTGTGTTGATTTCTGAGTCCTTAGTCCGAAATCACAATGCGGTGTAATACAACCACAGAAGAGCCCAAAATCATTTGACTATTTTTTGTTGAGGCGCCATTTAGCATGCGCTCACGCCTATTTCGAAGTTACTTTTAGTGTAGAAACGCGACCCCTGAAACGCGTTTGATGACCCTAAATTACTTCTACAGCATACGTTTAAAGGCAAAAGATTTATCGATCCTCTCCAGTTGATGTTTTATATAGATTGCAAAGCATTTATCATCGCTCTTATAAAATCACTAAACCAAAGCTGTTTCATCCATAAAGCGTTTATTTACTCTTCGTGTAGGGTTTCTAGTAACATCTTTGACAAGTTGGTCTATTTTTAATGGAGGTATCATCTGACAATGGCGCGGCACTTTCACTTAAAGATCAGCAGCCACCCATCAATTAACCGTGTTTTAATGTAAGAATAGGCATTTGGCCAAAATTGAATACCCACGATATACCAGATAACACGATAATAGGTCTAGATACCTATTACTGTTATTAACTCCTAATTGCCAATGCGACATGTTTTGTTGCTTCTATCGGTACCTCATTATTTAGATATTATTATCTACACACTTCAACGATGTACAGTACATAAAATAGAAAGATGCATACAGTCGGCAGTTATAGTATTCTTGACGTTACAATGGACTTATTAAATGAGAATGAGATTGCTTCAATAGCCAAACAATGTGGTTGTTGTAAAGTTTTAAATTGGCGTTTGGAGGAAATTTCGGATAAAGTTATAGGATATTTGGGTGATCACTTAAAGCTAATAATTGAAGTGGAAACAAAAGAAAGGAAGAAACAACTGAATTTGTTTGTTAAGTGCATGCCGAGGTTTGACAAATGGAAGGCGCAATATTTGCGGGAGTTAACTTTTTTCAAAAAGGAATACGTCATATTGAGCTCACTCTTCGAAGAGTTTGGAAATAATGAAGGTAAATTTATGCGATTTAATAGATATAGGAATTCAATGCTTTGTGCTAAACTAAAAATAAATATCCATAAAAATTACATACATAATTATCTCATACTATAATTGATTTTAATTTTGTATTTTATATCATTTTATGTGAACCTTCGTAGGAAGTCGTTTAGGCGAAGCGTTTTAGAGTTCTGATTTATTTTAATGATCACGATTGCTATGGCATTTTTAGACGATTTAAAAATTATATAAGTATTACCGTAATTATCAGAAAGAAAGGACTACTAACTCTTGAAGTAGGTTTGCAATTGTCTTGTAATTGTCCCTATGATGGTCTCATGTAGTTTTATTTTGCCGTTGAAGCACGAAATAGAAATACTTAAATATACCTATCTTCATAGGTAATTTTAAGCATAAGCGTGTGTCATAATCTTAAACTATCGAGCTCAGTTTTATGTTTATAAATATATTTCTCAATGCACAATAAATGTAGCTAAAAAGACGTAGAATAGTTAGTTTTGGAAATAACTATTGTGCAACGGTACAAATGTTTAATACTTTCAGGATCATATCGATGGAGGCCAAAACTATTAATGGCCAAGGAAGACATCTTCGTATTTGAAGACGTTACCAAAATGGGATATGTAATGCCCCATCACCAAAGTATTTTATCTCTAGACATATTAAAAGCCACAGTCGGAACTTTAGCAAGATTTCATGCTCAATCAATTATACACGAAGAAAAGAAAAGTAAAGAATTGGGTAGACCCTACCGAATTTGGGAAGATTACAGTGATTATCTTCAGGAACCTATAAGTGGACTAGACTGGCGTGACACAGGGAGAAATGCTGTCATAGAATTTCTTAAAGTGCATTCTAAATTTAAAGGGGAACCAAACTTCAATCGACACTTAGAACTCGTTATTCCTATGTTGTATGACGGAGCGATGGCGCTTATGAAACCAAGCACTGAATACAGGAATGTTGTAATACATCGCGACCTTTGGACGAATAATATATTTGTCAAAAATCAAGGCAACTCACACCACGTGCTTTTTGTTGATTTTCAGACAGTATTATACTGCACTCCGATGCTGGATCTTTCAGCATTGATATTTTTCAATACAACAAGAGCAGGCAGAAAGTTGTACACCAATGATATGATTGATGTATATTATAACGCCTTCGCTGATGCACTTCTTCTAGATGGAATTGATGTCGCAGACATAATAGACAAAGATTGTCTTGTAAAATCTTATCGAGAAAGTGTAATGTTTGGAATAACTCAGGCTGCATTAATAGTACCCATTATAGCAATGAATAGTCAGAAACGAGAAGAAATATTTTGTAATGACGAAACAGCTAGGAAGGCAAATGTAGTTTCGCGCAGTGAATACTTTTTAGAAATTGCCAGTGAGAGCACTGAATATCGTAACCGATTAATAGATTTATTCGATGAGATTGTTGAAAAGTATATGTATCCCAATGAGAGTAAGCAAAACTATAAAGAGAAATATTAAAATGCTTCGTTGCAAATTATTTAGACGTAATATTAACAAAGCAAGTGGTATTCTGTAACATTTAGTTACTTAAATTGTGATATCATATTTAAATAAAAGACAAGTCACATTGTATTTACTCATCATTTTCTAGCAGCAATGCATATTTGTTTCTCAGCTTTACAGAAGTCGATAACATTCAGTTATCTACGACCTAAGCAAACACTCAGATCGTTTATTACCAAGCCTACACATAATGTTGTATTAATTTTACATTTCTTATTGTAGTTGAACATATCGAAATATACAAAATGAATTCGGATCCATTAAATAAAATTACCAGCAATATAAATTATATAACAAACGAAGATGTTAAACTAATTGTGTGTAATTATCTCAATACTAAAGACAAGAATGTCGTAGATAGTTACATCATTAAAAGAGCCAGTGACAAAATGTTAGGATTTTTATGTGATTATTGGAAGCTAAAAATATCTGTAGTCCCAGACCATAGACAACTTTATTTCTTTATTAAAGCAATATCCAGAATTAATGCAGCTAAAGCTAAAATGATAAAAGAACTCAAATTATACACCAAGGAGTTCAACTATTATTCAAATATTAAAAAACATATTGAAGTACCAGGTAAGACTCTTAATCTTTTAATGCCAGTCATATTGATTAGGGTATAAGGAGATCTAATTAAATCAATAATTCCAGGTCTATCGCCGTGGAGTCCCAGATTAGTAGCAGTTTTAGATGATGCAATGGTTTTTGAAGACCTGAACGCTAAAGACTATAAGCTACGTAATAAATTCAGTAGATTTGATATGTATCATACATTACAAGCACTTAACACACTGGCTCGATTCCACGCATCTTCTATTATTTATGAAAGAAAACGAAGAGAAGAATTACAACGGTCTTTTACTTTGGATGAAGAATTTGGTCAATTTATGGATAGAGGCGGCTATGACGAATCTAATGTATGGTATCTGCAGTGTATGAATGGTGCTTTAGAAGCTATTAAGGTATTTACTGAAATCGACAAGAAATGTAAAAAATTGATAGATTCTCAATGGAGGGAAATATGGTTCTCAGCTTTACGTCTTAGTTCACCTTCTCGTAAATATAAAAATGTCATTTGTCATCGAGATTTGTGGAACAATAACATACTGTTTCATTATAACGATAAAAATTTACCAGATGATTGTGTATTTGTTGATTTTCAAGCGATACGTTATCAGCCACCAGCTGGAGATTTAATGGTTCTTCTATATTGTAATTTAGACTCAACATTTAGAGAAGAAAATATCAATGAATTCTTAAATCACTATTTCGAAGAATTAAAAAGGATTTTACAGAAACATGATGTAGATATTGAGGATGTATTCACTAAGGCAGAGTTATATGAGTCAGCCGAAGAACAAAGACTTTGGGGCTTAGTTATTTGTGCTTGTCTTCTTCCGCAATTTTGGATTGAAGACGACTTAGCAACAAAAATATTCAGTGACCCACAGAAATATGAAAATATACTATCAATAAATAAAGGCGCATTCATAATAAAAATGATGAAGGAAAATTTTTCTTACAAGGAAAAAGTGATGGAAATTTTTGAAGAAATTCTTGCGAGGTATTGCTTTTAACTCATTTGTAAGCAGATAAAATTTGTTTGTAATAAAAGTATTGTTTAGATAGATAAAAGATACTTTTATTAATACTCATTTACTTAATTATGTGACAAGAAAAAATATACTAATGTGCATCACTTAAAAAAAATAATCTTAATAAGCCACTGCGTTGCTATTATTTAATAGTTAAATTAAGAGATTAATAAAACCATCACGGTCTTAACTAGACACTTCTCCGTTTGTTTTTATTGATTTAGGTCTAAAGTAAGCCCAGCTCCAATTCGGTATGAACTTGTTATCTTCAATGCGACGAGTGCCGTATTTGTCATACCAAGGATCGTCGTCACGGTGGCTCCACATGCCACAAAAGGGACGTATCAACAATATGTATATCAGTTCCACAAAACTCAATATGCTAGCACCGATAAACAAGCCTCCTGTGCCCCCGGTCGACACTGAAAATACAAAGATTATTCATTTCCCATTAAAAAGTAACATTTTACCAAAACTGTTGGACCTTATTTGGCGAGTGGCATTGTTGGAAACTCAATAAGCTCTTTATTACACTTTCCTTATTTTACAATATTACGCCCGCCAGTAATGATTTACCATCAACTAGAAAAAGAAATGGATTTTAATTCGTTGTCTAATGTTACACACTAGATGATTCCAATAAAAAATCGAACAACAAATAATCTTACCTACCTACTAAATCAAGCACACCGCGTACTACGTTCCTTCTGTATCGTTCACTAGGTAGCATAGCCAGGTTTATCTCCACCGTTGCGTAACTATTGACTGTAACATCCTTGAAGTCATTCATTATAGATATCTCAGCTTCAGTACAAGACGGAAGGCAGTCGCAGTGTAGTCCAGCTCGCGACGACCACCGAGCTTTTAGCACCTGAGTTAAAGACAATAACGTGGCTAAAGTTCCTTCTACCTATAACGTCTGTATTTAATTTTCCTACCAAAGTAAAATTTTATATAATAAACTTAAAAGTCTAGAACATACGTACGTTATGTTCAAAAAGACAACTTAACTTTGCATTAAAATGTCGCTTAGTGATTGACTAACTATTGTTCTTAACGCGATCTCTTTACTACAATAATATGATGTTAATTTTGTTTCCACGAAAATTATTACAGAAGTCTCGAATTAAAGAGTTAAATGACAAATGAGTAGTTCTTAGAAGTTCATTCAATTAAGTAATTAATTTTAGACACAGGCCGTCATAGTATAACGTTACACATAAGTACATCCTGCAACGAATGCAAATCATCAATTAATTTATTGCTCCAAGCGAAGTCGAGCATTTGAACAACGAGTGCCAAGCAGACGTCTGTATGAACAATTATGATTTATACTCACGGAAAGTACATTGACATGACTGTTTAAACAGAGAACACCAGTAACATTGCATTTGAGATGTTCAGGGATATTCGGCATAAAATAATTTGAGCAATTGCACAAACGTAACTGAGCTTCTTTCCGACACTGGACGGTGCAAGCGGTGTACGAATAATGACGATAAACATCCATGAAATTTTCATCGGTATACCGACACTTCCTTTTATCTGGTGCTATCATTCGTGCTCCAGCATCGTTTTCAATATTTCTTATCGCTATGTACCGTCTGTTGGACAAAATAGTATAATAAATTGTTATTACGTACAACCTTAAAAATAAACGTTTTATAACTCTGTAATAAGCAAGAACATAGGACGAAACTGAATGTAGCGAAGACGTCTTATCTTATTGTATCATATCATCTTTTAGTACCTATCTTCTATGATTCCGACTTCGAAATTCTTTTATTGAATCCTTCTTGTGGCATTACCTGTGATATATTTCCGGGCCAACAACTATGACGTCAGAACCAGTGGTCGTCAATGCAGGCACATCTTCTTCATTCATAATATAGACGTTACCGGTGATTAGAACCTTAAAACTGAAAGATCCCGGTCCAGTTGTCCTATTGCTAATCATTGGAAATTTGGGTGGATTCAGCTCTCTGCAAATAAACAATAAAAGAAAATAGCTCTTACAAACTTCGTGTCTGACTATTGTGGCATAAAGAATTTCTTACCTCCCTTGTATAGTGTTAATAGCAAAACAAATTCCTAGCTCCGTGTCCATAGGTCTAAAATAGCTGCAACAATCAAATTTGACACCGTTCCATTCGCAGTCCGCGATAGACTGCTCACATGTGCTTCGTACCTAAAAATGTAAAGTAGAATTTTATTCAGTTAATTAATCACCGAAAACTACATATTCCCGGCTGTATTCACGAAGGAAGAGATGCGTATCTGCACACACGTTTTACCGACATATTTCCAGACGTTGTTCTCTAATGTGAATTTCGTAACGGAAACACCTAATTATACTTTGTCTGATCTGAGATTTGCCGCAACACTTGACACAAAAAATATTAAGTAAATTATAATAAATAAAAGATTATAATAATAATAAATTTATTTATTAACCTTGAATTTTTTTTACACATAACAGTTTGCAAAAACTCTCCACACTAGGCACTGCCTTGCTCGTGGAGAGTTTTTTACAGGAGTATCTTAAAGCTAGTAATAACGGTGCTGAATATATAATTAAAACAAAATGGATAATCAAATATTATAAAACAAAATGCTTAACTTACAAGTTTGGCGTAGTAAGTCAAGTTAGTTGTAATGCACTCTGGTAGCGGATCATCTATATTGCAAAACTCTGATATATAATACGTAACGCCTTTGAAAAACGCTATTTCTTTTAATACTTCTTCCATATTAAAGTCATGATCTGATCCCCATAACCTGAAAAATATTAAATTTTAATAGTCCTAATTCGAGATTTTTTCTTAACTCACGATTAGAACTGATATGAGGATCTTACACCGTTCTCCGAATAATTATTTACATCTCATTAACTAAATAAAATAATAATAAATAATGATTACATACCTATTATACTTTAGTTACAATGCATTTACGTGCCTACCTATTCGCGAAAATATCTCATGATAGGATAACAAAACTACACAGAATAACTTGCTACAAATTACAATGAATTAGATTGCTCCATTACCTGTCAGATATTTCTTCAATGCGTTTTAGGTTATCGCTTTCACACACAGCAATGGCGGGGAAATAGGTATCCCAATCTTTGTACGTCGTCTCAACGACAAATGATATAGGATTGTTCTGAAACGCATCATACTGTGCTGCTATCAGTAAAGACGAACCATACCAAGATAATATTACGAATATTAACCAGAATATTCTGAAATCAGAAATAACTGCAGTAAGTACCTGAATCGAAAGGAATGTAAAATTTTCTTGACTTAAAAGACTTCATTCTTCTTCTTCTTCCAGTGCCACAAACTATTTTTTCAGGAATCCGACTATAACGGAGTAAGCCTATGTATAATATGGTATAAAAAAGCTCTCCTATCCTAAAAACTGATTTGAAATCCTTTTCCGCCGTTTCGAAGATGTGCATACCTAAGCACATAGGTACCTACTAGGAAGCAGATACTACAAAATACACTAGAAATTTAAAATTTGTGATTTTGTGTTCTTTCCTTATCGTTAGGCATTTGCTGTCATATTACCTTTCTATCCAATGTCTCTTCGTATCAGCTATAAACTTGAATCCATGAATCGAGGTAGTCTGTGGTAGACTTTTGATGCCATCCCACCATGTCTCTAAGTATTTTCGACTTGATTCGCTAGCCTTCATTGGTACCCGATCTTACCCAAAGACAAAATGAAACCACAATGAATTATTTTGTAACGCATTTTTTATTTTATATAACAACATTCGTGCGTAACAATAACCAATAAATAATGTAGGAGAAATTATCGTAAATACGAAAGCGTATTATAGATCACAATCTCACTGAGAACTTCACAGGTGTACGATTAATATCTATGCTTGAAAACATACAGTAGCAAAGGCGTACTTTTACCGATAATAGAAATTATACCAACAGCTATTATTTTGCCACAAATTTCTATCTTTTCCTTTCGAATTGAGGTGCCTGTATGTGTCAACTCGAAGTCTTACAGTGATCGTTCTTAATTTTAAACTTCGGCTCTTAGATTGGATTTACTTTATTATATTTTTCTCATAGAGTTTACTCACTACCACCTTCAACTTAAGTTTATTTACGGGTACTACAATGTTTCACTGAAACGGAGTATCTTGATGGTATTTCGCAGCATTAGTTATTTCATTCCAATAAATTGTGCGGTATTTTGCAATGTTTTCATATATACCCGATGTATTTTGTTCAATATGATACACGGTAACCACTTTAGCACGTCTTCGGATTTTGATATCTCTGATCAACTTCACAGTAAAGAAATATATGAACTCTAAAATAGAGACGAAACTGAAGCCTGTGACAAATCCACATGTCGATCCAATGTTGCCTGCGAATGAAACGTTTCTATTATAAACAACATCAAAGTAAACTTGCCGGAGATCTTATAATCAGTATTGTTATCCGTCCTTTCGTCTTTTTCCTTATTGTATGGAATGCTTTTGCCATGGGCAAAAGATAAAGATGTTTGTGATAGAGTGTTGAATTACCACCACAATTAGCAGCCGCTACATTTATGTACAAGTAAGTGATCGTAAGCACATAAAATTATCTACATAGGTGATATAAAAAGTATTTAATTAGACGCTTATACACGATCTCCAATTTTTTAAAGCAGCCTTAGAGAAGCTATCAACCTTCTGGAATGTTATGAGAAGTAGGTAAAGTGCGATGATATCGTTTATTATTTTCATTCATCATCATCATCAGCCCACATACGACCCACTGCTGAAACCGGACCTCCTCCACCACTAAGAGGGTTTTAGGCCTTAGTCCACCACGCAGGCCTAGTGCGGGTTGGCGGACTACACACCTAAGAACTTTAAGGTGTGCAGGTTTCCTCACGATATTTTCCTTCGCCGTCAAAGTACGAGATGATTCATTGTGAATTATGTGTGTACACATAACTTCGAAAAGTCAGAGGTGTATGCCTGGAGTCTGAACCTGCGACCGCCGAGATTCTCGATCGCATGTCTAAGCCTTGAGGCGATCACTACCATTTTATTATTTTAATATAAATCTCACTTATCAAATCAAACCACTTCATGATGACGTTCTGTCCGTAACAGTCTGCTACGTCTCTCGCATATTTCACGTGCACTATTGAGGTTCCAGTGAAATTCGCGCCATGCCTGAAATAAATACAATGCAAGTTCGCTCCACGCGGTGTTTTCATTCCATATCAGGGCTTTATTTTCCGATTCTATTGTGAAAAATGTAAACATTAGAAGTTCACTCGAAACATGTTTTGATTTAACTCATGAATAATAAAATAATACACTAACACAATAAAATAATACCATGACAACCTCCATGCTGCCTACTTTGCAGACACAAACAAAAATCACGTTTGTTTCCCGAACAACGAGGGTAAACAAATTATCCTGGTGACGTGAAAATGTGACGTGTCGTTTTAATGATTTTTAAACAGTTTAGGAAATTTATACGATTAAACGGCTCGCTAACCATGACTACCAATAAAAAGGCAGGGTTGATGACCGCAGATTTTGAAGTTTTTGGCAAAGTTCAAGGTGTATACTTCAGAAAACACACCCAACGGAAGGCGACTGAATTGGGACTCAAAGGGTGGGTAATGAACACTGCACAAGGTACAGTGATCGGACAGCTGCAAGGTCAACAAGGGGCTGTTGAAGACATGAAAAATTGGCTCCAAAAAGTCGGCAGTCCAAAGTCGAAGATTGAAAAAGCCGCCTTTAGAAACGAGTCGCCGATTAATAATTGCGCATTTAGAAACTTCGATATACGTCGATAAACTAACTACGTAAACATACACAAAAAGATTAAGTAATAACCCAAATGCAACTGTCAAAATAAGCAAAAAATATCATACAGCCAATCTTCCCTGTCGTCATCAGGAACTGTGTTCAGATACTCTGGATAAATTATGACATTGTTGAAGTCGTAACTGTATGTTGTTTTGGAACAAGTTGGACAACACATGGGGCAGGAAATGCCGCCGCCTGCCATATCCAGCTCTAGCTCCGGCGGCACTTGTTCCACATCGGGCCTAATCGTGATAGATTGAGCTGTAACAAATGAAAAGTAAATTATTTCGTTTGCCGTGAATGTTTAGCTTAAAAAACAATTTGTACCGATTTTTATGTTAATATTTTTAATAAATGTTGCGAAATGTACGTCTATTATTATTGTTATGTTATTATTGTTCAGTTATAAAAGAAAACTTAAACAAATAAGAACAAAACTAAAAGAGACGGGCTAGTGATGCGGTAAATGAATGGCTATGTTAACTTCGTGATGGCGCATTATATTTACACATGCATTTTCCCACGACTTCGTCCGTGTGGCATTCAGCTGGCTGGCTGCCAAAAAAACTACGCGAAAATTCAAGTAGACGCGTGCTTGCAGTGATAGCTCCGTTAGAACCAACTTTTTTGGTAAATAACCTCTCTGACAGTAAATGCAGATAAACTGTGTAGACAGACAATAAACTTCCTATAACACGCACAAACATACAAACTATCTTGTATACAACATTAGATAGATAAGTAAGTATGACTTAACATAATATATCTCAGGTTGATCGACAAAAAACGACTAACGGAAGCGTTACTTTCTCTAAACCGAAAGGAAGTCGAAAGGGTCTGTATTTATTGCAAGTACAATAAACAATTGTACATTTGTTGCTAGTTAGAGCTAGGACCAGTTAAAACATTTGTCATGTTTAAATTGCCACACAAAACACACTCAATAAACTGATTTCTTTAAATCATTGCATTGTATGTTACGAAAGTCAAGGTTACCTTTATATAATCTCAGACAGGGCACGTCGCGCATATCACATGTTCTCGAATCAACCATTTTCGGCATGTTGAACGGCGTGCAGTTACAATTGTTGAGCAGAAACGACATTCTACACTTCAAAGCGCAATCGCTGTAGGTGTAAAACGGAAGATAAGTCGATTCATCGTAGAACCGGCATTTTCGCAGTTTTATGGGAACGTGTTGGATGTCTCGGGAGGCTTCCGTGAAACTGGCTGTCATCATGACTGTCATCTGAAAGCATTGACGAATTTTAATGCCCGTTTTACATTGTATCCAATAAATTGTGTAACAGGCATATTGATGTATAATTTACATCATCATCATCAGCCCATATACGTCCCACTGCTGGGCACGGGCCTCCTCTACAACTGAGAGGGTTTTAGGCCTTAGTCCACCACGCTGGCCTAGTGGGGGTTGGCGGACTACACACCTAAAAAAATCCTAAGGACTTTTTTAGGTAAGCAGGTTTCATCACGATGTTTTCCTTCACCGTTAAAGCAAGTGATAATTCATTGTGAATATACACATAACTCCCAAAAGTCAGAGGTGTGTGCCTAGGGTTGGAACCCGCGACCGCCGAGATTCTCGACCGCGCGCCTAAATCTCGAGGCCATCACTGCTTAACCATAATTAATAATTTAACCATCATCCAAAAGATATGGACCTCGACGGCTCTTTGGTCTATTTTCATGTAAGTAGATCTCTTCTTTTTCCCAATCATGTTAGTAGTACTTAGGGCAAACTGAATGATGATTATCTGGAGGCTGTGGAACACACCCTTAAAACACAAAATATGTAACTTTATTCACTCAAAAGCGCTGCGTGATAGCGCAATTTTCAGTGTAGTGGAAGAATATTAGTTTCACTTCATTATGATTCATAATGCGTTTGTTCAACAATGCTTCGATAAATAGATAAATACTGGATAAATTTCCTCTACTTTCGTCTTACAAAATATCGCACTATGAAGTCTTAGAAAAACTTAATGAATGCTTACTTGTACGCCTGGGTTAATAATCTGCATTGCATAACTCCCACTGGGCGCATCAGGAAAATCGTAGGCATCCGAGAACGTTAACTAGAACATAAATACCAATAATGCTTCGCCAGATCTCGCTAGTCAGTCATAAGAGTTAATTGGTTAAATAAATTAATGATCGTTCCATTTCAAGAAAAATAATTGTTTAAGCCCATACCTGTGCCCCTTGTAATGGTATGTTATAATAGAAGTCGTCACTTTCATTCAATCTAAGGAGAACTTTCAGTCCTTGGTCAAAGTCAAAACTTGACTTGTTGCCGTATTTGTACATATCAATGTTGCGAGTACGACTGTCCTTGCTGTAAGAAACGATCAAGTTCAAATAGTATCGATCATAAAGTGGTGGACGCACATTAAATTATTAGTTGTATTTCGTTTAAAAAAGTACAATGTAATAAAAACACAAAAAATAAGTTTATCATGAGCATCCCATACAATTAGCTTGTACGAGTAAAAAAAACCACCAAAATATAATTAGCTTATAAAGTAGAGTAAGAAAAAATTTCAATCGTTGCATAAATTATTTTTGACTCACTCTATAAAAATGCTGTCATATACTCGAAGATAATTGAAAGTGCAGCAGTAGCCATTCATTGTAAGACGAAAGTCAAACAGTTCTAAACAGCTCTTCGCCTCAGTGTTCCAAACACATCTAACAAGAAGATCTTCGCAACGAGGAGTCAACTGAAAATGAACATCATCATTACGATCTTGTAGAAACAAAAAAAACCTGGATCAAGAAAAAAGTAAGTAAAAAATTCAAAGTGCAAAAACAGGTGAATTTCTAAAACAATAGATACTTACCAATTATTTTTTATGATTATGCTACTTACACTGCACTGCAGTTATTTTCTCATTTTTTTTTTAAATAAATATGACAAGAAAAGTAAATAAAAGTAAAATGTCATTAATAATACGAACATTTCTCATTAATTCCTGGACATCATATTCGCCTAAAATCTCGTGTAATTTCATATGCGACAAAGCGTTGTTATAAATTGGTTGGTAATCATACAATTGGCCAAGTCCGAATAGAATTGATAACATTTCTTTTTCATTATACTGTTTGTTGCGATCTTCTTTGAGTCTAAAAAAACAATGGCGCTAAAAACTTACTTGTCCATTTATAATAATGTAATGGGGTACCTATTGGTCTTTGCGAGTAGTAGTTGTTTTACGCGATTTCAAATACTAGCCACATACATAGATGTATGTATCATTTCGAACTTCTATCTATACTTATTAGTTATTAAATTGTTAATATAAAAAATAACACACTTTGATGGTAAAAGGAAATATCGTGAGGAAACTTGCATATAGGTACTTCAATGGACCAGCAAAGTGGACGAAGGTCTAACACCTCTAAATTGTATAAAAGGTAGGCCCATTCCCAATAGCTTACAGGTTGATGTTGCATCACATTATGTATTTATTGGAAATCACAACACAATTCACTGCTCAGGAAACAGAAATGTCCATTTTATATGGTAAGAAAATTAAATAAATACACCGAACAGTCACATACATAGTTCTGACCCCATATTAAGATACGAGTCTTGGGTCATAGGTATCAGAAACTACAAGAGACTTTTCGGTCTTACATATGTACACCCACACCCGAAACAAATATTTGTGGATCACACAAACATTTGTCTCGGTGCGGGGATTGAACCCGCGGCCTCTCGTTTCGCAAGTGTGTCTAGCCAACTGCGCCACGAGGCTGCCCAAATTAAAAATTAAAAAAAGAGATTGAAGATAATAAACATACAATTGTCTCGCGAGCTTCGTGACTGCTCTTTTGCTTATTCTGTTATTGGAACAAATTCCGACGGCTGGGAAGATGATTTTGCTGACCGAAACTCCTTGAGGCATTTGCGTTGTCACTAACGGTGCACTGAAGTACTTGATAAATGTTGCCCACACCAGAGAAACAGAGCATATAAGACCAACGATCAAGATTATTATCCACAGGATTCTGTAGAACAATAGGTCATAATGAAAAAAAACATTGACTGTTAAACATATTGTTTTACTGTAAAAAAACTGTTGTTCTTTAGTTATTACATACATACATAGGTACATACATAAACTCACGCCTGTATTCCCCAAAGGGGTAGGCAGAGGTGCATTTCTGCACCCACATTTCGCCAGGTATGTATTAGTCCCACGTAATAGGGGGCGAGCCTATTGCCGTTTTTCGGGCACATTTCCAGACTCCGTGCTGTTACTGAGAATATCCTAATGGGAAAACCCAATAACACTTTGCCAGACCCGGGAATCGAACCCAGGACCTCTAGATCGCACGGCACATGCTTTTACCGCGAGACTTGTTATTAATGAACTATATGAGTAATTTATGTCTTTTAAGGGACAATATCCTATCACATTTCCGAACGAATTAGAAAGACAACTTCTATCTCTTATAATAATGTGTCTCTTTGCCTTGGAACATTGGATGTTATTTAATTACCTAAATAGGACAAGGCTAACAAAATGTATTAACGAGTATTTCATATAAAAAAGAAAAATTTAATTGTTATATAATCTCATTAGCTTCACCTTTATCTGAAATACTTTTTACCCAAGATTATGCAAGGTTGTAATTACGCCAACCTTCCACCAGCGAACTAAACAAGTTCAAGACAAGTTTATCTGCAATATTGTGCAAAGAGTAGAACACATTACGCACTCGACTACTTCGCTTACCTTTCAATAAACGTTGTGTTATCGTCAACAAGATGTTTGAGGCCACCGATGGAAGATTCCGCGCAATATTGTTTGCTAACTGCCTTAAGACTTTCCTTCATTATATCAAAATTCGTATCATCGAGATGTTTCTTCGGTTTCTTTGTAGCAAGTTTCAAAGCCATCGACTTCTGATGAAACGTATAAAAATGTGATAGATTCACATTTATATCTTTATTATATTTAATCTTATTTAGCGATTTTTCCATTCCTTTGTTTATTTGAAGTGAACAAACAATTGTTTCAAGTGAACCTGATAAATCATTTAAAATTGCTGTAAAGAGCCCAATGGGTTTATAAGCAATACAAATGCCAAGCAAATACCACTCGTTAAATATTCTATTTTGTGATAACAATCACTTTTTGATGTGATTGTAATTACTATGATTTATCGATAGTTTTGCTCTCACCTCATTAAACCTATCGATTTTGAGTAGGTATATTTGTATGCGTACAAAATTTAAATGTGTATTTTATCATCATCCCACATGTTACTAATGTTACATTGCATAACATTTAACCGATATAATACGACATCAGTAAAGATCTGACATAACATCCAGTCAGAACTGGAAAATGAGAGAAACTTAGTCACCTGACCGTAGAAACTAGAATAATGTTATCTATTGAGCGCGTGTTCAGAATCTTCGACAAACGTTGCCAAACTGTTTGCTAAATTATCTTGTCATCTTCGTCAACACCCACGCCTAAATACCTGCGAATAGTTTAAAATTATATTGCAATCAATTCGACCCACAGAAACGAGATACAAAAACTATGAAGAAAACATCAAGTTGCATCAAATGTTGTCTGTCTAGTTCTACACAACTAAACGACTGTGCGACCTATAATTTCTTAAAATACAGTTGATTTTAAATCTCATCTTCAGTGTTTTATCTTTATTAAAATAATTGTACTCAGGGTTGGGCAGTATTTGAATTACTTGTAATTAAAATACGTAATTGAAATACAAATTCGTATTTTGTATTTGTATTTCAATTACTTTCTTAAAATGTAATTTGTATTTCAAATACGTGACGCCGAGGTATTTTGTAATTAGTATTTCAAATACTTGAGGCTTCAAAATACATTTTAACATTAAAATACATTTAGCCTTTAAGTATTTAGCGATCACGAGTGTGAGTGCGAGGTGAGAGTGGTAAAAATCGGTTGGCGGGATATTGAATTATTCGTCCATTTTACGCGCACTTTTAATGTAAATTTAAGACTTATATGATTTTCTCATGGAAGCCACTGTCACAAGTGGACCAAATTAAAATGGGTCCACACTTGAAGCATCAGCTTTCAAATAAAAAAGAATCATCAAAATTGGTCCACCCAGTCGAAAGTTCTGAGGTAAATATAAAAATCCAAAAAAAATACAGACGTATTGATAACCTCCTCCTATTTTTAGAGTCGGTTAAAAATATTGTTTTCTTCAGCAGGCTTTATTCACTCTCCAACAAGAGGTAACTAACAGGTAACTAGGCTGTTTGTCTGACAGTACATTTAAAAATCTAGTGTTAATGTAAGGAAACTCTGGTTTTACTGATTAATTAATCTTGTTTTTTCTAATTTTCAGCCCGTGCTAGTCAAGATTACTTATTTTGTATTTCAATTAAAAATAGCTAAAATACTGTATTTTGTATTTTATATTTTAAATATCTAACTTAAATGTATTTTGTATTTCGTATTTTAATTACTTGCGATACAGTATTTTGTAATTTGTATTTCAATTAAAGCAAAGCATGTATTTTGCCCAGCCCTGATTGTACTTATTTTCACTGTTTTTTTTAATCGAATATTTAATGAAGACAACTTAGCCGCGTTACCAATAACGCAAATATTGAAGTATATAGCACGTAAGACTATGTCACTATTCAATTTAAATCTAAAAACAACACTAAGTTTAATATAGAAACTAATTTTATAAATAAACACATTTATTTTTTAAATATAAACTACGACTCGAAGAAAAATACTTCTAAAGCTTTTCAATTACAGGCAGATCAATTAGTACAATACGCTACCTGCGCTCCGCATTGTCTGGGCATACTTTCGTAGAATGTGGTCATGTGATCAACAAGATTATCTCGACTCGTCCTTTCGCCATCACGGCTAGTAATGGTTGGACACCAGCCGCGTCGAGCCGGTCACGTGAATTTGCGCAACTAACCTGCATTGTGATACAATATAAAATGCATAAACTTTGTATGCTTTTCTTTTTTTGTGTAACAAAACATTATTCTGTACATTTAACGGCTTGTGCCATTTACATTGGCAACAAAGACCACTTCAATGAAAAAAATATGACATGACTATAATAAGATAAATTTTGAATTGTATTTACGCACAGCAAAGTCCAAATATGTAAAACACGGATATATTATTGTTGGCACTTAATACTATTTTAGGAATTATGTAGGTACATTCGGATCCTATTAGCCTGTAGCTGGAGTAGGGTCACGAGGGTCACGACCTTTAACGTGTATCATCATCATCATCTCAGCCTATCGCCGTCCACTGCTGAACGAAGGCCTCCCCAAGTAGGCGGGTAGCGGATGGATAAGGGCTGCTCAAGACCGGGATGGTTGGCGCCTACTTGGGGAGGCCTTAACGTGTATGCTAGCTCGAAAATGCGGGTCACATTTAATAGTATATGGATATAAAATACAAAACCTAAATTACAAAAAGTATTATAATTTTATTAACTATCTAAAAATCACGCGAGTTTATGTTACAAACTAAAACTATATTTCATTTTACAAACATTTACATAATTTACAACAGTTTTACAAAATGAATAACAGTTATACCGAGCAAATTGGCAGTTTAAAGTGACATATTCTAACAACTGGAATATAAGTTTCATATATCAAGATTATGTCATAGTCGGCGACCATCTGAGTCGTACCGAGGAAAACAATCACTCAACTACGCAAGAAGGGTTACTCGTATAACAAATCTGTGACTACCGTTACTGGAACGAATCTTAACTAAATTGTATACTTCCCTATGTATTACATCATTTCTTTGATCTTTCTAATCCCTTAGAACAAATACAAAAATAAATACATCCAACAGTCACATACATCCCGACATGAACATGTGGCGTGTGGTAAAGCCGTCACCGGTTCGATTCCTGGGTAGGACTCTGTGTTATTTGGATTTTTCCATTTAATTCCTGAACCAGCACGGCGCGCCGTCTGGAAATGTCTCTATGTATAAGAATATAGCTGGGGCAGTATGTATAAATATAGACGCATATGCTCTTATGTATTCATTAATAATTTTCACGGAAATAATTACGCCATTTAATTTTTTTCTTAAAAAATACTTATGCACATACAACTTAATTTCTAGTAATCTTAGAAAACGTAATGTGCGCCTATTAAACAATGTTAAAATTTACCTAATTGTTCGCAATACCCCGGTGATTTTCCAAAGATAGGAGGCATGAGTGTGATGTGTGCATTATAAATAAAATATTTGCTTTACAATTCAAACATTATTACGACATAATTATTACACAGTAAACTGCATGTCAAATATTGCACTTAGCATATTCAAACACGTTTAGCAAGCCATAATATCAAACTAACTTACATGGTACCCGTATTATATTAATTTATATTTCGACTTCGTGATGAAGAATCATTGTCAGATTCACGTATTATACATCTCAGATAGAAATCCGACACGACGCTTCTCCTAAGTAATAATTAAGAGCTAGGTATCTACCCATTATTGCATACAAAAAAAATATTATTTTTGTATATATATATATATATAACAAATGACAATTAATTGGTAGTTGTTAGATGTTTTTTAAACTTTATAAATCTTTTATTTACATAAACTATGCTTTTCTGTCGTTAATTAAAATTAATTAATGTTTTTATTATCTGTGTTAAACATTTCACACCTGCACAAATTAATTCAAGTTGAACATGTTGCTCGTCACGGTACAAAAGTCGAGAAGATGCTGCTATTATTTTTATTTATGTTTGTAAATATGACATAATGAATTAATTGAGGGAATGCTTGTTACAAATAGTTACGGCAATACGAATGATGGTGGTGGTTTGCCGACCGGCCGCTCTCTCACCTGCGTGCTGCTTAACAAATGAAGATCAAACACCCGCGAATGTACTAGCTTCCCAGTGTCCTTAAAAATATATTATAAGCATTATACCCTTTGAGTGAAGTTAAAAATTTGTAACAATTTTACGGTTGAAAGCAAACGTGTGTGAGATAAAATTCAGTGATAATTGAGTGAAGATAGGTATGTTCTATTATTATGATAATCAAAATATTTTAGCTATCATTTACATCCAAGTGAGTGAAAATTTGTACCAATATTTGACCAATTTATGCTATTTACACTGTTGAGCCTACGGTGATACATCGTGTGAGCTTTGAAATTCGTTTGAAAGTTATGCATTCTGTCCTAGATAAAAAATATTCCTACATAATTATTATGTTTTTAACATTATTCGCGCCTTATTAAAAAAATAATAAGAAAAATTTAAACTTATAAATACAATATAATAATAAGTGTAACAAATAGCGCTCTTTCTAAAACCACCGATTTTTCTTACTAAACTCTTTATCTTTTATGAGGCATTTTTACCATTGCAGTTTGCACAGAGACGAAACAAACATTTCATGAAGTACGTTCTCGAATATTGATCAACTCTTTGTTTCGTAAGTGAATGTTAAAAGTGAATTTTATTTGTGCATAACCTTGCAAGTCATCGTCGGATATGCGAAGCCCATCATTAAACAGATATTAGTGACCCATTGTGGACTCCTCGAGGCCTTTGTATTTTTACAGCTATTGAAAGAGACCAATACCTAATAGTATATTTTACATAGAACCCAGCATAAGGTACGATGGGACTGACTTTTATGTTACCGTATAAAAGTACTTAATTTTTTAATGAATAAAATAATTAAAAATAATTGCACATTTGAGTTTTTCAAATATACTGAAGTTTAAAAACCTTTTTTAAAAATGAACCTGGCAAATCTATAATTTTAGCTTTATCAATGCAATAACAACGTTGTGTTAATCTAGGTACACTCGTATAGACGGTGGTCTTCCTATGACGTAACCCCCACGCAATGATAAATGTGACATAAAACTTTATAAAATGTATAAACAAACATAGCGTTACATCACATAAAATTTCGACATGGAATATGAATGGAATATTTCCATTTATCTTCCATTTACCTACATTCGTAGTAAACACAAGAGAAGGGCGTTTAAATTAAACGCACAATTTCTTATGAGTTCAATGACATTTAACGCTTCAAAATGTTGCCCGTGACTTCTTTTGGCGTGCATCATCTCAGCCTATCGCCGTCCACTGCTGAACGAAGGCCTCCCCAAGTAGGCGCCAACCATCCCGGTCTTGAGCAGCCCTTATCCATCCGCTACCCGCCACCTTTCTCAAGTCGTCAGACCATCGTGCTGCAGGACGTCCTACACTACGTCTACCTAAGCGCGGTCTCCACTCCAACACTTGTCTGCTCCAACGGCCGTCTGTCCGTCGGCAGACATGGCCGGCCCACTTCCACTTCAGCGTGCTAATCCTGCGGGCAATGTCAGTGACTCCGGTTTGGCGTGCATAATAAAACTAATTCTATAGGAAGTTGTATTATAACGTTTTAGAATAATTTACACGTACTTTATTATAGCACAGTGATCATTGTCTACACTCTCACGAAAAAATAGCCTTTAGCACCTGATGGTAACTACAAAGCGGTCCAAATAGCGTGATGACTAAGACTAACCAATCATCACAATTATGACGGTCTATAAGTAACCGGAGATACACAAACTAATCCCTAAATGTGACACACTTGTGTGAGTCACCAGGGTATATTTAATGTCATAAATTGTTACTAGGCAAGTTTTTACTAATATTCTACCAGCATTATGCCATTTCTGCATCAAATTGAATTGATACAATATAGGTGAATAACAAAATGGTGCAATATTTTGCAAAAGATAAAAAACCGCTTTATATATTGTATGTAAACAGGTCAAAAACATTTAACAGGTATCCAGTTTTTCGTAATATTTACGCAAACGTGTTGTAAGATGGATTCGCGATATAACGCTTTGAGAGGTCACCTGACGCTTTTGTAAATTTCAAAAAGTTTGTTTTATCAGCCATAGTTAAAATGTGATAAAATTGTCTGACTTTTATTATGGTTGTCACAGCGGATACTGAGTGCTATTGAAGGTAACACTACATCATCACAAAAATAGGAGGATAAACAAATATCTAAGTGCTAGTTATAGCCACTTTACTAAAACCTCTTATTGGCATTTTGTTTTAAATAAAATTTAGTTTAAATATTGAATACATACACGCTCATGCCTATGTCCCAATGAGATCGTCATGCACGTTAAAAAAAATGATAACCATTTTCATAGGTGCCATCAACAATGAAGGCAGTTGTTTTGTTGCTGGTGACGTTAACATATGTGGTGAAGTGTCTTCCACCTCCACACCCAGACGTGGAGGCAGTACGTCAGGAAGAAGAACTCTTGCCACCGAGCTTACGGAGCCCAGCCTTGCACAATCCACATTTACAAGAAATTCTACCATTGTCTAGTCTTTTGCATAATGGAGAAAAATTGGTAAGTTATGTGCACTTCAAATACATATCTAGATTATTTTATTTTTATTAAGAAAACAAATCTCCGGAGAGATTAATAAAGTAACTTGGATTTTACATCATCAGGCAAAACGATTGTGGTTTAGTGCAATGGCGGTACTTTCATAGAAGCCCAAAAGCCCCGTTTGTCTAACAAAATTTCGAATCTTTAAGCTTTGAATCTTTATTTCACAAAAGCAATTTGACATATATGTATAAATGAGGTCATACTGAACCCACAATAAACAATTACAAACTAGACATTACAAAATTGTAACGCTTTTGGGCGTCTATGGAAATATCGCCACTGGCTTAGTGCATAAGTTTAGTGGATGTTTATTATCAAAGCCTTTTCGGAAAACTTATTGAATATCTCAGTATAAGCACCACTCATTAAGTTGTTTAATAAATCTAATGATCAGCTTAATACATCTCTAGGTGAAAGCCTTTCTCAGAAGGAAGTCTTATTGGAAGCCTGTGGGATAGTATAACCCCTAAAATTATTTTCTATGCAGCTTAAAACTTTTTCGAGCATGACTGCTATCTCATCTTGAATATCCCGATCTAAACTTCACAATTTAAATAAAGGTCAAAACTGTACTGGAAAATGTCTCCTCAAAATTACAACAATTGACGTTGCGTGACAGAAGGACAAAAATATGAACTGATGATATCAGAAAATGAGCGTAGATGTCATATCTCCGCAAAGTACTCCCGGTTAGATGGCCGATAAAGTCTGTAACACTGTGTGACCTCGACCTACATATTTATTATGCGTTCGAACTCTGTACTACGTTCACGGCAAATACCTATCGATGTGAATTTCTGTTAAATTTACATTGGACTTTTTTTGGACGCCATTACTAAACTTGCGTAGCCGTGATCAGTATTTAGTTGAATTCCACGAAATTAAATTACTTTATTGATCAGGGGAGGGTTTATAATGTGCAATCTGAAGGCTTGTCCTTTGAAAATATCCTGTATCTGACTTGAAAGACACTAAAAACTCTTCGTTGACTATTGCGGGTTTAAGCGAATATAAAACTTTACTCTTCAAACAAATCATTTGTATTCGAACAAATGGTGATACTTGAACAATTGTGTCGCGTACCGAGATCTGCTGTTTGACTTTCGATTTTATTTAGTTTAGCAAACTTGTGTCTATTGGCAAAATAATTCTCTCGAGAATCGATACTCTACCTACCAAAAAATAAAATTAAAACGGTAAGAAATCGAGTATAGATAAAATATTTCTTTGAACCAATTAAATATTCATACAAAAACTCGACGAATAAGCTGGTAAAAGTCAATGTGATAATGATGGTGATATATATTTTAATTTACAGGTGCATGAAAGAGAAGCTAACAACGTATCGCGAGTAGAAATTTACAAGATGCTAACGCACGCCGGATTAATCCCAAGGAAAAAACATTCTCCACATAAAACCCTGCCACAACTACTAGTACCTGCACGAAACGAAATAAACTTATTCGATGTTCCATTCTTCCCTTCACAAGACTACTTGCAATATTTATAAGTTATTATACCTGCCAATACTTTTAATAATAAAATAAAATGTAAATATTTTGTAAATATGAATTAGGTATAAGATTTAAAATCTATTGAAAATTATAATATGCAAATCTATGAATTTATGAATGAAAACGAGGGAGTTAACCTAAAGCTCTATATAAGAAGCTCAAAAACTTTTTCAATTCAGCTTTCCAGACAAAATTAAAAACAGATCTATGAAATAGGTACATTAACATAAGGATCTGTGAGTGACATATCGAGTTATACAATTCGTGACCCATTGTACCAAATAAACAAATTTTATCTACCCAAGGTTGTTTTATTATATGCGATCCGAGACCTTGGACGTTGAGCATTTGCCGTTGCGCAAAATCACGTTATTTCACCACGCCATGTAATTTTCACATGAATTATTCAAAGTGTTCGTTACAATAATTCAAATGCTTCACACAACTTAACCACTTTTAATTAATATACCACATAATTGTGTATGCAGTCCACCTAGGGCAAACGTTCTATTCCAATTAATTGGTGGCACTCAATTCAAAATCATGTCTGATACCACTTGCAAAGCTTTAATTAAAGATTACTGCGCAAATTGCACCTTCGCCGGAGTTCATTTTATAGCTGACGAAAGAAAACACTGGACAGAAAGGTCAGGTTTGTTAATTTTCAACTTAAATACTCCTATTTACGTATTTTAATGTCCTAAGTGCATGCTCTACCTTCGGTTACTATTTACATAACGTACTTACGTAGTAAAATAAAATAAAATGTTTAGAATTTTGATATTTGTAAAAAGAACTGATTCCTTAATTAAGAATCATTGAAAACATTTTGTGCTAATTGAACAAAGCAATGTAAACAATATACGAACAAAAAAATCGTTTCGTCATGAATACTTTAACCGTTTAGCAAACTAGACGGACAAGGTCGTTCATTGCATCATCAACATCATCATATTGCGTAGATCTTCTTCATATGCATATTCTTTGAAATAGATTGCTGTGGATTGCCCTTGTGATTCTCTCGTGGTACGGGTCAGCGCTTCTCATTATCGCTGCGTGGAATGCGTTCGTCCAAAGCCCCATAAGTTTTGGTGTTGAAACCACTTATATAGATTGGGACACGAAAATGCCCACGGTGGCCATTTGTGAAACTGCAAACGACGCTAAAATATTTAATGTATCTGACACGTAAGTAAATATTCTATTGTATGTAACAGACAATATAAAATAAGTGATAATACAGTACAATGTACCACTGTATTACTTCCTTAACAAGTGAAGGAGTAGCCACGTGATAAATAATTCCTTAATATTTAGAAAGTACATGTTGGTAAAATAATAAACTAGTTCTATAGGTCAGCCATAGAGGTAAGCTTTACGTTTGAATGCCGATTAATACATGGATGTATGATTTAAAAATAAAATAGAATTTTTCTTTACAGAATATGGTCCCTTGATCATCTCTTAGATTTGGAAGATGCTCTTAAAGACATCGCCTACTTTCGCGGTGTCAGCTACAGCCTCGTGGAAGTGTGCCACCAAACAAAAGATCCAGACCTTCTGTGCCCCTTATCAAACTACACTTACTACGCAAATCTAGTTCGTAGTAGCTGCCCAAATATTGTGAAAAATTGTTCATACAACGATAAAGAATTCGATTGTTGTAAATACTTTCAAAAAATAGACACGGACATGGGCCCATGTTATATAATTAACTCTATACAAGTGAAGTAAGTTGTTAAATGATAACCATTCAAGATTTATCGTCTTGTTTAACCGTTAGAGTTTTACAAAGAAGACCTTTTGTATTATTGTATCTTTGCTTGAGAAGTTTGTTTTTCTTTCTTATTTCATTACATTCGGCCAATATTAGGATTGATAAATAAAAATTGACCCGTAACCGATTATTATAAATTTTATACATATAAATTCAAAGTATTTTATGCTTACAATATCTTAATTTTTCTTAATCATGTACCTATTTCAATTAAGCCTCGAGAAGACTCAACAAGTTTAAGTTATGGAAGTAATCCGTGGGCTTAACTATTAATTTTTGATATGAGTGGTAGCGAAAAACTTGACAGGTCAAGTAACTTATGATCAACACAGTGGCGGTACTTCAGAAGAAGCCCAAAAGCCCAGTTTGCCTTACAAAATTCTGAATACTGACATTTAAGCTTAATATCTTTATTTAACAAACGCAATCTGACATATAAATGTGAATATACTGAATTACTGACAATAAGCAATTATAATCTAGACATTTAACAATTAACACTTTTGAGCTTCTATGGAAGTACCGCCACTGGATCAACTTTATATTTTTTGTAATAACAAAAACCGGTTCGATTTAATAATACCTATATCTCATCTCACACACTTATAATAATTGGTTGCTCAGAATTGTAGAAAGACATGATAAAGCCATATTGATTCAATCAGTTGAGATTTGTATGCATGAATTGGTGAACGGACTAACATGTTTTTTCCCCTAAATCTAGCATTCCTATTCAATATCCTATGGTGAGCAACAAGAAACAAAAGCGTGGAAGATTACAGTTCGATATAATGTTACCGTCTATGGTAAGAACTAAATACTCATATATTCTAAAATTAATTAACTTATTAATAATTAATTTAACTTATATTACCGTAAAATTTCTCAGATATATACATTAGGTGAAGATGAAGTACCAAGTATAACGTCACTACAATCTGCTATTTTAAAAATTCAACTCGGGTATTACTACCGGTGAGTGGCATCAAATGCATACAGTTAAACCAGTAAAACATATTTTAAATGACATTTGTTAAAACACGAATATTAACCTCAATTCAAAATTTATAAGTTCAAAATCTTGTTATCTGATGACAAGGTAATTTTTAAGAAGACAAAAATAATCCACAATACCAAAAGCAATATCATCGACTTTATAAAAACTGAAATGTAAAATTTCATCCCTACAGTTAAAACTTTATAAGCGTAGTAGAGACATAATAGATTCACTTTCAGTTATATTAAACATTATGTTCAAAGATTATCATCTTCCATAACATTGCTTTCATTTCAATAATAGCACAATTGGAACGTACCCGTATCTCTTGCCTATTCGTATTGAGTGTTAATGGAACACAACCCTTTCAGCCGTCATTTAACTGTGAGGAACATTGAAAACGATCCGCTCATTGTGGAAACTACACCAGAACAACGCGCCTGTCGGTTTCACGACGAGAATGAGAGCGGTCTCTACCCACACTATTCTTACAGCGCCTGCACGGTGCTGTGCAGGAAACACGGCCAGATGGACGTCTGCAAATGTAACGACCATTTTATGCTGGACACAAGTATGTTTACTTTCTACTGGAAGAATGCTGAAGAGATTTCTTGTAAATTGTATACAAACGAAAAAGTTGAATTAACAGACATCAATAAATAAATACCCCTAACTGCCACATACATAGTTTTAACCTCACACTAAGATACAAGTTTTGTGTCGTGAGTATCAGAAACTACGAGGCACTTAATTCGGTCTCACAAACACCCAGACCAGATATAAATATTTGTGGATCACACAAACATTTGTCTCGGTACAGGATCGAATGCGTGACCTTTCGTATCGCAAGCTAGTGACTAGTCAACTGTAGAAAAAAATGTTTTGGTAGTTTTATTTTTTATTTTGGAAACCTAATGTTGATTAATTTATTTCACAGTTGCGGGAATATACATATCTTAGATATAAAATGATTACCTATAATTATTGTAAGAAACATTTAAAAAATTAAACAAGATATTTTAGACATTCAAACTTTAAGTTAATTAGGTACATGATGGGAACTGATAAATCGATCTACAAAGTATAGGGACAGAGTGTTTTGGATTTTTTTATGACCTTTGAAATGTAAGGGTAGATCAGGTGTAACATAATTTGTTTATCCTATACCTACCCTGAGACTCTTTTCCAGAGGATTCCGATTTATGCAACATATCGGGAATAGCATGTTTACATACACATGCTAGTCAGCTGACGACATTAAAGCCACATTGGGCCACTAAGCCCGGCCTGGCTTGTGACTGTCTACCATCCTGTGACGAAACTGAAATCACCGTCATCAAAGATGTAATTATCTCGTGAGTAAAAAAATCATATACATATATTCGGATGTGAGTTTGTTGAATACATATCTCTTACATCCACGTCTAAGATTATCTTATGTCGATTCATTATTAAAGAAGGAAATATATTTTTGTCAATAGTAACTTCTTTGTTCCTTCTAAGGTACGTATAGGCCTTTAAAGGTTTTAAAAGAAATAAAATCACACTAAAACACATGCTCCACTGGTACTCATAAAAATGTGATTTAAATATAAATGAAATGCCTAACATACAGCTGGAAACAAGTTAAATATCATACGAGAGTCACAAAATCGAACAATCATTATAGCAATGTTCAGGCATCGCCTTAATTGTAATAAACTTACTCACTACTAAAACGGCTAGATTTAGTGGACGAAAAATTTAAATTAAATATTTATTTCAGAAACAAACAAAAAATTCACAAAAAGAAAGCTCATGTCGAAATGCTTCTAGCTTACTTACCAACGGAGAGATTCAAAAGAAATGTTGTAAGAAGTCGGCTTGATTTAGTAGGTAAGAATACTAGACTAAGGTATTTCTAATTATAAATTTATAAAAAAAACTAATTTCTCCATGATTCCAGTGTCAGTTGGCGGCACGACTGGGCTCTTTGTTGGAGCTAGTTTACTTAGCTTTGTGGAGCTTATATTTTACTTCACCGTGCGGTTTATCAGCAACCTTTGTATGGCTAAACAAAAACAAAACAAAGCTGCCAGTCAAAAACGAACAGATACGCATCGCACTGAAAGAATTATTTGTGATATTCAAAATAAAAGTAGTAAACAATTCAAAGGCCCATACGCAAATAGTGGTGTAAAACCATTTAAGCTTTATCATGGCTTGAATTAATCAGTCGCAATACTTTTAAATTACGCTTAGAATAATACACTTCGCTATGTAATTTGGTAGAATTTAGTCCATAAATTGTGGATGCCAGCAGCTTTTTAAATACACCTTTTGTATTTGTACAAGTAAGCAAACAATTACATGTTTGAATTATAAATGTAAGATTAATATTGTAGTATTAAATCGGAAATTGCATACAGCAAAACCACAAATCATTATTATAACGAACAATACATATCTGATGAACCTACACCTTTACTGGTGAACATGTGTGTAATTAGCTTTTAGTAAACTACAGTTAGTTTGTTTCATATTGTCACGGTGTAGCAATCGATATTCTATGAACAAATAAATCTGAATTTGTCCATATAAAAATAATTTTTATCGCTAAACAATATGTATTATAAGTGGGGCTCATTTTGCGGCTCTTAAGCGGCGCCTACTAATCACAGCAGAAGCCCGTAATTTCGAGTACAATCTCGGAGGCAATCTCGTGACATAACAGACGTGAATCAGTGGTTGCGAAATGGAACGCAGTCACCGGTCACACAAGAGCTTGTTTTGCTCTGTGTATGGTACATTCTGGAAATGACCCACATATTAGTAGTAACAGGAAGACATCAGTTAATGTTGATGTAAGGGCATAGAACTCAAAGACATAAATACTGTAATTTTTATTTCATGAATAAGCTAATGAGATTTTTGATTCTGAATAAATATCCTTGTTAACTTTACGAATAATTTATTTTAAAATCTTAAGATTACATAATAAATAAATTATTATCATCATAAACGCAATAGTGTTATAGATAAAATATGTATTTTTGATTACACAAAAGAATTAAGATATCAGTCGAAAAACTTTTAATAACATAACATATTATTAACGGCTACTCGATTAATTTAAAGAATTTTTTTTCTTTATCTAGATATCTTTGGAAAGGTTAATTTTTTTTGGTAAGCGATTAAATTTTTAAATTGTAACATTTTATAGATTTGATAACTTTTCACATCATTCTTTTTAACAATTTTTTTTTATGACTCAGAAGTATATTTTGCAATTATTTATGATGCTAATTATATTATAAAAAGTGTTTTTGATTATTTAAAACATTAATAAAATTCATAAATACAAGCTATATATGAACGATTAAAACATGTAGTACATTATAATAATCCAAAGTTAAAATGCCGAGTCGAGATTTCACAGGCACACACGAAAATTCACTTTTGAATTAAGGTCAATTCCTACGGTTAGAAAGTTTATATCATGATCTTCTCATGAGCATCCATCGGCTGCAATGTCCGTGCAAGGGAAACTTCCTGTACCGCAAGCAGTGCCATTGAGGAATCTGTTGCATGCGACGCAAAGCCTCCAACTGAAACAAGCATATTGGAGTAATGATCATCATCATTGTCAGTCACACGAGGTCCTCTGCTAAAAATATGCCTATATACATGGTGTATTCAGACCGTGATCGGAAACTAAGGCAGGTAATAGCTAAGGTCATTACAAACCCCCTGGCGTTAAAAAAAAGCCCGACAACGATCACCCGATCACGGTCTGAATACACACTGTATAAATTAAATTAAAAACATAATGGAGAATCTTGACAATCAATGACAAAATGGATGAATTGGTGGTTTTATTCAGTTACGAATAGTTACCTACTATAAAAAAAAGTAAGTAAGAGTATTTTTTTAGTTAACGCTATATTATCTTCTTTATTATATACTGTCATGGCAACATCATCGCACATGGTGATAAGTGAATTAGAGGCCAAAAAACCTCTCTTTGATGGCATTTCAAGAATAAAAGAAAGAAATACTCACATAATCTATACTTCCACCGCGGTTTGGGAAAGCATCACAACAAATCAGGGAACATAAAATTATTCCAAAAAGCAGGCACAAATATTTAAACTGCATTTTGATTAATAATTCGAACAGTACGATACACTTTGCGTGTAGCAATGCTTCACAGTGACGTCAGGTTGCTCCGATGCCTTTGTGAATTATGTCTGGATGCGAGAACATCCCGTCGTTTATAAAGGAACAGACGCCTACACGCTTTCTTCCCGACGTTCGGCCATAGCCACAGGAATACAGCGGAGCGGGCAGTGACAGACTGACTTCTTTACGTGCAAAATTTATATACTGACTCATTTCTTTGGCATGAACATCGCATGTAGCTTAAGTGCTTTCATGGAAAAAAAATATGCATAACCATGGCAACAAGTACCATGACAAGCCTTAATCACGTATATCGCAAATGTAGAGTCGGTTTAAGGTCGTGTATTGTCCTATTTAAAAGTACAAGCGTAGATGATTGCGCTACTACTTCAAAGGTATTGACTGTCCATTTAAGTGTTAATAAATTTTGTTTGAAAGAAAAACTTTCTATAATAGGCTGGCACGGCAAAGTTAGATTACTGAGAAATGAGAAATATAGAGCAGTAAAAATAGTGTCGACTAATGGCGCAATTAGAATTTTTTTTTTCCTAATATTGAGAGCATCCGTGGCATATTTGGCTAGACACCAGCTTGTGAAATGAGAAGCAATGGGTTAGATAGAACACACGGTAAAAAATTCTCGTGTGATCCACAAAAGTCTATCCACAAGGATCACGTAATTTCTAACACTTACAACACAAGAATTGTGTCCTATTGCAAAATAAATTTAACACACTGAGTAATGTATAACTACTTTGCATTTGTTTTGTGTAAGACCTGGGTATTGGCTAGCACATTTACATCGCAGCTAAGCTAAGTACAGCGTGGATATACCAGTAACAAAGTTTGAAATTTAGCTCTACCTATGGGTAAAAACGTACAGCTTCGCTCTGATTTTTTTGTATATTAAAATATCGACTTGATGAACGAGGAATCATTCCTTTTAGTAGATTTTGAATAATGCTATTCATTGACAATTCCTGTGCGATCGCCCCAATGCTGCCAGTCACACTGGAGCGCCTAAACAGGGGATTTGTTGCACTCCAATAAACCTATTATTTATTATATCAGGCAGGTAAGCAGTGATGGCCTCGAGGTTTAGGCGCGTGGTCGAGAATTTCGACGGTCGCAGGTTCAAACCTCAGGCACACACCTCTGACTTTTCGAAGTTATGTGTGTATTCACAAAGAATTATCACTTGCTTTAACGGTGAAGGAAAACATCGTGATGAAACCTGCACACCTAAAAGTTCGTAGGAATTTCTTAGGTGTGTAGTCCGCCAACCCGCACTAGGCCAGCGTGGTGGACTAAGGCCTAATCCCTCTCAGCTGTAGAGGAGGCCCGTGCCCAGCAGTGGGACGTATATGGGCTGATGATGATTATATCAGGCCGCAATAGTTGTGTCAATTAGTAAAATAAAATTGTAGTTGTTTCTTTACAGTTGACACTCTATTTGGAACCCGAACGCACTGCACTTACCATAAGTTGCGGTGTATTCACCTTGCTTTACCATTATATTGAAAAAAGAACAAGCCAGAATGGTTGCATCAACAATTGTGAGATATAATTGTTATAGAGTTCAGCTTGTTGATACTTCGTTTTAACGGCAGTGCTCGTATCATCAAGTGCCAATGCGGTTACGAAAAATAAAATCCTTTTACTGCGACGAATACAATATAATGTTGAACATGTAGGTACAATGATTTATTATTCGCGAGTTAAACTATAAAAGTATTTCATCTTAGGCAATAAAGTTAGATGCTATCATACCGTACGCTGGAAAACGGTTTAATAAAATGTTTTATGCCTCAAGATATAAATATTATTTTATGATTGCCAAACATACATTTTTGTAACTATGAAAAGTTGAATATCTTCGCACCTCAAGTTAAAAACGTCCTCCCCGAGAGACTTTTAGTATGACCTGCTGATATTTAAAAGAATAATTCTGCTGTTGTAATATTTATATTCATCGTAATAAAATATAACTTAAACACAAAAAACTACAAGTATGTGCCGGTGATCTAGAGGTCCTGGGTTCGATTCCCGGGTCGGGCAAAGTGTTACTGACTCGCCCCCTATTACGTGGGACTGTGTCAGTCCTGGCGAAATGTGGGTGCAAAAATGCACCTCTGCCTACCCCTTCGGGGAATACAGTTGTGAATTTATGTATGTATGTATGTACAAAAAACTAACCGGCTAGTTCCACAGCATATGTTTGTTCCTTACAATCTTGAAGTCTCGGTTTCTATTCCTCATTATTCTTTTTGGTATTACTCAGTAGCAACTGTAAGTTTCTAAAAGTAACTTTAAGTTTTAAAAGAATTGCTCCCTATTATGAGTGTGATGTGATGAGTTGATTTTTGTTATAAATAAGTATACCCAAATAACATTTTTATTTATAACGTATGCATTCTTCTTCAACATTTTTTCTGCTCTCTCCTTCATTCATTATCAAGTAATGCTTAAATAAAACCATTTGTAAACAAATTAATCTTTAAATATACACAAATATTTGAAAATCCGAAGTAAAATAGGTTCCTTTGTCACTATATTATACAAAGATAAAATGAATAACTGGTAACATGACACTGCGAAAATTATTCCATCTGATAAAATCTTTTAATGATTGCATGTGATCTTATTACATTGTTAGAGGAAACAAACAAGAGGACAAAGATTAACAGGATAAGCTGATTTACTTTTAAATAACTACTTACATATACATGTAATCTAATATCAGTGTTTATCCAGTATGCATTGGTAATTCTTCTACGAACTACTGCAGATAACATTGAATAACTATTCCCGTTTGTTGTCAAAGATCCTTCGGCATTCTAGAAAATTCTAGAATATTCGAGACTAGTGACAGATTCAGTGATAAGCTAATTCATATTTCCTTCATTTACTGGAACCGTGCTAGTAATGGGCTTGAATCACTTCTATAAATTGGCTCATATACATAACACTATTGGGCACCGGCTTCTACAAAACACATATAAGTTAGGGTGAAGTCCAAATTACATTCATGTTAGCATCGCGTACCTTACCTTATTGAAGTCGTTATGGCACGCGGGTAGATTCGCGTTGCGGTGATGGCACGAGTCGCGGGTATAAACCCCAGGTACACACCTCTGACTTTTCGAAGTTATTTGTGTATTCACAAAGAATTATCACGTACTTTAAGGGTGAAGGAAAACATCGTGATGAAACCTGCACACCTAAAAGTTCTTAGGAATTCCTTAGGTATGTAGTCCGCCAACCCGCACTAGGCCAGCGTGGTGGACTAAGGCCTAAACCTTCTCAGTTGTAGAGAAGGCCCGTGCCCAGCAGTGGGATGTATATGGGTTGATGATGATGATCTCATATCTAAATACATATGGGTATTAGATAATTGAGGGTTTTTATTTCATTTACTAACACTATAGTGGATCCGCTGAGCTCAAGTGTTTACTTAAAAGGTTTCACATCGCGCTACCGTTGAAGGTTTAGTTATCTATGTTTGTAGCCAATAAAATTGCTATTAATGTTTTATACGCTCCATTATTTGCCTTTTCATTTAACATCTTTTAACTTAGATAGAGTCACAATAATAAAAGGTCCCGGCTTCGATCCCCAAAACGAGGCAAATGTGTGATTATACAAATTTACAAACTTTGCTTCAGGTTTGGTTATTTATGAGATCGAAAATTCTCTCTTAGTTTTTGATACCCAATTCAAATCAAATTACTCTGTTCCTTACCTGGAACTAGAAACCAGAACTTTGGATTACGCGCCCAGTATATGCCTATATACCCAGTGCGTAATTAGAATATAAAAGAAGTACTAAATAGGTCATGATTAATTAACAACATTATAGATAGCACCAAAAATCTATTATATAGTACATTACAAACCAGATAGTATGAAGCCATAGAGCAGACAGCAAAGTGTATCGGTTGCAGTAACCACACTAACATAAGTTTTACTTGAACCGATATAAGCCGACTACCAAAAATTTATTCTATAACACTAAAGTAAAGATAGCACAAAACGAAATGATAAATCAGCTTGCTGTTCTTTTTTTGTTTTTATTAGTGGATTTTTTGGCCTCTGTCATATTCTTACTAATATGATAGAGGTAAAAAGTTCCTACTGTTTCCACTTTTTCTATCATTCCTTTCTCCTTTTTCCCGACATATCCTCAAATTCATGACCAATCACACAAACATCTTTACTCTAGTAAAGGAAATATTTTATTTAAAGCCAGATTATAGCGAACTGTGAGACTAAGACACTAGACTAGACTAAGACGCATTTTAATGATTTTAATCTTTGTTTAACCGTAACGAGACATTGTAATTATCAATAAACTATTGACGAAATGTTTTGCCAAGGAAAGAAAATGTAAATAATACATTGGTAGTACTATTATCATTTCTGGTTTGTTATTATTTATTTTCTTTTCTTTCCAAGTTCACAAGTTTTCATTCCAGAATGAAATAACGCTGACGCGTAATATCTATTTAAACGCCGCCCTATAAAAATGGTCACCCCAATGTTTGATATCGATCGCGACCCGACAGACGAAGCTATGGTTCGCTATTCCTCTGCGGCTGTCGCATAAACATGAAAACATTACATTGTTTACTGTTAATTATACCTCGAATTTCATCAGTTCTGCTTTAAATTGTAAAGTGAATATTTGAAATCTACTGTATATTGGATAATTAAGCGTATTTTACGCTTTAAAATGTAGTAAATTCGTGATAAAATATATAAAACCGTGGGTAATGTGATTAAACGGATATACACAGCTAAATGTAAAAATGGTAAGTAAGAATACTGTCGTTTTATTGATTGGACCAATTTAAATAGTATATTGGACAAGCATATTGATTTAATTTAATGTTACATAATTTTAACTATGAGTATTATTTGAGTAAACATAAGACGATTTTATTACGAAACAATGGATTTATTAGATCAAAAGAAAAGTTATCCGAACAAAATATAAAAATAGAGTAATAAATAAATAAGCACAAATAAGAAGCGTATAATATACATCTTACAAAGCGAGTTATCATCAAAATCGCCGCCCCAAGACCGATAATTTAACACATTCATATAAAAATTGCAGTAATTTCCGCTAAACTCATTTCTTTTCATGTGATAATAGTTGCAATCTCCGTGATTACAGAACTAAGATGTCGACTGAGCAATGTCACCGAGGCACATTGAGCAGCACCTTAAGTGCTCTGGGTGGCAGGGAAGCATGCGGGGCGAGATGGACCCTGGGTGCTCTCCTACTGGCTCCCCTGGCCGCTGCCAACTCCAGCTATTGTGCAGTGCCTGCTGTTGCACTACTCGCTATTTTCGCTTTCGTCGCTAGTAAGTTATATGTGAAATCTATATCAGCCCATATATATCCCATCGCTGGGCACAGGCCTTCTCTAGAAGTAAGAGTCCTTGGTGGCCTAGTCCGGGTTAACGGACCAGAAGTTATACAGTCACATAATACATAGAGGCTCTCCACATTATGTGAAAGAATCTAAAACTTATTTCACGAAATAATTATTGTATACAGGCTTACAGTAGGTATAATGGCTTTTTTCCAGCGTTTACATGTAAGGACCTGAAAAAGCTCGCCGAAATACTGCCCCCAGCGAAAACATCAAGGGGAAGACGTGAGAGAAATTTACGGTCTTTCGCCGATTTCATGGCCATGTGGATGACATTCCTGTCGCACCTGGTGGCCGTGGCTATCTGCGCTAGGATTTTAAGCGCAACCGCTGACCATGTGACCGGCGGTCGTACTAGAAGATGGTTATTCGGTTACGAAACCAGAGCGTTGGGAGAACCTTGGCCTGACGTTCTAGGAGTTACTGTTGTTATGGTTGTATGCGCAATGTTTATGTGCGGATTGGAAGTAAGTAAAATTCCTAATTTAATACCTACTGCGTGTATGAAATATATTCAATTTTATTATTCTATTATATCTCTTACATTTAAAAAAAAACAAGTACAGTAATTTACTAGTTTATACAAAATTTATAAACTAGCTTAACTCCTTGTAACTTTCTTTAAGTTTTATATCATCATCATCATCAGCTCATATACGTCCCACTGCTGGGCACGAGCCTCCTCTACAATTGAGAGGGTTTAGGCCTTAGTCCACCACGCTGGCCTAGTGCGGGTTGGCGGACTACACACCTAACAAAATTCCTAAGAACTTTAGGTGTGCAGGTCTCATCACGATGTTTTCCTTCACCGTTAAAGTACGTGATAATTCTTAGTGAATACACACATAACTTCGAAAAGTCAGAGGTGTGCGCCTGGGGTTTGAACCCGCGACCGTTGAGATTCTCGACCGCGTGCCCAAACCTCGAGGCCATCACGACTTGTAAGTTTTATATAACTAACTTTTAAAATTGTTGTTTACAGGAGAGTATGATGTTCACGTTCATGCTACTTGCCCTGTTGTATGTATTTAGCCAGTTCTTTGCGATATTCGGCCTTATCAATTTGGATATTGCCAATATAAATATGCCAATACCAGTCACTATTTACGAGGTAAAATGAAACTAGCACCATGACCTTTATATTTTTTCCCAATGTTTTCTCCGATTGATTAATGGCATTTAATATTTTCAGTTATTTGCAGCGGGTGCTCCTATATCATATGCGTTTAGCGTGGCACTCCCCCCCAAAGAGTGCGGGACGTTGAAGAAAAACCTATGCCTCATGATAGGACTACCAGCAATTGTTCTCTCAGGCTTGTGTTTCCTGTACACAAATATGTTAAAGGGGTATAATAACATTCAATTTTTAGCCACCTTTTCGGAAAAAAATAATTTACAACATAGCGCTCATAGTATAGTATCCGGGTTGAATATTTACATAATATATAACCCATTTATATAATTTATTGCAGTCGTGGAGAACCCCGTCTGCCTTTTAATATTTTACTTACTAATATCTAACGCAACTTAAAGTGGAAACGGGTTAAGTCTACCAGTGGAAGTCTTCATGATGAACTAACGCAACAAATCTAATAAAACGCATATTAACTTTTAGAAATAGCATCGACGCTGCACTTCCGGTAACTACCCTGTTAGAAGCCAGGGCCGCTGGCTGGGTGTGTCCTGTATTAGCTGCGGTAACCGTAGCAGGAGTTTGTCTTGCACTAACAGAGTTGTGTCCGCTACTTTTCACCGTGTTGGTAGCATTGGCATCTCCGGAATGGAAGGTTTTGACCAGATCTATGACTTACGAAAGTACGACTACTGGGAGTCCTGTCTTAGCTGTGTTTACAGCCGGTAAGTTTACTTTGTTTATTGGCCTGTATGACTCTCACGGACACTATGATGAATTAAGTTTACTTCAGATCCATTTTTTAATTAAAGCTTTATTTATTTACATTAACGTTATTACGGCCTTGATGATTATTGTAGTTATCACTACAATTTAACACACTTCTCCCCTTTTTTCTTCGAATCCCAATGTAAAGATTAGAAAGACGTGTACGATACTACAACTGCCGTAAATGTTTGATCAATTTAAAAAATATATATCTATATTTCAGGAAGTCTTTCAGCAATATTAGCTTTTGCATGTCCACTGGCTCACATGATAACTCTTATGAATGCAAGTCACTTGCTCGGTATCTCTATACAAGCGTTCCACTTCATCATCATGCGATGTATGCCTACTGCTGAACAAAAAGAACTCGGAGGTAATAACATTACAGTACATTACAAATATAATTTTGTTTTGTAATTCAATCAACATAAAGAGGCTCTTCAAAGAAAAATTATGGACTTGAGTGATAATTTAGATTCGAATTCCAACTATAATAACCTGCAATCCATTTACTCGTAAGTACGTGAAAAAATTCAAGGAATAAAATTATGTTTATGGTATTCCAGATATTGAGTACAAAAGATTGGGCAGAGAAGTTCCAAGAGGAAGCAAGTCATGTGGAAGTAAAAATAAACGTGGCTTGTGGTTTATTCCTTCTGCTATAAGACACACTAAAACTCTAGAGAGTATAAAATCAAAGGTTACAGTCAAAGGTATCTACTTGGGTTGATTTTACATTTTTTTTTAAATATACGAGGAGTAAGTTATTTAAAAAAAATATATAATAACTAGCTTTTGCCCGCGACTCCGTCCGCGTAGACTACATGGTTGGGTTCAGAATGAAAATAAGTCGTAGTCTATTTTACTCCACAGAGTCCTATTTATGTCCATATCGAAAATCGTTTACATCGGTCAAATGATTTAGGCGTGAAAGCATAACAGACATATAGTTACATATACATAGTTACAGTCGTCTACACGTAGTTTCATCATTCTAGCTTCAAAAATCACGAATTTCCACACAAACTTTCACCCCTATTTTTATTTTACCTCCTTAAAGGTACATTTTTTACAAACTTTTAATGTCATATTTATTCATATCTAATCAACAGCCTAAAAAATAAGTTTCAAGCATCTAGCTTTAAAAATGACAATACTTCCATACAACCTTTCATCCCCACTTTCAACCCCTTAAAACCCTTTTTCCGGAATAAAAAGTAGCCTATGTTCTTTCTCAGGGTCTAAACTATGTGTGTACCAAATTTCTTTTTTAATCGGTTCAGTAGTTTAAGCAGGAAAGCGAGACAGACAGACAGACAGACAGAGTTACTTTCGCATTTATAATATTAAAGTAAGGATATTAGTAAGGATAGTGAGCCTTAACTACAATATACATATGTATATCGTTAAAAAGCAATATGGGTAATCAATAACTAGCTCAACATTTCCATATGATCTACTTCTGAAGTAAAATGCATAAATATTTCTTCATAGTAGGTATATCCTTGTGTATAATTAATTTCTCTTGAAGTTTAACGCTGAATGCAGCAAATCCATAAAATCCAGTGGTAGATAAGGTTTGTTCAAACTTTAACATTTGCGTTTCTAAATAATATCAACTAAGAAGCATTATCATAGGCAACAACACCTGATAACCTCTGATATTTTTTTATAAAATTGTACTCTCTTTAAGAAACCGAGGAACGTGAATGCCTCCTTCTCGACGAATACGCCGGCTGTCCAATAGAGGATCCCATGACCAGTTGTAGTACTGATGCTAGAGAAATGACCACGATCGAAGCCGGAGACGTAGTATCCGACGTAGAGGGAAGCGATGGTGACATTTCATCAGGAGATGACTCTACGGATATTGATGCGGTTGTTAAAGAATACAGAGATAGGATTCAGGTAAATAAAATTGAGATATAATTTTGTTGGCTTGGATGAAAATGGTAAAATCATTTATAATAATCGGAAAAAAATGATCGCAACATTTATGAAAGTAAACCGCACGATGTAAAACCAGATATATGCGATCCATGCTAAAGTCGTAATATAGTATCATGCCCTATTGCTACAGGGCCTCATCAAATTCAGTTTCGCAATAGGAAATCAAAATCGTTACTCGCCTATTGATATTCTATACCTACCTATTATCATTAGTCCAAGCGCCGCAGCAAAAAAGTAGGTTTGTAATGCAACGTACGGGACTTGATATTTTTTTTTTGAATATGTTCAAGGGTGTCCCCTGAATGTAAATCCAAGTGGGCGCGGCGGGGGGGAGGGGTTCACTTCAGCCGCCATCTTGGAAAACACGTTTAATCGAATATCTCGCGGACCGCGCATCGTACGACAAAAATTGAAAAATCATTATTGTAGATAATAATATTTGCAATCTTTTTTTGTATAACGCATAGGTTTTTCATCATATGAAAGTACTTTGCCGTGCAAGTAAAAACAAAATACACAAATGTTTAGTTTTTGTGTAAGGCAACTTAACAACAATGATATAAAAATATCTTTTTATTTTTGTAAACTGTCATTTAATTTAAACCAGGTTGTAACTTCTATCCCGGAAGCGAGCGCCCCATCTCCGCCGTGCATACGAGGTGCGCGGTGGTCAGCAGCCGGTGCGCTTATCCAAATACTCGCCGATGCTTTAATAGCTGCAGCATTCTTTAACGAACATATAAGACTTCCCATGTTCATTACCGGGATACCGCGTGAGTTATTTCAAATCCAAACAGTAACATACTTGCAACCTAAGCAATGTCCTCAATAAAACATATTTTACTCTTTTATTTCAATGATTTCAGTGTGGTGCTGCGGCACACTTGTCTGTATGTGTCAACCATCTCATAGCCTGGGGATGAGAAAGACACAAAGTTTGGAGGGTCCTTTAACAATGCTGGCCGCATTGCTCTTCTTGACTCCTCTGCTACTGGATTCATGGCCAGCTATAACTCTTTTTGCAGGAGCTGGTAAGATTTTTTTGTGGATTGTATACCTAATGAATATGAATATCATCATCTAAAATATAAAGTTCAGAACTACAACATCTTAAAGTTGAATAGGAATGTCATTTACATTTGAAAATATCGACTCGTATTACTGCTGCCAACAATCACTAAAATTATTTCTATATACCTATATAACTTACAATTGTTTTGGTTACTTGTTGTTTTGGAGACTGCCTCGTGGTCTCGCGGTACAAGTATGTGCCGTGCGATCTAGAGGTCCTGGGTTCGATTCCCGGGTCAGGCAAAGTGTTATTGGGTTTTTCCATTAGGAAATTCTCAGTAACAGCACGGAGTCTGGAAATGTGCCCGAAAAACGGCAAAAGGGTCGCCCCCTATTACGTACTGGGACTGATACATACCTGACGAAATGTGGGTGTAGAAATGCACCTCTGCCTACCCCTTCGGGGAATACAGGCGTGAGTTTATGTATGTATGTATGCAATTGTTTTGGGACTTTATTGTTGTATTCAATAGAAATAAGCTGGCCAAATTAAATACAGTTTGTTATAAGAGTTACAATTTTTTTGGTTTATTAATGCTTGTGCATAGTGTATTCTCACGTACAACAACATGCTCAAATTATTAGGTGTGGTAATATACGCACGGTGCGAACGTTGGTGTGGCGACCTAGCAGTGCAACAAGCTCGCAGCGCAATGGAGAGGCGCAAACTTCGGCACGTTGCCAGCGCTGTACCTTTGACCGGTGCCCGTTTGACTCACGTAGACACCGTGTACATAGCCAGGTATTTTTTCACAAACACATGAGCGTGGGGTGAGTGATCGAGAAGACCTAGCTTCGATCTGGGTGACGCGGTGTTATTGGCTTTTTTCATTACGGGCAGCATGGATGCTGGACATGTGACAGAAGACAGCAATGAGATCGCACTCCCCATTCAGTGAAATTTATATAAACAACTGGACCACTGCTGTGACTTGGATGTAAAATACACTTCTGCCAACCTTCAGAGATATGAAGTTACAGTGTTTATGTTAAACGTATGGGCCATTGAATAATTAAAAAAAGAAATGTACTAAAAACAGTCACAGCCATAGTTCCCATGTAGTATGTAGTAGTAGCCCATACCTCTCGATTCACATCCCGACACCGGCCAATTGCAAATCGATTAAGCCAGATGACTTCGAAAATAGTACCCCAATATTCATTTAGTATTTTTTTCAGATGACATGAAGATGACTCGGATACGAGTCTGGATAATTTAATCAATGTTGAGGACGAAGAGCCAGACCCCGATGAATGACATCAAGCAGAAGCCATAGTCATTTTCGCCACATAGAACATCACAGCATCAATCATTGACCACCTTCGCAATAAAAGTTGGATGTCTAACAGAAATTACTATGCGCTCTTGAAACAAAAATACCTAATTCAAAAACAGAATCGTTAACAATGATCCTACATAATATTCTTGCAGAAATCTTAGTGAATATATATGTACCTACCTATATTATGATCGGGATTCATGCAAGGACTTTAATAAATTACGCTGTTATATTAGTATCTATTGGTGATTCTGAATACCAATTAAATAATTGTATTTATATTGATACTTCATCTTGACACTTTTATATCGAGAATATTATAAAAGCTATTTTCCAAATTAATAAGCTTTGCTTGAATTGTTTATCATTGTCATAATACCCACCTCACCTTAAGTATAAAAAGTTTTTAGTTTAGTTGTATGGTGTTGGATGTTATAATCGTGTTTGCACTCGGACGTTGAAGTTGCTAGTGGCGGGCCTGATGTCGAAATTGTAGGTACCTATATTAAATGTAAAACAGTAAAATCAAGTATGAACTTTTTAAATGTAATATATAGGTACACTTAGCATTGTATATAACTATGTAAAACCGTAAAGTCGTGATGGCCTCGAGGTTAAGGCGCGCGGTCGAGAATCTCGACGGTGGCGGGTTCAAACCCCAGGCACACACCTCTGACTTTTCGAAGTTATGTGTGTATTCACAAAAAATTATCACGTACTTTAACGGTGAAGGAAAACATCGTGATGAAACCTTGTTATGTGTGTAGTCCGCCAACCCGCACTAGGCCAGCGTGGTGGACTAAGGCCTAAACCCTCTCAGTTGTAGAGGAGGCTCGTGCCCAGCAGTGGGACGTATATGGGCTGATGATGATGATGTAAAACCTATTAAAATAGTATGTTAAAAACAGTTTACTAAGTAGCTTTGCAATGTTACTACGCTACGCTCAGCCTCAACTAAACAGTAAAAATAGTATAGAATTGTATATTAGATTTTAAAATGTTGATATAAACTTCTCAAGCGTTGTCAAAATTTGCTACAAATTAGAATTTTGATCTTGAAATAGAAAACCTAGCTTCATGAACTCCTTGTATCTTTAATATATTTTGATAACAAATAAATCTTTGAGAAAAAATCTAATAGATTTAAATACTAATTTTAAGGGTTGCTTACATAATTTTGTATTAGTAACACCAAACAAAATTTGATAACCTGGTTTGACGATAGTTGTGTTAAAGTAGGTAGGGCATAAAATAAAAGATACGTTAAAATTATTTTGTATATAAGAGCGAGACATCCGTCCATTATTTAGCAATTAGCATTGCGTTAGCTTGAACGCTTTGCTTCACGCAAAATTGATATGCCTTAAAAAGACGATTATTTACGTACAAATTAAAAACATATTTTTTCATCATACGTTATACTAGTTCATAACTGCCTAACTCAGTGTTTAAAATTACAATTAAAATATTACTTAGTGTGATTAAAAACTTTTTGTAGTATTCATATTCTTTCAAAGACAATAGTATAGATGAAGTTTACCATAAAAAAGACATGAACCACGGGTTAATAATTGCTGGTTTTAGGTACTTTCACCATCGTCGCACACATCATCAATAGGCCTAGTACGTAATTTACCAACGGAATTAAATAGAATATAGTTTATTAACTTCGGTTTGCAATAAAAACTCGCTAATTTCTATCACATTTGTTTTATTACTGATCCAATGCCTATTTTTCTAACAAGTGCATTCTATATAATTTTTCCGCTTCATCAGTTTCGAAGCTGGGATTGAATTTCACTTGAATAACCTCCTTGAATCCTTCACTTGGCGTTGGCTCGGCGAATTTATTCCTGTGAAATAGAAACATTATTATAATTTTCTACTCTTAAGAAATATAGAAGGCCTCAATTATAAAAGTTGAATCAGCGTTACCTAAAAAATGATCACATATAGTAAATTAAGCATAAAAATGTTGTGATTTTATTATAATATTATGCTAGCAAATACAGTTGATAAAAAAAACGAAGTCAGTCAGTCAGAGACAAATTTAGCAGTACTCAGCACTACCATTAATTTATTAGAACAATACTTACTTGTAAGTATTAAAAACTATATCATTAACAGGAACATGATTGATCTTCATGAGCTCTCTGAATTTATTGTTATGTCTAGCATGTTCTTTAGTAGTTAACATATTGGCGCAGCGGCACTGTACCCCTAGCTCTTGGGCAAGAGATGTCCAGCGAGCACGAGACTCCTTGTCCGGATTAGTACTATCCACTACCACACTCTTTCCTTGCTGTAAACACATTTCACACTGAGTTGAGTCTTTTATAGGCAACAATAAACTGTGTTTGAGTTGCTCTGTTAAATCACTTTTAAAAAGAGATATTTAAACATTTCAAAGTTAAGACAGACATATTTTTGGTTTATAAGGCCCAAGAATTTATGAAAATTATTATAATTATGTTGAAATCAAATAAATTTTACATTTTTTATTTCAATTTCTATTCCTAAAATGAACATGAACAATGATGAAATGAATGAAATCATAAAATAAAAAGTTATGGAACGAACCAAAGCTAGACTTCTTTTTTACCTTTATCAATTTAGTAGTTTCAGCTGCACATTTTTGCCATGTGCCTAGTATATCTCGACATACTGATACATATTTATTTTCTGATGTTTCTTCAATCTGTTTAGCCAAAAATGATTTACCACTTCCTGGGTAGCCAACAAGTACTAGAATCTGAAAAATACACATATTCTAATAATTTCCCAATAAATAAATTAGTTAAATCAATGATGTAGTCTTATTTTTCTAATTATATTCCACAAACCTCTTGTGGCAATGGAACAAAGATCTTTGTCCACATTACTATAGATTGAAAAAAGAAATAAAATATCACTGTTTACCACTCCAAATACATACCTCTTTCTCTTGACTGATTAATGCATCATTAAATTTCTCTGATGTTATTTCTTTGGGAATAAATTCTGGTTTCGCCATTATAACATTTGCTATAGAATGGCCCAGGAAAAACTGTTCAGGGGTGTAAAACTTGAGACCAAGATTTTCAGCCATTAGTTTGTCAGCCATTGAATGATCTTTCTTTTTTCCAGGAGCCCAATTGGCAACCCTGCCTGCAGCGTCACCACAATAAAAACTTTCTACCATGTTTATTTTTATACCATCATTTTTCTGTAAGAAAAAATTATCATTAAAACTGTTGACTTAAACATTCCTTCATTTTCCTATAAAGAAATTGTTTTCTGAGAAAGGTTAGTAAAACTTGCCAATAACAAAATAATTAAACAAAATACCTGCTCACTTAACACTTTCCACATCCCAGTTGTTGGTTTTCTATAAAATCCTCTACCCGTAGAAATGTACACTTGTATAGGTATATTCAATTTTGCTAAAATAGCCTCTATCTTTCTTTTGAAGTCCTCAATTTTCACTCTACCATTACCAATAGGTGCTTGATTACTGAGAATCACAACTTTATATCCCTTGTCAAAATATTCTTTTAATTTTTGTGGGACTTGTGGAAATGCTATTTGCCAGTCATTTGTATCCACAGGATGTACTTTACCAGACTTTGTCTTTATTAATGTACCATCCATATCAAAAGCCGCTATTTTGCTTCTAGACAAAACACCTTTAGGAGTGTAGACATATAGTTCACCTCTATCAATATTATCCCAAATGTCTTCCATGGTTGATTGCGGTATTGAATCTAGTTTTAGTGACTTTCTTTTTTGGTTTACATGTGCATCATCTTCTAACTTTCTTTTACCAGCAATATATGAGTCTAAATGGCTAGCAGGTGGTGGAACAAACTCAACAATATGAATATAATGGTTCAACAGCACTTCTATTCGGGACCCATGTTTAATTTTATACACTTTGTCTTTTTTCAAGGAAAATCCATCTAGTCCTGAAGCATTTACTCCCACTTGCTTAAGTTCAACCACACATTCTTCACAATCTGCTTTAAGACTAACTGTTGAAGAAACAAAAAATATGTAGAATATATTCGAGTGTTACGCCTATACACCTATTCATAATAGTATATAATAATGGAGTTCTATTCTTTGATTCTATTCTACTTTAAAAGTTGCAAAACTTGAAATCTTATTTGAAGACAAACATTTAAGGCCAGTTCACATAATTAAATTTGAAAAAGAATGAAGTAACAAAATCAATAGGTAGTATAAGCGACCGGTGAGACGATGTAATTATTACTTACGTTGTCGGCGAGAACAGACTTGGTCTCTGATTTTCGTTACTCTGTCACGACCTATGAATGTTTCTACATTGTGAATCAATTTAATAGGTTCATGTGTATCCAGCAAACACCGTAAATAACATAAGCGAGGCATGAAGACAATGTTTTACACTAGTCTGTCAAAAAAATCAATAATATGTCCACACTACACAAATTATGCTTGTTGAGATCCCAATGATGTAACTAACATTTTGTTTACGAAATTATGGCGGAAAAAAATTAAAGAGCCTTAAATTGATAAGTGATTGACCACTATTGAGTTATTAGTTAGGTACCACTATTTCTTAGCACAAGAATTAGAACGAACAGCTGACACTTGACAGGGTGGCTTACTAAATCGTCAAAACAAATGACAAAATCTGCAAACATTTCCGAAGTGCAAACAATGCCTAAGTCCACAAATCTATTAAGAGGTGACATTCGCGATAACAACTCGATTTAAAACAACCTATAAAAAAGTGTCGTGTGTGTACCTACTACATTATGCAAGAGGCAGCAAAGATTTTAAGTTTTAATTTTATTTTTGAAGTACATGCGTCACCAAATTTTTGTCAAAAAATGACATTTCTTCAATGAAGTAGGAAACCTATGGAAATGAAATGTCAACAAAAAATGCGTGCCACTGTGACGTCATCTGTGCGCTAAACATGGCGGTTTTAGTGCTGCCCAGAAGATTATAATGTTATTAGGTCTTATCGATAAATGTTCTTGGCTCATTTTATTTTAAATATTATTGAGTATTAATTATTTGTAGAATTTATACTTTAATAGGGAGTAAGTATATTGTATAAAATTAGAGTACGTGTTTTTCTTAGACTACTTATCTCTCTACTACAATCTATTTTAATTGTGTTGCTGACTCTAAAGTCCGTAACACACTACTGCAACGCACCTCAAGATAGGTGCTTCGCACCATAACTGAGTGATTCAAATTTTAAACTTATCAAGGGACCGCGTGATAAAAAAATAAAAAAAACACCTTCAGAACATTTATTTAATTACAAACGTCATTCCTTATGACTTCCGCTCTAAAATCACTTAATTATTACAAATTTAACGAATTTACAATAGTGTTTTTACTCGTTACGGAATAAAACTATTTTATTTAAATATTTCCGAAGAGAGATTTTGTCGGTAACCATTTTCCTGAAATATCTAAACCGAATGTCTAAATATGTTTTGATGACACATTTTATTAAGAGGTATTTATGATTAGTGTCATGATCAATTGATTCCGATCGAAAAATGGTGTCCGATTTTTCGGAGTAGTGCTTCATAATGAATTTAAATATATATAGATAATAGTATTGGGGCATCGAGTTATCTAAGTTAGGTTTAATGATCTTTTCTGTCTTTTTCGTTATGTCTTCAACATCTTTCGATGGGTATTTCAGTCCATCTCTTGTTTTAAAATGAATCAGCGTTTTCAAATTGCTGTTCGGATCTCCCAAACAATAACGAAGCACACGTCTGACATTTTATATTGCGGGATAATTTTCTCGATACAAATCCTGCGGTGTAAGTAACAACTGAAAAAAAAGTTCAAATTTCAATTATACGAGCAGACTCCATGAGGGTGAGAGGCACGAAAAGACATATAAGGGCCTTTGACTGCGAACATGGAGCAGGAATTATATAATAAGCCGACAGTCCAATGACTACTCTGCTGAGCATCGTCCCACCATAAAAAAAAACTTGTATATTAATTTTGATCCTTTTATAGCACATTTTGTTGTAAAATAATATGTATGTATTAAAATATGTATATAATAAAAAAAGTATAACAATATTAACTATAAAAGTATATACAGTATTAACTTACTCTTACAAATTTGAAGGGCACGGCATAATCTCGTAGTCGAGTCACATCCAGAGTTTTGTTGAAACATTTATTACATTTGGCTTTTTATTTTCCATTCCAATGGCTTCCAGACACTTTTTCTTTTTACGCTCATTTCTTGGGATCCTATAAAATATGTTTTAATTATTATTTTTGTATGTTTTAAGCAGGTTAGCATGATAAAATAATAAATTTTATATAAGCAATCGATATCAAAGTCGATAAATAATGTACAACCCCAGCTCATAAATTAACATTATTTAAGCGTGAAAATATAGTTAAATAAGTCAAATCCATTTATTTCCTATAACTGCACATAAGAACCTTGCTAATTATAATGTAAATCTTCCTTTATTTTCCCGGCAATATTAACAATAACCAATATTTTTAATGTTATTTATAGCGTACCTGTGTATGGTAAACATTGGCTGATTTGGCGTTTCTCTTATGCCGCACCCTATTGTACTACACACTGTAATATTTACGACGTAATTATTTACATTTGGCTTCAATTATTTTAAATCACAAGCAAAATATAGAAAGATAATTAGTTATTTTGATTGAAACCACGACTTTTTGACAACACAAGTACCTGCTGAACTGACTGACAATGACATTTGGTGCGCTAAACATGGCGGATTTTCGGCCTCATTAGGTATTTACGTATATTCATGGTTCACTTTGTGTACGCACTGAAATACTGTTATATTGTTTTCCTGCGAGTTACAGTGCTGAGTTAGAACGAGATAGATATATGTTTTAGTGTGTGCCTTCAAAATGGATGCTATTTGTATAATCAATTGTATGTATAGAACAATATGTCGTGTCCCTATTATAGAGGTCTATGCATTTCTTAATACCATCCTGTCATCTGTGGCATACGGAAGGTGTGTTGAGTTAATGTTTAAAAAAATATTCATTGCACGATAAATGGATACTTGAATGGATAAAGAGATTATTCAGATGTGGAATTAAATTAAAACAAAAATTTAATTGATAAAACCATTCAAAGAAGTGAAAATTAAGGTTCGCAAAAATAAGCCTATTATACTGACGTGTATTTGTTTGATTGGTATTGGTGGCATTAGAAAATAATTTACTACATCCGTAAATCTTCTAGGCTTTAAATACAATACTGATGGCTCTCACTAAGCGTAAGCAGTCTTCAGAAAAAGAAGAGTTGATTGAAAACGGGGACACCAATTTCGAAGGCGGTCGAAGCAATATCAAAGGAGATGAAGTTAACATTGCAGTGTTATTATTCTTGTATACACTGCAAGGTATACCTTTGGGACTTGCGGGAGCAGTGCCGATGCTTTTACAGAATAGAGGCATAACATACACTCAGCAAGTAAGTACTTCTATGCATAATTAATATTTTCTCAATTGATGATAAGTTTTTTAATACACATTAAGTACCCAATTTAATACCCAAACTTACCTATTAAGTGTTATCGCAATTTCTCAATAATTTATATTTACAAACAATACAACCTTCAAAAAATCCACAAACAAATCATGATGAACTTACTGTAACTTGAATTCTTAATTTATTTTCAGGCTGAGTTTAGTTTTGTAAACTGGCCGTTTAGCGTAAAATTACTATGGGCCCCAATTGTGGATGCTCTATTCTGGCCAAAATTTGGAAGGCGGAAAACATGGCTTGTACCTGTTCAATACCTCATTGGAATAGTAATGATATTAATGTCTAATGGTGTTACTACCTGGCTTGGATCTGATGATACAGCCCCTTCAATGTTGTATCTTACAGCATCATTTTTGTTTTTAAACTTTCTGGCGGCTACCCAAGACATTGCTGTTGATGGATGGGCATTGACTATGTTAAAAAGGTACTGCATGATTTTATTTATTGATATAATATAGATTTGTTATAAATACTATAAAACCTCATTTGATAAGCCATTGAAATAATCATATTTAACCCTAAATTTTTATATTGCAGATGTAATGTAGGACATGCATCAACTTGCAACACAGTGGGACAAACAGCAGGCTTTTTCCTAGGATATGTCTTGTTCCTGGCCCTAGAATCTCCATACTTCTGTAACAAGTACTTGCGATCTGTACCCCAAGACACAGGTCTTGTAACACTCGCAGGCTTCCTACTCTTCTGGGGATGGGTATTCATAGTGACAACTACATTAATAGCAATCCTGAAACATGAGAGTAGTGATGTGGATTCAAAAGATGATAAAGTGAAGGGTGCAAGTGATATTGTGAAAGCATACAAGCAGCTCTATACTATAGTAAAGCTACCAGCAGTCAGGACTTTGGCACTAGTGTTATTTACAGCAAAGGTAATTGAATTATTTTCTAAAAAAAAATTGGGTTTTCTTTATTATTACATAATTTATTAATAATTATGATAAAAGGGTATATGGTTGAAGTTAAATAATATCATTTTATTGATGTAAGAGTGACATTTATTATTCATATTTCAAGTATTGAAATAGCCATATATTCAAAATCCAACAAGATAATATGCTTAAGTATCTTGTAGGAATTAGAAAAAATATGCTGAGTAAGGCTCGACCGAGATGGGTTTTTCGTTCTCGGCCGAGACCGAGACCGAGACCGAGAATAAAATGATATCTCGGCCGAGACCGAGAGCCGAGACCGAGAATAGACAAAGCGTGAAATTTTTGGTTTTTTATACTGTTAACTTTTTAATACACAACTAATTGTTAAACAAATTAACTGTTTTAATAATCAAAGTTAAATAACATTATATTATAACATAAAAAAGCAATTTTTCGGCATTTTCGCCCTTCAAAGAGTGTCGCCTCTCGTCATACAATTGTCCAGCTTTGCTAAACAGTTCGACGGTGCCCAAGAACAAAATCTTATCTGCAAAATGCTCTACTGCAGTATAAAGGTTTTATATTAAGTGAAAATATAAATATAAATTACTCACTCACATCAAAAATATTTTTTTTTTAAGAAATAATTTTATTTTTCTCAAATATATATTTTTGAGGTGAGTGACTTGCTACGCTAGTAGGCGGCGCAGATTCGAACTCGGACTTCGAAAGACTCGAACGGGGCAAAGGCGGCCGGCCGCAGTTCGCCAGACGGGACTTCAACCAATCACAATTCAGCCTCTCACGCACTTACACCGATCGACTTCGCGCTGCGGCGCGTGGCCACGCGCGGTAAAATTTGAATGCCGATCCGAACAAAGTTACAATCTCGGTCATGACCGAGAATCTCGGCTGTAATTAGCCGAGAACCGAGACAAAATTCTCGGTTGGATTTGTAGCCGAGAATGCCGAGACCGAGACCGAGACCGAGACCGAGATCTCGGTCGAGCCTTAATGCTGAGTAATGTTTTAGGTAATAAAACTATGATAGTTTCATGATATACTTGGTACTTACAGAATTATAATAATTTGGCAATTTGCAACTAATAATCCCAATAATTTAAAGTAATTGGTGCACACTACATAAATTTTATTGAATGGATAAAGTAACTGCATAAATATTATCTTGTTTTATAATACAGTGTTTAACCTTACAAGGGCATATAAGTTCATAGTGTAATCAAAGCAGTGGCGGATTTACCAGCAGGCTGAGTAGGCTGGAGCCTAGGGCGGCAGATTTTAGGGGGCGGCAAATTTTCCCCAATTGTTTTTTTGTCTTAGAGAAATAAAAACCACCTTCAAAAAAAACTATTCCAAAATAAATTAATATGCACTAAAAAGTAAAAAAATAATTGCGTATTCTTATTTAACTTAATAATCAACAAACTTTTTCTCTTCATCAATATGTAGTTACGATCTATGTGTTTACCATGCAAGAAGGTAGGTAGGTTGCAAATTTAACTGAACACATACCGCTGAATAATAAACAATGATCAAAAATATTTTTTAGACTTCTCCTACGTAAAATGAAATGAAAAATATTAGACTACTTAAAAGTCAAACGAATTATTACGATAATATACTGTAGTTACAATTTTTGTTATTTTTGGAGTCGCTGTCAGACAAAGTAGATTTGTAATGTAACTACATATGTATGTACGAAGTTATAGGTGAGATGTGCTTGGTATAACTAGGTATTGGTATTCTGTCGCAGTATATTGTCATTTGTATAAAAATTAACATGTAAAAAAATATATTTCTTAAAGTACAGCCCCGTGGCGCAGTTGGCTAGACACCAGCTTGCGAAACGAGAGGCTGCGCGTTCGATCCCCGCACCGAGACAAATGTTTGTGTGATCCACAAATATTTGTTTCGGGTCTGGGTGTTTGTGAGACCGAAAAGTCTCTCGTAGCTTCTGATACCCACGACACAGGACTTGTATCCTAGTGTGGGGTCAGAACTATGTATGTGACTGTTGGGTGTATTTATTTATTTAGTATTCGCGTATTATTATTGCTAGGTATATTGTAGTGTTTCCTTGGCTCAGCGAATCATTGGAGCTGTGTATAGAAAAACGCCAAATTGAAAAAAGAAGAACAAGAAAAGTTTATCAGTAAAACGATGAAAATTTACAGTTTTCTTAAAAGTGAAAGGAGAAGCAGTATTGTAAGACCAGGAACTTCAACCACATGCAGTGATACACTACGATCTGAAAAGCTCGGAGTTCAAGCTCGGACTCTACGCCTGTGAACGCTGGTGTACCTCAAGGTTGTGTGCTATCCCCGACTCTGTTCCTTCTGCTTAATAATAACATCCCTAGTTATGCGGATGATAGTACCGGCGCGGGGAAGCCATATATACTGGTCGCGCAATTTAATTCCTCTCAGGAACAAGTCAATGAGTGCCGGAATAATCGACTATTTGTTGGATCAAGCTGCAGACTGGGGCGGCCAGAATTTATTCCGGGGCTTTGGATCGTGATCCTTGGGGGCGGCCGTACCGGTGGGCATTCAATAAATTGCTTTCATCGGCGCCCCCCTCTCACCCAAAGTCTCCGACCGGAGCTCCTGAGTGAAGTCGTTGTTGCTCTCTTTCCAGCCACCCCGGATTTTACTCCTCCACCGATGCCACCACGTCCGTGGGCGGTGAGGGACGGACCGTTGGTGGGATCATTTACGTGTTCGGCAGGGGAGACCTCGGAAGTTCCAATTCCAGGCGTTACGCCTGAGGAGCTTCAGGCAGCAGTACTGTGGCTGCGGAGAAAGAACACCGCCCCGGGGCTCAACGGCTTCCCAGGACATGTGTGAGTCCAAGTCGTCGAGTACCTGGGTGAGAGGTTCCGCGGCCTCTTCTCCGCGTGTCTAGAGCAAGGCGTCTTCCCGTCGCGTTGGAAGACTGGGAAAATGGTACTGCTGAGAAAGAAAAAGCGGCCCGCAGAGTCGCCAACACCTTTAACACATTGCCCTGGCCCTGTATAGCGGAAGCTCTTCGGTACCACGTGGTGCCGCCCTATCTCCGACGCCTAGTGCACTCGTACCTTTCCAACAGGGATGCAGTGTATCCGGGTGCTGACGGATGGCACCGCACAGAAATATCGTGCAGTGTCCCACAGGGGTCGGTCCTTGGGCCCCTTCTGTGGAACATCGGGTACGACTGGGTGCTCCGTGATGCCAATCTCCGGGGTGTCGGTGTAGTTTGTTACGCTGACGACACGGTGGCGACAGCGTGTGCCGGGACCTTTCCGGAGGCCGTCAACCTCGCCGCGCTAGGCACAAGCCACGTGGTGAGGAGAATTCGGGGGCTGCTCCTCGCGGTGGCCCTTCAGAAATCCAAGGCCATGCAGCCACCTGCAGGGGCCTATCTGACGATAGAGGGCGTAGATACCCCATCCACTCCACGATGAAATATCTTGGTTTCGTGTTGGATAGCCGGTGGAATTTTTGCGCCCACTTCGGCAGATTAAAGCTGAAATTGATTAGGGCAGCGGGTGCGATATCTACTTTGCTGCCCAATCGCGAAGGTCCCGGCATCCCTTGCCGAAGATTGTTCGCCGGAGTCGTGCGATCAATGGCCTTATACGGTTGCCCCGTTTGGGCCGAGTCCCTGGGCAGACGTTGCGTGGCCCTTCTGCGGCAACCGCAGCGGGTAGTTGCGCAGCGGATGATCAGGGGCGCGATTACCCACGAGGTGGCCTGCGTTTTGGCCGTTTTCCTTCCCTGGGATCTTTACGCCAGGACTCTCTCGTCAGTCTACCACTGGCGAGAGGAGGCGTCTCGTTGAGGGGAACGACCGGCCCCAAGAGAGGTAGAGACTGAAAGGACCTCCCTACGCTTGACTGCCGTGGAGGAGTGGCGTTCCAGGCTGGATAGTCCCATGGCTTGTCCGTCGCAGCACTGCGTCCTGTCCATAGCCAGTAGTTGGATAGGCGCCACGGTGTGATGATGTCACAGGTTCTGTCGAGACATGGTTGTTTCGGCTGGTTTCTGTGGCGGGTGACCAGAAGAGAAAGTCCGCCGTGTGTCACCACTGTGACAACTGCCCGGAGGAAACAGCCCAGCACACTCTATCAGATTGTCCGGCCTGGGATGAAGAGCGAAGCGCACTCCACGCAGCCGTCGGAGCAGACCTCGCGCTTTCGGCCGTGATTCCTTCCATGGTCGAGAGTCGGGGGTCATGGCAGGCGATGCTCGCCTTCTGCGAGATTGTAATGTCGCAAAAAGAAAGCGTGGGGCGGGATCGTGAGCAGAACAATGCCGCCCGCCGCCTAGCAGAGAAGGAGGCGCCGGGTAACCGAATACGACTGATCCGGCGTTTCCACTCTGTGCATTGGGGGCGTAAGAATTCCGCCAAGGCATCCCCTGGCTACCGAAAGAGGCGATTAAGGGGCCCAGGGTTGGCTGGGTGTACTGCGGGGGCAGTGCGCCATGACTAAAAGTAACCCCGAAATGTGCGGCAGAGAGCGCGGCCTCTTGACTGTCGCGGACGTTCACAATAAGTGAGTGTCCAAAATAGGGTGAGTGGAAGGCATCTCAAGCCCTCCCAATTTTGAGGTGTCCATAATTGGATAAGGCGCAGATCCAGCCTCATATGGAATTTTGTTCTCATCTCTAGACTGGAGCCCCTCTCTACCAGTTTATTCCATTTGACCGCATTCAACGACGTGCCCCTCGAATCATCGATAACCAGATTCTTATTGACAAAATTAATCCCCTGGCATTGCGAAGAGACGTTGCGACTATTTGTCTTGTATCGCATTTACCATGGGAAGTGCTGCAAGGCCGGCAACGCACCAATAATTTCTCTGGTATTATGGGTGTTCATGGGCGGTGTTGACCACTTGACATCAGGTGGCTCACTAGCACGTTTGCCTCCTTTCTCATAAAAATAAAATATTTTTTAGTCTTTTAAATCTAAAATATTTTTTCACCTTTTTTTGTCTGTGTAGGGCAGTAATTCCCAAAGTAGTCCAGGTGGACCCTCAGGAGTCCACGGTAGACTCGACGGGGGTCTACGTTGGGCGTGACAAAAAATGGGGGTCCACAATCGTAAGCGGGGGTCCATGAAAATTATTTTGGTTTCGAACTAAAATGTTGGCTTTACTTCTCCTATCAATATAGGCAGATTCATATTTTAAAATTGCATATTCCATAATCAGTACAACGCGTTTTTTTTTAAATGTAGCTGCAGGGGGTGTAGGGTTTCGAAATGCAGAGGTCAGAAGGGGCGGCAAAATTTGAATAGCCTACAGGCGGCAATTGTCTTAATCCGCCACTGAATCAAAGATTAACTATTGTTTATAGTAATAATATTAGCCACAGCATACTATACTCAAAGAAATTCATAAATTAAAACTACTATTTACAACTTTTTTCATATTATTAATAAAAAATATCTTTAAATGAGCAATTCTTGTATATATATATTTGGAATCTCGGAATCGGCTCCAACGATTTTCATAAAATTTAGTATATAGGGGGTTTCGGGGGCGATAAATCGATCTAGCTAGGAATCATTTTTAGAAAATGTCATTTGGAAGAAAAATAACAAAAAGGAGGCGTTTGAGTAGACTCTTCCTGACATCTATTGGCGAATTGGCGAATAATAATACTAATTTTTGTGAGCAACTAATTGCTTTAACGACACAACAGCAGATGGCGTTGTTAAGTAACATTATTCATATTTCATCATTTTATTAGTAATTCGTACTTAAATATAATTTCCAAAAAACACAATTTAAAAAAAAAAAAAACCGAGCAAAGCTCGGTCATCCAGGTACTAATGCCTAAAAGTAATAATATGTATCTGTCATGGGTTTATAGTAAATAGTTTAACAACAATAATTTTTTAATGTTGCAGCTTGGATTTTGTGCGGCAGATGCCGTATCTGGCTTGAAGCTAATTGAAGCTGGCGTCCCACGTGAAGATTTAGCTCTGCTTGCTGTTCCTTTAGTACCGGTGCAAATTATAATGCCAGTGGTGAGTTATGAACAATTTATGAAAATCATACAGTGCAAGTGTACATTTTTTGTAATGTTTTTTTACAACAGCATATTTTTTATTTCATAAGGCAAATAAGCAAGCAATTCACTTTTTGATTCAAAACCGTAGATAGTCCCATGAGTAATGTGTACTAAAATCTTCAGATTTCTTTTATGTATTATGTACACAGACATATTACATACATACATACATACATACATAAACTCACGCCTGTATTCCCCGGAGGGGTAGGCAGAGGTGCATTTCTGCACCCACATTTCGCCAGGTATGTATCAGTCCCACGTAATAGGGGGCGAGCCTATTGCCGTTTTTCGGGCACAATTGCAGACTCCGTGCTGCTACTGAGAATTTCCTAATGGAAAAACCCAATAACACTTTGCCCGACCCGGGAATCGAACCCAGGACCTCTAGATCGCTCGGCACATACTTGTACCGCGAGACCACGAGGCATTATAGTTATTCAAACATGTTTAAGACAATTTTACAAATATTTTAAATGTAATTTTTGTACAGTAACTATATTTCGTTTTGCTCAAAAATATAACATGTTTAGTTTAAAACATATTTTTTTTTCAGATATTAGCAAAGCATACAACTGGCCCCACTCCCCTCTCACTATGGCTCCGTGCTTTCCCGCTAAGACTGCTGGTGGGTCCACTGGCAGCCACTCTAGTCGCAATCACACCAAGTCTACTGGGCAATGCCGGACCATCATACTTCTACTTGTTCATTTTATTATTACTTTACGTATTCCATCAGGTATGTCTTCAAAATTTTCAAGAAAATTTGTTGATTGAAAATTTAAATAAATTACTATCAAGTAAGTACTTATTCCTAAATGATTGGTGAAGTCTGCATATTATGAGTATCCCTAATAGACTTGCGTGCGTGACTACACCATCGCGCTTGTTCGATCGGCAAAGATGTGGCCAGAAATGTTTTCCTAAACCTATGTTTCACGGGTTTTAACTATGTTTTTAGTCTTACGTAATATAGATAGTTTATCATATCTGTGCATATTTGCAGACAGCAGGCCCTGTCTGTCTCAGCTACTGAGAATCCCGTAATGGTAAAACCGAACAACAAAACAAAACTCAAGTTTGGAAAACCCACCAACCTCTACACTTTGGTGCTTTAAGGCTTAACCCCTCTTATCTGTACCTAATCAATTTCTGTCCAATAGTTACACATGTATGGGCGAATATAGACACCCAGTATCAAATACGACTCCAGATCTCTTTCCCCATTTATCAATTGTTCCATTAATTATTATTAAGTCCCTGTCAAGATTTACACAATTGTTCTAATTTCAGACATGTTTGTACTGCATGTTCGTGGCTGTGATGGCGTTCTTCGCTAAAGTGTCGGACCCCACTGTCGGAGGCACATACATGACGTTACTTAACACCGTGTCCAACCTTGGAACCAACTGGCCCAACACGTTGGCGCTGTGGGCCATCGACCATTTGACTTACAAGAACTGTTCACTGCCAGAATTAGCTGATAATACTTGCGCCACGTCACTGGAAGCCGAGGTTAGATGTTTGATGAATTATCACTTCCTAATTTTTATCTTTTTTTATACTTTATGATTAAAAAGTTTGTCTGTGAGATAAAATAATTCCGATAATGATTGATTGATAAATAACAGCACATTAATAAAAAAAACTGCTAATGCAAAATATTTTTGATGTAATTAAATACCATAAACTGAAATTTAAACAACTATAATGAAATTTATACTAACGAAAAAACCAGACGTACTAGTAGATTGTTTACACACAACATATTAATGTTGATGGTATTGACCTTCAACCTTTCCTTTTTTCTCTCTTTGTAATAAGCCAACACAATCATATAAGTTTTATAATTTATAGTTATTGTAATACTCATATCATTTTACATATTTCTATACAATGAAGTCATTAAACCGCGCAAAATCCCATTGTCCTTAATATCATCATTTTCCTGTTCCAGTTTTGCAAGACTAAAGGCGGTACCTGTGATACCCGTATCGACGGGTACTACATAGAAACAATAATTTGCCTCGCTTTGGGTTTCCTGTGGTTACAATGGGGAAGACCCACAATCAACAAGCTCCAAAGATTACCAGCCTCAGCCTGGCAAATACACCTCTTCAACAGATAAGACTGAATCTCTTTGCCCCCCTACGTATTATATTATGTATTAGGTGTGAAATAAGTACGGATAAAACTTATCCCATTTTGTGTTGTGAATTTATTCTGTTGTAGGGTGGTTGGCTCATTTTTTTAAATTAAAAGTCACATTTGTTTGGAAATAAATTATTTAAAATTGTTTCAAATTTCGAATTAGCTGAAAAGGTATGCACAACGTTAATCATGACGCCACGTCCATTTGTTTGTTTATATGATTATAGCCAACTGCCCTCTAGTTATTGGTTTTTCAATAGGTACATGTGGGCCAAAGAATATCCAACAGCCCATGGAGAGTGCACTTTGTTGTTGTGAAGAATTTTATTTAAAAAAATTAAGTTCCATTGTGCAAAAATATAATAGTAAAATAATTAATTACAAAACGATTTACAATTCATTGAGATAAAATGCCACGACAACCAATCACTACACAAGAAGTACGGCCTACTAAGCTGAAGTTTACTATTTCGTAAAAAGGAAGGTATGAGTTTATCTGGACCTATTTAAATAGTACAATTCTTGTTTAAGTTATTCAATGGTTAATTTGATTAATAGTCGAATTGTCTTCTAGCTCAATTTATACGTTTTTTTATTAACGTCTTGTTATAGTTACTTACAGTTCGCGAAGCCTCGTCTTTTTCATAGAAGTCCTATTTTATACAAAAAATTAAATCAAGAAATATTAACTGCCGAATTTTGTATTTGAATGCCGAGTTTTCTATATCCATAGGCCTATGCTTGACCAATGAAATAATGCAAATATAAATAAATAACATATAATATTACTTGACCTACTTCACTGTGCGTATTATAAACCAGAATCTATGACAGAGTTGATAAATGTAATCATGATTAATGACTAAGGATTATCATTAATTAAGATTATGTTTAAACAATTTTTTTTTATTACAGATTAACAGCCTCACTTACAAACGTTAGTTAATTGTACTACTTCTGAAATATACTTTTCTCGTTTCCTTTAAGAAAGCAGGCCAAAGCACGATTAAATATTATTTAAATAAACATTTATATGTAAAATATAAATCAGTATGAAGCAATCAAATACTGTAAGTAATTATAAATGGTTTCTAATTGTAATCATAACTACTTTTTGCAATTCTAACTCTGTTTAACCTAGACTTGTAATATTGGCTCCTTATGACACTAATCTTATATTATCATTCCATTGTGTGTTTAGTTAAATTTTAATTTTCAATGGTAGGTTGTTAGTTTGGCCATCTGATGGTACATTTGTATGCTCGTAGGTGTAAGAGAGATGTGATATTTAAATTACCTATGTATTATATTCATCTATTCGTTTTCCATGTAAATGTTGTGTATCTAGTATACCAGTAAGATCATTTATTAACACTATCAATTTAGCACCGTGTGAGACTGTGTGACCAATTATTTTTATTCTGTTATTTACTATTTCAAAAATGTTTGTCATCTTTCACGCAATTGTCAAATTAATACCATCCTAATATTTTTCTACCTTGCAACATTTATTGGTAAGCGTGTATATTATATCTATTTTTTTATTTGTAGTCCAAAAAGATTTTTCAAGTATTTTGTATTGTATTGTATAAATACAGGGAATGAAACAGTAGACTTGTATTTATAATTACTTTATGTACACATCAACACTTATAATGTATCTTTAATATAACAACAATGCTATAGTTTGGTTTTTATAAACATTTCCTCTATAATTTTACAATAAATAAGTTCTATTGAATACATTAAACACTTTTTTATACAACAGTAACCAACTTGTGCATTGCGGATAAAATCTACTTAAAAATAATTATAAAGCTCCAACAGGCACATAATAAAGTAACAAAATAATATTTCGGAAGAACAATTTCAATACAATTAAACGGTTTCATCTAAAACGAGCTATAATATGTGCATACGTACATTAAAGCGTTTCTTAATATTATGCAATACATAATGTTTATTTATTATTTATTAAATTTAAAATACTATTTATTGTTGATTTGTTATTAAATATGTTTTTAAATAGTTAAAATTTTTAGTGAGTAGGCAAAAGGGTGAAAATAACGAATCATTCATAATGTTTGGCAATTTCTTTAGATGTAACAATTTACGTTTTGACCCTGTTTTAAATTTGACTTGTAAAACTGACAATAAACAAAACGCACAGTATTCAGAATATGTTTCAATTTTTATACATTTATATGAATACCCAATTTGGCATTTTTTATCGAGATAAAATATTAATATATGAGATTCCTACAGTTTACACGTCGCATTATCTCTACGCGGAATATTAGTGTTTTTTTACATAAATAACTAATGTTTTTTGGATTTTTTTATATACATTATACATACACTCATCTACACTACATCACCGAATTCTCGTGAGAATAGCGACGCCACTGGTCCAATATCACTGGAACAAATAATGTTCACGTCAATTCAAATTATAATATGCTTTCTTCATAACATTAGGTTTCAAAGATTTACAATTCATTCCTTCAAGATACAAAATATATTCATCTTAAGTGCTTAGTGTCAATTCAGAAGAAGTCGTATTCGCGGGTTTGTGGAGTATAGGGGAAATAATGCTATGAATAAAATTGTTCACTTAATTCTCATTAAGAACTCACATTAGAATCACGGGTCCCGCCTGGAGAGTTCCTCGTCGCATATAATAGGCTTGCGGTCGTCGGCCTTGCTGCCGCGAGCGAAGCGCCCGACCCGGCGAGCGATCGCGTTCGTCTTCTCAACTGCTCCCCAACCGCCGCTGTTGCCGCCGCCACTGCCCGACCGGGACAACAGGCCGGTCACACCCTCACCCAACTTGCTGTGGTGTATGCCGTATAAGAAGTACAGAAGCAAGCCTGAAATCATTTAATTGTACGAAAACTTTATAAAGGTTTCAGCCCAAAGAGTTGCACAGACTACTAAAGCGTTATGCTTCTATAATACAGTTTCTTTTACATTCTATTTAAGAATGCATCTGACATGTCCTTTTAAGAGAAATTAAAAATTCTGGCATATAGTGGTTGAAATGTAGGTAAAATATTACCTAGTAGATTACTCAATATTCATTTGAATTTACGTACCAAAAGTCATCCAAATGCCAAAACGAGCCCAGGTCAATGCATTCAGATTGAGCATCAGCTCCACGTTCAACAAAACGCTTAAAGCCGGCAATGCGGGCACCCATGGTACGCGGAACGGAAGACGCATCGGATTTTGCTGATGAGCCCATATTATGGCAAGCGCTAAAAACAAGAATTATACTAGTGATAATTAAAATATAAAATTGCCTTAAAAATTTAAACGTTATCAATCCCACATTTTAAGAATATAGAACTGTAACTAAACAAATACGAGTAGCATAAAAAGGAAAATGCAAAATAGTCTACTTACATGTTACAATGATGAGAATGAGGAAAAAGTCAGGCAACAATGCCCAAAGGCTAGCAAATTGAGGCAAGAAATGGTTATGTGCACAGAGTATGGCTGTAGCGACGGTAAACGTATAGACGCAGCTAGTGACCACAGCACCAGGCGCCCTTCCCCCCGCGATCGGCTCCAGAAAAGCGTACTGGGGGCGTAGACGACCCACGGTCAAGGCTTCGAACATCTGAAATTTGCAAAAATAAAGGATTCGAATAAGAAAAAACAAGTTTTCAATCACATGAGTAAGATCTCAAAATATTTTCTTACCTCGGAAGAAGATGAACCACCATCTGTAGCAGGGGTACCTGTAGCTGAGCTATCTTCACGATCACCAGGAGAATCCAATTGAGGCACTCCAAAAATTTTATCATCCACAACTGGTGTGGGCCGATACCGCAATATTATAACGGAGGCGCTGACGATCGTGTAAGCTAATAATGTACCGATAGACATAAACTCGACTAGTTTCTCTAAGTCAAATAGCAGTGCAATCAAAGCTGATGATAGTCCCGAAATAAACAAATTGGCAATTGGAACCTGAGACTTATTGTTGACGTTGCTAAGGAAACCAAAGAGTAATCCGTCAGCAGACATGGCATATAAACAACGTGGGAGTGAAAACAATGAACCCAACAATGTTGTTGTCATACCACAAACAGCTCCTACCGCCACGGCGTATTTCGCCCAATCAGCATGTACGGCGCCAAGGGCCACTGGGAGCGCTGCTTCAGGGTTAATGCTTTTATAAGGGACCATCAAAGTCAACGCCAACGCAACTAATACATACCCAGTTGCTACCACTGTCATTGACAAGAGTGTAGCTATCGGAATAGATCGCGAAGGATCTTTGGCTTCCTCACTCGAAGCCGATATACTATCGAACCCTACAAAAGCGTAAAAGCAAGTCGCAGCACCCGCTAATATACCAGGAAACCCAAATGGCATAAAGCCTCCATTTTTCTCAGACCAATTGCATATATCTGCATAATAAAATCCCAAGAATATAACCAATGATATTACCAACAAGTTCAAAATCGTGAGACCGTTGTTAATGTATGCCGAAGTTTTAACACCTACAGCAAGAATTAAAGATGCGACAATGCATATCAAGAACGCTAATAAATCGGGATATCTGCTAAGAAGCGTTTCGTGGAGTTCACCAGTTAATGATATCGTAGCATTCCTTATAGCTCCGTCTAACATTGCATCTAAATAGCCGGACCACACCCTCGCTACTGACGCTGCTCCTATAAAACGAACAAATTTTATTAATCCCAATTACTCTCGTCTGTCATAAGATAAAACCACTTATTAGGTATACGCACCAATCATATATTCCAAAATGATATTCCATCCTATTATGAAAGCCCAAAATTCTCCAATACTGACATACGTATACGCATAAGCGCTACCAGCTCTCGGTATCCTGGTTCCAAATTCAGCGTAACACAAAGCAGCAAGTGTAGATGTGATACCGGCCACAAGGAAACATAAAGCTGTAGCGGGTCCTGCCATATAATGTGCAACAGTTCCTGTCAACACATAGATTCCAGCTCCGACCATATGCCCGATACCTAAAAAATTGAATTAAGTTATTGGTTTCTTCATTATTGCTTCCTAATTAATCACTTTTTGTGTAAGTACACAGTACTCACCCAGTAAGGTTATATCTAGCGTAGTCAGGCATCGGTTCAAAGGAGTGTCCATGGCGTCACCATACAAAGGTTTGCGTCGGTTCATTTTATGGCAAAACCCTGATAGGACATGGCCCAAGATTTTGTGCCTTGCTCCCGGCATTTTGGCTGCTATAAAAATATTAGAAACAATTTTATTAGGGAAGTAATGCTTTGATTTCAAATGCTTTTAAAATGAACACTTATTTATCACCGTACTATTATTACGAAAAATTTTACACTTTGAATTGTACTATTCACGATTATATTATTCTAAGTAATACACTAAAGCAAATATTGCGCTACTATTTAAAATTTGCAATTCCATTAATATAATAATTTAACAATAAATATACGTTTAAAAATATGTAACAAATAACTTGGAAAAAATATTGTACTAGAGACAAATAACAGGGTAAATCATTATTAAGTTTAGATAAAAAAAATTGTGTTATATATAAAGGAAATGGTTTTATAGTTTCTAATATAAAAAAAAAACATACCTCGTTATTCAGAGCCAGCTGGCGATATTTGCGGAGGTTCCAGTTAAAGTGTTCGGACAAAGATAGGTCGGCGCGCGCAACAAATCGATATCTAGATAGAATCTACTTAACTTACATTGCATTGTGTATGTATATATGGCAATGTTTTAATGGGAATGTACAAAACACCTTATTTTCCAATTAAATACGTGCGTAATGATATAAATGTCTACTTTTTATTAATTTAAATGAGCGTTCTAGCTCTTTTGTACGTGCTTCAAATTAACATGAAATAGCAACTGTATTTTAATTTTATTCTTTATTAAGTTAAGTTAAATGAACAGACTTAGAACGGAAGACAGAAATATATACATGTAGTCTTTTGCAATGACTTTGACTTTAACATCATTCCGATACCGAATAATGTGCTTTGGTAAAATCACAATCGAAAGCTTCATTAGACGGCATATTACGAGTAATGTGAACAATGGCATAAGAGACATACCAAGAGACATTGTATATCTATCGAACCTTTGACTGAAATTTGGATAACGATCTCATAATAATTATTAGTTCTTAAAGTTAGTCTTAAAGAATTTGAACATAGGTTCATATTGTATTAAAAACTAGGTACCTACTAGTTCTGCTGTCAAATCGAATTGTTTTAAGGGGTTATGGGTAGTCAGAGGCACGAAAAAATGAGAATTTTTTTTTTTGCTATAAAATCGTGTTATTTTACAAAAGTAGTAATATGGCATTATTATACAATGTTTTGACTTGGAAGTCACGAAAGTTTCAAAAAATAATAATAATTTCCAAAGTTATAGCTGTCTGTGTTGACCCAGTTCCAAAAAAAGGTCCTTGCGGTGACAATTATAAGTCCTTGGAGATTCATCTAAAATCAATCGGATAAGAAAAAATTGTTTTATAAATAGATAATCTTGGGCCTGATCGAAGGTTTTTTTTTTCTTTCAAAAATTAACAAAATGGCGGCCTCAGGAAATTTTTGTCTAGATTTTTGGGAAAAAATCAACAGTTAAGTAATTGGTCTTAAAAAATCGAAATTTTTGAAAAAAAAAAATCCTTCGATCAGGCCCGAGTTTATTATGTATTCTAAAAGCTGTATAAATTTCATTAAAATCTACTGAGCGGTTTTCGAGTTACAGTTGTCACCAGTTCAAAAAACATAGTTTTGAGAAAAACGCGTTTAAAGTTTCACACTAGATTCACGTAGATACAGAAATACGAATTATTAAATTACCTACACCGAGTCATCTATTCCTGAGCCATATACTTATAACACCTAGAAATTGTAATTATATATACTTATATGTATTTATAAATTTAGGTACTGCTACATACACCAAAGTCTTAGTTCATGGATGACAATAGAACCCTAAAAGGGAGTTTCTTGCAGCTGCGCGCTTTGAAGTGCCCGAGCTCTCTTTGTTATTTGTCGAATAACTCAAAAACTAATTATCGGATCAACTTGAAATTTTCAGAGAATATTTTTAAGATATTACACTTAACGAAAATGCAAAAATAAATAAATTGATTTTTTGAAAATTCTGACTACCCCTAACCCCTTAAACAATATTGATTTACTGTAACCTACATCGGCACTTGCTTATTGACCTAGTTCCAGATTCTTAACTAATCATTTCTTTGAAGTATTAAACCCAGCCAGGGTTATACCTACATGAAGAAAATTTTGAGTTTACGGTCAGGATGAAACTATTCACTTGAAAAAAGGTCAAATAAGTTTTAACCGATACGTCGATATTGGGTTTTCGGCTAGTGACCATAAAACCCGCGTGATTATCAAAGTGAATAACCATATTCCTCTCGGTCACGGTTATAATGTCGGAAGAATAAGATCAACAATTTCCCTTAAAGTGGAGAAGTCATTAAGAAAAAATATAGTACTTTTGATATGGACGATTATGTTAAGGAAGATCCATGGTCTCCCCCTGACCTGATTCTATGAATGTGCTGGTATAAATGGTCATAATTATTAACAAAAAGCGACCTGGCCCAAGATCATTATAAAAAACACTTTCTGTCCGTAGCAAAATTAATTAAAATCCATTCAGCGGTTTAGCAAAACAGATGAAACGTAGTGATTCAGTGACCTCAAATTTAGTTACACATCAGCTAAAAATCGAGAGGTACCTACGATGTTGGCGCGACAGGTCGAGTTCGCCTCTCGTTTTCAGTACGCATTTTTTGTTTTAAAAACAGTCCAAGAAATCACGTTCATTTAAATTCTAATATTTCCCTTCAAAACTACGTACTTTATAATTGCTTACATTATGAAATACAAGCCGCAGATTCAATCCCCGCACTGACATATTTATGTTTCGCGTTTAAGTGGTTAAGAAATTGAAGAGCTTTATTATTGGTAGGTAGGTTTGATGGATTTGCTACACTTAAAGGAATATTCAACGCATCGTTGTAACTTATAACCAATTTAGACTTTCCATATAATGTAAATGCCTTCGAGTCATTGTTGGCAATACATTCCGAACACATCATCTAAATTCTAAGTACCTAGATAGCGAAACTCGAAGAAGAGCTAATTGGAATTTGGCGCAAAGCAAACCGTCGTATCATTTCCCAATAAAAAAGGTTTTTTATTGCTATAACTATGATATTGTATTATAAGTCTAAACTTCAGTAAAAACACAGTAAAAAAAGTTATAGAACACTTTGAACCTTCTAATATACATACTTACTACCTTACTAATAATATTGAATCGAAGTCAGTTTGTTTGCTTGTTACTCTTAAAGAACTCAACAGATTTCGTTGAATTTTCGTGCAGATATAGATTGGATACTAAGGCCAATTATACGCTTTTTATCACGAGAAAATGTAAAGTTCCTAAGAGGTCATTTTATAGCAGAAGTAGACTAATGTTTAATGTAATTTATGCAGCTCGTAAATGGTATGAGGAAAATTCTAAGTTAGGTACAGTTTGCAATAACATGTTTAAGGCCCATTTTTAGGTATACCACATTCACAAATTCTACGTCGTGCTAGTATTAAAAAAAAAAAACTGTTACTATTACTGTTGTTTGACAGGCTGAAATAGTAGTAATTCTTTGTCCGACAGGGAAATTGAACCCAAGACCACACACACACCTTGAGGCGGTCAGGCAGTCATGCTGTTATACATAGGTACCTACTGTGGCGTATCAAGAACTATTACAGACTTTGTCTCACATAATTAATATTTGCGTCGGTTATTTGAAACCACTAATTTCAAAGGACGACTAAACCAAATTACCTGCATGTATGAAAAATATGAATTAAATTTAAGGGAGAAAATTGCAGGAATAAGTGTCTCTTTGTCGTTGGCTCATCTTGCGTTCGATTCTCAGGATAGAACGTATTTTATTTTAGGGAGTAGCCGAGGGCATGGCACCTGTTTAGTTGTGACTTAAGCATAACTGTAGAGACAACGGTGGAGGGTGGGTAGATCGCTTGTGAAATATGTCAAAGCTAAAAGTAAATTATTAATAAAGCTGCGCAATAGGAAAATTTTAATTATAATCATGACGCTTCCTCTTGGAAAATGCATAGATATTGATTGAAGGATGTAATTATTCTATATGCATAATCAATTTTAATTTATACTTGAATAAGACATGGAACGGGTTATTTCCTCTCTTTAGAAGTTCCAAGATCGTCGCAGAGTTAAAATCACAATGAAAATAGACTGACAACATCACACACATACACAAACTCACGCCTGTATTCCCCGAAAGGGTAGGCAGAGGTGCATTTCTGCACCCACATTTCGCCAAGTCAGTCCCACGTAATAGGGGGCGAGCCTATTGCCGTTTTTCGGGCACATTTACAGACTCCGTGCTGTTACCGAGAATTTCCTAATGGAAAAACCCAATAACACTTTGCCCGACCCGGGAATCGAACCCAGGATCTCTAGATCGCACGGCACATACTTGTACCGCGAGTCCACGACAACATCAGATATTAGGAAAATGCAACAATGATGATGTTTGAGGTAAATAAGTATAAACAAAAAAAAAATTCGTCTATAATATAAAAATACATTTATTTGTGTTACTAACGTCAATAGGTACACATTGCATGATTTTTTGTGTAATTTGTGCTACATTCCGTTACATGTTCTATAATTTGAATATAATATGTATGTTATTGATATATATCGATCCTATTGTGTGTCCTAATCATCTAATTCTTGTCTTTATTAAACTATAATATTTTGTGAATATCTATTTGTTCCTATAAATGTGCTACTAATGTAACAATTTTTTATCGATAATGTTTCTTCTAATTTACTTTAACTAATGTGTACCTACCTACAATTTTAGTAGGAATCATAATAATAAAAATATTCTAATAGAGAGCGACTTTGTTATTGCATTTAAAGTTATTTCATTTCACAAATACATTAATATATAGTTTCCACAAAAAGGAGGACAAAAGCAAATAATTTATATGATGTACTATTTGGCATTATTACCAGATTTCTTGTATAAAGAAGATGTTGAAACTGGCAGTTGAAAATCTTACTTTAATTTTATGTAGACTAAATGTTACAGAAAAGCAAAAAATACTGGATGTTTATAAACAATGCACTGTATCAGCTTGAACAATTAGACACCATAAAATAAATATGTAATGAATGCTATTAATTTCTAAATAAATGCTGCTAAGAAAATAGATTCCAGTATAATTGATACATAATGTTTAAAAAATATATTTAAAAATTATGTAACATTATTTACTAACAGTTGTGATGTTTAGTATCAAAAGTAGACAAATATAAAAATAACAGTTCAAAAACGTATTATATAAAGAGAAACATCACAGAATTTAGAATCGAATGTTTCATATGGTACACAACAATCAAAATGGAACTGGTTTTTATTTAAACTATACAACATGGTAGACTTGTTAAGTAGAACATTGATGATATTTAACTGTTAATATAAACATACATAAAATAGTATCACATGAGATTATAAAAATATACAATATTGCAAGCCTTGATGTAGTGTTTACTAAAACCGTAAATAAGTACATAGTCATATACAAGATAAAGTTTGAGCCTGTCCAGAACTTAATTACTATAGAAGGAAACTTCTTTGAAGTCAATATCTTAATAAGTATTAGTTTTTATATTTTCTACTTTACACCCAATAATCACACATAGTTTTCGAGATAATTAGTTGAGATGACAGAAACCAGTTGTCTTATTCAACCCATATTCTATAACAATATTTTGAAACAACATAGTTGTTACAAGTTGTACTTAATCAGTACCTACTTATACACTTAATACATGCCACATTCTCTATAATTTAAAAACATAAATAATCAATTAATTCTCAATAGCCTTCAATGAATTTTAATTGTATATAAAGTTTACCATACATTTTATTAGATAAAGTTCAACAATATGATCCACCCCTAGCACCTTAATTACTTTATAGCTTCACATCATTATCTAAAATAATTATATCACATTTAAATTGCACATTCAGAGAACAGAATTACCAACTTGACTGAAGAGCAATGATATTTTATTCAACACATACATTTAATTACACTAATATTCCTCATATGAGAAAGTCTTTTCAAGGAAACACTTCTGTATACCTTTAGCATGTATACACTATCCTCCTGTCCCATTAAAATACTGTGCATGTTTGGTGTAGGGGGCTGCAATGTGGTATGGAGGTGGTTGACCTCTTCCATAAACTGTTTCTGAGATATTGCTGGGACTGTGTCTATGACTTATTACACTAGGCGGGTTTGAGGAGGCAGGTATGGCATCATACAAATCATATATGTTTTGACTAGAAGGTGAATGCACATGGCTATAACTGCCATCATCTGATATGAGTGGTGTGGTTGTCATTCTATATGGATTAGTTTCATTTGTATGACCAGTAGGAGAGTATAACTCTGGTGACTGGTTTGGTACATATGTTGGACTTCCAGCTGACATGTTGTACATATTTGCATTAGGGGAAGGTGTTGGATGCATGGCTTGTTGACGATAACTATGACCGTCTACACCCTGTTCACAATAAATGTTATTGTAATTACTTAAATTTGGCATAGTTGAAGAGGTCACCACTTGACTTACTGTGTGAACTCTTGGATTGGGCAAATCATGACTACTATGGGGATGATAGCTGTATGTCTCAAAATTCCTTTGACCATATGATTTGTCTTTGGCACGTACATAACTTTCACTGTCATAAACACTTTCATGATAATTGCCTTCGGGTACAGCATGGCACACATGCTCCTTGCGTGCATACAAAGGCTCATATGAAGTTATATTGTTTATAACTGGTCTTACATTATAACTTTTGTCACTAAAATGTGGTGATAAGATTGTTTCACTGTGCACCACTCTTCCCTGAGTGCTCACATTCATTCTCTGCAAATGATTGCAAGTATCATCAATAGTGTTTCTATAGCCACTGTCATTAGCACCTTGATAGTTTTGATACTCCATATGAGTCCCATATAAATTTTGTGGTGTTGGTGCACTTGATCTGTCTATGTCTTGTCTTGATGAATATTTTTCAGTTTGCTGGGGAGTATATTGTACTTGTGACAATACATAGCGGTCTACATTTTCTCCTTTAAAATGTTCAGTTGCAGTGCCATTATTCTCTGGATAAAGTGCGTGGTCCACACTTTTGTAAGTTTTATCTTGCTCATTTGCTAGATCCAAAGGTTTGTCATAAGCATTTTCAGCAGGGACATTGTCATAAACAGACATTTTCATTGCATCTTGTATGGGTAAATCCATATTTTCCTTGCTCACATTTGGTGTTTCCTTTTTGTTATCAGATGCAAATCTTTGTTGCAATGTTGGTGTGATTTTAGCAGCCTTGATATGTACAGCATTTTGCATTGGTGGGGAAATGTCTTGAGCACCATCTTTGTGTATATTTCTAGCATGCTTAGCCAAAGCCCTCAATTCTTTTGGGTATGGAGTAGGTGCTCTTCTTAATTGTCCTGGTTTTTCTGGGACCTTTGGCACTACCTTCATATCCTCAAAGCTGATATGTCGAGCAGAGGTCTGTGTTTCAGAATTATCTGGTTTATCATTATCTGATTTTACCTCAATTGGGGCTAAAGGCACTTGGGGGAATAGGAAGCAAGTCAGAACTTGTTCATATGTATGTGGGTCTACTTCAGAATGCATGGGCACAAGAGGTTTGCTTTGATTCTCAGACAGCCAGAGTGCCACTAGGTTTTCACAATTCAATAAGGACTGAGGAAGGCTACTAAGTGAATTTCTCACTAAGTTCAGAACTCTTAATGCTGATAAATGGCCTATTTCTGGAGGGATTTTAATCAATTTGTTTCCTCGGAGTGACAACACTGATAACTTAACACAGCTTCCTATTTCTGGAGGGATTGATCGAAGCATGTTGTCATCAATATTAAGGTACTGCAATTTTCTAAGAAGTCCTATTGATGATGGGACTTTGTCCAAATAATTACACATGAGCATTAACTCTTCAAGGTTAGCAAGCTGACCTATGCTTTCAGGAATAGAATATAATCTATTATTATCAAGTTTAAGTGTGGTCAGGTTACTCAGTTGACCAATACTATCTGGAAGTTGAGTCAAATGATTCAGCGATAAACTTATGTCTTGCAATTGTTTACAATGTCCAATTTCCGGGGCAAGCTCTTCTATCATATTATTGCTTGCCTCTAAATGAATCAAATTCTCTAATGGCTTTATTATCCCTGGTATACACGTTAAACTATTACTATCAATCCACAGTTCCCTTAATTTTAAGAACCTGCCAATAACCTCAGGGAATTGTTGAAAATCATTTTGACCTATATCAAGTCTAAGCAATTCAGTTGACCGGGATAGAGATTTGGGTAAAATCATCAGATAATTGTCCCTCAACTCGAGGATACGCAAGTTAGCTAGGCGCCCAAAATTTCCAGGTAAATATTCGAGGTAAGTGTCATTCAAATATAATTCTTGCAATGCAATAAGGTTTGTAATGGCATCTGGCAACTTTTCCAATGGATTTACACTCAGATCCAAGAATGCTAAATATTTTAAAGCCTTCATAGTCTCCGGTATAGATGTCAGTGTGTTTTTGCTAATATTGAGGTGATGTAGATTTACGAGTGAAGATATGGCAGCTGGTATCGCTGCGATTTCATTATCACACACGTCGAGGTACTTCAGTCCGTGGCACATGAACAATTGGCGCGGCATCTCGGTAATACGATTACTCTGGCACAATAAAGTTTCCAGCGTCCTCTCATACACAAAAACTTCTGTGGGAAAGTCAATCAGGGATTGATGCGAATAATCCAGCTCCACCACATCTTCAACACCAGGTCTCACGCAACACAAAAAGTCAAAAGGCATGTTGGAAAATACTTCCACCAATACAAAAAAATACACAATTTTTTGTAGAATAGACGCATCAAACATACTCTATCCACATTGAAAATGCTTTATATTCTTCATGTTAAATTGCTACCGTGTTTGTCCATTTATGTAAACACTAAACTCACTGAATAGAAGATAAACTAAATAGTATAAAATTACACACTAGTGATTCACTCAAACAAAATAATGATAACCTTCCCCACCCAATCCCAATACGATCCGTCCGTCATTTTTTGACAAGCATGGATGATAGACAATAGTTCAAGTAAAAACTAATAAATTATTGACAAACAAACTTGAACAACATGAGAAGCATAATAAAGATCATTTTCATATTTGTCATATTAGAGAAAAAAAAGCCATAAATCTTTAACCACAAAGCAAAATTTATATTTTTTTATTTGTAGTATCAGTAGAATTAGAACCTTACATTGAAAATGGTATTCCACCCATCTTCATCGACGGCTTATAAATCATTCATTCAAAAAGAACGAGTATTTTACTTCCAAATTCCAAATACGTTTCAAATATAATTGATACTTTCTTAACAAAATCCAGTATGGGTCACGATCTCTCGATCGTGATTTTAAATAGAACTTAGAGATTTTAATGTTCCTTTTTATTATCATATTTTTGTTAATAGTACTTCATACAAGAAGGTATGTGCCGTGCGATCTAGAGGTTCTGGGTTCGATTCCCGGGTCGGGCAAAGTGTTATTGGGTTTTTCCATTAGGAAATTCTCAGTAGCAGCACGGAGTCTGGAAATATGCCCGAAAAACGACAATAGGCTCGCCCCCTATTACGTGGGACTGATACATACCTGGCGAAATGTGGGTGTAGAAATGCACCTCTGCCTACCCAATCAGGGAATACAGGCGTGAGTTTATGTATGTAACTTCATACCTCTCTAATCAGCCTTTCTTTGTTCACTACTGCAGGCATAAGAAACAAGCTCCGGAAAATCACAACTATAAATAATTTTACACTCTTGTTTAGAAAAGTTAACCATGTTAGTTAGTATGAGATTTCAATCGGTTATTTGGTCTTGGTGGCCTCGAGGTTGAAGCGAGCGGCCGAGACAAATTCTCGCCGATTGCGGGTACAAACCCCAACCACACACTTTTCTTTCCTGTCCTTTGCAAAGGGCCTTTAGTATCCAACCATGGCATCCCGCCTGTCGTAACATGCGACTTATAAGGCCACTTGGGGTTGCTGGGTGCACTGCGGGGGTAGTGCGTCGTTACTAAAAGTAACCCCGAGAAGGGCGGCAAAAGGTGGACACAGGCCACCTGTGCCCGTCGCGGGCGCTCACTCGTAATCGGGGCGCTCGAACCAAGCATAGTGAAGGTGCAACTGCGGCCCCTATTACTCTGAGTCGGCCAAGACGCAATTCGTCGCAGTTTAATAAACTGTTTTGAAGAAACGATTTTATACTTATTCATACTTAAGACATCATGACTTCATGAGGTAGATCCGTATTAGCTGGGGTTGCAGTCCGAGGGTTTTGTGTTTCAAAAGATTAGGGTAGGTGTGCTATATAGGTAGGTAGTTGTCACCTCAATAAAGAGATATTTTGAATCTCTGCAACTAACCCACTTTTCCCGAATTTCCCTTAAAGCTTGTGTTAAACGTAGAAGGAAGAAAGAGAAAAGTAGTCGTCCTCAGCTTGCACCGTTACTGCACCAGGCCCACACAAACGTCTAAATTGGTTGGAAAAAAAGAAGTCAATAATGAAACAGTAAAAGACGTATTCTCGTAAGAATAACACGTACCTAAGTATTAAGTTAAGAAGTTCTTATAAGTGGTAAAATGATCAGACAAAAATATACATCTAACAAGTCTGATCTCAGAGCAGATTATTCACTTATTGTGGTGCAGTGATGGCAGCTGTGCTCCCGAGATAAAAAGAAGAATCGGGATGGGAAAGGATGCAATGACCCGCCTAAATAACATCTGGAAGAAGAGAGGAATTGGTATCAAAACCAAGATCAGACTGATACGTGCCCTAATATTTCCAATCTTCTTGTATGGAGTAGAAACCTGGACAATTCTAGCTAGAGAGAGACAACGGATTGATGCATTCGAAATGTGGTGCTGGAGGCGGATGTTGAGGATACCATGGACTGCGAAACGCACCAATGCATCAATCCTGACCCAACTCCGAATAAAAACTCGCTTGTCCAGTGTATGTCAGCAACGCATCCTTTCGTACTTCGGTCACACGATGCGCAGAGGCGACGGAAATCTAGAGAAATTGATTGTGGTTGGGAACACCGAAGGCAAGAGGTCACGTGGTCGTGCACCAACGAGATGGTCCGATCAAGTGAAAGAGTCGTCGTCCTCCACATTCTATACTGCCGTAAGGGACGCGCTGGACAGAATCCGGTGGAAACAGATCATCCGCTCCAGATGTCACCCTAATGTTGACCACGATCCTCAGATATGAGGGACCGACCAGAGAGAGAGGTACATATTTTAAAACTCGGAAGTATGTAATAAAAACAGTATCTACCTGTGTTAGTTAATCTTTTTTAAATCTAATAGAGATTTCCTGATAAAGAATGATTATTTGCTTAACAGTTTGAGATAAAATAATATGTAGGCATAAATCGTGATGGCTCCGAGGTTTAGGCACTGTGGAGAATTTCGACGGTCGCGGGTTCAAACCCCAGGCACACACCACTGACTTTTCGAAGTTATGTCTGTATTCACAATGAATTATCACGTACTTTAACGGTGAAAGAAAACATCGTGATGAAACCTGCACACCTAAAAGTTCTTTGGAATTACTTAGTGTGTAGTCCGCCAACCCGCACTAGGCCAGCGTGGTGGACTAAGGCCTAAACCCTCTCAGTTGTATACGAGGCCCGTGCCCAGCAGTGGGACGTATATGGGCTGATGATGATGAATATGTAGATAATAAATAAATAAAAACCCAACATTTACCAACCCAAGTATGTACGTGATACTTGGTTCTCTCCCTAGATACAAGTTTTGTGTCATGGGTATCAGAAAATACGTGAAACTTTTCGGTCTCACAAACACCCAGACCAGAAACAAATATTTGTGGATTACATAAACGTTTGTATATCGGTATGGGGATCGAACCCGCAGCGTGTCGTTTCATAAGCTGCTGTCTAGCCAACTGCGCCACAGGGCTTAATAATAATAAAACATGTTCATAAAATAAAATTTATTGCACTATTAATTTGTTATATAAATACATAATATTATCTAACATAACTGTTAGTAATAAAACTATTTTCAAGGGAAATATGCAGATACGGGCGTTGCGCGATATGTGTTTGGCCGTGAAGTCTTCTTCTCTTTGTAATTCACTGTAGGTAAATTAATATTCAAGTTTTCTTTCCCTTTTTGAACATGTGATTCTCCTGGTTTTTCTTTACTAACTGTAACAAAAATGAATATACATTATTAGGCTGAGGAATACATCCTTCAATAGAAGCACTTTACAATCGGTTTCCAGAAGATCAACGAAATAATATCAACTTGAAAGAGATAAAATATTTCAGGATATGTTTACTTTTAATATAAATTATTTCAGAGAAATAGGCTAAATAATTTTAACAACATTTACATCTACATGTCATCATCGTATAAGATTATGGCATTCCGTGTATAGAAAAAAATATGTTACCTTTAATACCTTGATTATTGTTAACAGACGGCTGAAGATATTTTGGGTCTAATCCAACTTTGCTATTCGTGTTATGCGTCTCAGGTCTGGGACTGTCGTTAATACTCGACCTATACGAAAAATTAAATAATATGAATATTAAATCTAAATTAGCTTGTATTTGAACAATTGTACCTTTATTATTATTATTTTGCCATGAAGTTATCGTCGTTTTCATAGCAAAATAATATAGATATTAAATTCTATTTTTGAATCAATATCATGTTGCAATGAAAACGACCAATAAAATACTCACACTTTCGAAGTTGCATAAAAATCTATGGATTCGTCTGTTGTTGACGTTGTGTGGTTTTTGGCAAGAAAATATGGCGTTGAACTGCTTGGGCTTGGAAGGTTGTGCTTATTTCTACTCTGTAGTGTGTCAGGCGGCGAATTGTCCTCTAGCTTTTTATGTAGCCATTGTATTACTATAACAATACACCAAATATAAAGACAAAAAGTTTAGAGAGTGATTGAAAACTTTTATACTTTGCAAACAAAAAAAAAACTTTAAACAATCCATATAGGTATTTAGTAAATATATTTACTAATATTATGTAAATATTATTTACCCATATTATTATTTTTAATAGTTTCGTCTCTGTCTTGAAGCGATTTCTCGCTACACTCTAATTTTTTTCTGAGATCATCTAGTTCTCTCGTCAGTTTTTCCACATTTTGATTTGAAATAGTTATATGAGAATTTAATTCTTTAATTTCTTTAGCATTACTTTCTATCACTTTCTCTTGTTCTAGTGCTATCGCTGTTCTACATATGAGCTGAAACAATACAAAGTTTTTAAACACTTACTAATTTCATTATAGAATTTAATTTTATTATTCATCAAGTTATGGCGCAGTTGGTTAATTATAAGATTTCGGTGCTTAAACGGCGATTTGATGCTGCACCTAGATAAATGTTGTGTGATGCAAGAATATTTGTAAAGGAACTGTGCTTGTGCGACAAAAAACCTATGGAGGCCTTATGACATCAAATACTTTTATCTTAACATAGGGTCAGAAATAATTATGTGTTTGACTGTTTGTTCTGTTTATTTATTACATACCAGTATAGGCAATAATGTCATTTTGCTATCCAAGTATAATAAAAAGAATCCACAATAGTTATAAAATATTAATTCAATTTTATTTTTTCAATTAAGTATCAGTCTGCAACTCACCTTTTCTTTAATTTCAATAAGATCAGCATTTTGTTTTGATATTATCTGATTAGCCTTGAGTAATTGTTCTGATGTGGATTGGAATGCATCATTATTTTTATTAACAAGAGATTCACTGAGTGCTAATCTTTCTTCAAAATTCATCTGGTAACAAAATTCAGTAATTAATTTATGCATTTGGCATGTAAGCCAATGTCTAATTGCATAATGCCATGGGACAATGCAATGCCATGCAATGGGACAGCCCCGTGGCGCAGTTGGCTAGATGCAAGACAAATGTTTGCGTGATCCACAAATATTCGACACAAATTTCGGATCTGAGTTTTTTGTGAGACCAAAAAGTCTCTCGTAGTTTCTGATATCCACGATACAGGACTTGTATCCTAGTGTGGGGCTGACCCCAATTATGTATGTGACTGTTGGGTGTATTTATTTATTTTATAATAAGTGATACTCATCCATACCAATACTATAAAATCAAAAGTAACTCTGTCTGTCTGTATGTTACACTTTCACAGCTAAACCAATGTGTTTAAATGTTTTTTGGTAGATAAGACCTCTAGAAAGGACAAAGGCTACCAAATTTTATAAAATTGCACCCAGGCCCAGCTGGGTCCCACAGATGGTAACAATTGTATATAAAAGATCTTTAAATATTCCAACAGTTTTCATTAGGATAGCAATAAAAAGGTATGATAGTTTTTGTTGAATGTGTTAAAATAAATTGTAATATTTTATAACTTACTTTTTCTTTCTTCAACATTTGAATTGTAGTATTTAACTCCTTAATAGTGTCTCCATTTTCCTTTACTATCTATAATGAAAAAGAAATGAGTTTATTACTAATAGTATAAGTTTAATATGTTATTATGGTCCAAAATGCATTTATTTTTGATTAGGTAAGCAAAATAAAAATCATAATATTGTGGGTGCTTTATGCTAACTTAAAAAAAATGCATGGCTATCAATGTATTTTTAATGTTTTATTCTTTTCCCATAAGTAAATGTTCAATAGAAACACTGTATCAGCAAATGTGCCTGGATAATGATTGCCCACTACTATGTGGGACAGCTGATAAAACATTGGTGCATAAATGTACCTGCCTTTTTTTACAGGGGTACAGGAGTGAAAATGTTTGGTTTACTTCATACCTTTTCCAAATAATTACACCTAGAACTTTGTTGATTTAACTGTTTATCCTTTTCTGCTATATCACGATCTATGGATGCACTTTTTGCTTTCAATGTTGCCACTTCAATGTGTGACTTCTGTACTTCTGTTTCCAGCACATTCAGCCTTTGAGTTTTTTCACTAAAAATACCAATAAATATTGGTAAATATTGACAATATTAATAACTTTGTAGGTTTATATTAATAACTGTAGGTGCGATTCCAAAAGTACAAAGAAAATGAGTTTACCATACCTCACTTGATTTTCTAAATGAGCAACACTATCTTTTAGTTGTTTACAAATAACATTCATTTCGTCAATTTGTTTATCTTTTCTAGCTATATTTTCTTGTGAAAGAGCAAGTTGAGCTTTCATGTTCATGTCAGTGTTTTTTTGCCATTGTAATCTTTCCTGAAAATTAAATTGTTCAGACTCAGAAATATTGTGATAAAACACTTATGGGTTAGGTAGTGGCAAATAATATTACCTGCGCCATTCTTTCTCTCTCTTGGTCCAAATTTTTTTGGAACTCTGTCTCACGGCGCATCTTGTCCTCTTCCATTTTAGACACTACATGTGTCAAGTCATGTATTTTCCTTTCCATATTAATGCATTTATCATTCCACAATGCCTCATTGCTCATAGCTGAACTTTTAAGAGCACTCAGGGATTTCTGTAATAAATGTAAAATTACTTTACCTTAAATTCTATTGTATTTTCCCTACCTTACTAAATACAAACTTTTAAAAAAAAAATTAGAGGTAATAATTAGTTTATAAAAATACACAACTGTCTTGTTAGCAGTTGAATATTGTTATTCAAGCCATATATTGTATAAATTTTTGAATCTTTTATTTATGCATTATTATTCATATTATAGGAATTTTTCATGTACCAACTGGGCCAGCTTGGTAGATAAATGTCACTCTCAAAAGTGAAGGAGGCTTACGACCAGTACTATGGCAAAAATAGGCATGTTTGATTTAAATAAATAATTGAGTTTATATTAATATACTCATACTCACTTTTAAATGATTTATAGTATCTGCCATGTGTCTTTTAATATCACTATCTGTAGCTGGTGCAGTCTTTAAAGACAAATGCACAAGTCTTTTGAATTCATTATGCTCAATCACTTCTAAATAGTATTGGACTGGATTAGTCTGCTGCAATATTAGAAACCTGAAGGTAAAAAAAGCATTGTATTCAACATAATTGTTGATTAAAAGATACAGGTTTAAAATATTTGTGCAATGTTTTTAACTATGAAAGTTAGCAATATTATTTTTATTACTGTAGTGTGTATCACATGAAGGATATATAGGATCATATGAGGCTGTTTATCATAACGAATGTCGAATACAGTTGACTAGTGTTAAAAATCAATTTTAAATATTCCAGTAAAATTTTACTTGAAATTTAAATGTAATTTGTACTCACATATTGTTGGAAGCACATTGTTGCAAAAGCCTTACTACCTGCGCGGGGAAGTTGTCAAAGTCTACCAAGAGACCTTGCTGTTTTTTTAAATCTTCATAGTCAATGCGGGTTATACTTAAAACACACAAAAACGTTGGGTCTTCATCGTCGGATAATGATAATTTCTGAAAAAAGAACCGTTTTATAGTTGATGACAACACTTTACTGCAAGTTTCTTGAATTCATGAAGATACTATCGTATTAGATGCAAGATTTATGTATAAAAAAATAACAAACCAAGCTATCATTTTCAAAAACTTTATCTACAGTTACTGTAATATCTCTTTTGCAATCTTCGAATCCTCTTTTAAATGTAACGTAATATTTTCCTTTATGAAAAGTTTTATAATTCATTATTAATGGTTTATTAATATCCCATTAGTAAAAAAGTACAGTAGCGTATTATGAACTTTACTCCACGAATTCAAAATGAAAACAAAACGATAACTGTCAAACATGTTTTTTTTTCTCTCTTTGTTCCGCAAGGAACCACCTAAGGTCGAAGACCATGCTGCTTAGTATATTTTTTTTTTAAATTAAATGAACAAATATAGATTATGTTTTACTTTTAGTTCTTTATAGAATAAAAGCATTGTTAATTATAATCACAAAGCCTGACTCGTAGTATGAGTACTAGAAAAAAATACAAAAATGTTTTGGTTTTACTTATTTTAATTCACTCTTCCAAAATATTTTATTTAATTTGCTTTTCAGCTTTGTTTTGTCACTTGTTTCTTAATCTTATATCAGTGTAGGAACTGTAGGACCTAATCTGTGGTGGAGTCATCAGCCAAGTGTCAAATGTCAATTTGTAATTTGTCGCTACCGAATTTGCCCCGGGTTTTACCGCCTTTTTAAATATTGTTATAGTTTAAATATTTTTGCTGTTCTTTCTAAACATTCCAATACGTAACTTGCGTATATAATTTAAAAAGAGCGGGTTAGAGAATCTTTCGTTACCAATTTGTTTATTTACTCTCCAATAAGATGTTTAACCCAGGTAACGTATTTGTATTTCTCTATGCCGAAAGAAACAACTTTAATTTTTAGAAAATTAATAAGATATGTTTATAAATAATACAGATTTGAGTATTTACAAATACCAATGATAATCGCATTATATTATTCACGTTTATCGGTTACAAAGATAAGCTTGTATTTAAATGTTATTGCTAATTAAATGACTCATATTTTACCATATTTACCATAATATTTTAAATAGGAACTTAAAAGTATAACTTCACAAGGGTTTTAGTGGAAAAATTATATAAACAAGTTAATCTATGAATGCCCGACACTAAACTGCAAGTTCACAATGTTGTTATAGAAATTTAAAAAGGCTATTTGTATTGCATAAATTTAAGCAGAGGTTCTAAAATCTTCTCTTCTCTCCTCTTTTTACAGACTCCACCATCACTGATTTTGGAAACACAGGGACACCTGGTCAAGCACCAAAAACAGTAAGTTGTCATTAAATAATTTATTCAATAATAAATACCTATAAATTCTACCAAAGTTGTGATTTTAGGGAAAAAGAGCTTCTCGCACAGCACCAATAGTCATCAGGCAAGCATTACACTTTTCTGATGATGAATTGAAGATATTTTCTACTGAAGTACAAATAGTTTCTATAGTGGCACGTGTGAGGAATATAATAATGCAAAGCACTAAAATCACATACACAGTACAGGACATAACAGGAAGAATGAGAGCTGTTTTGTGGCTGGATCAAGATGCCATGGAGCAAGATGTAAGGAGTTTATGTTACTTAATATTTTTTAAACATAAACAGTATTGATAAGGTTAAGTTAAATGAGTAAACCTACATTCACATAGACTTATTAAAATTATTCTAAATTAAATTTAATGACTTAATATTCTATTAACAATTTTTATTAACAAATTAAGATCATGAACAGCATTTGGAAGGCTATATAATGAACTTTGCTTTAATTATGAAATGTGTGATACTATGTATTTTCAATTAATTTTTTTTTTAGGACAATTCAACACCAAAAGTAAAAGTAAATGATTATGTGGAAATCTATGGAAAAGTTAAGACCAATAAAGGAAAGAAAGTGCTGATGGCATTTAAAATATCACCCATAACAGATGTGAATGCAATAACATTCCATTACCTACAGTGCATCCATAACAAGTATAAATTGCAATCATTGGAAAATGCAAAGGGCACTGAGAAGGTAATAATAATTAACAATAGAGAATTTGAATGAAAATTTAAAATATTTTTTGTAATCCTTATTGGTTTAGTACTACTAACTGGTAGTAGTGATGGCCTCAAGGTTTAGGCATACAGCCAAGAATCTTGGCGGGTGCAGGATTTACACACACCTGTCACTTTTCAAAGTTATGTGTGTAATCACAATAAATTAATAAATGCACATCTAAAAGTTCTTAGGAATTTCTTAGGTGTGTAGTCTGCCAACCCACACTAGGCCAGCGTGGTGGACTAAGGCCTAAACCCTCTCAGTTGTAGAGGAGGGATGTATATGGGCTGATGATGATGATTACCTTTAAATTGTCAAAATAAACAGTTAGTTGATATTTCAAAAAATTTAATCAATTGTTTTCGAATTGCATGTTTTAAGGGAGGAATAGCAGATAACAATCATTTAAGCCATGCAGGTCTACCAGCAAACTCAATGGTTGGAATGAGTGATAATACATCTGTAAATGGATTAAATAGTCGTCAAATGATGGTCTTCAAACTGATTCAAGCAACAACTTTAGAACAGGGCATAAGTAGACAGGATATGTATGCTACACTCCAAGATCGCATGCCACAAACAGAATTTTCGTAAGTATGAAGTTTTATACCATTATATCTGCATTTTTGTGTAAATTACTTAGTATATCTTATTGTTAGTTTCTGCTTCGAAAAATGAGGAATCTTTTGTAAGAACTAAGAAATACTTAGTTCAAGATAAGTAACTTTAGAAATTGTATAATTTTGCAATTTTTATGCCAAGACCACAGACAACCTAACCTATAGACGACGCATTACTGGGGACAAGCTTTCGCCGACGTTATGCGCTGACACGACATAACCGCCGGCCCCGCCCCTTAACGTGACTCATTCCGCCGCCGAGTGTCGCAGTGACATATTGTCCCTGTTTTAAAAATATTAACTGTCATAATGCCGTATTGTTCAGTGAAATTTTGTGGAAAGAGCAGCACAACATCTAGTCTTGCAAAACATGGTATTACATTTCACAGGTAAGTTATTATTCTTTCATTAATCACTAAAATAACTATATACTAAAAATAAAATATTAAAAATTCTGGCGTTTAAGTCGTATTTGCATCTTTCTTTCTTATTTGAATTCATATAACATTATCTCGCTCTCTCTTTGACACGCAGACTAGTAATGAGACACAATATAATTATTGTTTTATCGACAAATAATATTGAGATCGATATTTTTATAGACTGTATATCGTTGTTTGTCTGTTGTTCAAAAGGTTTCCCAAGTGCCCTGAAGTGAAAAAAAAATGGATTGACGCTACCAAACGAGATGATAATTGGTTTCCTGGAAAAAATCACGTTATTTGTTCGCGACATTTTACTGGGGATTGTTTCCGGATTGTTGGTAGATCTCGACGTTTTCTATTTGAAACTGAATAAATAATAATAATTTGAAATTTAATAAACCAAAGAGCTATCCAATGTATCTTTCTTGTAAAACATTGAATTCTTTAGCAAACCTAGAATTATTTCCCGACTTACTGCACCATCAGTTTGACTTTGAAAACGTCAATCATTTGATTGATTTAATAAAATGCGTAATTAATAAATATATCGACATACGTTTGGCTTATTTAACAAAAAAAACTGAATCAAAATCAATAAGGAGAGTTTATACAAAATTAATACATTTTAGAAGTCAATAGTTGATAAATAATATTTACTTTTAATTGATGAATATTTACTTTCGTAACGAATATTTATTTTCTCGTCTCCGGAAAGTTAATAACTCTTTTATGGGGAAATGTATACGCTTCTATTACAAACTTCCGAAGGCTCTTAGGGAGCTTCCCTTGACAAAATTTAAGAAATCAATTAAAGATAAGCTTTATAAAAAAGCATACTATAAAATTTCAGAGTTTATTGAAGATAATAAGCCTTGGGAGTAAGTAAATTGATCGGAGTTTTGTTTTGTTGCTACAGTTTGTATCATTATGACATTTATAATGTAAAATTGAAATAATGTAATGAAAAAAACATATATTGCTATTTTTTAAAGAAAAAATGACATGTCGTGTTGCTGAGAGAGTTTCTTGCCGTTTCTTCTCCACAGCGATAACACGTTGCGAAGCGGCAATAGTTTAAAAAAAGTGTAAAATTTACGATTCTAAAGAACTTGTAAAAGTCTATTTGAATAAAGATAATTTGACTTTGACTTTGACTTTGATGATTGTTTAACTTATAAGTATTAAAAATTTATATGAAAATTAATATGTTTTTTTATTTTTCCTTTAAACTATAAACTTCGTAGATTATCGATAATTATTAGTTTATCCCATCTCTAGTGCGCACTAGAATGTTATCAGTGTCTTGAAGCGTCCAATGAAAACTAGCCGACTGCCCCCGTACCCCGCCACGATTTAGCGATTTTGTTTTCCTATTAAAATTAATAGAAGCGGAGTCTATAGGTTAGGTTGTCTGTGGCCAAGACATAGTTAAATGAGGCACACTACACAATTTTTTATGAAGATAACATTGCTAATATCTTTCTTGTCTTAAACATGTTTTTCCCCACTTCTCTAATGTCACTAGTTTAGTGGATGCATGAGGTGTACTAGAGGAAGACAAAACAAGTTTTATTTGATTATGATTATGATAGTACTTTTATATATGGTATCACCCCAATTATCCTTGTCTACCACTAAGAGATTACAGACTATAAACTGATCTAAAATAAAAAAATAAAACTATACCAAACGGACATTTAACCCACACGCAAGTTTGAACTTTTAGTATTCCCTGACAAGTTTCATCTGACTTTTACAAATTAAATTTTATAATACATAGCACATACCTACATTATGCTGTATAATATCTTCTCGGGAAAACACACATTACAATGAATTTGTTAAATATATTTGTTTTCAAAAATTTCTCATTTTTTAAAAGAAATATCTATCAGCTTTGAGTTGCTATGATATTGACATTTATGGCCAAGATTTATATCATTACCACACACAGTGTTTATATAATAATAAATAAATTGTTTAATACTTTTTTTTTCCAGGAATGTTTTGGATTGGCTGTGTGGAGAGGGACATATTTACTCAACAGTTGATGAAGATCATTTCAGAGCAACAGATGCCTAAAATGTGTGTCAAAATATTTATATTGTTTTTTAAGAACCAGGTTTCTGTTGAAATATAAATTTAAAAAAATATCCTTGAATACATATTTATTAAAAAAACAAGTTACTGACTAACACAACACAAATAACAATATCTACAATAGTTATAAATATGAATCCAAGTGGAGTAATAATATTATATGTATGTGACTGTTGGGCGTATATTTTTTTTTTTTTTTTTTGTAGATCTTTTGATCCTTAAATTACTTTAAAAAAAAGTAACTGTGTATTTATCAAAGTGTACTTTGCAGTAGATATTTTTATGGATAACTTAAAGTAGTCAGACTTTTAGATGTCACATCAGATCTATTGAAGAATTTAGAGTTCATCTCTTAAAGCCTTGTTCTTAACATCTGATTTTTTGCCAGGATATGTTTGACTCTCTAGTTGCACATCTTTAAGTTCTTCTTGTTCTAATAAGAATTCTTTAGCAGACCAGGCTTGGGACCCATCTTTGAACATAAATATAGCCCTATCATCACCAATCATATATCTGAAAAGGAAAAAGTTTATTTAAACATTATCTCTTTATGATTTATTAACAATTACAGTGCTGTTAAGATTATGTTATGTAAACAACTAGTACCCAACCCCGATTGACATTCACTGTGGCATGTTTTGCTGCCAATATATATGTCACAATAACACAATATTGGTATATTCCACAGCATATAATTCAAACAAATCCCTTTGCGAGTGTAAAATATTCTAAACCCAAAACAAATACATAAAATAGGTAATATTATTTATAGGCAAATATATATTTTAATTGATTTAATTTAAGCCTGGATGCAGGCTGCTTCCAACAGGTCCCTGTGGAAGTCATTAGGAGAGGCCTATGTCCAGCAGTGGACCTCTATTGGCTGATGGATGGATGATATATTTTAAACACTGCAAATTGAAAATTTTAATATTTTATAAATGATCCTTGCAAAGTAATGCCCTAGGGATAGCTTATAAATCTTTATAACTTATGTAAACCTCAAGATTAAATCAAAGTTTTGAATTTAAAGATTTCATGCAGGAAGTGTTATTTTATTTACTTTTCAGCTTGTATATGGTTATTCCATAGAGAAGTTTGCCAGATTTTAGTCAGCTCTTCAGCTCTTGCACGGGTAGGGTTGTTGGCTACAGTCACAAACATCATTAATGTTTGTCCCTTCTTAGTAGCTTGCAAAACTGACTCAGGATTAGTCATGTCCATTTTTGATAAATCTATAGCTGGAGGTTTTCGTAAATGTTCTGGCAATTCGTCATCAGGTAAAGGCTCCTCATCTTCCTCCCATTGGTCGAAAAGCCTAAAACGTATTTTACGTAAAAATAAAAACAATAATGATTAACTACGTATATGCATAAAGAGCGTTAAATTGAGATATAAAAAATTTACCTCTCCAAATCGGCATCAGAAAAGTCTCGAATATCTTTTTTCGCCCAAGCCGGCTTATCATCATCATTATATTTTTTTGCTAAAGTTATCGATAGGCACAAAATTGCAACAAAAAATATTTTCATGCTTGCCATACTTTTTTAAATAAGAAAATTACTGGCACTAGCTAAATTTAAATACACAATAACCGTAAATTGCACAGAAAACAAGGATAATGTTTTTAAAATGTAATGTAAATTAGTTTGTATGGTATTGTACTTGGTGCTGTTGGCTGACCCTGACGGTAAAGTGACGTATACTTTTTTTTTATTTTTTTTCTTTGTTCCGCAAGTAACTGGCTAAGGTTGAAGACCATGCTGCCAAGTCTTCAGTAATTTAATTTCATTATTAGTATGAATACTAATGAATGATGAAAGAAAAAGGGCGGTAAATTCCCAAACTGAAAGGTGCGCCCCCCGTCTCTCCCACATACAACCCTTAATCCCGTCACTACAATAGTGAACAGAGAAAAGAGCACCTCTCGTAGGGTTGCTGAAAAAATATCGATATATATCGCTGATATATTTTGATCCGCTATATCGATATAAAATATCCAGTATCGAAAATAGTATCAAATTCGATATTTTTTATTGATGTAACTAAAGTTGCTAGCATCCATAGTTCCTAGTTCTGTAATTTGCCAATAGATGGCGGTGTACAAATTTAAAGAAATTGCAAATCGCTTCTCCGACCTATACATATAAGGGTTTGAAAATTTTGTATCAACAGTTTGGGTCCACAGGCCATAGTTGAGTGTAAAGTCAAGTGAAATTTTAACATAGTCTTTTTTCGCTCGATATATCGACGCGGATATTTATATTTTTATAAATATCGAAATATCGATGTTTTTTTTCATTTCGGACATCCCTAACCACTCGTCGATATTGCACACAGCGTATCCAATTCACGAAAGGGCGGGAAGTGTTTGGATTGGAGGGCGCGTTTTTTGTTTTACTCACATATTTTTTTTTTTGATAATGGTGAACAGGGGATTAAGTGTTGCTTGTCGATGTTATGTGTGGTGTGATTGATTTAGTTTTCCCTTTTTTCTTCCTGTCGCGCAGTATTTGGTGAGTCTTGTCTTTTCTGGTGATTGTTGGCGAGAGGATGGAGGAGCCTCTCGCCCTTTTTCTTTCATCATTCATCATCATCATCATTCATAATTCATACCAATGAAATTAAATTACTGAAGACTTGGGAGCATGGTCTTAGACCTTAGCCGGTTCCTTGAGGAACAAAGAAAAAATAAAGTATCCAATTCACCCCTCAGTCTCACCTCCCCCCACCCCTCCCACCTGGATCAGGAGGCTCCTCCAACAATCACCAGAAAAGACTCACTAGATAGAGCGAGACAGGGAAGAAAAAAGGGAAAACTAAATCAAACACACCACACTCAACACCGACAAGCAACACTTAATACCCTTTTCACCATTATCATGAAAAAAAAAATATGTGAGAAAAACAAAAAACGCGCCCCCCAATCAGAACACTTCCCGCCCTTTTTCTTCAGTATACTTTTTGTTTTGTAAAATGTAAAACCATGTAATCACAGAATACAGATTGTACAAAGAATGAACTAAATTGTCAGTTATTGCCTCTGATAAGAAATCGCGGCACTACTGTGTGCCGCAGCTGTGTAAATCAAGGCCTCGGTTAAAACAGTGGTAGGTAATAGGTATTGGGTTTTCCCTTTAAGAAATTCTATCAGCATGGAGTCTCGAAATGTGCCCGAAAAACAGCAATAGGCTCGCCTTGTAGGTATTCGTGGGTTATAAAAAACAAGATCCAGAAATGCCTACCCGCTACCGCATACCGCTGTCTACTCTTTCTGGAATGCAATTCAAATAAAATTTGCTACGAAAATGCAAAAATTAACTGAATCGGTTAAGTCAGTATAAACTCGGGTGAAAATTATCATTATGATGGATCATTTTTATTTTATGGCACTTTTGCTGATAAAAATCCGAAATATCTTTTTTTTATTCTTAGTACCGTAAAATGTGGTGAATAGGGACAAATCCTAACTTAATGAACAATTTTCAAACACATTTCTATGGATAAATCGTTATCTCAAGGTAATAATTATTGAGTCTTACTGGTACCTTTATGATTAAATGGAAAACTATACAATTAGCATTCTGATTTTCGCAAAAATGTAAAAAATATATGTAATCCCTATTCACCCAGAAACTGGGGTTAATAGGGACGAAAATAGTGTCAATAGGGAAATTCACCAGGGCTGATACTTCTTACTTGTAATAAACAATTTCCATTTATTTTCTGTTATTTTATTATCTGATGATGTAATAAAATGTACTCATAACTTTTTATAGTTTATTTTTATAATTAAAATCAAATAGCAATTTTTACATTTATAATTAATATTTGTGAACATATCAAATCAAAAATATTTATTTAAAGTTATTTAAACCGGTTTTATAAAGTTATTCGTACCAATAAACCACGTTTTTCCAGTAGCCAACTATCACTGTTATTTAAGCTAATTTTGCACAAAATCAATATTAATTATACATCTAACCTTCCTCATCACTCTAAACATTGATGAAAATCCACATAAAAATCCGTTCAATAGTTTTTGAGATCATCGCCAGACTTGCTGGGGAACTTGTTTATTTAATATGTATTGATGTTTCTTGAAAGTCGTGATGGCCTCGAGGTTTGAGCACGCGGTCGAGAATCCCGACGGTCGCGGGTTCAAACCCCAGGCACACACCTCTGACTTTTCGAAGTTATGTGTGTATTCACAATGAATTATCACGTACTTTAACGGTGAAGGAAAACATCGTGATAAAACCTGCACACCTTAAAAAAAGTTCTTAGGAATTTCTTAGGTGTGTAGTCCGCCAACCCGCACTAGGCCAGCGTGGTGGACTAAGGCCTAAACCCTCTCAATGGTAGAGGAGGCCCGTTTCCAGCAGTGGGACGTATATTGGCTGATGATGATGATGATGATCATAGTTTCTTGAAAGTCATTTCATTATTAGGAAATAAACAATTTTTTTATGCAGAAAAAAATTGTTAACTGTTAAGTGCCAACCCTACTAACGTGTACCTATTAATACATCAGTGGTCCCAATTCAATTTATTCTCATCCCAATTAACCCCTCTTTCGTCTCTATTCGTACATGAAACGTTCCCATTTACCCCAAAAAAGATCAAATTTTCATGCCTTTCTAATTTATCAAAAAACATTAAAATTAATGAACAACTGACACTTACCTCCAATGTATACAAGACTACAGACACTAAATTATAAAGGGTACACGTTACCAAAGCAGTAGAACAAAGGAAAAATTATAAAATCCAAAGTTTGTCACACCAAAAAAGTTTCAGTTACGAAATGCTATGTTAAAATACATTTTTTTTATAGTTTGCGGCTAATATCATGCTTGTTAAGTGGTGCCATAAAAAGTTTCGGCATTCTACTATTATAGTACAAAAAATAATAATAATTTGTAAGTAAGTAGAAGTAATTTTAAGCGTTGAAATCTTTTCCCCGTTTTTTCCCTATTCACCCCTCAATCCCTATTCACCACATTTTACGGTACCTATACTTTTGGAGATTATCTTTTACTGTCTTTTACATTTTTAGCTGCTACGTAAGATAATGTGACAGGAAACTCAACGTGTATAGTATTCGTATATCTGTGCTAATTCATTCATTACTTTCGTTCATATCATTCACCCTACCGTTAACGTCACCACATTGAAAAAATATACCAGATCACGTCACGAACGTTGAGTTGTCATCACGATTCACGACTATGCGTAACGTCAAATTATGATTTAAGTTCCTATTTAAAAATTATCCTTAGTTATATAAATTGCATTTTAGAATAATTATTTATTTAATTTTTTTATTTATTTATGACATCGTGATTAATTTGAAAGTAGTCCGGTGTCTCTGCGTGCAGTATAATATTATATCGCAAGGTTTCGGCATTCAAAAGTTCTGAAAGTGGTCATCATAGAAGATTCAAAGTTGAGTTTAGTTTAAGCACCATGGACCAGAGTAGTATAACACCGAACACTTCCAATCAGCAGTTGGTGATAAATAGTGATAATGACTCTGCAACAGCGCTGCTGCAAGAGAAGCAGACTAGAAGACGTGAAAATCTGAGGGATGTTACCTTCAAAGAATACATGACTGTTGGAATACTGTGTTACGTCAACCTCATCAACTACATGGACAGATTCACACTGGCCGGTGAGTTGCACATTGCATTACTTGTTTACCTTGAAAACTTCATAATTTTTCTGACATTACATCTTGGCGGGTATTTTGATTTTACCATCTTATTATCACAAAAAAAGCTTTCCATTAAAAGATTATTACAAACACATAAAGTCATGCCTGTATTCCCCCAAGGGGTAGGCAGAGGTGCCTTTCTGCACCCACATTTCGCCAAGTATGTATCAGTCCCACGTAATAGGGGGCGAGCCTATTGCCGTTTTTCGGGCACATTTCCAGACTCCGTGCTGTTACCGAGAATTTCCTAATGGAAAAACCCAGTAACACTTTGCCCGACCCGGGAATCGAACCCAGGACCTCTAGATCGCACGGCACATACTTGTACCACGAGGCAGAAAGATTATTATTTGAATAGGTTTTTCTATTATTATTTTTTTTACATGTTTTTTTTTTATCAGGAAAAGTATATTGTGTTTAAATTATTTGAATTATTAATATGTACAAGCAATATTTTTAGTATGAAACACTTTTTTAAGCACTCAATACCCACAAGTATGTATAATTTGGGTTTTTAAATGCAGAGTATACATTAAACAAGCTTGTATTGTTATTATGTTAGCAATATAAGGATTTTTCAATTTTGTTAAAGATATTATTCTGCTAGTTGTTAAGGGTTATCAAACCTAATAGAAAGAAATCTATAAAACATTTATTCACCATATACAAGGATATACCCAAAATTTTCTTATTAGTTTCTAATTGCTAAAATAAATAAATTAGCATAGTAGTTCTGCAGTTTGGGTTATGAGATGTGATAATAATTAACAATAAATATTTATTTTAAAATTTGCATATCATCATCATCAGCAGCCTTTCTTACGTCCACTGCTGGACATAGGCCTCTCCTACTCCAATCCAAATTTGCATATATAAATCAGTCCAAAGCAGTGGTTGGCAATGCGGGGCCCGTGAATGTTAGAATCAGTTAGCATTTTCATTTTTTCTATGGGATATGGCCAGTTATACATAGGTCTTACATAGAATTAAGGATAAATATCACAAGCACAATTTAGTTTATTTTGCCACATTGGAGCCCTTATCTGCCAAAAGGTTGCTGACCACTAGTCTAAAGGAATATCCAAATTAAGATGTATTTTGTGGGCACTCTTTTAACTAGAAGCAATCTCTGTCTACTTACAATAATCAACTCTCATATTGACATTCATATATTAATTAAAACTGCATCATGGGAAACTAATTGAATTCTAATATAATTTTGTTATAATATAACCACACATTTAAAATTTCAGAGGTGGATGTTATGTCTACTGATTATTAGTTTTAATTGATAAATGTAGCATTGTTACCTAGTAGTTATCAAGACAGTTCAATCCACAGGGAGAATAGCTTTTCTGACCAGACACAAAAAAATTACTTGGAGTTATAGTTTGACCGTGACATACATATTGTATATGTAGAAAAAGTTATTATTTTTAATTCAATGACCTGGTTCACCAATGCATGGAATGCGTAACTTGTGTTATGTAGCGTGCAATACTAGAAATCAAAATTTTCCCGCCGTTTATCTTTTGACGCGCTTTCTTAGCGTGAACAAGCTAAACGATAATTTGACTTGCTAGTAGTCGACCAAATATTTGCTTTGTATATCATTTGGGGAATGTGGTATATTTTAATGATAAATTGTTTGTAATAAATCCTTAATTTCCTAATCCACCTGTTAATGATTACGATGCGACGGGAACACAATTAACCAAATGGCGTAACGTTTTCGAAACCTGTACCGTCCGTATTACGGGCTAATTAAAAAATAGCTTATATAAAAGAAGAGAAAGTTGTCTTATTGTTTTCATAAATTTAACGAAAAGAAACATATATTCTCTCAATAAGAAAATATGGCACGGATATTTATACAAACATGAAGATATAGCTAGACAAAAAAATATTTGGTGAAAACTTGGCATTTAACATTTAATTACAGATTTGACTATGATAATTAAGTACTTACTTGTAACAATTGGGAAATACATTTAAATTTGAAAATAGCAGTGAAGCCGATTTGCGATACCATCAAAAAATAGTAAATACGATCGCGGTTATAGCAAGAAGATTTTACTGTGCCCTTATTGCTATAAGGGCATTTGGACCACGAGAAACTTCTTATGCTATCAAAAACTAAATGCCAAAAGTTCAAGTTTTATTAATTAAGAACCATTGTATCTTGTACCATTGCAACTTGAACTTTTTTTCAAAGTTTCGGCCGATACAAATTTCATAGCTGCAGTTAGTGAAATTGTCATATCTGCCATTTCTGATAGACGCTGCATCTATCCCCGATATAATTTCATTTGTCTAACTGAGGAAATTTTTGGTATCTTTTCTTTTAGACTAATAATAATTGAATTATATATGTAGTTATAATAGCCTTTGATCGCACCCTAAAAATATGTTGATTCTTTGAAATACATTAAACCAAAAAATGATTTATTGATAGATATCAATTCTTTGAACCTTTGCTTTGTATCAAATGCAACTTTTTGAGCTCAGATCTTTCGATAGAGTTTGCATTATTATTTCCGACGAGCTCAGTATGGTCTCGCGGTAATAATTATAAGTTCATAACTAGAAAATTATTTTCATGTGCAACTTGCCACGGAAATTTTATAGCTTTGGTTTCCGTCGTAAATCTTGGCGTATCCTTTGTTGCGTCATGCAAGTCTTAATTTTAATCTGCATCTGGCGTAATAGCCAGGTGCTTTTCCCTGTAATTTGAGGCGGGATTAAACATGATTGCTTAATTTTAATCCTTTTTATCTTAATATGTTCAAGACACTATCTATGGAGGGCAGAGACATGGCACTTACATTTTAAGGCCCTAGTTGATGTTTACATTCCTATTTAAACCACAAACGGTGTCGTTGACTTTTTAAATTGAACCGTCCAGGACATGTGAACGTAAAGAAAGGAATGTATCGTGGGCAGTCGACGGCGTTAAACAAGTATATTACCCACAATGGCATGCACACGAAGCCTTAAATTGTTTCTGACGTTAATGGGATAGAAAGACGGTCCGGACTATTAAATTCAACCATCGCACGTCATAATCAATGAACTTGTTTATGTGAATAAAAATTGTCTTTAAATAGAACTGGATTCTTTTATGAACTTGTTGTCATAATAAACAGTCATGCGCTGTAATAAATATCCAGAGGAAATAAATTCCTATTAATGAATGCTGATCGCCCAGGAAGGGTCGACGTCACGTAATCGGAGAAGTAATCTCCAATGTCTGCTCACGTGCGTGGGCTCTCCTATGTTTCTATGAATACATTGACGTATAAATGAAACTTTCATGTTATTGTTTGTGAATAGAGGGTAGGACCATTCCTATGCCCTTGCTATTATTATTTTAATGTTTAATATATGTCCATTGACTTTCTTATATACATGAGTGCATGATTAAGGGAATTTAAAGAAAACAAAACTAGCCATCAATTTTGTTGAAGCATTCATGATTAGAGAGTTGTAGAGAAAGTGCAATATTGACAGTAAGTACAATCTTGGGAAAAGGGCCAAGCAAGAAGTTATAGCGTCAATTTATTAAATAATTTAAGGGCTAGTTCCCTCGCGACCGATATACGAGTCGAAACCGCAATAACAATCCTTTCGATTAAAGTTATCGTGATTAAAATCTTAATGTAATCAAGTCCCAATTTGCCCAATGCAGCTGCATGAGCACTTATTTGCACGGAAACGTAAAAGCAGGTGAAGTTTTTGTGATTTAACACGGGAATTTTATTATTAATTTTTTCATTAAGTAACTTCTTTTGATCTTGTTTTGTACCAATCAAAGAGCAGGTGACCATCAAGCCCGTTGATTGAAATTAAAGAAAAAACACCTTGAAATCAGTTTATTAAACATTGGTGATAACAATATATATTTTTTATCGCAAGATATTTTAAATGTAACAGTTGCCTTGATGTCATTAAGACTGCATGCAATTAGCTTTCAAACTTAAGTATGCAAATAATTACAACTTCTCATATCAGCGTGTTTAATTTTTACGTTCCATTATCATATTCTACTGCATTCATTAGTCAGTGTTTGTCATAGGTCGCGCCATATGAATCATTTGTGTTATGCGCAATACGTCACGTAGATTTTTCACTGATTAAAGTTAATTATGATAGTTTTGTTATGGTGATAAGTGACGGCTCGTCTGTAGTTTTTATAGAGGTGTTTCGTACTGTTTAGTCACTTTGTAAACATGTTTTTGGGGAATTTTTTACTGAGTCTGAGGCATAAAAAATTCCATATACGTCAATTCTGTATGCGTAGATGCTGAAGACACAATCTTATTCCCAATATTTGTATTTACCATTGGATTGTTTAATATGTTTTTTTTTATCATCTGTTTAGCCTTGTTTGTTTTAACTCTGGTCTACCATCACAATTTTCCATTCATTCCATTCCACACATGATATTCTTTCTAGACATCACCATATCTATAGTCGGAGATTAAAACTTTTTTGCGTAATAATATTTGGTGGAAGGTTAACATAGTAGCGTTTCTATAAGTTTCATTTAAAGAAAGAAATAAAAGAATAACACAATTCAAGGTTTACAAATTAGTTAATGATCCGTAGAACTATAATTGTTTCCGTCATTGATTACATTATTTTTTTTAACACCAGTTATACTCTTTTGACTCCACGATTAATAATAATAACATGTTCCTCTAAAATTGTGATAAATTTACCCACCAGTTCGTTTTTTACGCTTCGATATCTCTTTTTGCGTAAACCATCTCTAAAAATTTTACAATAGTTGTTTGAAGACCGCACGTGAATATGAATAAATTTTATTATTAACTATATTACTTCCTATAATAATAACACGCGCGATCGAAGTAGTTAAATTTCTTAATATACCCGTATCTATTAATAATAATGCGCAGTTATTGGTCATAAATAAAAACGTATGAATAAAAAAGGGTTCCGTTGTCCCTAGTTTGTACAGTAAATTATTGTGAACGCGTGTGTGTGCACATCGTTTAATGAATAAAATATGGGATGTTTGGACGAGCTTACACCGCTCGCAGTGAGGGGTGAAAAATGTGGGCTCGTTGGGGAGAAATAGTGTCCGCCGAGATATTTGAAAAACAGTATGCAATCATAGTGGCGCCTGTTGTCTTTCTGATTTTAAAAATATGTAGAAAAAATTAGTACTGCAGTTGTGTTCTTTTGGTAAACATTTTAAGGATAGTATTATCTACTGTGTGACGTGCACATTACCATTTGGTCGTAGTTACCTTCCGTTGATAATGGAAGCCGTTTGTTAAGTCGCATCATAACTTCTATGGCTTGAAATTTCCGATACAAGACATAAAATCCATCCTTCCGCAACCCATATTAGTGTGCTAGACTTGAGGTCATAACCGATTTAGGTAATGTAAGAAGATGGATGGTACTAAAAACTGAGAATCCTTTAAAAACAGAGATTCCAAATAGATTGTCGTTCTTTACTCGAAAAAGTTTTATTTATTTTGTGCGTTCTGGTGTATGAAATGTAATTAATTTAACGACGATAAAATTGAGTTAAATATGAAATTACAAAGGTAAATATAAGTGTTCTTATAAATAAATGTCACACACCTTTAATACACGCGCCATTGCAAGTGAGTCGGTTGATTTGTGAAATTGTACTAACCTACATAAAACCGACACGAGTATTATACCTACACTCAGTTTAAATCACAATTTTATGGGTATTTTTGAAGTGAACATTTACGTAGAATCGTAAAAGTGCTGCCCAAGAAATTCCTGCAATGTAACAAAAATGTAATGCCAGAGTTCACGAGAAATCGTAAATAAAATACTAGCTTTAGAATATGGCGACCGACTCGATTTTGTAATAAAGAAACGTGTACATAGCCTATTTTAAAATAGATTTCCCTTGTTAATACGGAAATAGTTTTTCGAAGTAACACAATGGTTTCATGCCCGCCTTTAGGTTTATATAAAAAAAAAACCTTATCGTAATGTTTATTACTTCTATACCTATATTTTTTTATTACTTTGCTTATTATTTCATGACCATTGGTTGAAAAAAAACTTGACAGATGTAAACAATCTTTTATTTAATAACTACTATAATGTTGTACTTTTATACATTTTATTCTGAGATCCCTATGAATTACACGATTAATATTAGTCCCGTCTATAAACCTCGGTTTACACTCGTATTTAATCCCAAGGCTCAAATCACATTAATTCCTTTTGTATCGAGTGTCCCTTGACATTTAAAATGGATTTTATAGAACACTTGAGCCCATCTATTCCCATGATGTTATCTGTGGGATAAAAACGTAATGACTGGCACTTTTCTATTTATCGTACAACTCTTGTAGGAACGATAAAGCCCTCGTTTGACTCGCGGGTGGTCTACATTTTCTGAATATTTTTTGAGTGTTAACCCTTGGAAGGCATAGTTTAAATATTAGATTTAAAAATGTAGGATTCTTCCAAGCAGGTTGAGAAAAACAAACATGGTGTTAAATTGGAACTTTCATTAAAGCTATTCGTAAATAAGATAAATTCTTTCTTGAGACCCTGTTACGTACATTGTGTGTCTGTGGTGTGATCGCGGTAATATTGGATTGATTGAAGGGAAACCACAATGACAATAGTGGAATTATGTTCCGATTTCCTTCCGCATAATCATATACAATCCTTTTACAAGACTAAATTGTTCATTAACATGTTTTGTGTACATAACAGGCAATGACTGCGAAATTAAAGTAAGAACAAAATAATATGTACTTATTACTTCGATATGGACGCTTTTAAGAAATTTACTCATAAAAGCAACGTAGGTGCAATAATTTAATTTGGGTCAATATGATTTTATCAATAAATAGATCTAAAGTGAATTTGTAAACATATAATGGTAAAGTATTTGCTTTAATTCACATTTTAAATTATAAATCTTCATTTTAGCTGGTATTCTCAAATAATATACATTTATATGAATATGTTTTAGAAGTGACAAATGGTAACATTAATAGCACTAATCGTAAGGTAACTCACGTATGAAATCATTTTAATACTGAATTTGTATTGAATCAATAAATTACCCGTAAGCTCCGTACCGCACCAACAGTGGTGGCTTTGATGTGATCCGTTGCAGCTGCGTGCTTGGGCAACGAACAGATAGGGCATCGTGCAGGGCAATAACTCGAGTGCTCATCGAGACTCCACTTGGGAGCAATTAGTTCCGCCTTCAGAGATGTAATTCATCGTCAAGTACTCGCTCTGGATTAACTTGCTTCATAAATTTGATAATTGCCCGTTGCTGGAGCGTTTCAACGTTCACCGCCGAGGCACTTAGGAATACCACCAATATCGGTATTATAATATTAAGAATATTCAAAAGTAGGTTTATTATGCACGCTGTTGGTCTTAATGAAATAGCAGATACAATGTACTCTATCTGCATAATTTAAAAAAATGTATAGCGGTTGTTTGACGGCCATTACATTTATTTGAAAACAATAAGACTGCTCTATTAGAAATGGTACTATTTGATCATAATTATGGAAACATCGATAAGTTCATTTTATTATGTACATACATAATCTCACGCTTGTATTCCCCGAAGGGGTAGGCAGAGGTGCATTTCTGCACCCACATTTCGCCAGGTATGTATCAGTCCCACGTAATAGGGAGCAAGCCTATTGGCGTTTTTCAGGCACATTTCCAGACGCCGTGCTGACTAAGAATTTCTCAATGGAAGAACCCAATAACACTTTGCCCGACCCGGGAATCGAACCCAGGACCTCTGGATCGCACGGCACATACTTGTGCCGCGAGAACACGAGGCAGTCAGTTTTATTATGTATAACAGTATATGAATTATTCATTCTCTAAAGAATTGATTTCGATTAAAATGGATATTAATTCGGTTAAAAGTCACGCTCTACCGTGTTCGTCGTTATATTGGTGAATGGAAAACGTTAGAGAGGTTTCATTTGATGTTCTTGTTGTTAAATAAAGCATAAAGACTTGATATCAACAGTAGCTTTTCTGTCATCTTCCGTCTATTATTGAGCGTGGTCTTCAAACTTTGTAGCAATAACTTTTCATGTATCATTTGCCGTAATCGCATATCTAACTGTATAATATGGAGACGCTATGTGTGTATCCAAAAAAAATGTAAAAGCAAAGAAAACAAGTGAGTGCTGATTGGAAAATCAACTTCAGATAAGAATTCCATAGGTGAATGATGCAATATGTAGTGCAAACCTGATTTTAGAGATAACACAACGTACTTGAGAGTGAAGACCGTGTCGAATGTATGTCGTATTGTCAAGTGTGTAAGCGTTAACTGTAGACGTGATAATAAGCGCTTGCATCTATTTGTACGCACATCAACCGTGTATTGTCGTACCTACAGAGCCCATTACTTTAAAAAACAAAGGTCGATGCACTCGCTGCTAACCCGTATAATGTTTTATGCTTTCCATACTAATATGGAACAAATTCCGTTTTGGACGTTGTTATTCAAGCTTATCACGGCAGGTGTGGTTCCAAGATTAACAAAATGAGTAGTCTGTTCTCGTGATACATTTATTTGTTTTGAGATATTCCTGTTTGTAATCAGAGGATGTTCCCGCAGTTTGCAGATCCAACAGACCCTTTGTTGTGTCTGTTTGAGGTCTTTCATATGTGTTTGCACTGCGCACTTGAGTAAACCGAGGCAACGCGTACGATTCAATTGTTCTCGATGCAAGGATCTGCAAAAAACGACTGAATGACCAAGGACGATTGATTATGATAATAGGCACAGTCATAACTGTTTCATTAATTGCTTTATTGTAGGCAATATAAAATAAGTTAAATTATATGTGGTTTCCCTTCTGTTAATATTTTTATGTTGGTAAATTTTGATTAGGTAGGTAGTACTGTACTAATTTACATTACTGAATATTGTACGTTAATACATTTTTATTATTATTAAGCCTTTTCTTCGTTTTCACGTTAATAAATATTATGTTAAATTCCTAGCCAAGTTTCCTATTTTTGCAACGATAAAAATTAATGGTTAACACACAATACGAAATGGAGACGGTTATTCTATAGTGAAAGTAAACAGATTCTCATAGTGCATGGAAAAATGGCCGTCTCTTGCGTTGACATAATCACCCTTTCAATAGGGTGTTTTGATTCCCCGCGGTCTTACGTGCTGATACAGTGAAACCGCTTTGATAAAATCTCGGCCAGACGACGCCGAAATTACGTTTCGCCCCTAACCGCTACTCGTAAAAATTCTTTTGAGATAAGGGCTACTTATTGTAGAGAATTTTAAAGAAGGTGTATTCCAAACGCCCCATATTCACAACAGTTACTTAAAACAAAACACATTACATTTTTGGCGGATGTTCATCTTTAAATTATTAAGTCTTGTTAAAGTGATGTTGAAGTTCATAACTAGTCTAAAATTAAAATGTCCCGTTCGGACATTAAAAAACTGTGATGGAAGTAGCCACTTTCATAAAAGGTTGAAAAAGTATCCACCTCCGGAAGCACTTTGTTAAGGTGGTTGTAAAAATAAAACCCACTCACAGTTCTGTCATATAAAAATATATTTTATATCTAAATATAGATTTTGATTAAGACTTCCGGATGCTTTCGGCTGTCTATGTTTGTCTATAAGACGCGCATTATACGTTAGTAAACAATAACAATGACTTACATCTGTACTTTGCACTACGCTATGCATTTTGGCTCTGATCAATATTATGAATGAGTTTTAGGCAAATTAGTAAGGTTGCGGTTGTGCTAAGCAAGGTTATACCTAGTGTTTTTGTCTAATTTTTTTTTCTATTTCTTGTTTAGGAATAATATAGAACACAACTTAGGCATTACTAAATGATGTCATGAACAATTGTTAACCGATATAATAATTTGTTGTGGAAATAAAACATTAGAGTAGTTAAAATCATTCCGTCTATCATTTGAAAATCTGGTGGTATGTACATACTGAAATGTAAAATAAATACAGTGGACTCCCGGTAATACGGCCCCTGCTAATCCGGCACCCCTTGTAATCCGACATGGTCTCGCGCTTCAACAATGTTAAACAAAAAAAAAAGATGAATATTTTCATGCATCTTAAATTGATTGATTCATAATTTTTGATTATTTTAGTATGTGCATTTATTTGTGCACAATTATTTCCTAATGTAAAGTTAGTGCATATTTTTTGTAAGTTCTATAGCATTAATGATGTTAATTTTATAATAAAACGTATAGCATCTTATCATTGGAATTGTAATTTGTCGGATTACAAGGTAATCTTTTGTAAAAAAATCCGGACTATAGGGGGTCTTCGACAAATTCGATAGCCCGACACTGCCCTGCAAAATGTTTGTCGTATGGAGAGTAAAGGTAAGGAGTGTAATCTAGTATATGCAAATGTGTCCGTCAAAATGTCTTAAATTGGGGGCGCCACATTAGCATCAGCAACATAAATTTTAAAGGAAGCGGAAATCAATAAACGTACTATTAACAGTTCAGGATATAAACTCACTCTAGCTACACGCGTTTTTCATAATAACTCTTTAAGGTTATATTTACTACATTATTTTGTATTTTCAATAAATAACTACTTTAGTCGACAATAATTTTAAATTCATACCATACCCTTTGTCTACACCAGCGCCATTCTGGAAGGTTTTTGAACTGTTATTTACGCTGACCGCTGGACACTTTTTTCGATTTTCTACTATGGGAGATTACATTCCTTACCTTTATTCTCCATAGTTTGTCGGATTACCGGGAGTCCACTGTACTCTGACTCGATCTGATAAAAATCAAAAGACTGTTGCCGATTATTGGAGTTTATTCAGTCCTGCTAGAAATTAAAATTGTAATTTAAGTATAAACGTGACTTGTCTTTTATATTGTAAAATGTTTTATACACGTCCAACATAATAAGAAAACTGCTCAATGATTTTAATGAAAAAAAAATTACGTCAAAAACGTCGTCGTAGTACTCTGAATCGTGAAAGTGGATACGCCAGGCTTAGATTACTCCAGTTCCAGGTATTGACAGTTCACTTGCTCGGCAAAGTTGCTCAATAAACACATATAACATCTGGTACGTACTACTGAAGTTGCTTACACAAACGCAATCGTTGTCGGGACTCGAGTACTCGGAAAACAATAGAATTACCTTCACCCGAAGTGTTTTCATAATTTCCTACATTAGCTTCTCTCAAATGCAACTAAGTACTATGTTGGTTAATGTCATTACTTTGTCAGGTTGAAGTGTCTGGAACTTTTTTGAAGACCTGCGCGTTTTGACTAGTATTTTTTACAGTATACGGTATTGGATAAGATCCTTAGCGAATATTCCTTATCGAGCCAATGTTTAATCCGTACAAGCGTTATCTATATTTGGGTTAAACAAATGTTTGATAATTTCGACACAAACACTTTAGGTGGTCACTACTTGCATAACTTTATGGTATATGTATACGCTGTTGATGCAAGCTATGTAATTAAACTAAGATATTGCAGAAGAGTTTTCAAATATATTTGAAAGTTCCATGATCGATACAAAATATTAATGGAAAAATACTTTTAATGTCTGACATATAAATACAAGGTCTAGTGACAGTGTAGACAAAAATATAAATACATCGATCACTCCTCATAAAGTCATAACATCTCAACAGAGATTTATTATTTTAAACATGTCTTTCGTTCACAGAAAAATATGTTTTGTGAACAAGCGCCTAATAAATTTATGAGTGGAATTGAAGATCTATTACTTTTGTTAAGAATACGAGTATAATGAAACATTACTTAAAAACTCAATATTTACGGCTTCTTTTACTTAGACATGACATTGACGTCTTGACTCTGATTCAGAAGAATGTTAAAATCGATAACTCATTGACGAATGCTGAGGACAACAATAATGCCGTAGATGGAGAATCACTTAATTTTCATTTTTGCGATTTAATCACGTATTGTATTATACGTACATACGCTTTGCAAGGATTTTTGTAGTCGCTTCACTTTTTGAAATCACTTTTAATGTTGGGAAAATAATACATTCTACCTTTCGAATACAATTGGAGAAAAACTGAGAAAGAAAAACTTCATATTCAATATGGAGGAAAAATCGTATTCCTATCGCAAAATTTTTGACTGCTTGTTATATAATTATAACTTAAACAATTATTTTATTCGGGTTAACGACTTAACCCCTCCATTAATTATCCTATATGTATATAGGATTATAAGCTTAATTAAGAGGACCCTTGGTTACCAGTTCTTAGGGTCAGTGTTATGCAATAATAGATGAGTTACATAATGCCTCATAGTAACAAAATGTCTTGGAGTTAGTGTGCGTGTATTCTGCTCTGATTACACACTTGGCACTTGGCAGACGCTTTGGCACTGAAAACACGGACTGACTATAAATACTTGGATGTTTGTGGTAAAATTAGTTAAAAATTGCAGGTATTTTTGACTACAACAAATTTTATCTGAAGTGTTTGCTGCAATTTTTCTACACCCTATCAAGTTTAATTCGTTAACAAAGCTATGAAGGAGACGATAATGTTGTTTCCTTTCCGATGCCAAAGAATATTTTTCCAAACTGGTTTCCATCAAAACTTCAGTGAATGAATGTAATTGCTCGTTACGAGTTAATATGCATGTTTCCGCTGTCTGCGTTAGATTGCGTTTTTAATTAGTACAGACGCGTATGTTCGTCGGCACCACTTTTAGATGTGGTGGCGGTGTTCTGGCCATCTGGCTCTCATAGATCCATTCAGCTCATGATGTGAAATAAGCGGTGAAAGAAAAAATAAACTTTTACTATTATATAAGCCTGTAATCATACTTAATGAATGAGGCACCCTACCTCACTAAGTTATAAAAAATACAGTTAACATGGATAAACTAAACGCAATAAAGGCTTCACACATAGTAACATATATTTACATAGTTTAACATAAGCTCATCGCCAACCCTGCCAACCCGCACTAGGCCAGCGTGGTGGACTAAGGCCTAAACCCTCTCAATGGTAGAGGAGGCCCGTGCCCAGCAGTGGGACGTATATGGGCTGATGATGATGATGATGATGATGAAGCTCATCGCTGCAATAATATGAAATATGTATAATATTGACATACTACACAAGGTAGTGATAATGCATATTCAACGATTAAAAACAGCTAAATTTTCATATTTAATTGCTAAGTGGATTGTCGGGGGTCTTAATTAAAAAACCTTAAAATCTTACTGTGATCTTGTTTACCCCAATTAAAATTATGTTTAAACATGCATGCATGTTAGCATTCATTTAACATTGAATCGACATGATGTACATATTTTCCTTCAAATATTTTTTTTCCTGTAGCAAGTTTGTTTGCATATAACGCATTAAACTCAAAGAAAAAACTAAACTCATGCAGAGTTTAAATTTTAGTTTGTGAGTTTTGTGAGCAATATACTTTGATATTTTTTCCACCAGAGAATAAGACATTGATTTATGAAGCTTATTCTGTGTTATTGTTTACAGATGCATTATTTCCCCCACATCACCTATTTTCGGTAACAATGTTTGTTCATGTCAATAGATTGTTTGCAGTGATACGATATTGGATACTGTTGATGGTGTACGCCCCGGGGTGATCTGTCACTGGCAGCAAACTAAGTTCGCGATCGCCGGAAATTAATATTGTGGGCGAGCGCACCCCATTTTCATTTTCTATATTTGTCGTTGTGGTAAATTTGATCGCTGTACTCCGCTTTTTTATCTGATTTCTCATATTATAGTATCAATTGATGTCTTGTAAAATATAAGCTTTACCATTTCAATACATATGTAGGGATAGTATATTTTTTTAAACTCATCTATGAAACTCATCTTTGCCGCGTTTTGTGGAATTACATTCAGAGTAAACCAGACCCAGTCAAATATTTATAGTTTAAAAAATACATATCGGCATATTCATATAACCCGCAGACGTTGTTTTAGACGTTGTTGTTATAATAGTGTTGACTTATGAGATATATATCTGATGTTCCACTTTGACCACACTTCATTTACTTTTATTTGCTCGAGCAGTTACTGCTTTGTCAATATTAACCAATTAGTTAATATATAGGTTCGCTGTGCTGTTCGACCCTCTTTTTTTTATTTTACAAAGTAATCTTGTAGTAAAACGTATGCTGCATTATTGAGTATTCTCCTGTCACGCTGTATGAATATGTGATGGGCTGCCGAGCTAGGGTGTTGCAGTTGACGTGTAGGTCAGCAACAATAGGGTAAACTATAAATAAAATGTAAAAATTTAGTCATCGTGTCATGACCGAGAGAACACCGCGTGCCGAGCCGTGCCGCCGTCACGAGCCGGTGTACAACATTTCGCGCCACAAATTCCGCGGCGTTGATTGGTTTACGCGAATGGCGTGATGCGCAAGGCTGGCGCGCGCGTGTTGTATAATGTGTTATTACGCCAGTGCTGCCACCTTGCCTCATGCTGTCTGCTGGTGACGTCGACAGACCGTTCAATCGTGCCATGCCACGAAATGAAACGCCCACAAACTTTGAAGGTTACCGCTTTTATCGTGATGATTAAGCAGTGATTGTAAATAGCAAACAGCCACTAATGGTATCTTGCTAGCGCAAACTGATTAATTTATTTTATCTAATGCAGCACTTTTAAAAATATTTTATTTTATTTATATACTGAAATAATTATTTAGTACCTGTCAGCTTTCTTGCAGAAAACTTTCCCTTCATCAATTTTTCAGTAAAACATTCCTATGTGCGTAAGCAAATGTTTATCTAAAATTAGAGCTTCTTAAATTTCAAAGCCCGCCTCCGCTGGACTTTGTACTTTAGTAACCACATTTAAAGTTTTTTCAAGAACCGAGTTCACTTTGGTGGTTTAGTGGATCACGTATGATATGATGCTCGTTTGATGTATCTTTATGATTTCCTTTAAAAGGATTTTTTACTGGTTGGACCTAAAGTAAAGTTTAGGTACTTAATGTTAGAAAATCCCAAACAAGAACTAGTAGGTTTTCTTCAATATTTTGTAAAAGGTATCCCTTTGTATGCAACGTAACGGATGCATTGGATTGGCTTCGGGTTAATTCATAGTAAATTCCGGTATCCTGTGTATTCTGTATAAAATAATGTTATTATAATTTTTTCTTTTATATAATACATTAATGTCGACAACACTTTTTTTACCTTAATACACAGAAAATTTAGCATGGTTTTAGTTTTATTGGAAAAACAATAAAGTTGTTATCTCGGTGCTGCTAATGGCATTGTGGATGGATAGTGAGCGGTGTAGCTATTATATTTATCATTTTTTTCCTTTCACTGCTAATAAAAGCTTTATATGGTGGAAGTGTTTTTAGCCTACGTGCATTACGAGGCCTATAGAGTATAGACATCGATTTTGTACATTGATACGTGGAGTGGAAGGAATGCAATAATAGTTTTAATTGTCCCCTACTAAATTATTATCAAAATTATTTTTGTACTGACACCTCTTCTATATAAAATTCAGTTTCGACGCTCGGTCAGTACTATTTTATCAATTCAGTCACGAATATTTGCCTTTCTAATAAATATAACAATTTCTAACGTAACCATTGCGATTCAGATAAATGTTGAAAGTTTATGAATCCCTTGGATAAGAACATTAAACAAATGTAGTTGCGAGTTTACAGATACCTATAGAGCGACAATCGTACTGTTGTCTAGGCACTAAATTGCAAATTATCTCTTCGATTGTGAATTCGTCCGTGAAGTGACCGCAATATATTGCGTCATAACGGTATTGCATATTAAAATACAGCGATCGGAATCATTTTTTCATAATTTCCGATGTCATTGAATATTTTTACGGGATGAAGAAACATCGACTAAATATTTTTCTTCATCGTGTTATCTTGCGAGCTCGAGGCTTGTTCACGGTCTACTGAACAACGGTTCAACGTTTTCTCACGTAAGAAAGCGAGCCATGATTCCTATTCAGAATTGCGTATGCAGTTTGACTATAATTAAACAATATGAAAAGTTTTCTTCAATAGTTATTATGTGTAAGATTGGGTCCAAAAAGCATGATATAGGTGTTGAGTTTGTACTCTAGACGAAAACAAAGCAAAGAGCTAACTTTTAAAATTATGTAGCAAACACTAGGAAATCAGCGCACATGAGAGTTTTCCGTAAGAATTTGAAACGTGTTTCAAGTAATGCATTTATTCTTGGCCTACGTCACGGGGTCTATCTCCACGCAAAATTAGAAGAGTATAATATAAAAATAGTGTCCCAAGTTTCTAAATTAATTTGTTTCTCTTCTCGTGGAAGTCGTCACAATCTGACATCAAGATGAATTACTGTGAACAGCTTTGATTAATTGTTTGTATGCAAAGACAGAAATACGTATTGCTCAGCTGAGTTAGTTGGTATTTGTGAGAAAGCCACGTTTATTGTAGAATTAGCAACATTATATCTTATTAGATTTATGTCTAATTAACGATGTTTATGTCTAGTTACTTGACAGTAATATTAATCAGCATAATGGATAATGACTCATTGATTAACAAAGCTAGTTAAAGAGGCTAGGTCCGGCTAGGATTACCTAATAGATGGTTGCAAGATAGGCACGTCCGTCCCAGCCCACATTAGTTTGCCAAATTGACGGAATCCACGCAATTCGTGACGTTCAAATTTTTTTTGTGAGGTTGTCGTCACTTTTAGAATTGTCGATATAAATATTTCACAATATTTCTAAATGTGTCTTTTGTATGTACCTAATTAGTTGTATTCAAATATAAAAGTCAATAATATATAACCACCTCTAAGAAATCTGATCTAGTATCTAATCCATGATTTTATTGGTGATTCAATACGTTTCTAAAATAGTTAATTAATTAATTAATCGTATTAGAATATTGCGAAAACGACTGTTGATAATTTTATTAGATTTGTAATGAAACACATATCGGACTCGATAAAATTCAGCTGTTTAGTGATTTCTGTTTGAAAACATGTGTGTTGTCACGTGGAACATTGGGTTATCATCGCAATCAGTACCAGATAGATTGTATTCCAAACTTTATATCAAATATCTACTGTGTGAGGAACGAAGGTGGCTACTGTTCATGTAGGGTTGTTACATAAAACGCTAAATCGACTAAAATAACAAAAGCACTTAAAACGTAGACAGAATAAACGTTGGGGCTTTAACAAATAAAGCGTGGTGCGAACAATAGGGGCACCAGTAATAAAAGAATGATTTATTGTAGTGTCAAAATGATACGTCGAAACTTTTGTGGGGAACGCTTTTTATACGTGCCACAATTTTATATTTAATCAAGCGTATGAATGTTCTGAACTCGATTCTGAGCTAGCCAGCTGGTGCGCTGGCTAACCAACGGTACTTAATAAATTCAAACATAAGTCTCACGTCAAATTGTATTTAGAACTATAATAACATTAACACAGCAGTTCGTCGTGTTTAATGCTGCAGCGTTTTTTCATTACAATATCAAGATGTTTAAAATAGAATAAGAGGTCTCTGCGGGCGTCGACCGTTGCTATTATTAGGGATATTTCAGCCATATGCTAACCGTAAAAAATAGATTTTTGGCGATATATGTATGTTGTTGAGTGTATTTAAGAGATAATGCTGTTTATCGGACAGTGCCAAGTGTATTTTGCACACGTTTGCAGACCACACCTTGCCGCCGTCAAACGGTCGTGTCAATATTTACTGATATATCTGTTGCAAATTTGTTTACTCTAAGTACGGACTTGGCAACGGAACTTACAGGTCCTTAAGGTTTAATCGTACTTTACCCTTTAAGAATACTGTGCTCCTATTTTTCTTCTTCTTCCGGGCCTTTGCAGGCAAATAGCCTATTGGGATTTTGAGGTCGGCGGTACGATCCCATATCGGAACCAATGTTTGGACAAATGTATTTGTTCGCAAATATTGGTTTTGTGTCTGTCTCTAGCAGGGCCATTAAGTTGCAATGCAATGCAAAGCAAAAAAAACTAAATGTATAAAATTCACAATGCCCAATGTTAAACAATTAAAAACCACTGTACAAATAAACGGCGAAGAACTGGATCCTGTTGCGTCAACCACATTTCTGGGCATTACGGTGGACGCAAAACTCCAGTGGGGACCGCACATTCAACAATTGGCAAGTAAATTGAGTTCAGCGGCTTATGCAGTAAAGAAGATCAGACGTCTGACTGACGAAGAAACGGCAAGAATGGTTTACTTTAGCTATTTCCATAGCCTTATGTCCTATGGTATTCTTTTGTGGGGAGCAGCTGCGGACATTAATACTAGTTTTGTTTTGCAAAAAAGAGCCATTAGGGCTATTTATCATTTAGGTCCCAGGGCTTCACTTAGGGAAAAATTTAAGGAAATAAATATTCTTACCGTTACTTGTCAGTTTATATACGCAAACCTCATGTACGTCCAAAAAAATATTGGTCAATTTCATAAAATTTGTGATGTTCATAATAAAAATACTAGGAGCAAATGTAATCTTGTACAACACGTAACTCGTCTCCGGAAAATTAATAACTCTTTTAAAGGGCAATGTATACGCTTCTATAACAAACTTCCGAAGGGTATTAGGGAGCTTCCTTTGAAAAAGTTTAAAGAATCGATTAAAGAAAAACTATGTAAAAAAGCTTATTATAAAATGTCAGATTATATTGAGGATAATAAGCCCTGGGAGTAAGTAAACTGATCGGAGGTTGCTGCAATTTGTATCGTTATGACATGTATGAGGTTAAATTAAATATAATAAATAAAAATGTAATTATAATTAAAAATTATCATATAAAAAAATGACATTTCGTGTTGCTGAGGGAGTTTCTTGCCGTTTCTTCTCCACAGCGATAACACGTTTCGAAGCGGCAATAGTTTAAAAAAAAACTTACTTGACGATTCAAAAGCACTTGTAAAAGTCTATTTGAATAAAGGTGATTTTGACTTTTACTTCTTTTTAACGTCTTATAGCAATGCGAGTTATTTAGGAAATACTTTTGCAATATCTGATCAATGATTGTTGAGATTATAAATGTATTGTGAATATAATAATTACAATGCGTATATTGCTATTGACGTAGTGAAAGAGACTTCCAGTGTGTAGGCCAAGTTCCGGCTGTTTACGTGTGTCGGCGAATGCGGCCACTCACCTTCACAAGGCCAATTTAAACAGTTTTATGTTCTGAACAGCTTGTTTTTTTCGCCAAGTTAATTGTATGGTAGACTGACACGAGCATAACATTTTGATAGCATCTATGTTCTTAAAAGCGGAAAGTTTTGATGCCCTTTTTGCACAGTAGGTTACAGGCTGGCTGTTAAACGATAGATCTGGGTATTACTTGGGTTGTTTTTGCATAATAAAAACAAAAAAACTCGTCTTATACCTCCTTGTGAGATCATAGCTGTATGTATGTTTTTGACGTCATTTCAGCATATTATCCAGCGTAGCGTCTCTACTAGAGGATTCGATCCCGAGATCCCGGATCCCGGGATTGTCGGTATTTATATATTTTTTAAATAAGTCAATAAAAATGTGCGTGAAATGAAATGCACTTATCTTGATTTAACGTTTTGACAGCCATCTTATTTACACAGTTGATTTCATTTATTTTAGATAACGAACGGTACCGGATTATGTCTTATTATTATTATAAAGTATGCGTAAAATTATAATAAGAAATGAATCTCTTTGAGGCTAGTTCCACACGAGGTTATAATTTGGAGAAGACTTATTTTTTTATTGACGACTCTTAAACTTCTATCGAGCCTGAACGCACTTTTCAGCCTCCTATATTTGTGCAACAAATTGAGAAGTAAGCTTGCAGATGAGACGTTGGATGCGTTGTTATTCCTTAGATTTTATTTTCGTGGTTTAAATAAGTAATTTATAAAGTTTCTGATCGATTTAATTTAAAAATATGAGTTACATACCTTTAAACTTTGAACTTTTTAGCAGATAGTTTTTTTTAGTTGATCTAAACGAGTCTAAAGAATTTGATTTTTTGAAGTTTATTAGTTTCATAAATTATTTACAAAAGTGCCTAGATTGTTTATTTTATAAGAAGAAAGTATAATTTTGTATAAACGCTTAAAAAAAATAATTAAAACTTAAATATTCTATGTCCTCACAAAACTATAGTAAAAGAAAAAAAAAAGATATTTTTTACTGTCTTGTTACCACTTTCCTTTACTAAAACAATCACGGGACTTTCCCGGGATTAACTGTAGATAGTCCCGATATCCCGGGATTAGAAAAATCGACCGGGATCGAATCCTCACGTCTCTACATAACAGAATTCCAAAATGTAATCTAGATGATTCGTGTCATTGCGACGAATATTGACGTTATACATTTTATTCAATGGATTAGTAGTTGACGTGAGCGTTATATTTTCATTGGAAATTCCGGTCATGCCCGCACATACATTACCGTTCCGATTGTCAGTTGGTGCATGACGAAGCAACGCAACCCACGTGCGGACGACGCATGCGCATCTTCCTACGTGCCTTAAAAAACTGTGAATGCATATGTACCAACTAGCTTTTGCTTGCGGCTATGCTCGCCTTAATGTTGGTAAAAGAATATTCTCTGAAACAAAACAATACTCATGAAATTTGTGATCATTATAGATTAGGCGGGAAAGCGAATCATAATAAAGCCACATTTACACTTGTACATTAAATTAAATACAAATTGTATATATTCGCCTACCAGGTTTTTATTTCTAATATCCACGTTTCGTTAGCCAATATTTCCCAGTAATAGTAGTTAACGAGCCTATTGACGTTTTTCGGGTAAATTTGTAGACCCTGTACTGTTATTAGATTAGAACCAACAAGGAAGTGAGATAAAAGTTACGTTAACACCTCGTAATTGTAGTAGCATGATTTCAAAACGGATTATAAAGGTTTTAGGTTTGATTCCAAGGTCAGGTAACCATTCAATGCAAATTAAATAACAGGTTTTACTCGATTTGGGTATTTCTCAGAATGGCGGACGTGTCATTTTGTAACATGCATTCAAATCATAAGTGACCCAAGAAGACCCAACTTAAAAGGTTATTGTATAAAAAACAAAAGAGGTACGTTTTCGACAGTTTCTTGTTGGGAGGTAGCAAACAAGGCAAGGTAAAAGTATACCAATACCGTTTGGTTAATAAATTTGAAATCAGTCTAAATTTGGAGTACATTCATTGTACTTACCATCAGGTGACAGTAAGAGAACTTCCGTATCCTTATTGAAAAGAAATATACAGTGGCGCAGTTGGCTAGACACCAGCTTGCGAAACGAGAGGCCGCGGGTTCGATCCCCGCACCGAGACAAAAATGTTTGTGTGATCCACAAATATTTGTTTCGGGTCTGGGTGTTTGTGAGACCGAAAAGTCTCTCGTAGTTTCTGATACCAACGACACAAGACTCGTATCTTAATGTGGGGTCAGAACTATGTATGTGAGTTATAGGTGTATTTATTATTATTATATATTATAATATATACGGCTTTAGAACGTTAAAAGAAAAAACCGAAAGCTCTGTTGTGGAATTGGGCTTTAGACTTCAAATCTGTTTTTAACTCCTGTCGAGTGTGCTTACACACCTATATAGTCTAAACTCTAAAGTTACTACGGCGTGACTACCTAATAGGCATTAGCAACAATTGATTTATTGAATTGGCAGGTTTTAGGAACAGATAGTGTTGGCTAGTATAGCTTTGAAAGGATCATTGTTCCATTAGCGCAAAGATAGAGCCGTGATAAGAAATATTTCACCGACCATTTAGATACGAACAATACTGGTTGCTCAGCAAGGATTTATTATCACAGTTTGTAATTGTAAACTTACATTTTAATCTGTTGTCTATGTTAGTTGTGCTAACGTTTATAACGGTTAGACCTCACCGACCTGTATACTAGGCTTCGATTAAAGCAGTAAGTTTTTTTTTATAGCTACAAAAACAAAAGCTACTGTGGGTGCAAAAAACGAAGTATAAATTAACATTAGCAACAGGCTAATTTAGATTTCACGTTCATGTCTCTCTGACATCGCGTCATACGTAAATCATTGTGATATTATTTACACTACCGACAAAAAGTTTGGAAGCACTTTTAATACTCTCAATTACTTTAGTAATAATATAAGATATAGTATTACTTAATTAAGAATGATTAGGTACTTAATTAAAACAACAATTAAACTATGAAACAAAACCATATTCTTATTACTAATATAATATTATATTTTATTACAACATCGATAAAATTTGTTATTATCAATTTGCTATTTGTTTTACAAAAATTATAGGTGCTTCCAAACTTTTTGTCGGTAGTGTATATAGTAAAAAATATACAGGTTTATTTTAAATCTATTGTTAAGAGCAACCATTTCTATTAAATACAATGTTGAGATAAGTTGAAAATATGTATGTTCATGTATAGATTTTTTTGTTATAAAATCGTCAATACATCATGTTTTCACAACGGAAACTCTAAAGCTAAGCCAATTGTCTTACTTCCTATGACACAGTGCAATCATGTTGTGATTTAACCAATAATACAACATACGAGTAAGCCATAAGGAATTTATTGTCATGGTTCGTCGTGACCTACCCATGAAGTCTTTACACACGCTTCTTGGCAGATGATGTTCCCAAGCGGACACTTAACCGATTACTGACCGCACCTAATGAGTTATAACCGCAGCCCTGGCATTCAATATAATGTCATAACAAGACCATCTATAATTGTAAATTGTTAAGCTCCGCGCACAGTAAAATGCTCCGTATAGTTTCGCGGTACTATTGTCGGCGTTAGTACATCCTAAGTATAATCTCAAAAATAATGAAACCTGGGTGTTCTCTATACGCAGACTGCTACTCAGTTTGATAAATGTACAGTAGTCAAGATAGAGTAATTAATTATGCACTTATATTTTTATTTACTGCATTAACAGACAAGGAGCGCAGGGTTGCAGAAATTGTTGATAAGCGGTCACTTCTGCTCATGGTCTTTGATAATTCCAGGGACACAGCCAAAGCTCTGTGCTAGTGAATAATTAAGGCTCATTTATATTAACCAATGTAACTTGTTAGTCGACATAATTATGCTAGCCTACCCAAATATTGTCTTATACTAGTTAATCCTGGTACATATTTGACTGTGTTAGTATGGCAGGTTTTACGTCTTCTATTCCATTTCAAATTTATAAACTGTGATATACTGTCATTAAATTATTTAGGAACAATCTTTGCCATTTCCTTATAATAATGTTTAATATCCTAGCATATCTAAACCTTTCGTTGGTGCACCATCTACATTTGTAAAAAAGGTTGTTACGTCTAAAGGACACGTGCCCCTTATCGAAGGTATTTATGCAGCTGATGTTTTATCATGCTCCGTGGTCCGTCTTAGCGTTTTACTTTTATTGTTATTTAATAGGCTCCTCAAGGTAGTGTGTCTTTTTATGAATACAGGAACGTCATTTGTATATATATTTGTGAAATAAACAGAGGTATATTTTACATAAATTATCTTTATTTATTAGAGCCTATTGTGTCTCACTGTTTGACAAAAACCTCACTTTTATTGAATATCTGTTTATATTTATATATTTTTTAATTTGTTCTTTTTTTCTTCTTTCGTAGGTGTGTTACGCGATGTCGAAAATGAATTTGACATCGGTGACGACAAGGCCGGTTTCCTACAAACAGTGTTTGTTGTCGCGTACATGGTGTTCGCTCCGATATTTGGCTACCTCGGAGATAGACACTCGAGACGAATCATAATGGCGTTTGGAGTCGCACTATGGAGTTTTACAACATTCTTTGGTTCGTTCTTAAAGGTGAGTGACATGTTATACTTTTAAATGGTTGGGTTATGTGCGGACTCTAGAAGAAAAGTAATGATCCTTGCACACATTATATTTTTCGGTTGCCTTCTGAATAAGTGGTTTATTTTTGTGATGACACGTGATACCACGTAAGCTTATATTATGTAACTAACATTAAAGTGCTGATGTATTTAGAAGTTTTTCGAAACTGTATCTTATTTTATAAGCTCTTTTATATATTTTCTTCAAGATTAGCAGAAGCATTTGTGTTTAATATATAATAGGGTTTGTTATTTATTTAGGTAAGAGAAAATTAACGTGTGATGTTTTTTGTTTATCTATTTTATAATTTTGCCTCGTGGTCTCGCAGTACAAGTATGTGCCGTGTGATCTAGAGGTCCTGGGTTCGATTCCCGGGTTGGGCAAAGTGTTATTGGGTTTTTCCATTAGGAAATTCTCAGTAACAGCACGGAGTCTGGAATTGTGCCCGAAAAACGGCAATAGGCTCGCCCCCTATTACGTGGGACTGATACATACCTGGCGAAATGTGGGTGCAGAAATGCACCTCTGCCTACCCCTTCGGGGAATACAGGCGTGAGTTTATGTATGTATGTATGTACATTTGATAATGCCTCATTAAGAATGAAGAAGGTTATTTTATAGACTTTAATGTATCTCAGAGTTCTCTACTTTCATTTCGATTATATTTATGTGAGAAATTAAGCGAGCAAGGTTATAATTTATATGAAGTATGGTTAATAATAAAATAATAATTAATTATTATTTCCTATTTCCTTGTAAAATACCCCAGCGTAAAGTACCACGTGCAATTAATAATTGTATTAAATGTAAATAGATTTGTTGTTCAAAATCTTGTGATCAATATTTACGAATAAAAATATACTGATGTTTGGAAAGTTCATCAAAACATATATTTTTTTAATTAAACGTTCGTTTTTATAAAAATATCTAGAGATTAATCTACCCCAAACACATTTATTTCCATTTCCAATGTGTAATATGATTGGTTTGCCATACCTACCAATTTTTGTCCCCAATTTCAATCGCTTCCGATTTTATTATCAAAACAAAATGTTTTCTATTTTGGGACACAGACAAATTTTGGAAAAGGTTCTAGGGCCCCATAGAACCTCTATTTTCATCAAAATCCATATAAATCGATAGAGCCGCTTAAAGTGAAAATTATTAACTTTCTAATATGAACATTTTTGAAGTTAAAACTACAAACAGGTATTGGGGATACTCAAAATTTTTGTTTTTTAATAATCGTGAATACAACATGTAATTGTTATTTTCCAGCATTTCGGTTGGTTTGCCGTGTTCCGCGGACTGGTGGGCATCGGGGAAGCTTCTTATTCCACGATAGCGCCCACCATTATCAGTGATTTGTTCGTCGGCAACATACGGTCCAAGATGTTGGCGTTCTTCTATTTCGCTATACCAGTAGGAAGGTAATGAACTTTCATATGTATATTTTGGCTCTACAGTTCGATAAAAGCAGTGTAGGTCGCTCAGAACTAGGTGGACCATCGATCTTTTTAATGTGGACGGCTTGGCATAAATGAGAATTTTGGCGTGTATTTGGTAAAGTCATGTTCCAGCAATGTACGATCTGATTGTTATAGATTTTTTTTTTAAGAATTATCACCCATTTTTACAGTTATAGAAGACAATGTCTTCAAGACATACGTACCTGGGAGTTGTAAAGGTTAACCGGTCGCAATCTGTTTGTATTTTAAGCATCATAAAAAACGGTCAAAATATTAAGTTCGTATTAAATATGTGTTAGTGTTAAAAATATCCATTTCGCTTTAGCATTTCCGATTTTTTATCCATGCAAACGTAGACTTGTTATTTGCATATTTAATCTATGTGAGCGTCGGACAGCTAATATGAATGAATGTAGTTATGTAATGATCTTGTAATTTATGTGGGATATATTTAAATGTGATGTAATTTACCAAAAGTAAGATGTTAATCTACAATAAACGTAAAGATTTTATGTATAACTGTTTGTGTGTCTCTTTTCTCAATCTGGCATCGACGGGTTATTAGGCTCGCATTTATAACAAATATATTTTTATTACGTAGATCAAAATTAAGGATACGTTTTATACCGGAAAAGTGCAATGGTTCCTGTACGTTGTGGAATTATCCAAAAACTAAATGAAGAATGTAATCATTGTTTCTATTATTGCGTAATGGTATTTTAATAAGTGATATTAAAGCCCATTTTTTAAAATGATTAAGCCTAAAGGCTTTTATGAGAAATTTGAGGGAGCCACGAGGTTTTATAAAAAAAGGCAACATAAAATAATATGAGATTAAAAAAATATATTAAACAAACTTAAATTTTAAACTTTAACTAACCTAACCTTAAGAATAAATAAATAAATACTAAAGCCCCACACATGGATCAGACCCCACACGGAGATACAAGTCATGTATCGTGGGTATCAGAAACTACGTGAGACTTTACGGTCTCACAAACAAGTCTCACTGACAAACGTTTGCAAATCATACCTACATTTGTTTCGTTGCGAAGATAGAATAAGATAAAATAGAAGTTAACAAGTGCCAATTTTATTAGTACATTACCATTTGTATACATTTTAAATTTGGTCAATGAATAAGCTTGCATCTCGATGCATTCATGATTCATGACAGCTATACGCTTTCATTTAACGAAGTTAGATTTTGAAGGACGTAAATAGGTTTATTTAACAATTCGCAATGTTCAATTGATGTGACTTTCATTCAAACTGCAATGTTGAATCAATATGAATGTGATGTTCAATAAAAAACCGATACGCGCATATCTTCTAGTCGCGTTTGTGAATTATTCTCATTGGCTTCCATGGCAAAAACTGAACTAAACTGGTTCTCTCAAGCCCGACCAACCTTCAACTAATGCAATGTTAGGCAAAAATTAATTTATCGATTATATGAAATCATTAGGTTAGCCAAGTTTTTAAATGTTTCGTAAATTTTATGTCGTAAATGTTTTTATACGAAACAAATGCACGTAGTTGGGATTTTATTAATTTGTTATTGGTGTTATGGGTTTATAAAGGCCTTGAATAATCATTCGATCATTTTATACCGAAGTGTAGTTACATTGTGGTACGATATATCAAACGTTTCAATATTCGATTTAATTATAAAATTAATTAGGCGGAAATTAGTTATCACACCAAATTATTCACATAGCTCATTGTATACGCTCATTTCAGAAAATAATTAAAACGATGTCTGTTAATATCTAAAACAAACAGAAAGACTTGGAAAATTTTCCCTGAAGTCCAACAATATTGCAACTAAGTATAGTTTTATTTATAAAGTGTTGACATGTGTTACTAGGCGGGCTTGTTGCGCCGTTTCTTAACCACAATCACAAGAAATTCCTTACTGGTGACTGTCTTAACCGACAATTCATATCTAATTGGAACAGAGAAAGAAACTACATAAAAAAAATTAAGTCTAAAATATGAACGTCTGCTGTTTACCGGCCAATAGGCCATGCCCCGTGCTGCTATTGACAATCGGAAAAATCCAACAAGACTGCCCGACCATTAAATACTTCATCGCACGCGGAGGTTTATGCTGCAGTCATTATTATTACATGACTCCAATTATTAAGAAAACTGTTATAAAATGAATTATAAATTGTTAGCTTTTGCTCGTGTTAATAAATATATCGTAATTACGGCCTCCGCGCATCAACCGGACATGTTACAACTGTCTTCAAGTTCCCATTTATATTGAAGCCCAAAATTCACTAAAATCGATTCAGCGGTTGAGGCGTGTAAGTGTAAACAAATTTAATTTCGTGTTAATAATATTGGCTATAACCAGCACTAGGCCAGCGTGGTGGACTAAGGCCTAAACCCTCTCAGCTGTAGAGGAGGCCCGTGCCCAGCAGTGGGACGTATATGGGCTGATGATGAATATTGGCTATTATGTCGTAAGTCAATGTTTGTAGTATAAAATAACACACGGAATAAGGTAATTAATTCAGTTTCAACTATTTCCCGCATCATACGATTTCTATTTTATCCTATTATGATATAATGAACGTGGTGTGACATATAATATGTACCTACTATACAATCATATCACGCCACTAAAGGAAGTATGCTATTGATATCTGAATAATATACCTCAGTAATAGACTAAAATAGATGAATAGCATTTAATGATAGACAGGAAAAGGTGTTTTTGCACAAATTGACAGTTGGCTAAGCACCAGCTTGCAAAACGAGAGGCCGCGGGTTCGATCCTTGCACCGAGACAAAAGTTTGTGTGATTCACAAATATTTGTTTTGGGTTTAGGTGCTTGTGAGACTGAAAAGTCTCTCGTAGTTTCTGATACCCTCGACACTTGATCTTAGTGCTGGGTCAGAACTATGTATATGGCAGATGTGTGCATTTATTTATAATCATCACGCATAATTTTGACACTATTTTAAGGTGTCAGTATGGTTCAAAAGAACTTACCATCAAACTTTCCATTATTATTTGCTATGGATGAATTTATTTTGAAATTTTTTCCCGAAGTTGTGTGGTAAAATGAATGAGATTTGAAAATAAACTATGTTTTTATTTCCAGTGGTTTGGGTTACATAGTGGGGTCAGTGGCCGGCGCTGCGGCTGGTAATTGGCGATGGGGTCTCCGTGTGACCCCCTTCCTCGGGGCGGTGGCCGTCGCTCTCATAGCGTTGGTCATGGAGGACCCCGAGCGAGGGCAGGCCGAAGAGAGCCACATGAAGCCTACGTCCTACAGAGACGATCTACGCGCACTTGTTAGAAAGTAAGTATTATTTTTCTATTGTCTCGTCGAATTACTAGAAAATATAGAAAACAAAACATTACAACAATATTCCATGTTTTAAATACAGCTTTCTTATAGCTTTTAATGGAGAAATTTCATCAGTATCTCATTAGTATCTCACTCATTAGTATCTCAAAAAAATCTATTTCAATTTTTCATTTTAATGTTTCATTTTTATAGCCATGTTTCCTTAATTTAAATTATCAGATAATAAAATTGTATTGTTGCTATGCACAAATTGCATTATCGTAGTACCACTAATTTAATAAAATAAACCAATTATTTGTGTGATCCGTAAATATTTGGTTCGGGTCTTTGGGTTTGTGAGACCGAAAAAGTCTCTCGTAGTGTCCGATCCACGACACAAGACTTGTATTTTAATGTGCGGTCAGAACTATGTATATGAACTGTTGGGTGTATTTATTTATGTACCCAAATTGTATAAAGTTACCAGGGCATAATGAATACGTGGATGTGTTCCAGTCCATCGTTCATGCTGTCGACGCTCGCGTTCACGTGCGTAGCGTTCGTGACCGGCGCGCTCGCGTGGTGGGGGCCGCAGTTCATATACCTGGGCCTCACCTTGCAGCCCGGCGTCGACATCACCCTGGAGAGGTAATTTATCATCATCATCAGCCCATATACGTCCCACTGCTGGGCACGGGCCTCCTCTACAACTGAGAGGGTTTAGGCCTTAGTCCACCACGCTGGCCTAGTGCGGGTTGGCGGACTACATACCTAAGAAATTCCTAAGAACTTTTAGGTGTGCAGGTTTCAGAGGTAATTAAACCACAAATATACAGGGGAGTGGCATACATATGACTTTCAAGATGAAGGTGTATATCTACCCTCGTTTTTCTGTGTATGTCTCACGTAACAGGGGTGACCAGGCTGTCTTTTTAGGGCATATTTCTTTACTCCGGCTGCTTCTAAAAATTACAGAATAGATAAAAGTAAATAGAGGTATGATAATTTGTTAAAATGCCCAACCGTAACGTAGACTTATATGGGACTAGCTTTTGCTCGCGACTCCGTCCGCGTAGACTACATGGTTGGGTTCAGAAAGAAAATAATTTGTAGTCTATTTTACTCCACAGAGTCCCATTTATGTCCATACCAAAAAGCATTCAAATCGGTCAAATAGACGTGAAACGTGTGCCGCCGCGCACCGGCCGGCCGGCGCCTTGTACGTCATTGCGCGCTTTATCATTTTTTCGCTGCGGTGTTATTTTAAAACTGCGATATCTTCTAAGATACTCATTGAAATCAAATGATGTAAAGGGCAAATTTCTTTTAAATTAAATACTTGTGATGAATAACGTATTTATTTGGATAAGGATTAATATCGTATTTATGAAAACACCATTTACAAATAATGGTTTATTTCAGAACAAATTTGGTTAGCATAAAAAAGGTTATAGTGAGCCAACCTTAAAAGATAGACATATGCTGTCGAGGACTTTTTTTTAGAACTTTTAAAGGGGAACAATTCTGTCATACATTATTTTAGCGAAACTTTAACCGTTTCCGCAGCGCACGCAGCGGAAGTTCTCAAAAGGAAAAAAATCCCCCGATTTTGAAACATAATTTATTGTTGCTCCGCTCCTATTAGTCGTAGCGTGATGTTATATAGCCTATAGCCTTCCTCGATAAATGGGCTTTCTAACACTGAAAGAATTTTTTAAATCGGACCAGTAGTTCCTGAGATTAGCGCGTTCAACCAAACAAACAAACAAACAAACAAACAAACAAACAAACAAACAAACTAACTCTTCAGCTTTATATATTAGTATAGATATTTTTTTTAAATTTTATTTCAATTATATTGTACACAACATTACAATGTCTAAATTGTAAATTGTGTTAAACAAACCTATTGAAAAATACACAAACATAAAACAAGTATTGGCAAACACCCCCCCACCCTCGCCCTTCCAATGTTAAAATATTAACCTCATTTTCCAAACCATTTCCATCTCGTTTTTACATAGAATGATTTTTATTAAGGCAATACTTGTATATAAAACATAATCTGCTCTTTGACGTGGCTAGTTAGTGTATGGAATCTAAGTTTTCTTTGTATGTTTAATGTATTTCTATCAAGTGCATTCTATATTCGATAAGATAAACTCATATAGATAGTAAGGACTGGTTCATTTTTGTCTTGGAATTTTTGTATTCAATACAATGGTATCTTAATATACGGAGGTAAAAAGATAATAAATTTTGCTTTAAACCACAAACAAAATGAATTATTCCAAATAATATATTATACAAAAGAAGTTTGTCCTTCGAAGATGAGTCACCATAAAGACAGTGAGTCATGACAATTTTGCCGGCCGTGGCGCCGCACCGTCTGATAACACTTGGCGCTGTTCCGAATATCATGTTACTTATGACTTATCCTTTACATTTCCAATACTTAAATATTGCTTCAAATAAAAATCATTCGTCTGACATTTTTTGTATTATAACTAAACTATTTTTAAACTAGATCGAATGCTAAATGTCCGGCAGCATTCTGTAATTTCACCCTAAGTTGCATTTATTACAACATGACCATGAGAATAATGTATCGGGTGAAGGTCAACGAGGCTGTACGTAACAGCGTTGCCAGATTTTATGCGGTCACTGGATTCAAACGTTACATGCTCTGTGCATATAAAAATTTAAAATAGTAATAAAATTTCGTGTTTATTTCGCTTTTTGCCTTTTTTTAAATTTGTAGAATTTTTACATTGGCATTTTTTGGTAATATCTATATACATTTGGTATATCATCACATTGGAATATCAATACGAAAGGTGACACTCGGTGCCTCCGCGGAGAAATAATAATATCATTAATAAAAACTGTAATAGTCGAGAAAAGTGTATCTGGCAACGCTGTGTCGAGTGAGCGCGCGGTTGACGGCGCGTGGTGTGTGCCAGCGTGTCGTACAAGTTCGGGCTGGTGGGGATGTGCGCGGGCGCGCTGGGCGTGCCGCTGGGCTCGGCGCTGGCGCAGCGGCTGCGCGCGCGCGGCTCCGACTGCGACGCGCTGCTCTGCGGGTTCGCGCTGCTCGCCTCCGCGCCGCTCGTGTACGGCGCGCTCGTCGCCGTGGCGCGGCACTACGCCACCACCTACCTGCTCATGTTCCTCGGCATGACCACGCTCAACCTCACCTGGTCCATCGTCGCCGACATCGTTCTGGTGAGCGGCCCTCGCTTCCGCACCGATACACAAATCTGTATCGGCCGTGGAAACGCAGTCGTCCGCCCGGATTGATCTAAGATATTCCAATGAGATCACAATCACCCCCTCCCCCCTCGTGGTCGCGCATACGCTTGACGGATGAGAATGTCGCTTGTTCGCATAACCCCGTTCATCCATATGACCGTGTCGCCACTAATCTGATGCATGAGAGTATACTGAGAGTATGGGCGGGTGTCACGAAGGGTGTCGCTGGCGTTCGGCGGCATCACGATGGCGTCGGGCGTGGTGGGCGTCCCGCTGGGCGCGTGGCTGGGCGCGGCGCTGGTGAAGCGGTTCCCGCGCGCGCACCCGTGCATCTGCGGCGCCGGCCTGCTGCTGTCCGCGCCCGCCGTCACGCTCGCCATACTCATCGCGCCCTACAATTTCTACGCGCCCTTCGTCCTTATGTTCGTTGGCGAGATCGCTCTCAATCTCAACTGGGCAATAGTGGCCGATATGTCGCTGGTAAGACTCTACTGCCGCAGGACCGACTGTTGCGGAAACTTTTTGTTTTTATTTGCCTTTTAATTTTGTTGTGTAACCTGTAGTTTTTTTGTTGTATTATTTTGGTTCAATAATTATGGTGGTGTGTTTGCATGGACAATCCTAGCATGCTTTGTGTAACTCTTGTTTGTTTTTGTTATTTTGCTTTGTAAATGATGCATAGAATTGGAATCAGTCACTCATTACCTCATAACGGTTCACCATTGCCTGGTTGTGAAATACGTATTCTCAGTTGTTGTCTCATTGGAATATTTTTAGAAACAATCCAAGGCATAATGGACTGATTTCAATCGTTTATTTTTTTAAAGCGCCATCTATTGACAATGTGTTGAATTACCAAACCTCTTTGTTTTCAAAGAAACTATTACGCTTTTTATTTATATATATTTCGCATAGATGGCGCTTTATCAGATAATTAATAAAATTTCTAGATAATATAATTAGTATATACATATAAACATTTGCTAATGTACTAACAATTATCTTCTATTAAACTTTGGTCTTAGTTTGGGACTAGTTTTAAAATACTCATAGAAAATAATTAGTATTCATAGAAAATTTAAAAAAGTTTAAAGTTAAATAATCAAATATACAGACTGATAAACCCAAATAAGTAGATAGTTTGATTGAGTAACTAACGCTCATTTTATTTGCTAAAGTACATAGTTGTTAGATTTTATTAATTTCCTTTCTATCTAATAAATCTTTGATGCTAATATAATTTTCCGTTGTGGTGTTGGTTTTGTGTTGTCCGTAGTGTGAATAGATTTATTTGAGAATTGTGTTCTTTATATTACTGTTTTCTTTTTAGTATGTAGTGGTGCCTCCCAGACGGTCGACGGCAGAAGCTTTCCAGATTTTGATATCACATATGTTTGGCGACGCTGGCAGTCCCTACCTTGTCGGTGTGGTGAGTAATTACAATTTCTAACACTCAATTATTAACTTTCTTAGTATTTCTATTAGAAACAATACAAATCGCATATATTTTGTCATATATAGTTTGTGTAAATAAATATGCATTGCTGGGTAGATTAGTGAGCATTTGTCCTATATTATATAGATAACTTAAAATGCGGTAAAAAAAATTAATACCGGCATGGCAAGTTAAACTCATGAAAGTATGAACAGCGCTGATAGCTCACTGCTTCGATGCTTTGGAGCTTACAAGCCGAGTTTTTAAATGTCGAATAATAATTAGGTGTTAAAATTTTAAGTGTGTGTGTTTTATTTAACGATTTTCTGATATCTACACCATCAAGGTCTTTTTATTTTTAGATATCGGAGAGTCTAAAACATTCGTTGAACACTTTACCCAATGAAGCGCCGAGCCAAAGTATCCAGTTCCAGTCGTTACAGTACGCCCTGTTCGTGACGTGTTTCGTCGAAGTCATAGGAGGCATATTCTTCCTCATGACCGCCATGTACATAGTCAAAGACAAATTAAAAGTCGACAGAGCTATCGCAGGTAACTATGAAAGTTTATCATTATCTCGAATGATATAAGTGGAATATTTTCACATATTTGTTTTTTGGATCTGAAACTGTGTTTCACATTGTTTCAGTTGCATCAAAATATGTTTAATTTTAGGTGAGTGCAGAGCTCATTCGAATAAAGCTTTTCGTGCACGAGTATGGCTGCGTGTTTTACACGTGGTGATGTATTAATTGGGGGATCAAAATGTATGGCTCATACATAACAGTAATGCATGTCATGTTTTGTTTACAGAAGCGGAAGCACAGCACACAGAACCATCGCACAGCGCAGCACAAGAAGAAATCGTGGCGGGTGAATAAAATAATGTGATGCATGAACTTGGTTAGACATTGTCACGGTAGATCTGTGAGAGACGTGAAACTTTCACGGGACAGATATAGTGTGTCAGTTAAATATTACGAAAAATAACTTCCCTTTATTTATTTGGCTAAACATTGGTATTTCGTGATCGGTTCTCGTTTTGCGTTCCTAAATTAATTTATTTCGTTTAAAATTAAATTCTAAATATGCAGGGAGATGCAGTTATAGTTGTTTAATTGTCACACAACTGTTGTAGAAGACTGAATTGTAAAGAATATTGCTGTACAAGGTTGGGTTATGTTAATGTGAGAAGATTTTAAGATATTTTAGTGCGGAACCGAGCGTCGCAGTACCTACTGTTACCCATAGTGAAAAAGTCGTGCCTAATAAATTATATATAGAATTATTGTAATGCTCGTTAGATTCATGTTATGATTGATTGGTTGATGTGCATCATGTTCATAATAAAGTACACAATTATGTATTGCTGACGTTGATCTGTATTTGCCACAGATGATTTGTTACATACTACCATTTTAAATATTTGTTGATAATTTAGTAATGATTTATTTATGTATTTTTCTGTATTCGTTTTTTTTTGACTTGGAATTTCGTAATTTTGTGTGCAAAATTGTTTTGTTCTACAAATATTCATGCAGTTTAACTACACCGGTGTTGATACCTGTTGTTTTAATTAGTTCCTATAATAATGATAGGGATGTGGAACCATAGACTATATTCAGCTTAGGATTTTGTCTCGGTAGTTTTTTTTTTAAATTAGTGAGATCAGAATTAACATAGCAACTTTAATAATAAAGTTAAACTGTTATGAATATTAAACAAGACTGAATTAATTTAATTACTGTGAAAATTAATTTCTTCATAAGATGTTTTGTACATATCGCATATATGTACAGTATGGTCGTGGAATTGAAATAAAGAAACATAATTTATTTTCGCTAATTATGTTTTTATTTATAAAATCACTCTCTTTCACCTATTTATCGGTGGTTATAATTAACAGGTAACATGTGTTATATTTATAGGAATTTAAAATCACACTGCAATATCACGACAGTGTCGTCTTAATTTAGTCAGTTTTGACTTCTTACACTAAACATATAATTAAAACAACACAACAATTTCAAATTTGTTACACGAACCAATCGAACAATAATGTTGAAAGCAGAATGCAGTGATGTAGAACTGTCGCTTAAATTTTACTTTAAATGTAATAACTATTTTTACACTGGTTCGGTGGATTGATAATATTAGTAGTAGTATCACACGCAGTTTTTAACCAAAAAATAATCTCGATTTTGGCCAATTAAAATTTATCTTCTACAGTCTACACCATTACAAACACTATAATTAAAATTATTTAAAATTTAAAAATCTACAAATTGAATAATACTCGAAAAACAATAATGATATTTAAAAAACGAACATTATAAAAATCGTTTACATTCACAATTGTTAAATGAATTAAATATTAAATCACATAACGAAATTGACATAATAGTCTCGTAACATATAGAAAAACTTAACAATATACTAGTGAGATATGCACCCGCATCTCTCCATAGTTCAGAACTGTCAAAGTGAGATTTCTATGGATAAATACTATAAATTCTTCTAAATGATTAATAACATTTCTGGAATCAGTAGCAGCACTCTATTGAGGTAAACTGAGACAGTAGTCAAACAAGCATTTTATAACAAGTCATAGCTGCCAATGTCTAAAGTCAGTTTTGGACCTTATAATCAATCATGTAGTCAATTTTTCTTTTTCGAAACACAATTATCACATAATGTAAACCTACTCAATGACTTCATTTAGTCATCGGAACAGAAGCTGTTAGTGGAGTTTGTATCATTATTGTCACCGACCATTCCCAAACGAAGTTTCTTTGGTAAGGGTTCACAGGAATTAAAGCTGTCGCTCAAAGCACGCTTGTTGGTTGTTGCAATCACCTTCAAGACTGCCACATTCTCGCTTTTTGTCTCACAATTCTCGTCATTATCGTCAATTATTACCAACTGGTTCATGTTTTTCAATTGACTAGCATATGACAACAACTTTTCAACTCTTATGATGACATCAGTGTCCTGCAAGGATATTAAATGATTGTTTAAGAACTTCTTTTTAATAAAAGGTAAATAAAAATCATATTTCCTAGCTCTCAGACCCGAAATAAATATGTGCTTCATTCAGGCTTTTCCTGTTGTCAAATTGGCTAAGTTTCTATCAATTGACATTAAATTATAATTCTAATTCTTGTGAAGCCATGCAATCTAACTCCTTAAATATAATATTAATAAGATCTTTTATTCAATTCTGTTATTACCTGCATCCAGCAATGATTCAGTATCTGGTCGAGAGTGATCCGTCTGTTCACTTGCACAGTAAGCATCCTCTTCATAAGCAGTTTTGCTTGCAGGCTAACACCATTCCAGTGCGCTTGTGAGTTTTTGAATCGTCCATTAAGTATTTGGTCTCTTAGAGACAAGTCGTGATAGTCAGAGGAGAAAGGTAAATAGCCAGCCAGACTGAAAAATGAAAATCTATCAGTGGACTATCACAAAGTTCCAAATAAGTTTGTTAGTTCTGAATTGTTCTGGAATCATATTCAACACCCAAAAGTAGAAAGTTTTCTCTAATTAATTAAATAGTGAATCGAAATAAACATATTTTGCATAATTTCACTTACCACACGAAAAAAATAACACCAAGGCTCCAAACATCAACCTCAGGGCCATAGCTATGTTGACCATTAGCTCTAAGAACTTCTGGCGCTAAATAAAGAGGTGTCCCGCACATTGTCTTCATAAAGCTATCTTCCCCGACAAATTTACTTAGTCCAAAATCTGTTATTTTGACCACAGTCTCGTCTTCTTTGCTCTCTAGCAAAACATTTTCAGGCTGTAAAAGTTATTATCATTTTATTTTTTGCTATATCCAGTATTTTATAACTAATACTTTGTCTAATAAATCTATACAAAAAAGTAATATATTTGCTGTAAGATATAAAATAATACCTTCAAATCTCTATGAGTAATTCCTTGTGAATGGAGATATTTGACAGCTAGCACCATCTGTCTGAAGAGAAATTTGACTCGAGGTTCTGGCAGCCGTCCACATTTAGTGATCCTGTCAAACAATTCTCCTCCCTGCATGAGTTCCAGAATGATGTACACCGTGTCGCGAGAGTCGAACACTTCTTCAGTTGAGATTATGCAAGGCTGCAATGAAACATTTATTTTGACAATTTCACATGAGAAATTTGAATTTAGAATAAACTTTCTGGTATTATTTAATTTTGAAGGTTAACCCTTATCCCAGGACACAGCTAAAAACTTTAGGTATGGCCCATAACTATAATACCCATAACTTATGGGTAAAAAGAACAGTGATTATGCATGCTTATTGTGACTCCTGTGTTCAATAGTTTATCTGGCTATTTTGCAAAGTACTAAGGTTGACTTACCTACCATTAGAAGGTAATTTTTGTTTGTGATGGTTATTTAAAATAGTCAGCTTAATTTGAGCATTGCTATGAGGTGGTAAATAGAATTTTGCCTAGACAATGATCTGTCAAGCTGCCATTGTTTAAAATTAAAATCAAATATCTTAAATTATTACTTACATGACGCAAAGCTTTCATAATTCTTATTTCATTTTTTATCTTCTCAGGATCATTCAAATGGGTAACTTGCCCATTAGTAAGTCTGCTCTTTCTGATTATTTTCATTGCATGCTTAGTGCATTTTGTCTGAAATAAAAGAATTGTTAAAAGCACTGTGTTGATGTTGAATTATAAAATATGTTAACAAAAACATACTTTATCATAGACCAGTTTCACAACACCACAAGCGCCTTGACCAAGTGTCCTTGAAATATAATATTTTTGTGATATTGTTTTAGGTACATGGTCCTGCTCATTTTTCAACAGATCTTTAAAAACAAAAACTGAAAAAAAAAGAATATACAAAAATTGGTGTATGCATTACATTACAATGCATTAATTGATTTACATGGTATTTTAATGAAAATCTCTTTATAGTGAGTTAACAAAACTAGCAAATAAAAACAACATTTTGATATCAATGTAATAAAAGTGTACTTGATAAAATAATTTTTATACCTGTTACAGCAAAGTGAGTAATTGCTATCTCATCTTTGTCATCTAAAACTTGACTTTTTCCTTTTCCAATCTTTTGACCATTGATGAAGGTGCCATTATAAGACAAATCAGTGATAATGGCAGGACATAAAGGTTCCCTGTAAAGATAAAAATATTCTTCACATTTTGTATTATACTTCATATATTTATATCTAATACAGGGTGTATTCAGACCATGATCGGAAACTAAGGCAGACAATAGCTGCGGTGATTCTAAACAAAGTGATATTAAAAAATCACGGTGGTCACGTTCTGAATGCAATAAAATAAAAGCAATATTATATATTTACAAACAGATAAGACTTTTAATGTTCAAGCAATTTGTTAGGTTTTACAAAATAAAAATGAGTAAATGTGTAAAAAGATGAAAAAATTAATACAATGTTAGCATTATTTATGAACATGGGTTATTTATAAGAGCTTTCTCAACTTAAAATACACTTTTATTTACTTTATGGCTTATGACATTATAGTAAATTAGACAACACATTTTTGAGTTTAAAAGATTCTAGTAATGTTCATAAATAAAGCCAAAATTAAGAAAAAAATATATATTCCACATACTATAAATAAATTAAATTTGAGATACTGTGGTTGACCTTGACAACATACCTTTAAATTAAGCAAGTACTGGGCATCATCGGCCTTATTGATAAGAAATAATTTTGTTTTTCATACCTAAGCAGAGATCTTGTTTCCGCCCTGTGGATCGGGGGCGTAAGAATTCCGCCACGGTACCCCCTACCTGTCGTAAGAGGCGACTAACAGGGGCCACTGGGGAGCCTGGGCGTACTGCGGGGGCGGTACACAATGGTGGCAGCAACCCTGAGATTTGCGGCAGAGGGCGTGACCGCTTCACTGTCGCGGACGTTCACAAGAGGTGAACGTCCAATAAAGCGTAAGTGGGGGCATCTCAAGCCCACCCAATTTGGAGGAGTCCACAATCGGACGGTGCGCTAGGCGGAGGCGGACCATTTGGGGCGCTTCTCGCCCTGAGATGCCGCAAAACTGCCCTAAATGCGCGAGATGGTCACCGAGAGGTTTTAGTCGGTATGCTGGCGTAGGATTTTGGTTAGGGACCCAACTCAGCTAAGCGGACAATTATTGTTCTGCACGCCGAGTTGGACGGCCAGAAACCCCGACATACCCCTTTTCGGCCTCCCCCGAGGTACCGAACAGGGGAGCTTAAAGCGCTTTCCTCTCGTAAAAAAAAAAGAAGCAGAGATCTTGTTTGGCAGTGCAACAAAACATTTCTCAGTTGAGGAAGATGTAATGTAGGTACATTTATTTTAAAGGGGACATATTATTAGATGTTCAATAAAAATCAGTACTAGCTTTTTACTAGTATGAATGTATCTGATTCCCTCCCAAAGCGAGACAACATTATTAAGTGCCAGTGCAGGCACTTAGGTGAACAAAGTACAGCCAAAACTGAATATAATGACAGATCCGTTATAACAACTGAATGGAAAGGCCCAAAGGAATTTATATAAACTAATAACTATTGTTTATAACAACTATCGGATATAACATCTGAAATATACAGTCCATTCAATGTTGTTATATCCAGTTTTGACCTTATAAAAGTAGTAATATAAATAAAACTCACTATATCACATTAAATATTAAAGCAGAGAATATAACAAAAACTTTAGAAGTTAAATAATATACATGGAAATACAGAATGCAGATAAAAGAGATTAGTTTGATCTGGCATTGGGTGATAGTTGAATAAATAATGTTAAATGGTATGAAAAGTGTAAAAAAACAAAAGCATACTTAAAATACAAAGAGCATTTACAGTAAAGTGATTATTTAAATTGCATGTAACTGTAATTATTAAAATAATTTCATAAACATATTTTTAATCCAATTAAATACATTTTTATCTGACAAATTTATACTCATGCCTGTATCCACAATGTAGGTGTATTTTCACATCCATGTTTAACAAGGCACATTCACTTCATAGGGTGTGATCCTATTCCTGTTTTTTTCAGTAACATTTTTGAATGTGTTACAAATGACAATTTTCTAAGCAAAACTTTTGTTGAGGGACTAATAAGGTAGTTAATTTTATCCAAAAATTTTATATTCATTTGTTTTCCTTTTAAGTTGATATTATAATATGTAACATTTTGATAATGATATATCTATTAAGATGAATACTTACGTCATATCCCTTTTGATAATGAAATGTTGTTTACTAATATTTTTAATGACTTTCTCCTTGACCATATCTCTTTTCATGGGGAATGTGCATGACAGAGCCCTTCCAAGACTAAACTCTGTTTCTATGAGATCTAAATAAAACCAAAATAAAGTACAAGTGCATTACAATGAGCAAACACGTGCGAATAAGCGAGTGAAAAATAAAAGAAGACAAAATGAAGGTAAAAAAACAAAAACCATGTAAAGTGCATTATTGTAAATTATGGCGACTCACCTAAATATTCAACACTATGTGGCTTTTCCCAACAATATTTTCCTTTTAGGGCTGGGTTTGTTAAATACAACCTACCCCAAATAGTCGGGATAAAAGCGGGGGTGTTTTGTTGACTCCATTCTACTTCAGAATTTTGAGTTTGCGTTTGAGTATTCCCCGTATCTGGTAATAGTTCTTCCTCCATAATGATTGTTGTAATGCTAGATTATTTGCAAAGTTTATAAAGTTACAACAATATCACATTACAGTTTTAAAAGTTTTGATTTAGCGGCAACCAGCGACGAGCAATCAATCATCGGAGTCGACAAATATTTTTAATTTTAATTCAAATTTAAAAATGGATTCTGCTACTAGTCCTTTGAGCTGCCTTACACAAATTATAATATTGTCACTTAAATATCTATTAATTTTACTAGGTATATAGGTAATAACAAAATTTAAATAAAAACACTAAATTAGTGATACGTATATTTTATTTTATAATTCCCGTTCTGCCGGGATAGTCATATTTTGTATACTCAAGTCCTATCAAAATTTCTTAATGTTATACACTTTGGAAGGATTCATTTAATAACCGAAATTACTCGTAAAAGCAAAATTTTGCCGTATTCACTTTGTAATTTATGAATACTTTTAAGACGCATTTTATTTTGGAAACATTATTTGAGCAGCCTCAGGACCTTGGTAGGATCATGCCATCTATTGTCACAAATATGAAACGATAGGGGCCTTGCGTGTTATATCAAATCAAAGAAATAATATAAAAAAATAAATTGTTAGCATTAAAATAATCGAAAATAATCAACAAACAACTTTAAACAAAACAAGAAACTTAATGAAAACAACAAAAGTAACAATGGAATAACAAGAAATCAACGAAAATATCGGGAAGCAACACTCTCGTATCAACAAGTTGATCGATAGTAAAGATCGCGGATATAACCCCACCGATGACAAAACGACACATTTTAATGTAAAATGTTCGCAGTACCTGTGGTCTATAATTTTCTGCGGGCACGGCAGTGCCCCCGCCAAGTCGAGCGAAAAAGCGGCACTATACTTTTCTCGAAGCAACTCAGGCCATTTTCGACACCCTATAACTTCATTGTGGATAAACCTAGAAACCTGAATTTTCTGTCACCAAGTAAGAATAGTATAAACTCTGTATATTTTAAATTTCATTCAATTTGAACCAGTAGTTTAAGAATTATAACTAGTCAAACTTCCCGATTTTGTCACTCACTGACTCACTGACCGATCATCAAAACTCTAAGGCACTTCTAGACGACATAGAAATCAAATTTGGAACACAATTTGTGTTTAGTGTATAACTTAAGGAAAAATTAAAACATCTTGCAATTTCGGTCTAGTTTTCTAGATTCAAAAACTGCATAAATAACTTTGTAATCCCATATAAATACCTAGTCAGGTCATAAATTCTGTCACATGTTTAATATATAAAATAATTGAAACAAGTTTATTCATTATGTAACCATTTATATACCAAAATGAACTTAACAAAAAACAGATTCTTATGACACTAAAGTTTATTCAAAATGACCTCCGTGATTTTGAATACAGGCCTTCAATCTGCGCGGCCAGTCGTCTATCGCAGCACGAACGAGGTCCATGTCAATATCGGCGGCTGCCTTAATCAAGGATGTCTTGAATGACTCCAAATTGGGATGAGGCTTTGAGCACGCCTTTTCCTCCAAGTGTTGCCATATCTTGTAATCTAACGGATTCAAATCTGGACTGGAGGAGGGCCAGTCTTCGTGCCGGATGAAGTCGATTTCACGCGCCGCCAGCCAGTCTTGTGCGCTCTTCGCTCTATGAGCTGGCGCCGAATCTTGTTGGAATACCCAGTGCCTGTTATTGAACATGGTATGAGAAACAGGTTCCACAAGGTTCGTCAGGACTGTATTTTGATACACAACTGCATTCGTTTTTACACCTTTCACACAAAAATGTACCTCTGTTAAGCCCCAATAAGAAACTCCCAACCATACCATGAGCGAGGATGGAAAATGACCTCGTTGGACACGCGGAATACGGTTGCTCGCTTCTTCACTACTGTGTGCGTACACCTTATCATTTTGTTTGTTGTAGCTCTCTTCTACGGTAAAAAATATTTCATCCGAAAAAGGAATTTCCCGATATATTTTTTCCCGCGTACCGCTTCAACAAAGCGCGGCATCTCTTCAGTCTCAGGTCCATTAGACGAGCATTCAAACGATGTCTTGTTTTTCTTCGATATGCCCGAAGCCCTAAGTCTTCATTTAACACCCTTTTCACCGTGGTTCTGCTTAACCCCATCTGAAGGGCCAACAGTTTCTGCTTACGTTTGGGATTTCTTTGAATTCGCGCCTTCACAGCTTTTATCACTGCTGGAGTCCTAACAGACCGAGGGCGACCACTTCTTGACCTGTCATCTACACTAGAGTCTTCATTGTATCGTTTGATGGTACGATAAACGAATCTTTTGGGTATACAGTGCAATCTCGATATAACAAATCGGAGTGGAACAAGAAAATATTCGTAATATCAAGTAATTCGTTGAACTGAGGTTTGTTATGTCGAGGTTAGATTGGTCTAAAATTCGTTATAAAGAGGTAAAAGAATAGTTTTATTCACCTCAATATTACGTACCTACTTATCTTGTTATAGCGAACAACTTCTGCTAATAAATGATAACACATTTTCATCAAATTACTATATGTATTTGCTATGTATTTAAAATCAATTAGGTAGATAAAAAAAAAAAATTCTTACATTAATAATCAAAAACAATTAACAATGTGGTTATAGTAGCTTAATCTCAATTTTGTTCATTGATTAGAAAAAAGTCATTGATAGTTGTCTGTTTACCACCGGTATGAGCTATGACATCCAAAGCGCAATCTAATTTCGTGATGGCTTTCACTACATTTATTTTACAAACAAAAGCGTGTCGAGACATGAATCACATTATAAGATTGAGAGTTATATTATTGGTGGAAACTTTATATAAAGGTTTTGGGTTGGCAAAATTCGTTAATTAGAGGTATGAATACTTTTTCTTGATAGTTGAAAATTCGTTATAAAGAGGTTGTACTCAAAGAATGTTCGCAATGTAAAGGTATATTTTATATTGACTCTTATGGACAATTCAAGGGGATTACGAAGAATTTGTTAAATCGAGGAAGTCGTTATATTGAGGTACGTTATATTAAGGTTGCACTGTATTCAAATTTTTCAGTATGTCAAAAATTTGAATTGGCGCGTAACCGCAACGATGCAACGCAATAACTGCAACACGGTCTTCTTTAAGCGTCCACTCCATTTTTAAAAATGAGTAATATTCTAAAAATTATACATTTTTATTTTAATGAACAATTCGAAATTCGAATTCAATAAACTTTTTTGTGGCCAGCATTCTAAAAGAAAAGTTTTTACTGTGTGACAATACTTATGACCTGACTGTGTATATAGGATTACAAAGATACATTTGCAGTGAATAAAATTAGTGTACCTATATGTATAAAAAAAATGGAATAATAGGTGGAGCTAGATAAGTAGGGATGGTATTGAGTTTTAGGCGTGAGGTCGAGAATCCCGGCGGTCGCGGGTTCAAACGCGGGTAAGTGTGCCTAGCACTTATCTGATTTTTCCAATGAATTATCACGTACTTTAACGGGGAAGGAATATATCGTGAGGAAATCTTCATATAAGGTCAAGTCATCATCATCATCATCGTCAGCCCAAATACGTCCCACTGCTGGGCACGGGCCTCCTCTACAACTGAGAGGGTTTAGGCCTTAGTCCACCACGCTGGCCTAGTGCGGGTTGGCGGACTACACACCTAAGAAATTCCTAAGAACTTTTAGGTGTGCAGGTTTTATCGCGATGTTTTCCTTCACCGTTAAAGCAAGTGATAATTAATTGTGAATACATACATAACTTCGAAAAGTCAGAGGTGTGTGCCTGGGGTTTGAACTTGCGACCGCCGAAATTCTCGACCGCGCGCCTAAAACTCGAGGCCATCACTGCTGCTAGGGTCAAGTAATTTATTCATTTAAAAAAAAACTGAGTGCGGCAGTTAATGCCGTAAATTAGTTCAAGTTATACCTCTGTTAAGCTTTATGTTGTAATTTTCTGTTAGGTACATTAACAGTACCAATTTATAGTGAAAGTGAGATAAAAACTTTACAATAGGATTAACTTTAACTGACGTTTGACGCGTGCGGCCCTAAATATTTCTAACTAACGCAAAATATAATTATTATTTTAAAATAAAGATCACGACGCGGCCGCTCTCGTCTCGTATGTAGAGGAGGAAGACTACCTACAAAGCAAAGCTCATAAGGCAGAGAGTGTGGCTTTAAGAAAATCCTTTGTTAGTACTCAAGAAGTAGAAAGTACCAAAAAAGAAAAAGTAGAACTATCTACAAAAAGAAATGAGATCCCATAAAAAACAAAACTTGTAAAAAAAACCCAAGTCTCGCAACTCAGTTCTTCTGCCGTAAAAAGTTGTGAGATCCATGTGATACCAAGTCGATGAATTTATTCAATCCCCGTTTAAGGGACCTTCTGTCTTAAGTTATTATGCACTTAGCTTACCAGACAACATTTTATAGTGACCATATCAATATTAAAAATCTTTTACGTTTTAAATAAAATAGTTTGACTTGGCAATCGCACTAAAAGTGGGATAAATTGTGTTTTAAGTTTTACAGACATCATTCTAAAATATCATTTACAGTGGTGTTCTTCCGTACTTATTTTGTTTAAATATATTCACTTCATCAATCGTGAATTTAAAGTACCCTTTTTATGGTTTGTTTACATTTTATCTCACGGCTCCCTGAATACGGTATAGATGTTTTAGTATGTAACGTAAGGAAATAACTTCACAAGCCAGCACGTGGCGGCCGAAACGATTTATTCACCATTATTATATTTAAATAAATCTCTCACACTGAATACAGTGAAGTATGAATTTATTAGTTTCCAACAATATTATTTTTGTTTCATAAAAGTGACAAGGGTGTGACTAAGATAATTACCCTGTTAAAATATAGGTAAATTTAGGTGTTTTAATTTTTATTTATATAACATTTATAATTAAATATTTTATCACGTTTATCAGTACTTTACATCCTGTTAGGCACGTGATCTGATGGTGACTTTACCTATCTAAATTTTACTCAAACGAGAGATAGAAAACGTGACGTTTTGTCCTGAGCCATGATCATTAAAAGTTTTGAGTCAGAATGAAGGTTATTTCTAAATCCGCGTTTAATAGGAACATTTTTATAAAATATCCATTTTCATAAAGTTATGTTTACTAAGCACCTAAAACATTTTCATAGAGTTAGTTTTATTTAAATACTGCGTTGTCAGACAATTAGTTAAAGTAATTTATGAAATTGTAATTAAATTACAACATTTTCACGACGAAATCTCTCTTCGCCTTGTTAAAATAAAGAAAAGAATTCTTATTCTTCCGTTTCTGTTAGTTGTAACTGATATATTTCCGTTTAATCAAAATTCAATCTAAATTGTGGTATTTCAATTTGTTGGTTGAAGTTTTTATTTATAGGACTTCGAAAGATATATTTGTAAATTGGCTCTGATAATGTTGAGGCAATTTTATTAAAGGGGAAGGTAGAAATCCCCAACGAAAAGTTAAGGAATGTTTTAGCTCTGGCAATGTCATTCACTCAACTAAACGAGGCAACAAAATTGTTACTACGTATACAAATACGTAATAGAATAAACAATTATTCTATGCCTATAGACTACCCATAGAGTAGGACCTCTGTAACTAATTTAGACAATACATACGAGTATATACTAATATTATTGAGAGGAAAGACTAATATTTATACCTGTTCTTGGAAAATAAACTCGTTAAACTACTTAATCGATTTTAATAATATTTGGTATGGATACAGACGCGACCTTGGGAAAGAACACAGGCTACTTTTTTCATAAAATTGCTTCCGGGCAAAACGGGGCCTAACCGACAGATACTTACATTAATAAGTTTTCTAATCAAAGCTATCTGGCCATGTAACCATAATTAGTTCGAAGTTTTCACCAAGAACATGCGTGATTTGATCTGATGACTTACTGAAAGTTCGTATTAGGTTCTAAGCTATTGGATGACACAAAATATTAATATAATAAGATAACGTGATTGGAAGACTTTGAATACCTTCAATGTTATTCAAAAGTTTATCAATCTGACACCCCTAAAGAGAAATATAGTCACATATAAATAGTCTTCTGGGTGCGAATATTATATTTTGAGATAGGTAATTAAAATTAAACGGCGGAACTGCGGTCATTAATCGGATAGTTGACAGCCCCGTGGCGCAGTTGGCTAGACGCCAGCTTGCGAAACGAGAGGCCGCGGGTTCGATCCCCGCACCGAGACAAATGTTTGAGTAGTCCACAAATATTTGTTTCGAGTCTGGGTGTTTCTGAGACTTTTCAAGTCTCTCGTAGTTTCTGATACTCACGACACAGGATTTGTATCCTAGTCATCAGCCCAAATACGTCCCACTGCTGGGCACGGGCCTCCTCTACAACTGAGAGGGTTTAGGCCTTAGTCCACCACGCTGGCCTAGTGCGGCTTGGCGGACTATCCTAGTATGGGGTCAGAACTATGTAGTCTGTTGGGTGTATTTATTTATTTATTTATATAGTTCAATTAGAATGATATGAATAAGTTTTAAAAACTTAAATAATTTCCTAACATGTATCGCCCCACCTTTCTCCTTTTTGATAAAATTCACAAAAACCTATTACTCACTTGATATTACCAACTACATATGTTATAAATCGAGTAGTTATAGGTATCAATTGTGTGCTGGAGAACTAAGCATTATTATGTATACCATATATTAAGGTAGCTCAAAAATATTTATCGCAGGCATAAAAAAGAAGTATTTTAGCCTAATAAAGAATATAAAATCACATTAAAAGACTATAAATAAAGTGTATTTTCTAAATACTATTTATGAGTATATCAGTCAATTATTTTGAACCAACAAATACAGATAATATTACACGTGCCAGCTGTGACGCAGAAGTTGTTTATTTAGGTTACCCACCATGAATTTGAATTATGGCGTCCTATACTCATTATCTCAGCAGGTATTTATTGCTCTTTTCACGTAGGTAGTCAATGTTGTCTCGACAGCCCAATCAAATCAAATGCTTCTAATTTGTTGTTCAAACAACATAATTACGTACTTTTAAAATTATCCGAACTAGAATCCTGTGTGGGAATGGGTAAAGTTTTGCGCGCAAATTGGAAAGTGTCTGCGTCGACGGCTGTTGCAGTAACAATACTAATATATCACAGAATTGTAGCAGGTAGTTCTTTGTCAGTTCTATTAGAATTTGGAAGTTTGATATTTACTCTGGAATGAGAATGTCATTTTTGAACTTTTAATAAAGAAATTGCATGTTGTATTAAAAGTGATCACGGCTGCTCTTCCGCACCCACTGCCCCAAGGGAGATGTGGGCGAATTGTCGGACCTGATGGATGAATAAATGACTGGTGACTGACGAGATAGGTAAGATCGTGTTTATTCTTACAATCTTGAAGACCGTATAATTGTGGTAGTGGAGCTATCATTGAACTTGAATGTTATTAATATTCATGTTAGTGTCGGCTGTGAAGAATGAAATATTGTCTATTTCTTAGTGTAGAGATTCATATGCGCTTGAGATAAGGCTTCAGGGGACATAAGTAATTGATTTAAATCAATTTGCAATGTATTATTTCCTCATTTCAAATTCTCATGTCAGAAACCATGAGAAAGTTTTCAGTGTGATAAATATTCAGACCCAGACATTTGTCTCGGTACGGGAAACGAATCCGCGGCTTCAGTACTTCCGCGGAACTCAGTATACCTCACTGCGTTGAATGATTACCACAATTAGATTTGAGAAGCTATATTCGTAGTAGGACTTAAATATCACGATCCGTAAATGAAATGAAATATTGCTGCGAAATTAAACCTTCGCGTCACTATTGACTAATTATTTTGCTATTGATAAATCATTTATTTTAAGAGCGCACAAATAATAAAAAACAACGACAAAAAAGTTATGAGTTTTTGAGTATTTTCTCGGATAGTAATTTTAAGTGACGGTTTTTTATGAAATTTTGCAATAGTTCGTAATTTTATGACAAATAAATATGAATAAGGGTATAATAATTCGGCTATTGGTGGCTGATAATCATTCAAACCAATCGTATTTTAAAGTGTTTTTAATCTTAATAAATTATACCCAGTACAAATTATATATACTCGTATAATAATGAGCAATCTATAATGAAAACATTTGTCGCAATACACGAGGAAGGTAGTGGTATAAAATAAAACGTGAGGGGGTTCGAAGATGGTAGTGAATGACGCCTACTCTATATTACTTCGATATTGCCTAATATATCAATACCGAATACGAACAATAAAATATGAAAAAAAGGCATAGTAAGAAAACGTAACAGAGATATTTCTTGCATTGGAAGATACTTTTACTTCGGAAAAACTTTTGGCAATGTAAATAGCATTGTAACAATGAAATTTTGAATACTCAACTTTTAAAATGACTGGGATATTAATATTCACACGTTTAAGTGATAAGTATTATATGGTTTTGCTTCTAGAAACTTCCCATCGTCATGATCATTAGAAATGAAGACCTTAAAAATGTGATTTTTTGTACAAAAGCCTTTCCAAATGCACGCTACATCAGTTGCTAATTATCACATCATGAATTTACTCACTATGATAGAAATAATAGAATAATAAATTTACCCTGCAGTCTCATAAATATCCAGACCCTGCTTTTAGATATTAGTCATGTGACGTGACAGAAACAACGAGAATTTTAATTTTATTAAATTTTGCTGGATCACACAAACATAGTCTTGGTGTTATTTAGTTTTAAAGTCTAATATTTAACCAACTGACAACCAACATAAAAGCGTTTGCTTATTTGCAAAAACTATACCTATACAATAAAATTTTTATCCATACTTTTAGATGATATAATAAAAAAACTACGCCTAGTTGCACGAAGGTGTAGTCGGAGGTGTCATTCTTCATGTTTTACGCTTTAGAAGGCAAGGCACTTGTGGTTTACCTAGTGCATATTTTGACTCCTTTTGCTGCTAAGAACTTTTCGGGAACATATTGACGCTTGGTTAATTTACGTCGAGTGACCAACCGTGTGTTATTGGTCTTTTCATTCATTGTAATTTTTAGACATCGACAAAGCTTATCTCAAACTGTTTTTTTATTATTATTTGAAAATTGAAATAGGTAAGTGAAGATTGATAACGCTAACTTTGTATTTGATGAATTTGTAAAAATCTTTTTCTAACACTATCTTAGCATATTTAAATCAGTGGTTACATGATTTCAATCCAGGTCGATAAATCTTGAGAATTTAATTATAAAAGATAAAAACCCGGCTTCGCTCGGGTGAAACGTAGCTCATAAGTCATAACACACATGTAGGTAGATAAAAACTCTGGTTCCCACGGCTACCACAAATAATTTTGGGCATCAATGACACGTGAAGCTAACACTCTAATAATAAGACGGGTCCCGTTGCACAACAGTCGGGTTTAAATTTATTAAAGCATAACTATACAACCAACTTTTATTTTCTACAATGCATCGCAGAGGCAGTTCGTTATGGTCGCCTTCATCCCCATGTAAATGACTTCAATAACTTAGCGGCCCGTGACTATCGACATATGAGACGTAGAATCTACATCTGAATTAATTGGAATTTTAAATCGCGAGTGACTTGTTCTACCACCGTCTTACAGAGTTCTTGCAATACCAGAAAACGCTACAGGCAGGCATATTTTGGTTTCAGATCTTAAACTATGTAAAATAGTTTTTTCCAGTTCCTCCTGGGCCGTCAAGGTAAAACCGCTTTCTCTCTCGGATTATTTACAGCGTTCAGTATTTTGTCGACGACATATTATATTTGTTCCGCATTCAATTTTTTGTATTTTTCATAGCCATTTGCTTTTTTATTTTCACAGTCATAAAGGGAATTATATAAGAAAACGCCATTTTCATTAATATCGGGCTCTTAAAGGCCGAAATCTGTTAGTCACTTTCTGTGGAGTTTTAATGTTTCATCAATTTCTTTTAAAGTCAACTCTTTGGATAATATTTCGGGGCGTGACATGTGTCGCAGTTCATTGTAATCAAAACATCAGTGACATTTCGCTAATATGGCGACAGCGATTTGTCCGTCGGCCCCATTAGAATTTAACAAAATACTCGATAGTCCGAATTTTACGGATATATGTTGTCGATTCAAAATCTTTATTATTTTATGTTTTATTATTCAGATAAAATTCGATCAAGTCTACCGTACCCCGTCACGAAATTATAAATATATAGATTTACCTTAATTATAAAATCCAAATATTGAAAGGTCTTTCTATTCTATATATACTTAATAGACTTCTGTTTCTTTTCCTCAAGGCTTTTGCTTTTCGTTAAGCGTTAATCTTTTTTTTTAAAGACGTAAACCTTTTTCGTAGACGATTGTTTATAGCCGTAAATCTTCATTCATAATTATTTATACCAATACTAAATACTTGTTCTTTCTAATACGGTTCATCAAATAAATAAAAGGTAAAATAAAAAATAATACTTTCTAAACAAACACTTTTTATTCCATTGACTACATTAGTTTATTCTTAAATACACTGTTACATTAGAAACAATTCAATACAACATATTCAAATACGTATAGCAGGTGTAGTTTATACGACAGAATAGCTGTAAAGAAATAGAAATTATACATAGAGTATATCATTTATTAATACATAAAATGTATACTTAGTAATTTTATTTAAATATTAACTAAATAAAACCACATTACAGATCTTTTATACCACGACCTAGAAATTACTGTAGTGCTAAGAAATTACTCTAGAGTTGAATTTAATACATTTATTGACTGAAATAGAGAGAAGTCTACCGTTTTCAATAAAGTTATTTATTTAAAGATAATTTATGCGGATATAACAAGTGAATATCTATAATTTCTAAATAGGATTTATGATATTAAATTCAAACTACTAATGAGTTTAAGTGTATATTATTTGACACGGGTGTAGTTCAGATACTAGGTCATGGCAGCGACGTCGTTTGGCGAAGTAGGTCGAGTTTGCAGTTCACTTGCGGAAGCAGGAGATCGGGTTGAAGTAGCACTGGCGGAATCGGACCTGCCTCTTGTCCGCTCGCCACGGCCGGGCCAATCGTCCCTCGTAGTTCCTGAGACTCCAGCCGCGAGGCTCAGCCTGGGGCCACGAACGAGTCGCTCTGCCCAACCTGATAAAAGAATTATAATAATAATAATTTAATAAAATGAAAATAGCAGATTTTATCTGAATTTCTTAAGAAATAGTCATAGCATGTGTTGCTAGAGTACGTCGGTCAGTAGTAAAACGAAACGAATTGTTTCGGATCTGGGAGTTAATGCGATTATAAAGTCTCTTGTACGACCCACGAACAAAATACTTATGTCTTATTGTTAGTGAGGGATGTATTTAAGTCCCTTGAGACTGATATGTGTGTAGGCAGGTTAATAATCGAGCAGATACCATACTATACTATGTGTATATCTAGTAATATGGTTTACATACATTTGTATTATGAAATACAAAAAAACAACAAATTTAAACGAAAAATATAATATGATTATATTTATTGGTATACGAGGGCAGTCCGATAAGTACTTAGCCTCACCGCCCGATGGCACCACTATCGTAAGATAAATTTACCATCATGTAGCACATCTTCGTAGACGGCTATTGTCAAAATTTCAGCCGAATTGGATTTGTAGTTTTGTTTTGACCGCGTGTGTAAGCGGACGTGTCCGCGGATTTTCGAAAAATGGAAAAAGAGCAATATCGGCCGGTGATTCGATTCTTGTTTTTGGAAGGGAAATCGCGCAGCGATATCAAAAAGCGCTTGGATGCTGTTTACGGTGACTCTTCTCCTTCAATGGCGACCGTCAAAAATTGGTTTAACGAGTTTCAACGTGGTCGCACGTCAGTTTTTGATGAGCCACGCCCAGGTGCCCCAAAAACGGCTACCACGGAGGATAACGTGAGAAAAGTCCCGATCTTGTATTGGCAGACCGCCGATTGAAGGTGCGCGAGATAGCTGAGACAGTAGGCATCTTAAAAGACCGCGTGGGTCATATCCTGCATGAAATATTGGGCATGAGAAAGCTGTCGGCTCGATGGCTGCCGCGTTTGCTCACTTCGGACGACAAGCGCATCAGTGACACAACTTCAGAGCAGTGTTTGACACTGTTTAGGTGCAATCCGAAGGGGTTTCTGCGTCGTTTCGTGACCGTCGACGAAACATGGATTCACTGGTACACACCAGAGACCAATAAACAGTCGAAACAGTGGACTTTACCCGGCGAATGTGCTCCGAAGAAGGCGAACACTGTCCCATCGGCCGAAAAGGTGATGGCCACCGTTTTCTAGGTTTCACAAGGTGTGATTTACATCGACTACCTGGAGAAGGGCAAAACGGTCACAGGGCTCTACTATGCCGAACTATTGGGCCGATTCAACGCTGAATTGTAGAAAAAACGGCTCCATTTGGCGAAGAAAAAAGTGCTCTTCCACCATGACAACGCACCGGCTCACACCTCCGCCGTCGCAACGGCCAAATTGGTCACATTAGGCTACGAACAGCTGCTCCATCTACCGTATTCTCCAGATTAGGCCCCGTGTGACTTCTTTTTGTTTCCAAACTTGAAAAAGTCCGTCGCCGGACAGAAATTTGAGTCGAATGAGGAGGTTATCGCCGCCACGGAGGCCTACTTTGTAGACCTCCAGAAAACGTTCTTTTCAGACAGCTTAAAGAAGTTGGAGCATCGCTGGGTCAAGTGAATCGAGTTGAAAGAAGACTGTGATGAGAAATAAATCGCCACTTTTCCAAAATTTTCGTTTTTCTTTTGTAGGCTAAGTACTTATCGGACTGCCCTCGTATGTCGTTATTTTTGTAATAAATGCCCATGGTATTTGAATTTATTATTATGATGAATTTTGTAGCAATAAACATAATCGACATTTTTGTGTCGAGATTACCAGAAACTACGCGACTTATGCAATTTCATAAACCACCGATAAATACTTTATTTATTAAGTGTAAAATGTTAAATTCAAACTAACGAAAATAATAAGGATTAATGTTCTAAATTGTTGTTTACAGTTTGAAAGATTTAACACGCGTATTTAGGGACATCGTTCGCCAGTTAACCTTGTAAACATAATTTATGGGGGAGTTTCGTGACCTCCGTGTCGGGATCTAAAAGCCATTGGTTACTTAAGTTACGAACGTGACCGCAAGTGATACGATTATGGGATCTTATAATGCTCGTAAAACATTGCCATTAATCGATAGTGCTTTTAAACGTAATTTTGTTAGCCAGCAGCGGTCCGTCTCTCCTCCAATACTATAATAAAATATACATAGCTTTAAGTAGCGTAGATGATGATTCGTGACGTTTTGTATCGTTACATCGATAGATATTTTGTAAAAACAGAGAACAGAAATTACAAAAAATACAAGAAAAATTATCAAACTATGCATTTTTTTTAAATAAATCTATTGATTTTATCCATGTTTAAATTACGACTAATATTACCAGTAGATTTGTTGATTTAGAACTTTTTAAATAATAAAACTTTTTTTTTATGGTATTTTTGGAGATGTAATTCAATTGACTGAGTTTATGAACATTAGATTAGATTTTAAACGGACTTTGAAAATATTTTTGGTATAAAACATAACAAACAATTATAATTAGACAGTAAAAGGTACATGTTATTCTAAAAGTACTATGACAGACATTAAGTTAACATTTCCATTTTATAAAATGCTTGCTGCTGTGATACAGTATATTTGGAAGTTTTCACGCAGTCGGAATGAAAACGCAATTTCCTTCACAGTCGCTTCCCATAAGTCAGCGCATTGCAAGGATATAATTTATTTTTAATAGCGTATTGCTTTCTTCCATTTTTTTAAGTCTTTGCTTATTTTAAAACGCTTTGTAATGATTGCAACCATAAGTAAGGAGAGTTAGTGCATAGTAAAATGTAAAACAATAAGTATTAATCTAAATTTGATGATATAGGTGTTTCCTATTTATATTATATATTTTTTATTCTTATTTAGAAATATTTGGAACCAAACGATTAAAAAAAATTAAAAAGATTTCACAGGTTCTTATAAACATTTTTTATAACAGAGAAATGGTGATTGTTTCGTATTTTTTAAGCTGTTTCATTTTAGTAACTTTTTCGATCTAATTACGGCTCATTAATATTATTTATTATCAAGTTTATATTCACTCAAATATTTTAAGAAATAATATTTTGTAAATATAACATAACACAGGACATCTAAAAAGCAGGAACATTAAAAACCCATTCGTTTATATTTATTTGTATCTCGTTCGTTCGCGTCTATTCGTTATTGTCATAGTGTTTCAGTAAGCTCCGCGAGACATTGACAGCAGGATTTGCAATTTGAATAATGTTTTGTTGTGACAAGCGCTCTCCTCTCTCTAGATGTGTTAATGAAATTTCATTTTTAAAAAGAGAGCAAAAATTGTTATTTGTCCCCTTCAATTTTCTTTTGAACTAGCTGCATAATGAGTATTTAATGTTATATTGTTACATATATATATAGGCTGATTTAACTCTTAATAGTCATAACTTCGTATAATTGATGGCACATGTCTACAAAGCAATTACCATAGTAAAGTTTTTAAGTATGTACTATTTCTCTCTTGTGACGTCTAAAATTGTTTTTCAATTCGGTTTTCATAAGCTGCGATAATAAAATATTAACAAATAATTTTAATTTTATAATTTTTACATGATTGTGTTAATCGCAGAAAATAGGCCATATTTCAACAGCGCTCCTTTAGAGCAAATAAAATCATTGATGGTTATCTGTTACATTTTTTATTTATTATTATTGGGATTTGTATTTTGTATATTTACGTCGCTACTCTTACCCTACTTATGCAACAACACACGTGTATCACAGGTTCACGTACATCGGTGACTCCAACGTGAACTGATACACTTACAACTGGTGACCCCGACGTGATACCGACGCAGAACCCGACGAAAAAAATACCCGACGCAAAACCGACGTTCGAAGCAAACTTCATTAAATTGTGATAACTGTACTGCACAGCCTTATCAGCCTTCCACCAGCGGATCTCCCTGATTTGGCTTTCAAGAGGCATATAGTTATCCAGAAAATGAACCCAAACGCAGGTTGTGAGTACGCTAAATCCAGCAGTCATTCACAGCTCATGGCATAATTCGAGTTCATCGACTATGCTGACGATGCTCCCACAGTATATTCCTAAATGATTTGTTACTTGGTAGAATCAAATTATCTGAGCCACATCTCGCAACAAGGCATAATTATAAAGCTTTCAGCGCACACAAGAGGACAGTAATTATCGCCTATTTTAAGAATCATTAAAACAATTTTACTGAGTAGGAAAAGTAATAATTATATTTTCTTGCAATAAGTGACGCGCGCGCTATAATGAGAAGTGGCAGGTAATTTTTTACGCTTCTTACATTCGAGGATACTGAAGCGGTTACATTTTAATGAGTCAATTTTTCGAAATACATGGTAGTCATATCATCTTCCTGCCTTCGTACATGTTGGGGAGGATTTAACAACTATTGATATTTCTTTTTTGAGAGTTAAAAATCTTTAAACTATAATATACTATAAACTGCACATACTACAGTAATATAAACTATTTACAAATATTAATATATATATTTTTTCATCAGTCACATACATACATAGTTCTGATCCCACACTAAGATACAAGTCTTGTGTCGTGGGTATCAGAAACTACGAGAGACTTTTCGGTCTCACATACACCCAGACCCGAATCAAATATTTGTGGATCACACAAACATTTGTCTCGGTGCGGGGATCGAACCCGCGGCCTGTCGTTTCGCAAGCTGGTGTCTAGCCAACTGCACCACGGGGCTGTCTGTATAATAATCGATTTTTGACTCTTACTTTCCTGGTAAAGGAAAGACCGGATTGTAGGATTTATTATTCATCTCATTTACCAATCGAGTTGTATGGCAGCAGGCTATATGAGGCAGTGGTATGACTGTCATCATCATCAGCAGCCTTTCTTACGTCCACTGCTGGACATAGGCCTCTCCTATGGCACGCCACTGGGCTCGATCTTCGGCCCTCCTCATCCAACCGCTGCCAGCCACCCTGCGAATATCGTCACCCCACCTAGCCAGAGGGCGCCCTACGTATGACTGTAGTCCAGTTTATCTGGTTTTATAAGTTAAAACCGATTGTATCGTAATTTGATATTCGTATTCGAATATAATCATCATCAGCCCATATACGTCCCACTGCTGAGCATGGGCCTCCTTTACAACTGAGAGGGTTTAGGCCTTAGTCCACCACGGTGGCCTAGTGCGGGTTGGCGGACTACACACCTAAGAAATTCCTAAGAACTCTTAGGTGTGCAGGTCCTCACGATGTTTTCCTTCACCGTTAAAGCAAGTGATAATTCATTGTGAATACACACATAACTTCGAAAAGTTAGAGGTGTGTGCCTGGGCTCTGAACCCGCGACCGTCGAGATTTTCGACCGCGAGCCTAAGCCTCGAGGCCATCACGACACTATCTGATTTTTACTGGGTATAATTTATTGAAGGTTAAAAACACTTAAAAATGCGATTGGTTTGAATGATTATTCAGTCACCAATAGCCGAATTAACCCTTAAATTCATATTTATTTGTCATAAAATTTTGAACTATTGTAAAATTCCATAAAAAAAGTCATTTCATCGAAAAATCAGAGGTGTGTGCCTGGGGTTTGAACCCGCGACCGCCGAATACTCCATACTCCTATGATCATAGGAGATTACAAGAAAATGCTTTCGGTATAAAATCTTGTATATTCAGTGCTTATAAATAATGATTATTCATCACAGAGGCACGGGCCACCGCTACAAAAGAGAGGGAGCTTTGAGGCGGCTTTCACGTCACGGGCTCTACGAACGGACGCCACCGATCCCATTTCTTTCGTTCTGCTACTTATAGTAGAACCGTGTTAATTGCTGTCATTAGACTAATAAAACCACTGAAGTAATAAAAGTAGTCGGTGGCAGAGTAGTTACGAGAACGTGCAAAAAATGTATCAAGGAATATAAAAATGTTAATAGCATCCAATTCGACGAGGACGGCCAAAAAAATATTTCTTTGTAGTGAGAATGTGAATTTTACACGTCAGCGGCCACAGAGATATCAGTGTTTATCGAGCAAGTGTTTATCTCCGTCTCCTTGTTTATATCCGTGTGTACAACGTAATTGGAAATGTTAGTAGTTTACTCAATTTCCTCTCAAATACATACTTTTAAGGGCTGTAAGTTCTTTATGTGGCTTATCGGAGGCATCCTCACTGTATTTATTGCATCTTTAATACATACATACAAACATAACCTTACGCCTATATTCCCCGAAGGGGTAGGCAGAGGTGAGATCAGTCCTACGTAATTGGGGGCGAGCCTATTGCCGTTTTTCGGGCACATTTCCAGACTCCGTGCTGCTACTGAGAATTTCTTATGGTAAAACTTAATAACACTTTACCCGACCTGGGAGTCAAACCCAGGACCTCTAGATCATACGGCATATACTAGTGCCGCGAGGCCACGAGGAAGTCTTGCATCTTTAAAATGAGTGATAAAATTGATTACTAATATATGTTATTATATATATTCCAAGGAACGGTCCAAAAGACCTATTTGTTGAAAGCAGTTTTATATGCTGCATCAATTAATTTTAGAGTGAAAATTAAAATATTATATGGTTACCTCTCTTCAGCATCCAGTTCCAGGAGCAGCTTGCGAAGGGCGGCGGGGTTGATGGAGTCCCACGGCGCGGACATGCCTCCATCGCTGTCTGGATGACCCACCAGCATATTTTCTGACTGCTCATCGTCCGGTTCCTGAACATTCGAAAAATTCAAGTTTTATTGATAATTATACAAAAAGTTAAGGCAGTTGATAAACCTATTAAAAGTTAAAGAAATTAGTCGTCTATTACGGTATCAGCATTGTCTTAAAAGATTTGTAAATGCCCCTTAAATATTTAGACTCTGAGAAAATAAATTGTAAGCATCAATAATTTATTTTAAACATAAGTATTATCTCATATATATTCTTTTATATGCATTAACTTCGTCTCGCAAGAGAATATTTACTCGTATAATATTAGTGTCACGCATTTTGAAATCACTACGGCGCGGCGTCGGCGGAATCGTAGGCTATTTGCTACGATTCGTAGCATCGGTTACGAAGAGCGTAGTCAGCATGAACGTGTCATAAATCGAATCCAAATGGCACAATCATATTGGAACCAACATTATGTTATTACAGTTTCCTTAAATAGTTATAATATTATTAATGATAAAAAATATCTGGTAATATAAAACATGTATTTATAAAACAGAATTCTTATACCGTAGCGTGACCTTTCTATAATATTAATTATTCATAAAATTCATAATTTTTTTGTTACATTTAAATAATTATCGGTAGTGATTTCCCTAATCATGCCAATCAGCGTTTGTTAAGAGAATTGACACTAATGGACGGCTCTTTAATGCCGCCTGCGTTTTATAATAATTATAATTGTTTGATTATATTTTTTGTTAAAAACGAAATGTGCGTGAGAAATGTAAATTTTAGACAATTAGTATAAATCATCATCATCATCATGAGCCCATATACGTCCCACTGCTGGGCACGGGCCTCTACTACAATTTATCTACAATTAGTTTACAATTTGTGTTGAATCTATAGCACTCTTTAGAGATTCTATTTTTGACATTAATTCAATATGGTTTTAAGCAAATCACTTACCAAGTAAGTCTTATTTTCACATACTCACTTGCCCACATTATAAAACAAAAACAATTATTTTCATTTTTTCGTCACAAGCAGCGCATAATATGATTACGAGTACAGCGTAAAGATCAAACAGGATATTACTTGTGGTTTTAAGTGATTTATTCCTAAATAATTTTTGTTTTTAAGGCCGAGATAATATATGCGAGTGTACGAGTATAACATCAATTAGTTATGCACGTAGTTTAACTTTATCTTATGATTTTGGGATCCCTTGTATATTTGACATCGAGGGCAATATCCTTAAGGTTATAAGGCAAATGATAGCCAAAAATATTGCAAACTCATTTTTCAAATTGTCAATCTTCATACACGCTAAGTGATCGCTACGAAGGGTAGGGGATTATTACGCCGTGAAATATTAAATCGGTAATACCACAGAAATTGATCAGTTGTATCTTAAAATATTTTAATTAAGTCATTTATTTAAAGAAATTGTCCTGAAGTCCTTTATAGCGCGACGGATAATGCTATATTAATATTTCACGAAGTAGACTAAACAGCTGTTATAGTAAAACAATTAAATTATTCACTAACCATACATAAATATTCGAAATGATTTTGGTAAAACGTGGGTACAGAAATACACCTTTGCATACTTCTTACTCTTCCTAAACTAATATGTTTAAAGTTAGTGACCACCGCTCTTTTAATTAGCGCCTCAGCGTTCTCATTTTTTAAACTAAATTTGCTGTGTGGGAAACTTAGCTAAACCTTTTCTATGTCGTTTATCATCGTTAATTAAATTTTATTGTTACTTCAGCTAGAAGAACTACTAAAGAAATTTGTTAATGTTTATTGGCTTGGTGGTTAAATACATATGGACATTTAATGAATCGTGTAAATACACCCAACAATCACATACATAGTTGCGACCCTAAACTTAGATACAAGTCTTATCTTGTGTCGTGTGTGTCAGAAAGTAAGAAACTTTTCGGTCTCACAAACACGCAGACAAAAATATTTGCAGGTCACACAAACATTTGTCTCGGTGCGGGGATCGAACCCGTCGCCTCTCGTTGCACAGGTTGGTGTCTTACCACCACCACTACAGAGGCTAAATGATTATATAGTATAGTCTGCTATGTACTTACCATGGGCGCAGCATTGACTGTGACGAGGAACAGGGCGAACATTCCGAACAGGATCGCAGCGGTGACGTTGTACATAGATGTCTTCATTGTGATGCCTATGACGACAGAATAAAGGTTGATATTAAAACTTTCTTCGCATATGTTTTTTACTAAATAATCCTGAAGTATTTTTTATTTATATTTGAATAGCAAAGTAGTACGTCTTTTAATGGTAAATACTCGTTCATGCTGCCCAGATAGAGGGCCGGTAATCTTTTTTAATGTAAACCCTCTCAGTTTTGGAGAAGGCTCGTGCCCAGCAGTGGGACGTATATGGGCTGATGATGTGATGTGTGATGAATCTTTCGTTATTAAACACAATGAATTTAATTATTTATAATAATGCTGGATTGTCGCGGGTTTTTCACGTAAAGCTTAATATAAACTTAATAAAATAATGCACCATACTGCATTACAAATGGTTTGTCATATATCATAGTGTTCGAAATTTTATTAAAGATTTGTAGTATCGTTTCGTTTAAGCAAATAGATTATAATTAGAGGTCCGACTATACTTAAAACTCCAAAGGTTTTGTGAGTGTCGCTAAGTGGGTCTTTTGCCGGGCTTCAGTATTTGGATTACATTAGAATAATACAACAGTAAATATATCCTAATACATATTACAAGAGCAAATGTGAGTTTGTTCGTTGAATTTTCACGCCCTAACTACATACATAAATATACTCACGCCTGTATTCCCTGACGGGGTGGGTAGAGGTGCATTTCTATACCCACATTTCGCCAAGTATGTATCAGTCCCATGTAATAGGGGGTGAGTCTATTGCCGTTTTTCGGGCAAATTTTCAGACTCCGTGCTGCTATTGAGAATTCCCTAATGTAAAAACCCAATAACACTTTGCCCGACCCGGGAATCGAACCTAGGACCCCTAGATCGCACGACACTTGCTTGTACCGCGAGATCACGAAGCAGGCAGAGCAGCATATATAAGTCATATTTACATACATTAAAATGCACCGTAACATCTTGTTGGTAATATTGTATAATGCAGGTTCGCGTTAACAATACCTAAGATAATACACGTGAGTGTTAAGGTTGTATGTTGTGGGATTAAGAACGCTACACGTGTCGGTTTATTCCCACGTGGCACCTTCATATTTAACCTCATAAATTACATTATGCAGTAGAATATTATTTTATCTTTAATGAATACAGGCGTATACGAAAGATGAATAATTTCCTTTAACATACGAGTAATTGTAACGTAATATACGGAACAAATTATTAATAATATTAGTTCATTTTCAAAATCTACTTTGTATTATTGCTTTATGTGACATTTTATTTTATGTAAAAGATAAGCTCTAATATTAACATTTTTATTTTTTTAACATAAGAATTGATAACATTCATCATCTGCATGAGAGCGGGATTTAGCAGATATAAAAAAATTGAGGCGTGTGTGTGTTATAACAAAATAACATAAACAACGACCCCAAATAAAATTGGGAACAGGGCAAGAGGATGTGATGAGATATTCTATATAAGAAATTTCAGTTCACAAAAGGAAGAACTCATAAAATGCTCGTTTGTCGAATTATTTTCAGTTTATGTGTGCCCTCAAACAAAATTATCTACAGATTATTATAAGGTGATTACTTTGTATTCATGAGTTTATTTTGCTTATAGTTTATATTATAGTCTGTTCATAACAGCTGTCTGTTCACAAAAGCAGTTGTGTAGCTTCCATCCTAGAATAATAAATTTAATCGAAAATTTAAATAACTTTAATGTTTACTGATTAAATTTTGCAAGTAACAATTATTGGTAATAATAACAGGAAAAAAATATAGCAATTTAGTCTATTTAGTCTATATAGCAAAATATTAAATCAAAAGTTCCTGAAGACATGTTGTTATGTACAAGAAATGTGTTATACTCGTAGTATGTTGATACAAATTAATCTCCATTAGAAATTTCGGTACCATTAAACTTGTAATATAGCTCGAAAAGTCAACGATCATTCGTGTAAAAGATTGTCGAGTAGCTACATACCGAGAATTAACTTTATATAACTACAAAAGTATGATTCTAATTTACATAAGAATGCCTGTGTAAGTATTTTTGTTTGGTAAGCCTGAACAATTCAGCACATTATAAAAAAATGCATATGAATGAGGTTTTTGGTATCGGACGAGTGATAAAGCAACCAACACCCAAAATATTATACAATGCCTGAGAAATACTTGGTATTATTATTCTTTTAAATCGACTGAAGTGGCAGAACAATTGTGTAGTTTAAAATACGAAACACCAACTCGAAGATATTATTTCTATGAAATTACTAATGAATTTATAAATATAAAAATGTGATTGATGGACGATGACTCACCAATATTAAGCGGAAACTAACGATTCTTCGCCCTTCATAAATAAGCTACTAAATATAGTGTTACGTAAACTGAATTGTTTCAGAATGATTTGCGTAATGATGAAAGACAAGGCTCTTGTACGCACATAACCCTTTTCTGGGTCGGGGCGCTGGGCCGGACAGTCGGCCGCTTATCTACATATTGTTTTATTTTACTCCGGACATCTTTACGTGTGTCAACGTGTCAATTACATTGTGATACATGTGTTACAGTCAGTTTATTAAGAGGGAGGACAAAAATATTACGCGTCGTGTAAAAACATGAGTTGGTTTTGTTTTGACTTAGGTACGATGGAGTGTCATTAGCGAAGTTAGTTTTTTTTATATGTAAAGCATACTCGTATTATAATATTTCTACGAATAGTGTAATATCAAAGCAAATAATTGAGATATATTTTTTATATTTAATTAACAAAAGAATTATTAGCCATTACAAACATACATACATAAAATCATGCTTGTATTCCCCGAAGGGGTAGGCAGAGGTGCATTTCTGTACCCACATTTCGCCAGGTATAATATATCAGTCCCACGTAATAGGGGGCGAGCCTATTGCCGTTTTTCGGGCACATTCCAGATTCTGTGCTGCTATTGAGAATTTCCTAATAGAAATACACAATAACACTTTGCCCGACCCGGGAATCGAACCCAGGACCTCTAGATCGCACGGCACATATACATGTGCATTAGCAAATTGCAAGCATAAAGTCTCTTCTTGCCCTTAAGATGTTGCGGTTGAGCCCATATGTGCCTGTTGTTACCGTTTGCCAAGGGCAGCAGTCGTCAGGAACTATAGGATAAGATATTGAATGAAGAAACCGCTTAAATTACTATTTAAAAAATACTGTTAATACAACAAGCCTACAACCTGGCTTCACCTTCCTATTTTAATCAGAAACTAAAACAATGCATCACAATAGCTTAAGGTCACTCGGAAATATATACTTTTATTACTTTTTCATTCAAATACAATACCGTTTTCAATTTCAAAATGGCGACTGTAGTCGGCAATTTTAATTAACTAGGTCGAAACGCATTTAAAAAAATAGGACAACAGGAAGTTACAAAACGCTGGTTTTATGTTTATTTTTCTGCAACATTTCTTTTATAAATATGTAGTTGATAATATATGTTTGTTGCTTACCTTCAGTTGTTATATGATTCTTAAATTTTAAAAGATCGTCAAAAAGTTTTTGTTATAATTTCTTGTTAATTAAAATGTTAACGTGATCTTGAATTACTTGTATTTGTTTTTATACCGATTATTATTATGTTTTCCTTTAAACGATCCCAGAGGCAAGCTTTTATCCCTGAACGTGCTGTTAAAAGCTAATGGAGATAGCTTTACGTAAGAGCAAAATAACATAGAATTCCATCACTGTCGGTAAATTTTATAAATATCGTGTTTAAAGATAGAAAAAAATTGTGAAAAGAAATGTCTTTTTTATGTTAACAATGAAGACATCACAAACGTGTGTGATAATGGCGCCGGCCGTGGGGGATGATATCAAAAAGCGTTAGTGATGGTTACCCAAAGGATTTAGAACCTCCTTGACAAATAATTGGATACACGAGATGCTATTTATCAATACATCGACCCCTTTCGCGTTGCTATTGAGAAAAAATAAATCATTCTCTGAATAGACCTTGTTTTTTTTTTGTAAACAGATTATAAATAAATGCAAACTGAAATCGAGTTTAAGGTAAATAGAAACGAAACAACACGATTTTTTAAATTAAAAAGTAAATTCTGTGATGCTTATGTATGTTTTACAAATATTTGCTTCTGGGTGTAGTTTTTAATAACAACACACGATTTTGTTTATTTTACTATCAAAAATTCAATTACTATAATATATTCAACAAAAGCCGTCACAAATAGATCCACCGAGCAATTCAATTACGAGTCTGATGTAACAAACATAACCGTAAACCTCAACTTTACAATATTAAACACTTTACAATAACAAGTCTCTATTTTGTTTCAAAAGGCGTGATATTATTGTGAGATTATTAAGGATTAGTGCCGTAAACAGCATATTGTCAAGGAATTCTACAACAAACTGTGATTACACTTCCTTTTGGTCCAACCAAAAAAAATCAGGAAATTAAACTTTCCCGAAACAATACGCCTTTGAAGGCGAAATCTTTTTGGGGTTGTAATTTAATTTTATAGTTGCGTAAGCGGTTGAAGGCAAAAAGAGCACATCCTGACGAATCTCTTTGAAAACTTTTAAATGAGTTTATTGCGAAGAATTCACTTAATTTACTTAGTTTGAACTGTTTCGGTAACAACGTTGGACACATTTTTTCTACACTTCAATGATTAGGCAAGTTCTGTACCCTTCAAACAGTATGTTTTTTTAGGTGATAAAACTGTTTATTCTAACAACTTTAATCAATATTTATCTATATACCTATGCTGATTGTGGAATAATTGTCGTAATAACGTCTCAATGTGTGTAGGGTTCTGATATAAGTTATAGTTCGTATTAAGGTATAATTTATTATACCTACGTTCATATCTGGCTAGTCTATACTTGCAGCGAAATAATTAAAATGGTGAGTGATTTTCAATTCCTATTTAACATTTAATTATATATTAAACAAAAATACCGGCTAAAAATAAAGTACATACATACACATGGATATGTATGTACGAAAGTACATAATATATTATAATATAATAACAATAGGGGGCGAGCCTATTGCCGCTTTTCGGACACATTTCCAGACTCCGGGCTGTTACTGAGAATTTCCTAATGGAAAAACTAAATAACACTTTGCTTGACCCGGGAATCGAACCCAGGACCTCTAGATCGCACGGCACATACTTGTACCGCGAGACCACGAGGCAGTCACTATCAATATCTGTTCATTACTAAATATACCTTATATTACCTATATAATATTATGAATCAGTCACAAAAGCAAAATAATGTATTTTCATAGAAATCATGAACCTCGGGATGTTATATGGACTAACGTACTCAACCCCTCAAAAGCTACATAATTAAATAGCACCGATCACTTGTTATACTTTTATTTACACTACGATGCTTGTTAAAAATGAGTCACCTGGACTTGTAAACGTGGAATGAAAATTAGAAAAGCAATTTATTTCAAATTGAGAAAACAGATTACACTTCCCTAAGCACACGGAGACTAGGAATCGAAGGCAGGCAGCTATTTTATTAATATGCAAAAGCGATCACGTTGAACTAATAGATTGCATAGAACGAAACGCTCCGCTAAATTCTACGTAACTGCGAATAATATAGGTAATACAATTAAACATATTTATAGATGTTTCTAGAATAACTTATTATTGTTCTATCGTGCTGTTGTACATTGAAGGACTGATAAAGAAACTAAAGAAATAATATCATATTTCCTATGACGGTAAGGTTTGGAATCAGTTAATATTTTGTTTTTAAAGTTATTTTATATTGAGAAGTTATCAGTAAAAGTAATTGTTTAAAAATACAAATTCAGAAACCCGTCAAATATTTATAGTGATTTTCGTTTCCGCGAAAACTTGGAAACCTATAGTTTTTATTTTTATGTTATATTAAATAAGAAAGAATAGCTTAAATGTCAAATTCAAAAATAGTTAATAATAAAGCAAGGTATCCCATCTTTTATCAAATTAGTCGTGACAGTGAAAACTCATAAATCTTCATTGAATTCGCCAATTTTTCACTGCAAACTATTTAAGTGCACAATACCGTTGTTGTGTTGACTATAAATCATACAGATTAGAAATTACTGTCGTTCTCATATAACTGTCGTATAATATATTTAGTTACGGGCTATGTTGTGTTTTTTATCAATAAACGACTACAGATTGTGAATAATGTCCCTTTTGTTTATCGTTTGGGATGGTGGTAAATAATACAAAATAGAAGGATATTTTGTTGCGATTTAATAGATACCAATTTATTTCAATGCCAAACTGTCAATGAAATGGCTCGTGCAAATCTGATAATGTAAAAAAGTTCTTAGAAGTATTAGTAAATATTGGCACATCGATTTATAAATTGTAATATGTATTTAAAATTTTTGTTCGGGGTGAATATATAACAGTTACATTTATTTTATTTTATAATAAATGTTACTGTTATTGTTAAATACCTACAATATTTTTGTATCGAAGAATTGTTACCCAATAATTAAAACATAGTTATAAAAACATTTTTTGTGATAAAAAATACAATCCTATTGTTTGAGAATATAATTTAAAATTCATATTATGGGATTGCTTTATTGTTCATTATGAAACTGTAAATAATCCGTGAATAATATAAGCGCAATCGATCAAATTATTATTAGATAGAAATAAATTTTGATTACCTTAGGGATTAGGTGTGCCGTTTAGTGAGATACTCTTTTGAAATCGTCGACTAAATTTCCAATATATTTTTTTATTAGTTTTAAAAGTTATGAGTACATTTTAAATAAATTATACGCACGTAAGTAGCTAATCTAATCTATCAGAAACTAGCAGTTTAAGAGTTCTCCATAAAAGATCTAAGCTCCACAAACTCGTTACACGTAATAATGAGACATGTTATATGGGAGGATATAATTATAATAAACATTAACGACCATTTTCCGATTGACATATTATAATAAATAACATTAATTAGTAATAACCAGAGCTCAAAAACAAGAACAATAATGAGTGTAATGAACAAAATATGCGGATTATTTGTTCAGAGTTCACTTGTTATGGACTTGGCTCAACAAATATATTGAAAAGCTGAATTGATTTGCTTGTATATCAAGTAGTACTTGTTGCTTACGCTTGAAAAGGCATCGAGAAGTAAACAACGCATTCATACGTAAATATTAATTTAGTTAAGCTAAATTAATATTAACGTATGTTTGCGTTACAATAAGTTTTTTGACTGCCTTTGTGGTCTCACGACACAAGTATGTGCCATGCGATCTAGAGGCCGGGTCGGGCAAAGTGTTATTTAGTTTTTCCATTAGCAAATTATAAGTAGCAACACGGAGTCTGGAAATGTGACCGAAAAACGGTAATAGACTCGCCCCCTACAAGTATAACGTGGGATTGGACTACACCTCTGCGGGGAATACAGACGTGATGTACTATGTATCGTTTTTTTTCCAAATGATTCTAATAGTTTTTATTGTAAGATTGTAATGTAGGTATTAAGCAACCGCAGATTCAATACTCTGTGGTTCACTAATAATATTTATTATTGTAACTGTGAGTCGCGAAACACTAACATAGAATGAGGTGGGATCAAGAATTTGTGAGTTTGGACAGTATTCTTGTTCGTTTGAATCGTCGCGTCGTTATGGATGGAATAAGAGCGTGCGTGATTATGCACGAGAGACCAATCAGTAAGCCAACACGATGTACGCGATAATTTATAAAATACTTTTCTGCGAGATCGGATTACATATTATGTTCTAATTTATTATTTTATTATATAGAAATTATACAATAGCTTTACGAATTAAATTTTAATGTTATGACATTGGCGCATTATACATAGACTCGTAAATCACGATCATAACAAATTAAAGCTATTTACTTAGAAAAATAATTAAGTTCAATGTTTTTTATCGGCGTTGAATATTTCCGAGAATATTTCGCCTATGAAGTTATTATAATATGAGAAAGTGCAGGAAAAAAGAGCATCTAATTAGTTCTATATTTAAACTTTAGTTAAAACTTTAGCAACTGAGTAAGTAGAATTGTTTGCGGTGTAGTTTCATTGCAGACTTTGATAGAAAAGAGTTTCCGCCGTAGTTCAAGCGAACTTCATTAGCTCCTTTGGTATTTAAGATATTAGTTAATGGGTGTTTGAATTCACCAACTGTCTCAAAGATGCCAGGCGGAAATTGCTATAGTAACTTGGCCAAGTGAATATGGCAGGCTCGAGCTGGCGAACTTGCAAGGTAATCAACACTTTCTGCGAAACAAGTCTGCCTTTACCCTTTATCTGGAACATTTGAGTGCACTTTCTTTTGTTTTAATGATCATTAAAGGCATTTTATCGGTAGAGACTGGACGAGTCAGGTGTTTTTGCATTTTGTATGGCATCGGTTTCCTCTACGAGTAAGTTACTCTGATGTATGGATTAAGCTACTCTGATGTACTGGAATGTAATTACCATTATCTAAGTTCTTTAATGATCTGAGTCTCTGGTGATCCCTGTAGAGTATCAAATGCAGGTACAATAGTAGTACTTCCTTTTATTAGACACGTTAATATTTTGAGTGTTTCATATTTCAAAGTAATAAATAGTTCTCGCAATTTTTTTAATCATTCTGTATCGATGATGAGTATACATGACGTATACAAACTCGGAACAAATAGCTTTAGGGATTGTAAACATTTGTCAGCAGAATCGAGCTGCGAATATTTTAGCATTCAGCCTAAATATTGGCGGCCGTTTATTAGTCACTATAACATTTATGAAGTGTCTCCAAATTTATTTTTAGTTAATATTTGCATTAAATTATAAGTAAGACATATAGGTGTGGACACAGTTGGTAAATAAGAAATTTTATTTTAGGAGCAGCTATATTGGATCTAGATTTGTCGTATTTGCTTTGACATAGTATTACTTTATTACGATATTCCAGGATTTTATTATCTACTCTTAATGTCATAAGTGTGAGCAGAGCCGATGAAGTCCAAGTATATAAAAAAGAAATGTGTTGAAACGTAATAAGGATACAATGGAAAAAATTATGGAGCTAATCTTACGTTTTTTTTTAAATATTATTGCACGTTTCCTGCTTTAAAGAATCGAAATATTGTTTTAAATCTGACTAACCTTATGTCACCAGAAATTTAAAGTTTTACAATAATTATCTAAAGAATATTTTTTATAGGAGATACAAACACTACAAAAGTTTTGGATTCAGTGCTATAGGTTGGATATTAGTTTTCGTAAATAGTAACCGAGCCAAAACAATAAGAACGAATATTAGTATTATCAGATATCTTTCGTCAGTCTACTATTGATGGTTCATGGTAAACTTATTATAATAAATATTTGGGAAATTTGTAACAAGCTACCGCGATTTTGAGGTTTGAGTCTGATTTATAACAATTTGAAGCAAATTGGTGAAATTTGGAACGCGGTATTTGGTAGAAACGCAGTTTCACAGATAAAGTCCAAGAATTTAGGTGGTTTATTGGAAATGAAGAGCTATTTTTAACAAAGAAAGTTTCGGAATTTTTTCTTGTCGACGGTATACATACACATATATTGTGCTGGTGCAAAATTATTATTTTTTGGCAGCAAATTTTTTGAATACGGGGTTTATATTTAAAATCTGAATTTTAAAATCAAATATTTGCTTTGTGTTAATTCTGTATCAATTGAGTGCAATTACTATATACTGTAATTATTAGAACAATTAATTTAACGCACATGGTGAATTTGAACAAAAAATTACTAAATTCTAAACATTTACCATGATCTAAGTGAAATGATAAAATGGTAGATATAGCAACAATACTCTTTGAATATTATTACAACAGTTGTCAATACCTAGACCACAGAGACCGTGAAGTACTACAACAACGCTTAGATGGGAATTTCTCTAAGAATTTACTTGTCACTCTTTACTCGTAAAATGATTTTATGTACGGAAAACGGAGAAGAGGTCTGTCTATGTTTTTATGTCATTATTTTTTGGATTTTGAATTTCCTTTGGCGTTCATTTATTCGAGCTGTGTTATTATCTAAAAGACAAGATTCAAATCTGGCCACCGTTTACAAGAAATATATAAGTAGCCATTAATACAATGTAATTTAGCATTAAAAAAGGTTAGATATTTACGACACTATTGTAACATGTTGCACCAAAATACCTGTATGCATATCAACAGTGACGTATTACGTATAATTATCATAATAATTGTTATAGAAATAAAGCTGCGTGCTCCTTAAGAAGAAAGCTTTTAATTACTTTAAAATATAGATTCACCTCAGGAATTTGTGTAACGCTGCGGCACGACCAACTTTTAAATAACTATAAAGAGTACAACACGTTGATTGAATAATAAACTTTATAGGAAAATTTCACGCCTATTTTACGAAAGTTCCAAAGTGTACTTGGTTAACTTGTCCGCAATACTTTCAGCGATATTAATAAAGTTACTGTTTGCTCTCTTCGAAATAACAATAAGCAATTAATTTTCGATTATGATTATTTTTTTGACCTTTGTGGGTTAATCTTGTTACATACCGGAAAGATTCCTTGTTTATCTTGTGGATCAGTTAAATGAAGTAGTATTTTACGTGTAGTTATTTAGGGATCTAGAACGAAGTTTTATACCCGGTCCGGAAATGCACTATCGGGTTTTTACACAACAAAAATCTCATGACAGCATAAATCGAGAACTGTGACGAAAAACGGTATAAGTTCGCCTTTTACTTAATACATACATAAAAACACAATTTTCGACGAGTTGGTTCAAAATACACAATTAAATTACTACTTTCAAGAATTATGAAATCTTTAATTTTATTCATATTTCTTTTGTTATTTAATTAATACCGAAAATATTTCTAAGTCCCATATAATAGCAGACGAGCCTATTGTGGTTTACCGGATATTTTGCTCAATCCGAAAATTATATCAGAGACCGGTAGATGCATTCGGTAGAATGCACGCGTTAATTATGAAACGAGATCATCAATACATGTCTATGTATACTTAATTATTAAAATTTAAAAAAGTAAATAAATTAATGTAAAATAAATTATAGCAAATAAGTATTTATGTAATATGTAGAGATGTTAAGTATCTCCGGTCAAATATTTTATTTTAGGCTTTGCGAAATTCATAAATAAATAAATAAATCACTTTTTGTGATACCAATGTAGTAAAGTGATTTAAATGCGAATGGAAGATGGAAAACAAGTGCCTTTAGTTAGAAATGTCTTTAACTGTAGTTATAACTAGATATAGAATTATTACTCTCATCATAGCTACAGCACCAAAAATCTTTTTGTTCGCCTACTCTTATAATTTTAAAAATAAACGCCCACTTTATTTCATTTCCCACTAGGCTTACGTAGTGAATTAGAACTAAGCTTCATGAATGTGGTAAGTACCTACTGAGAACAACGTATTCTTTTTTGTGTATGTTTATTCTGTGTTAAAACCTATTTGAACTAGTGCAGTGGTTTGCAGCCGCTGGTACTGTATTCTTGGGTTCGAAACCAAAACACACAGCTGATTTTCGAATTATTTTACGAGTCTATCAATTATAATTAATTAGAAATTGTAAGGGAAAAAAACTATGGAAAATAGTGAACATCAGCTAATTCTACAAAATTAATATTTAAGGTACATATGCGTAGTCTAGTAATATTCTCTTTTTAAATTTATAACATTTCAAAAGAAAAAGACTACAAGCCACCTATATTCTCTGAGGCTTTGGTTAACTGCAAGACACTTGGCGAACGTTTTTTGTATGCTATTCAATACATACTTCTATAAACTTTCTAATAGTTTACTTTACGCGAAAATGTTGTAACTCTTTATATCAATTTTTATTTAGTTAATTAAAGTATTATTAAGGCGACTTTATGTTTTTTTTTTAATTATACAAAATAAATTTTGTTTTGTTCATGATTTTATAATTGTATTAAAATCTTTAACCAACAGTTACACTTCGTTTTATATCTATTAAAAGAATTTTTAAATTTATAACAGTTACATAACTTTAAAAAATATATATTTCAAATCGCGATTATTTCGATAAAATATACTAATTGATTTTTTATTTTTATGGCAAAAGAAAATTGCATATATTATTTTAAAATATATCCTTACCTGAAAAAACGACGTGTTAAACAATTTTCTCAACTTCGCGTACTTGCAGCGGCGAGCTCGATCGCTTCCGTAGTCTCGGATGGTTGTTGAAACCAAATGAGCAGAGCTACGCGTCGTCGCCGCTTATATACTGATGCCAAGGTACTATACGGCGTCCTCCTTGCGTACATGACACCGGCGTATCGTGCTACAGTGGCTACGGCGCTACGCTGCTATTGGGTGCTACATCACAGTACGCTTAATTAAAAGTTATATTTTTTTCAGGTTATTGTCTTAATTAGTAAGTTAAACATACTGTTTTTCTAAAGGTTTAAATATCTTTAAACAAAGAATAGTAGAAAAATAATTTAAGTTGAATTTTATCTGCTACGATATGTGCTACGTTGCTACAGTACTTCGAGATTTACTATTAATGTAAACCACCGGAAAATTGAAACATTACTATGTGCCAACTAGTTAACAATAAATTATGTAAATTATTAACATATAAATGATTAAAATACACTGTTTTAATTTTTCGGTGTGGTACATTGATATATTTTGGTTAATGAAATTATCAAGGATAAAATTTTCGCATTGTTATTGCACTCGTGATTTATTATATTCTATCATTATATTACACCAATTAATCAGTACAGGATTGTGTTACACGCCGTATTTGATATGATCGATACGCTAGTTTAACAATGTAGTTACAATGACTGTATTAATGAATCATTTTATAAAAAAAATATGAAATTTATAATCACGAAATTATAGGTGTTCTTTTTTAAGTATAGGGAATACAGGCGTGAGGTTAAATATATGTATGTATGTATTTTTAAATGTTCATTATATTTTCCATTCTCTAAGCGACCAACAACTGAAGATTTAACAATGATGGAATACGTTGAGCTTTGGTTCCAAAGTCAGGTTTGGTTATTTTTTGTGTTTTGGCTTTTTTAACGTTTCGTGGAGCACGCAAAGCGTCAGTTGTTTTATACTAGTTTAAATCAAGCCAAATCAAGCCTATCTTACAAACTCACACAAAGTTAGCTATGATCCAACTTAGATTTTCTTTAAGAATAGACCGTATTGCCGATATAAATATTAATAATCACTTTAAACATTCATTGCGTGCAGCAAATCCGCTCTTGTTTTAAAGTCAAATTCTCGACTGCGATATCGTTTTCTCTTAATCTAACATTCTAGGACATTTGTTAAATTGAAACTTATTACGCAATACAAAAATTAAAAATACGTGCCGTGCGATCTACAGGTCCCGGAATCGATTCTTGGGTCTAAGAGTTATTGTTTTTTCCATAAGGAAATTCTGTCTAATTTGGATACGTGCATGGAAATAGGCTCACCACATATTACGAGGGACAAAATCACAATTTCTGAAATGTTGGTGCTGAAATGCATCTCTGCCTATGCAATCTTATCCCAAATAAAAATTATTACATACATACATAATCTTACGCCTGTAATCCCCGAAGGGGTAGGCAGAGGTGCATTTCGCATGCACCCACATTTCGCCAGGTATGTATTAGTCCCACGTAATAGGGGGCGAGCCTATTGCCGTTTTTCGGGCACATTTCCAGACTACGTGCTGCTACTGAGAGTTTCCTAATGGAAAACCCAAAATGCCAGACCCGGGAATCTAACCTTGGACCTCTAAATCGCACGGCACATACTTGTGCCGCAAGACCACGAGACAGTCCAAAAAATAAAATATTAATTTTTATTATTGTTATAGTGTGACAAAGTGCTTACACTGTATTAACTGCGAAGAGCACTAAACTCGATAGTTTTACTGACGGACGACAGATATTCTATCAAACTCAATTATTAGGAATTGCTTCATTTAAAGACCTGAGAGTATAGAAAGGCGAAATGCATGAGGAACGAGCTAGCAAACTTTTTGCCCACATAAGTACAAACCGCTGTGTTGTATTGAGTTTGACGTGAATCCTAACTACCTAACTAATGTTACAAATGTGAAAGCGCCTTTGTTCGTGTGTGATCCTTTCTCGACTAGACCTCTACACCAATTTCCATGAATTTTGATACAAAGATATAAAATATATATTAAGTAGTTTTTATCCTTGATAAATGTTCTATTCTTTTTATCTCATTTGCTGACAAACAAACTAAAAGCAAAAAGTAATTATTTTACATATTATGTATTGATTACGGAAGAAATGTTGCCTAAACATGATTTACTGTTGTAAGTTCACTTTTAATGGAGTGGTAAGCTAACAATCCATCATATGTCACATCGAAATTATCGGCTGAGTGTGTCAACGCGAGCTCTAATAACAATTTAGGGTGTATGAATGGATAGCACCGATTATGGTTGTGCAAACACTATCAAGATAAAAATGATCAATATGGTAATTATTGTTCCAGTTTAGCCTTCGATTACCGAGAATTGACGTGACAATCAGTAAATTATGAACATAATATCTTGATTTTGCATTTTGTGTAATCGAGTCACATTATTATGTAGTATTCTTATGTATCGAATTTTTAAAATAAGAATTATTGATAGAGACTTTGCTACAATGAGGCCACTGTTGGCTGTTAGAATAAAATTATATTTTTTGTATCAAAATGTATATTGTGTAAAACTATTGCCGTTATTCTTTTTTTTATGATTTTTAAATTCACACTTATTGATATATTTAGGAATAAAGAAACTTTATAGGATTTAAAGTATAAGTCGTGATAGCTTCGAGGTTTAGGCGAGCGGTTGACTTAAAGCTAACTTTTTGAAGTTATGTGTGTATTCGCAATAAATTATTACGTACTTTAACGGTGAAGGAAAACAACGTGAGGATTTTTTAGGTGTGTAGTCGGCCAAACCGCACTAGGTCAGCGACCCCTCTCAATTGTAGAGAAGGCCCATGTCCACCAGTGGGAAGTATATGGGCTGATATTATTATAAGTATAATATACAGCATGCCACGTAATTAATGCGAGATTTCGTCTTACTCATATTTAACTATGAGGACCCAAAACTAGCAATGTTTTCGGTCGTATAACATTCGTGGATCACACAAAAATGTATCGAGATTGAGCATGAAGTTCTTAGCATCATTTACTGACAAAAATAACCAACTATCACTGCTGTCTGATGGCAAAATAAATAAGAAATTTATACTTAATTAGCCTAGTCTATACTGGAACGAAACGATTACCATTATACATATCTCTTCAGCTGAAACAAATCAACCGATTTGTTCCATTTCTAGTAAAGAAGTAAAAATGATCATCCAACACAAGCAATTCACATGATTCTTGCTCTAGAATAGACTGATTACTTTAGTTTTTATGCAAAATATATTATGACGTAAAAGAGCTATCTCCCGAACATTTTATAGACATTGAAAATTTGCCTCAAACTCCTTATCCTAAAGATGTAATAAAATGAGTATTAAATTACGTAATGGCTTTTACGCGTCGACATTATCAAAGATATTGAAGCTAATTCACTGTGTTTTTCGCATTTCATTTGCCATTAAACAATTAAGTTCGTAACTTTATAAATTATAATAATTAAAAGGAGTGTATATTCAGATACAAAATGTGCGAAATTTTAATCAGTGTAAATATTTCTTAAATGTTTACATGTACTTAATATAAATTATACTGAGTTACAAAGATGAGAAAAAATACATTTTGCCTCAGCTCCATTCGTTTGGAAATTTCGATTACGTAGCACGTTTTATTTCCTAAATCTACTTCCGTTTCCTTCGTATTGCGAGGTACTTCAATTATTAGGTTAAAGTATAAATCTCCTATCAGCCGTCGGCGCACTCTCACGTGAGTTCGGCGTCCAATATATGTATTAGGAAATCTGCAGTTGGAATTGGCTTATGATTTTACAACCTTAGCCTGTTTGCCGATAACCATTTCCGAGAAAACTCGTATTTTTTTTTAATGTAACTCAAAACATTACCCTTCGTATTGAGCGAATAATTCTTTCTTTTTAATGCAAATATAACCTTATTAAACGATCCTTAATACTTGTGGCACTGGCAGTCTGATGTAAGTGAGGAAAAACATATTTAAGAGTTTTCAATTGTTTCTAATTTATTTATTATTTTCAAAAAAAGAACGGTTAACGTTTTGAACAAACTAGATGAAAGTGAATACTAATTTAGAAAAAATATTTCATGTTATTAATTAACTTAAAATCACACTTTAATTTTAACTGGCTTATTGTGTAAAAATAACAAAAATTGTATTTAAACTTATAACATAAAGGTACTCAACCTTTATGCCGTTTTGGCATTAGTTATACCATGCAACGTAAGGTTTTGAACGAAGAAAATCTTGAATAAATTACAATAGTCATTGGAACGCCATGTACTTGTCGTATTAACGTCGGTTGGTAATATGTTTTGCCGCATTTTGTACCTCAACTCGGCGACGCCTTAGGGTGAATACATCCTTATAATTTATTCATATTTTTTTGGATAAGTGAATGAGCTTTCTGATTTTGTTTTAACATTGTCTACCAAATCAGGATAGGTGGACTAGGACGTCCCGTGGCAAATAGCAATGCATTCTAGTGTGACCCACATAATAATAAAAAATATAAAAGTATTTTGGTTGAATTTATTTTTACAGTACAAAATTTGAGTATTAAATACAGCACAAAAAAACTAAGCTTTAAAAAACTTTATTATTATTATATTTAAAGAACAAAGGATAAAACATGCCTTTGTTAAGTGTAATATGAACACATGATACAACCTTAATTGCTAGTCCTACCTTTTCAAAGATTCTAGCTCTATCGAAAAAACAGCCTACCAATCAAAAAATAGGAAAAGGTACATACACCATTTGTTTGAAGTACTACATGTTCATAGTATAAATTTTCTCTGTTTTAAGTTTTCCTCTGTATTAATTCACTTTTAAATCTCTTCTAAACAAAAACCTGAATTGAAATCACAGGTATCTATAAAAAGGTAAAGCTAAAACCTTTATTGTATTGACAACAGAAACGAACCGCAAATCGAAATGTGTAGACTGTAGGTCCTTTGTAATCTTTCTGTCAATAGACACATCGAGGTTACAGTGAAATCAAAAAAACATGAGATACCGCACCGATTGGCAGTTAATTGCTTTACATTTTGCTCTACATTCCGCGTGACGGGAAAATTTACACCGTTCTCAGATTTGCAAGCTGAGATATAAAATCGATTGACCACGTTACAGATTCTTGATTTTAACATGTTTTATTAGTTCGCTTTCGTTTTTTAATACAGTAGTCTATTTACACGAGTATTTATTTATAGAAAGACTGTTTCATAATAAGAACTAGGCAGAGGTGCATTTCCTCGCCCGTATTTCGTCAATTATATTTTCGTCCTACGTAAGAGGTGACGAGCCTATTGCCGTTTTTCGGGCACAATTCCAAAACACTTTGCCTGGTCTGCGAATTGAGCCCATGACGTTTAGATCGCACAGTTCATACTTGTACCACGGGGCCACGTGGCAGGCATTGGCAGGTAATTGTTATCTCAGATAGCATATAATTGGTATGTATTTATATTTACCGTTCCACTGCTGGGCACGGGCGTCCACTGCAACTGAGAGGGTTTAGGTTGCCTACGCTGTTTACGCTGGCCTAGTGCGGGTTGGCGGACTTCACACTTAAGAACTTTTTAGGTGTGCGGGTTTCATCACGATGTTTTCATTCACCGTTAAAGTAAGTGATAATTCATTATGAATACACACATAACTTCGAAAAGTCAGAGTGTGTGCCTGGAGTTTGAACCCACGACCGCTGAGATTCTCGACCGCGTAAACACAACAGGTTATGTATATTATTTTCCTTTATTTATTTTAACTTATTTTTATTTTTTTAAATATAAAGTTTAATAAAAAAAAAACATTATTTATGTTATTAGTCAGAGTCAATGTCCAAGCATTTAATTCATTTCCTTAAAAAATCTGGCTAATGTTGCGCAATATGTATTTTTATAATACCTACTATCCAACATAAACATAATTCCGATAAATTATTTTTTTGCGATGTATTCCTTCGTCGATATAAATTGGGTACATTGTTATAAACACAATTTTAGAAAGTCAGTGATATTATCGAACCATATTATCGAACCTGCAGCCGCCAGGTCGTGCCCTTTAACGAACTAATATATCTATCCTACGTTCTTTTTTCCACTTATGCAATTAATAAAATGTTCAAGTTTAAGAATGAGTCAAACTTAGTCACTAACTATGTACCTTTGTCAATTAACACAACATTTGATTATTACAATATTAAGTTAAAGTAATTTACAAGTCTGCGCCCAATTTGTATGTGGCATCAAATAATTCTTAATATTATTACGCGCTTAAACTTTACAAAGATTTTGCCGTAAAGTGCAGACCGAAATTTGAACAGTAATTAATTTTGTGACTAAAATATTTTTGAAGTCTTTCTCGTGGGTTTCGAATTATGTAAAATTAAACTTTATCCTTTATCCCACCCACTCAAATTCAACATGTAAAGACGAAAGTATTAGCCTTTATAAATAAATGACTGAGCAATTTTATGTACAAAGGTGACTTTCCATCGATTTTAGGTGTCATTTCATGGTGCCGACGTAATTATTGTAAGCATTATGTGTGCGATGAACTTTGCTATTAATAGTTGAGTAATCTATACAAATATAAATATACAAATAAATAAAATTGGAGTGTCTGTTTGTAATATTGAAATAACCTCTTTTTAATAAATGTATATGGATGTATACACGGCACATATACCAAAAGAACGTTTTTTAATTTTTTTGTCTGTCTGTCTGTTTGTTCCGGCTATTCTCTGAAACGGGTGGACCAATTTTAACGGGACTTTTACTGGCAGATAGCTGATGTAACCTATCCCGGGAATGAAACAACTCGGGACCTCTCGATCGCATACGCACTTATGGCGCGGACCAACGAGGCAGTGTTAAATTAGAATAAACTCGTAGACTGGGTTTTCTCTCATGAGTCTCATGCACGAACTGCAAATAATGTTTTGGAACTGGATACATACCACTAACAAACCTTTCTATCGGAAGTTTTAAACCCATCGCCATGTTGTACGTTATATGCGTGTAAATGATTCTAAGCACGGTGGGTACTGCTATATTTTTGGGCTACATCCGACAATTTAATGACATACATACTTATTACATATGTGTTTGTTAGCTCGTGCGGACGTCCAACATTTACCGAAACGTAATCTCCATTCAATAATCTTTTTATACACAATAAACATTCTAAAAATCTACTATTACTTACGAAACAACTGTAATATCCTTCAAAATAATTCGCTTTGATCTCGTATTACGTTATCCTCAGTTCCATAAACAAAAGGTAAACCGCATAAATCTGTAAGTAGTTTCCTTTTTCAACATGTTTCGAACTTTTTTGTGTGTTGTATAGATTACATATTTTATAATAAAGTATTGGTCTGATGTTTTAGTTTTAGTATTCAAAGCAAGTTATCTTTCTCTAAATAATGAAAGTAGTGTACTCGTATAAATATATTAAAGAAAGTATGTTTCATGGTCTCGTAGCACAAGTATGTGCAGGCCGGGCAAAGCGTCATTGGATTTTGCTATTATCAAATTCACAGGAGTAGCTTATAAATGAGCCAGAAAACAGAATACAGTAATTCTTAAGATATACTTTTTGAAATGGTAATTATAATAATGTATTAACTTCATTACATTAAAGATTTTACTTTGATCATTCACCTCCGCAGACGTACTTATACATCGCCTAAAGTACTGTAAAGCAATAATATTGTCTCATGAATTTTTCCTGTCAAGAACGTTATGTGAGTCTTTGATGTAAATCGATTGGTATTACTGAAATAGGTACTTTTTGATTGATAGATTACTTACTCTATATAAAAAATATCTATCACTCACTAATTTAACTGCGAATGTATGTATGCTTATTAGGAATACAAGCCTTAATTTATATAATTATTAATTTAAATAGACGCTTTCAGTAAGTACCTCGCAGTGTCTAACATAGAATTGGTTAGGAATTCCTTTGGCCTTGATAAAATTATGTTGTTTATAAATGGGTCTTCGTGAAGTGTTACGTTAAGTGTTACGGTTTGCTTGGTGAAAAACTTTTTTTTGACAGTCCCTGTGGCGCCCCTGAGGCCAACCATGCTGTACGTTAGGCATTCGTATTCGTCGGGTTGGCCAGGTAAAACCAAAGTAAAAAAAAAGTGCGTTAGGATCATCCGCTTAATTAAACCTTAATCAACACTATTTTTTTACTCCGCTTCAAATACGAATAGCATTAGTATTAGTGCCAGTATGAGAAGGAAACGAAGGCCTATAACAAGGTCTGTGACATGTAAATATTCTGTGAACGTAGTGCGACGGTAAAATTTTACATTACATTGTTGTGCTGTAATGTAGATGTCTTTGTAAAGCCTTTTAAATGTAATACTTTTCAGAAAATTGTATACTATTAAACAATTAATAAACGGCAACAGTCTCGCTCCTTTATTAAATGGGACAGATATACACCTGGCGAAATGTGGGTGTAGACATGCATCTCTGCTTACTCCTTCAAGGAGTAGAGGCATGAGGTTATGTGTGTAGGTATGTTAAACAATTACGGATTCATTCATGCAAGTGTAAGGTTTTGTTAAGTTTATTATTTTGTGTAAATATTAATAAAATGTGGGTAAATAAAAATAACAAAAATGGGGTTATGGATTTTAAAGTGGGGAATTGGTGGAAGGAGGCTATAAATATGGGCGACACTGACAGATTGGATCATATTCGGTACCGAACGTTTGTAAGATTGATTGACAAACTGATGATTGTGTTGAAAAGTTTACGACGTTTACACAGTATAATAATCGAGTGTATCAAAAGTAAAGGAAGTAGTTACAAGTTTGTGGTATCATTTCTGGATGGTGTTTCTTACACAAGTACGACGTGAAACATTAGCTATCTAAAAAACTTAGATATCAGTATAAGAAGCGATACTACTAAACCAAGGAAGAGATATTTAAAGTATTCTTCAGTGTAATTTAAAAATACAAAATGTATTTCATGTTCTCTTGTTAGATTCTCAAGTACTCGTAAAAGGGGAGAATAATGATGTAAAATCTACGTTCGTTTGTAAAATGCACGAGTGATTTCTGTGAAAATGTAATATTTCTTAGCGATATGAAGATTCTCTTCGAATCGCTTACGTCATGAATGCTTATTGGGACGAAGAAATGTATGATGATATTTACACCATACCTTTAACGTTATATTTTACATTTGAATGAGAATAAGGTCAGCATCGTTTGTCACAATACATCTCCCACGCTATTAATAATCGATTTCAAACTTGTATCGATTGTACATGAAACAGGTATATCTTTGTTGTTTTTCATACTTTTTTGGCACTATAAATATGAGAAAATATTTTCAGATTAACTTGCTTTAGCATTGTATTTAAAAAACCTCAAAAGACGTTTTGATAACAAAATCTCATAAGTTATGTAATAAGTCAGATAATTTGCGATAGATTGATTAAATTTAACAGTACCACGGAATGTGGGCACTGGGCGGTTATACCTATACACTCTTAATATCAGCTTGTTTTAATCTGCAAAATTAAAAAAAAACATAAAACATTTTTAAAGTACACAGTCGTTTCCTTGCATATATTGGTGGATCATACAACATAGTCTAAACTATCTAGCTGCCAGGGGCGGAAATACGCCTGCGCGCGACTTTTCCCCTGTGGAAGCACAGATCTTATTCACTGAACCCTGAAAAAGGCAGGAAAATTGTATCATATAGCGAGATCCTGCCTTTTGCCGGGCCTTCCCATTAAACCACACCACTCACCAGCGACACACGTAACTCGCAGCATTTAAATAGTAAAAATAAAATAAAATTGGTGGATCATACACACATTTGTCATTTGTCTAAGATCTGAGCGTTGCTGAGACAGAACAGTTCACGTATATTCTTATGTAACGTTGTTGGGTGTATTTGTTTCTTTGAAAAAATATTTAGTAATGGAATATACAAATAAATATAAATAATATAAATTAATTTAATGGTTTTAGCGCGCCGTCTAACCTTCATAACGTATTCGCTCAAGGTGGCAATAAAATTTAACATTAACAGCAACACCCGACGACCGCAATAATTTATAATGGATCGTGAGTGCTTTAAAAGGGTAGTCAAGGAACAGTTTACTCCTACTAATACGCCCATTGTCGTAATATATTGATACTACATACAATACATAAAGTCTTTTAAGCATATCTCTACCGATAAGTTGTATAACACATAATTTATGTTGTATTTACTTGTATAGAGTAAATAAAGTAAATAAATAACATTGAGAAGGCCAAGAGTCAGTTTCAGTACTTTTGACTATCAGTAATTAAATATAATTAGTGATCACAATTATACCGGTCTAATAGAAAGTACCACAGATATTTATTACGAAAGGCTAAAGATATTTTTTGGTTACCTACTGTCTTTATACACAGTGATCGGTATCGGGAATACACTTGATAGAAATTTGAAGGCGCGAATGAGGCATACAGTAATTCAATTCCCCCAACGAAACACAGAAAAGTCGCTATTTAAATCAGTTTTCCGTAAAATACGAGTAACTACCCTAGGCGAGCTAGCTCAGTCATACCTACTTCAGTTATGGCGTAGCTCTATTAATTCACGGTTCCTAAAGAAAAACTTGAGTGCATCAATTACACTCGGATTAGAAAATTTATTACACAACAGCGCCTACACAACCTACTCATTGCAATATTCTGAGGTATCAAAGTTAGTAAGTTCCATTACATTAGACCTCAGTCTAAATGATAAAATGTGTAAATTATTTATTTCAATTATTTATATTATTTAATTAAAAAAAAATACATCGGCACGACAAAGCGACAACACCGATCCAGAACAAATGATAAAATTTAATATTATTTGGTTATAAAAAGTGTGTCTTAAGATTGTTTTAAACAATTACCTAGAAAGAAGCACAATGCGTCTTTTCTTTAATCAAGGTTGTACATTGCTTCGACTATACGGCGTAAAAAGTCTGTTAACATAGTCTCACCGGCTCATAAAATTCTCTTCTTTACTTTGTAAAAAATCAGTCCTCGTGGGAGCGTTCTGATTGCAAAAGAAAGTCTGATAAGGTATGAACATAACATAATATCATGAACACTGACGATTTGAGTGTTATACGTGGTCGTAGGTAGAGTGGATTGGACTGAAGATTTACCAATTTTTTTTTCACGTAAGGACATTACCCCATATTAGGTAATGATCCATCGACAATTTCGTTCTTACTACGAAAAGGATTTTGTTGCATTTACTTTTCTTAATAATAACAATAAAGTATAAAACGCTTACACATTTTTATCTACTACATGGAACGAATGACTTTTATTATTAAAAGCGTTTTGCTTGAGTATATGTGTTTGACGAGTTAATAAGGCATAGTTTTAAAAGATATAGTAGAACAAAATAGCATTCTAATTAATTCAATAAAATGGAATCTAATACTTGTTTGTGTATCATAATGAACAATTTTTAAATAAAAAATGAACCAAATCATTTATGTAAATAAAAATGCTGTCTGCTGAAACATTTTAGTATCATACTTTTTCTAGACAATAAAATATGACGAATAGCCTTTGATTAAGTACATTATAATCCACTCACAATTTACGACATGTAAAAACGATCCTCTCATAGTTCAATGCTACTTTTCTGCGGGATATCAACGTTATATGCCACTTGTATCCAATAATAAAAATAGAGTGAAATAACTTACCTTTACTTTGAGCATAAGTCAAATAATGCTCGTTTACTGGCATCTCTAGAACAATAACCTTTTTTTAGTTTTTGTTTTAATTGACCTAAGCGATTAAATAGCATTCTGACCGTTTAATTTATAATAGTTTTTATCATTTGTATTTTTAATTTTAGATATTTATTTAGTGTTTTTGATTCTTTTTAGAAGATTTTGAAAACTTATTTTCTTACTATGTTACGTTAAATAATAATTTAAGCAATACGTCGTCGAATACAGCTGGTGTTACGTTTGGACAAGTCACATTTGATTTTTGAAAAAAAGGTTATCTTGCAATGAGTGGCAAAAGTAAATCAAATTTTTATGGAGAAAAAAATATGAACATGGTTTAAGAACTGATGATTGTCAGCTATTTTCGCTGAGTCATATAAAATGTGGCTAATAATACAAAGGGATCGAATATATTGCTAAGTTTTTAACCCTTCCTAGTGCCGAATACATTATGGCCAACCTTACCAACATAAAGATTTAACAATATGAATTTGATGTTTTTCAAAAAACATCGCATTGTTGGTGGAAATAAAAAGGACACATACGAACATTATCTATTTGCAAGTCATAAATAACTATTTTATTTTTAATGTAAAGAGTAGAAAGCTATAAAAACATATTTCAATGCAAAAGTAATATAAAATAGGACTTCAAAGCAAAATACATAATTTTGCTAACTGTAGCATAAAGAAATTTTTAACGAGAATATTTTTAGATTTTATTTTAATGTAGGTATATCTAATTATTAAAACTTTATTATTAGACAGAATAACAATAACAATATGAATGCTAAAACTGCTATAATTACAACTTTTAAAATGTTAGACTTATGAAATTAATAGAACTCGGATTTGACATTTTAAATTACACCCATATTCGAGTATCGTTTCGTGCAATATCTAATTGCTCGAACTGTGAAAAGGATTTACCTTAATAATTTGTATCTGCAAGGTTCCAATTATGATATAAAAAGATGGACTTGAAAAAGGTGGACTTGAATAGGTAGTGGTTACTTGTGATGGCCTACGTTCAGCAGTGAACAGCAATAGTTATGGACCAAATATGTAATGACGGTATATTGTCACCCGAAAAAATTATGGGCTCATACAAACCCTCCTTGAGTGGTGAGAATCAGTACCGACCAGACATTTTTAATTTCTTTGCAAACCTGGGTTAGATTTTTTTTAGGTTTTATCACCTTAGGTTCGACTGTGAAAGAAAAAATGAGCATTTAGTCCACCTTTACAAATTGTAAAAACTGAATAAATAAAGCGGAAACGAAATCTTCCAATCAATGTCGTTGAGTTATTTTTTGTTCTTAGTGGCTGTGAAAAATGAGGCTCTTTGATGACTCTCTTGAATGCCTCCGGAGACTGGCCGTGGCTTGCGCACAACAAGTTTTTTTTAGCAAATCGCTACAACACACCTTTCTTATAGATATTCTATGAGGCTATGGTAATTAATATATGTATAAGGTCAACCATATTTTTGTGACGAAATCATACTTTACTCATCCATATACGTTCCACTACTTGGCACGGGCATCCTCTACAACTGAGAGGGTTCAGGCCAGTCCAGTCTAGTCCAGGCTGGCCTAGTACGGGTTGATGGACTATACACGTTTCATCACGATGTTTTCCTTCACCGTTAAAGTACGTGATAATTCGTTGTGAATACAGACATAACTTCAAATATATACTTTACTAATGTTTTGTAATGTAATAATGTTTTAATTTATTTATCTTTGTTAGTATCTCCAAGCACATAAGGTCTTGTCCATAGGGAATTAAAGGCAATCACGTAACAAATCCAATACTTGATGTGTCCGACTTAATTTGAATTTAGCTTCCCAATATAAGTTTGACAAATTAAACTCCCCTAGGTGTTCGTATATTAAGGGCTATTTTAATAAACTTGCTAACTGTTAATTAGTAGTTATATACTCCAGGCCAGCGGCGGTACTTCTATAGAAGCCCAAAAGCGTAACACGTTAATTTGTAAAGTCTAGTTTATAATTGTTTATTGTGGGGTCAGGATATTCTCATTTATATGTCAAATTGCTTTTGTCAAATAAAGATTCAAAGCTTAAAAGTTATTATTCGGAATTTTGAAACGCAAGCTGGGATTTTGGGTTTCTGTGGAAGTACCGCCACTGCTCCAGGCCCTTTATTTACGATACTATGAACGCGAATTAAACTATGTTTATTCTAATTTATTTATTTATACATCTGTTGTACGCGTAGTAAGCTCTACACAAAGCTTTTTGTCTTTGGTCTTCATATGGGAAACTACCAAATATTATTTCAGAGCCTACATGAAACACATATTTGCGCATCACAAAATCTGTGCTGCTGATCGGAAAAACTTCAGTGTATCTCGCTACATTTATTGTCAACACATTCTCAGTTTTTGTAGCATGCACGGCTAAGGAGCCGTCTAGTAAAGGTAGTAGCTTAACTGGAAAAAGATTGAATTCTCATAATCTTACATACTCCCTAAAAGGTAGATACTGTCTACTAGACAGATATGTATTTTACAGGTGTACACTCAGATAATTGCCGTTTTTCAGATACATTGATATTTCCCTAACTGGGCAATGGACCTCACAATTATTACTCGTATACAAAATTTCAGCACTTTACACGTTCCTTCACCACAATATGATATGAGCGTGATGAATCAAGTCGTCCAGAAATGAATGTCATGATGAAAACATGTGTAGGGACTGTAGGGTATTAGTCTACGCCCACTAACACCCACGGATGTACGTCAAGTCCATAAGTACAAAACATGTCCCTTCGGAGTATAACCGATGTGATGCCTTCTATATCATACCTTTCGTACCCACATATTTTTCTCTTTTTTAGTTGATTTTTATAACTATTTAGACTTAAGTATATTTAAAAGGTACCTATCTTCTGCTTGTAACTTCGTTTACGTTTGAGAACTACTAACTAGGTATGTTTTCTCTCATTATGTTACAGTTAAATAGTTTTAATGACCCGTTATCTTTATACGTGCTTTAATTTAATTTAAAGCGGACAGTTATAGCAGAATATATTTCTTAGTTTTGTTTTGTTTTTCTTATGGACGTTAGTTCTGTACGCATTTAAAAAAAGAATAAATCAAAATCAACTCGATTCCGAATAATCATATCGATTAATGTATTAATATCGAATCGCGTCGATTTGAGTGCACCTGGAGCATGTAACTGGCTCATCTTGTTGCCATGGAAGCGCATCGCGCACTCCGCTTCACTTAATCAGCTCAGCGATCAGGTAACACCGCCTCCGCTCCTCTATGACTCCAATAATTGAAAATCAAGATACCTCTCCTACATCTAGGCGCTTCGCTTAGATCAATTTTATGTTGCTATAGGGTAGTTTTATGAAAGGTGTGATTCGAGGTCAAAAACTATAATAAGTGATTAATTACCGGGATAGAATTTGAAAAATTCGCAGGTAGATTTCAAGATAAATTTTTTTTCAACAGATAAGCGACTTACTTTAAGAAGTAATGTGGTTGCCACATACTATGAACCAAAGCATCAAAATCGATAAAGCAATTGAAACAATATAAACATGCATACATACTTCCAATTTTTTTGAATTATTCCATTTTTTGGCTTAACACAGTCGTATAAGACACAACATATTGGAATGACTAAAGGTTCCTTACTTTTCTTCTTAAAGTTCTTTGTATAAAATGTGAAAGCAATTTAAAAAATCTGCTGTTTGTACTAAGAATAAATGACGGTTAGTCGATAAGGTTTTGTATACTATACTTACAAGGACGAGGATCCGACCCTTGTCTATTAAAGTGTTTTCTAAAATATTTTTACTGACATCAAACATCTTTTTTGTATATTTATTCTTACCTCACGCAATTTTTAAATGTCTTCAACTACTATTAAAAGGGCTGCGCCTTTATTAAATCTTGGTTAGACCTAAAATTACGGTTGATAATTTTGTACAACCTACTGCCTAAAGACTCTTGTCTTTACAACATATATGAAGAAATAAATACACACAACCGTCACATACTTACTTCTGACCCCACACTAAGATAGGTTTCTTGTGTCGTAGGTATCGTAAACTACAGGACACTTTTAATCTCACAAACACCCAGACCCGAAACAAATATTTGTGAATCACACGCAGGGCTAAAACCGGGGGCCTCTCGTTTCGCAAGCTAATGTCTAGCTAACTACGCCACGGGGCTGTCAAAAGATATATTGCATTCTCAATAACGTATAAAAGAAAAAATCAAATTTTAGGTATTTTAGTTTCATGATACAACATGCAACCGCGAAATACCTATAAATTAATGTAAACAGAAAGGAAACCTGAACCTAAATTTTGAACCTGCGACCGCCAAGATTTTATCTCGACCACACATCTTTTAGAAGCTACGACAATATGACATATTTGATATATATGTCATATTGTCGTAGCTTCTAAAAGATATATTGTATATTCGTAACCAGTTGCTTACAAAACAAAGCGTGTAAGTTTGTGCCTACAATTATTGTACTCAAATGGTACAAAGTGTGCTCCATTTGTACAGCAGGAGCTAGTTGAGCATACAACGTGTTCTGATTACACCGATGCGGTGAAGTATGGTTTGTTTGAGTTTCTATTTGTCTCGTACATACATGTAAAGTGTATCAAATTTTACGTACATACATGTAGCAATTCATTGACATTGTTTCAACTTGACAACTATGTATGTTTGCACGTCTTAAATAAATTAACCCATTCACCTCTCTTTATCATTCGATAAAGCAGATTTTTTCACTTAAGTCGTAGGCGCAGGTTTTACTACGAGAATGAAAGCCAAGCCCCTTTTACTGTGTCCTAGGGCAAGTGCGTTTTAAATTTAATCACGAAAATCCTAGTCTGTTGTAAAAGTCATGTCATGTCCAATTTGTGAGCGCTTCTCATCAAACCAAAATGTGGTCGTCTTTTGTATGAGCGAAGAGAACTACAGAGGGTTTAATCGGTTTGCCAGCATTTTTATTAATTCTATAGAGATGTCGGATAAACTACTACTTACACTTTAAAAGGCCTCAGTCAGTATGTACCAACGGAACGACAAGCAATTCTTAAAAAACAAAATTAACATCATGTGAAGATAATACAATATGAATATATTGCCAGATATAGTCAGGCTGATCTCATTACGAGTAGCACACGATTTTTCGATGTCAATGAAGCGATTTCATTGGCGCACTTTAATGAAACTTAATCACACTTTTTTTCGGTATCCACAAAACAGATGAAATCTTTTAGTGGATCAACACAGTTGGATAGTAAAAGTAGTGATGGCCTCGAGGTTTAGGCGCTCGGTCGAGAATCTTGACGGTCGCAGGTTATAACCCCAGGCACACACCAAGTTATGTGTGTGTTCTCAATGAATTATCACTTACTTTAGCGGTGAAGGAAAACATCGTGACGAAACCTGCATACCAAAAATTCTTAGGAATTTCTTAGGTGTGTAGTCCGTCAACCCGCAGTAGGCAAGCGTGGTGGACTAAGACCTAAACTCTCTCAGCTGTAGAGGAGGCTCGTGCCCAGTAGTGGGACGTATATGGGCTGATGATAATAATGATGATGATGAAGGTACTAAAAAGTTGCCAAACAATATTTTTCAAACGGAGAGCACGTTGAAATGATGAATGGAACATTTTCACAAAATTCACGCCGTACCTTTTCAACCCACAACATAGAAAAAATAGAACTAAACACGTGAAAGGCGTATTCGATAATGATAAACTGTCGAAGAAAATAGATAATGAGCGGAGAAAGTTCGTGACTAGCATTACTTCTCTGAATTTTTAATTACTATTTTCTTTCTTTACTTCATGTCGTACATTCCTTTTAAATTATTGCGCAAATATTAATAGTGTAGCCTTACTTGAGGTGATGAAATTCTTTTTGAAATGAAATGTGTAATGACCGCGTCTAAGAGCCGTAGAACTCATTCCTAAGCCGTGACGACAAACGGCATTTCTTCTTCATTCAAATTTCAATTCAAACTTAATTTTTTTCTTATGCCTTCGTAGGCGTAGAGGCCGACGCCTCCACAATCATAACGCCTTTTTAATTGGTTTTTATTTAATTCATATTCTTCTTTCAACTTCAATTTTTGAGTTTAGCCGAAAATTTCGCGGAGATCACCTTTCGTTGTATTTCACCTGATAGGACCACGGGTAGCAGACTTATGACTAACTATTAAAATGTAGGTGATTTCTCGCATTTCAATAAAATGTGTCAGGAGAGAGATCAGAAAAATAATAAAGAGAAGTGTTTTTAATAAATAAATCGTCCAACAGTCACCAACAAAATTCTGACACCACACGAATAAACAAATCATCTATGGTTTGGAGATATTACTTAAGACGAATAAATTTCAATAACATTCAGAACAAAAATAAATCTTTATAGGTCACGTAAACATTCGATACTTTCATAAACATGGAATAAAGAACAGCAAAATGGGAATTAAATATACCTACGTTACCTACCTGTCCTAGTTTTCATTAAACACGCTCTTATTAGAATAATTTCGAGCAAAATTGCAACCTCTGCAATCTAGTCTTTCAAAAGATTTGTACTATGTAATTCACTATTCAGAGTTACTTGATATCTCTTCTATTTTGCTTCAGGTAACTATCAAGTCTGAAATTAATTTAATCAAGACACACTTCTTGCATGCATAAAGACATATTAATTAAAGGTTAATAGACTATGAAGAGAATAGGGACTATGAAATAGAAACGTGTGCATTTGAGATGTTGACGTGTATCGGACGCGTCACAGCTCCGTTCTGACGAGCCTTCTTCTGTTCAAACACTTTTGTTCGTTCGCATAAAGAAACGGGACTTGAATGCACGGAAATGCTTCCAGCCGAGCCATTCGATGCCAAGATGTGTGTTTTTTCATGAATACACTGCGGAGGTGCCAATAGCAACTACAATATGTCGGTAGGTAGTTAAATTCTGGCCCTATGATTAACAATTATCAAATAGACATTACACAATTAACATGTAACGCTTTTGGGCTTCTACGGAAGTACCACCATTGTTGCAAAGAATATTCTATAGAGAAACCCGTTAACACTAACACATCTATTTCGGAAATCGAACCCGGGACCACTCGATGTTATACCCCAAACTACGCCGCGCGCTAACGAAGAAATCTAATAGCTGAAATCATTACTAAACATCTAAAGATTGTACTGCAAATTAGAAACGCACATGTTGAACAAACTTTAAACGACGTTAGTGAAAGTTGAGCGTTTAACCAACCAAGTTGTTCTGAACTCTTGTTATCTAATACCCCTTGAAGTTTAACTCTAGTCGAATCTTCCTTAGTACATGAAACGCTGGACAAAACTCAGCCATTCGGTTGAAATGGTTCATCAAATAGAATTTTTACTATCTTGGAATAATACTATAAAGAAAATTATTTTTCACAAAGTATTTAAAGAATTTTAAACACATTTACGCAAGCATCGTTAGTGCGGTAGATAAGGGTGCATTTCAACACTCACGTTTCTGCACCCCGTTTTTTTTATTCCCACATAATAGGAGACGTAAATATTGCCGTTTTTCGCCCACGTTGCGGACTCCATGGTGATACTAAGAATTTCGTAATGAAATCACCCGAGAACATTTTGCCCGACCTGGGAATCGTAATGGAGAATTTAAAATACTGTTGCATTTGTATTAAGCTCGTCAAAAAATGGAACATAAAACATAAATGGTGAATTCTGCAGCATAGTATGTCTATAATAGAGCCGTTCGTATCTATGTGTATTGTGTATGTCAAATGCATTATAATCTACCTAAGTGTCAAACCTAGTTTGACTAATTACGTAAAAGTTATATTGCGAGATTGTATTTTATTATATAAAAAATAATTGTTACATCTGTCTACAATCTAACAATAAAATTCTAGATGTCTAGTACCTAGTGCAATTTTTAATTTCTTATCTCTCATCGCCATCTTGCGGATATCAACAGCCCACAAGCTTAATAAAGCTCCATCTATCTCACGGGGAGGCAACATCATTTCAATATCAGAAGAGCACGCAAGCTCACATCATTGTTTTCGCTTTTTTCACTAGATGGAACTATAATTACTTATTCTTCTAAATATTTTTTCATTTATTATCATTCATTCTGATTCATTAATAGTAGGGTAGCCATGGCGAGACTTATAGTATTTTAGCCGCAATTAAGATCAGTGAACGGAAATCATCCATTCCGATAGACATGGGCTATTTTATATTTGCGTTCAGCAGCATAAGTATTTGTTTTAAACGTACACTTTTTTAACGCACTATTCTAATTGGCGGCGAAAATTACTAAGTACTTTATTTAGGATTCAGTACAAGTTCATTTGAGTCTCAGCCGAGTTTTAAGTTCACCTTTATATACGACTAAATCTAGTCACGCAATAGCGTGTCCAGCCAAGTTCAGAAAGAAAAAGGCTGGCGACGCATGCGTTTAAGTTTACACGAACCATTTCGAGCTATTTTTGACCCTTTCACAACGCAAAACCCAATTCAATAAATTTGAAATTTGGAAAATTTAATAACGCATGTTAGCTTACATAGAACCCAAAATTTCATTATAGTAGGTCAGACAGTTATCGAAAGTATAAAAAAACCAGCATTTATGTGACTGACTGACTGACAGATCAAAAACCCAACCCAACCGACTTCTAGATGACCAAGAAATTTGATGTTTGGCAATAAGGTAGACTATTACGCATATACAAAGGAAAAAATCTGAACAATGAAGATGATTGAAAATTAGTATCAATTATTATTAAAACATTTAAAAACCCCCGACACAAAAACCTAAGTTCCCTTTAAAAAATAAAAAGTAAAATACCTAAGTATGTATTAACAATTCTAAAAAAATACTATTACCTAACTAAGCAACATAGATGAATTTAACAACAACCTTAAGAAAAGAAAACTTTTACGGCTTTATTTATTAACATTATTTAATTTTACTACTATTTAAGCATGCTTTGGCCTTCTCTATTGATTGACCTGTGACATTCAAGAAAACGAGACAAGCATGTTTACGTAGTAGTTACTTTTATAAGTAAGGTCGATTATGTTAACAGAAAAAGACAAAACACTGGTTTCTTAATCCAGAAGACTTTCAGAATTTGTTATAAAGTCGCAAATTGTCTCAACGTGTAATAAACGTACTTGTAAATAAACGTATAATAACGTTATCATTGAAAATCTGTAATACATTGAACAACACTGTAAGGAACCAACGGCCACGCGTTTTCTACCACCCACTTGGTCAAAATTTACCGACATAAATATCTAAATATGATCTCCGTCCATTCATTTCGACCACAACCGCCTTCCAAGATACTACAAGTTACAATAATTTATTACGTTTTTTTTAGGATATTAACAAGTAAAACTTGGGATTTTCTACTGAGATAAGCAGATAACCATTTTTCATAATAATTCTATTTTTAAACTGTAATAGCGTTGGCTGGCCATCATTAATTCTTGTTTGTGTATCTAGTCAAAGAATTTAAATATAACCAATAACTATATAACCTTTATTCCTCGAATAAGTGCTAGATATCAAAATTTGGCATAATGAAATATTCCTAAAGGTTTGGACTGGAGTCGAATTTCCGTATCCAGAGAACCAGTGCTATTCATGTTTTGTTCACGGAATCTGTCACAGTCTCCTATCGTAATGATACATTGAACTGAAAAATTCATATATATTAATGTCTGGCGGTAAAACTGTGATTGTATTTTAAAAGTAGTGACCCGTAGCCCGTAGTAGAGACCCGTAATTGACAATAAAAGACAATATTTTTCAGTTTCGGTATCAAAATGTAGATTTTTTTACCCCATTCATAATTGGCCAGCCAAGTATGTTTTAAAAACCTTTCTCTATCGTAGTAAACTTATACACGTCACATGGGCCTCCCATCGAAAATCAACGTTGCAGTATCGTTCAGGCATTACTGTAGCTGTATATAAACAGATACATTTATATTATATAGGAGATACCTTTGCTGACGCAATTTAATGTGTTTATTGTTTTTCCTTCTTTCTATTAAGAATAACATAAAATACGTTGAATGTAGACTAAATAAAGTATTGTTAGTTATTACATCCTACGAGTATGTAACGTATAACGTATAAATTGTAATTAAATAAATTCTGTATTGATTCATTCAATAATATTTTGTATCAAATGTTTTCGTTTATCGTCTGAAAAATAGCGTAACAATTAAACTTGCAAAAATAAATAAACAAGGGTGAGCATGTAGCCAAAGGAGCTTTATTATCTCGTGTATATTTAGGTGTCTAGTAATTTACGCTAATATTTATCGTTATTTCATTTTGCTACAAATTGGGTGATGTTTAATCAGTTATTGTAAACACGTAACACGTAAATTATTGTGAATATGAACGCAAGGATATATGTATGTATATATCATCATCATCAGCCAATATACGTCCCACTGCTGGGTACAGGCCTCCTCTACAAATATGAGGGTTTAGGCCTTAGTCCACCACGCTGGCCTAGTGCGGGTTGGCGGACTACACACCTAAGAAATTCCTAAGAACTTTTAGGTGTGCAGGTTTATAGTGATAATTCATTGTGAATACACACATAACTCCGAAAAGTTAGTGTGTGCCTCGGTTTTGAACCCGCGAACGCCGAGATTCTCGAATCTCGATCGCATGCCTAAACCTCGAAGCCAACTCGACTTGTGTATATATCATCATCATCATCATCAGCCCATACACGTCCCACTGCTGGGCACGAGCCTCCTCCACAACTGAGAGGGTTTAGGCCTTAGTCCACCACGCTGGCCTAATGCGAGTTGGCACCAATCTAAACAATTTACTTGTTTATTTATATTTCTACTAGCTTTTGCTCGCGACTCCGTCCGCGTAGACTACAGGGTTGGGTTCAGAAAGAAAATAAGTCTATTTTAATCCACAGAGTCCCATTTATGTCCATACCAAAAAATCATTCAAATCGGTCAAATAAACGTGAAACGTGTGCCGCTGCAAACCGGCCGGCCGGCGCGGCGTCTTGTACATCATACATAATTGCGCGCTTGATCATTTTTTCGCTTCGGTGTTATTTTGAAACTGCGATATCTTCTAAGATACCCATTGAAATCAAATGATGTCAAGGGAAAAAATCTTTTAAATTAAATACTTGTGATGAATAACGTATTTATTTGGATAATAATATTAATATCATCTTTTTATTAAAACACCTTCACAAATAATGCTTTATTTTAGAACAAATTTGGTTAGCATAAAAAACGTTATAGTGAGCCAATCTTAAAAGATAGACATATGCTGTCGCGGACTTTTTTTTAGAACTTTTAAAGGGGAACAATTCTCTCATACATTATTTTAGCGAAACTTTAACTGTTTCCCCAGCGCACGCAGCGGAAGTTCTGAAAAGGAAAAAATACCCCCGATTTTGAAACATTATTTATTGGTGCTCCGTTCCTATTGGTCGTAGCGTGATGTTATATAGCCTATAGCATTTCTCGATAAATGGGCTTTCTAACACTGAAAGAATTTTTCAAATCGGACCAGTGGTTCCTGAGATTAGCGCGTTCAACCAAACAAACAAACAAACTCTTCAGCTTTATATATTAGTATAGATTACATATAATCTATGTTAGTTAACTAGGACATTTTTATTGCATATCTAAGATTGACGGACAAGCTTGCAGCTAGCTTGAAATTTAGATATGGTAACGTCACCCTCGGTCAATAACACGTGATGTTAAGTGTCTGGCCAGTCTTTTAATTTTGATGGAATAATGAAGAAAGAAGAAAAAATTAAGGACTTTCGTGCATTTAATAAGGAAGCATCAACAAATCAGTTGCTACATATCGATTTCTTATTTACGTAGTGGCATCACTCAGGACGAGAAATTAATTTTGGTAGCGACCACCGCACGCAAGGATCGCTATATTATAATTTCCCGCGTATAGATATTTAAAATAAACAGTGTTTCGCGATTCGTAATCAGCCAGAGTATTGATTTAACAATCTGTGATAATGGTGCAGTTGACTCAATTTTTTATTTGTGTTATAGAAGAATTTTTAAGCCCGCCCAGTTATATAACAGATAGAAAAGTTTGAATTGTGGTGAAAAAATCGTGAGACCGTGAAAGACAAAACATATCCTCAGCTCTCTAGAAAATATTAGCTTCAGCTTCATTTTACGAGATTTTAGATGTAGGTTTTACAGTTTTTTTTTTTATTTCGTTCACTTTTTTATATAAATTATGAATAATGCTGGAATGAATGAATACCTGGGGTATTCACCTTCTTGTTTCGACAATTAAGAAGTAAATCGCACTCTATTCAGTAACAAAACAATTACGATCCACTGAAATCACTTTAATGGAGACCCATGGAGATTGTAGATTTATCATTCACATCGGGAATAAACTTGTGATGGGAAAATGAAACTACTCACCAATTGCACTGAACACAATGTTTTTATCCTTCAATCTTTCCAAGGAAGTAAAATAAAACACTTTAGCCTACATATTTTGATCTAATTTATTTTTAGGAAGTAATATACAATTTTTGGCATTGGCTTAATAGACTTAACTCGTATACCATCCGTCATTAATCTCAAAATTACACTTGGCCACGAAATTCACGGTTCTTTATATTAAATGTAATAACAGTATTATATTTACATAATATTATAAATAAGCATACAATTTTAATGAAAAATCTACATACATATTGGCGGTACTTCCATAGAAGCCCAAAAGCGTTGCACGTTGTCTAGTTTATAATTGTTTATTGTGGGGTCAGTATATTCTCATTTAAATGTCAAATTGATTTTGTTAAATAAAGATTTAAAGCTTAATGATTATTATGCGGAATTTTGTAAGGCAAATTGGGCTTTTGGGCTTCTATGGAAGTACCGCCACTGACATAAACATAATAGTTTCCTTAACATTTGTTTACTGTAGAGAGACTTCACCAGTAGTACCATTTTCTTTCATACTTCTTGAATTGCTTGTATTGCATCAGTCGATCATCTTTCGCAGTTTATTTTTCTGAAATCTGCTGGATTAGTTACTTACAAAAATTGTTAACACTCTTTTCTAAGATTTCCTCCATTGGTCATATCATATTCTGCGCTACGTTTTTTCGAATATGACGTCTCCCCAAGAACCCCTTTATCTATTAAAATAATATAAGCATATCAAGATCTTTTCGTAAACCTTGTAAATGTGAAGTCGAAATTAAACATTCACGAAGATGTATGAACCCTGTCTCATCTGCCTGGTAGTTTTTATGTTTGCTACTTGACTTAATATTTCGGTTTTACTTATTTATAATAAAATATTTTATTATATATAATCCTTTTTATCATAAAATAAATATAGGATACAATTTCACAGTCGAATTATTTATTGCAAATCAGTTGAAAATCTAAATCAGAATATTGTAAGGGTTAAAATTTATTATTTGATGTTCATTAACATAAATAAATAATGTTTTTCTATTTAAATCAGTATCAATTTTCGTATAAGAATTCCTTCCTCTTACTATGCAATAATGATTAACTACTGGTGCAAAGTCCACTACAGACACACACCCAAGTTATAATTATTGGTCAAAGAATAATGTATATGTATAAATATGCGTTAGAAGCAAGTGACTGCGTTGAAGTAACAGCGAAGTACGCGTCCCCTGCTGTTTGTCGTTTGGCCACGTCGCTCCAGAGAACTCTGCGGACAAAAAAATTTGTTGAACCATATCTTCATTATCTGTTAAAGTACGCGGTAAACCATTGTGAATATACACAAAATAGTCAAGGGTGCTAAGATTGAATCCGTGACCACCAATTTTGTCTCTAACGCGTGCCTTATCCTCGAAGCCACTTCGAATCACCACTTCTAACCAATATGGGTTTAAATATTAGTCTCCAACCCAAAACATAGAATGCATACCAAGGTTTAAAACTCGCGGAAATGACCCATGCACTGACAACAAATAGAGAACCTTTCAAAGAGAAGATCCTTTCGAAGTAAAGATCTTGAGACTATTTGAATAAAAAAGGTTCTTTCTGAATTCTGACTACATTCAATTTCGTTCTATCAGATCATCGATAAATAACACCATAATAGTATATTTTATGTTACTTACAGTCAAAGCAATGTAATATCGAATGAAACTGTTACTTCTTCCACTTCTATTGAAGTGTTACTTCGTTAAAGTAATGATTTTCGTGAATAAGACAAGAATACCTGTTAGAGAAAAGATTTTCAAAATATCATTTGATAATTGTCTCTTTGGGCCTGCGTAAATTGTTATTAGGACAGTTTCAATTGAAGTACAGTCTAAAAAATTGTCCGCAGAACGCCAACAGGCTCTTCTCCTATTACGTGAGACTTACAAAAATAGGACTAGCGATACACGGTTGTAAAAAACACCTACCCTTTTGGTGGCACACGCCTGAAATATAAGAGCTTATATTTCTTTAAACTTTTAGTATCACCGGTTGTACATAAAGCAATGAATAAGCCGATACAATTATATTAAGTCGTATGAGATGGTGGTAGACATATTCCGTCAGTCATCTCTTGATGAACCCCAATGCACTTGTGTCAACGCGGCGACTTTGCTCTGCCAATCTCTAAATAATATACGAATCTATTACAGCAGGCCTACTTGCCAGTCTTAGTTGGTTCAGGAGCACTTTGTGAATATTCTGTAGAGAACACTCAGCAATACCTTTTAACAAAAGCTTCTTTAATTCCTATGATCCCGTTTGGATTAGCATAGATATCAGATATATTCGAACGAATTCGACCTACGCATCGTCCTACAATAGAATTAGTTGTGATTTATATCGGGAAAATTTCTCATTGTTGTGTTTATTAAAGTTATTATTGTGAGGCATTGATAGATGAAAAGTCAGATTTTCGAATGCATTCTGAGAAAGAATTTATATTTTTATAGAAAATTTAACTTCCAAAATTTTTGCTATTCTGACTTATCAACTGATTGAAGCGAAATAATTTAACTGATGCTAGCAGTGTTAACTAGTGTTAACAGTGTGTGTTTAGTTTAAATTTCGGTAAACAGCCCAAATACTAAGCCATTGTTTTTCGCCTTCTACCTAACGCCTTCATACCTTGACTTCTTTAAACTCATTCAAACATTTACGTTTCACTGATTCTAGTCCAATCTGCCTATTCAGGTTCAATCATTTATATTAGACCAAATTACAACGATACTGACCTACGATGGATTTTTATTGATTTTGACTAGTTAACATGACAGTTCTTACTATATCAATATCGTCGTCTGGGATCCTGAGTGGTGCGGTGCGCGGTCCATCGCGGTCAGGCCGCTCGTACCGCTGCCCATTCTCTTCGTGTAGAGCCTTCTGCAATGCCACCAATAAACGGTCCAGCACAAGGGCTGCTCGCTTTTGTGGCACCACCTCCTAGACAAATAATTCAAATCATGTTAAGATCATTAAAGACTACCCCAACATACCCGCCACTGCAACTTCTGTACACCAGGATCGATAGCGGCACGCACAGAATTGAACCAAGTGGTGAACATCAGCAAGAGTGTCAGGAGACCAAACTAGTCTTTACCCCGCAAAGAAATGAATGAAAAAAAAATAGGAGTTGGTAACATAGCTGTCCATGAGAAAGATCGGTTATGCCTTTTTGTGGGAAGAAATTCAAGAATTCCATATTTTTTTTCAAATAGTTGATTTATCTTCGAATGCTTAAAATGAACACGAGGAGTATTTAAATATTTGTGTGATACTGTCTACTATTGAAAATCAATATTATCAATATAAACTTATATTATTATGAATAACTAATGAATATGAAATTCCTTATGGTTGGTAAGACAAGGGCAAACTATTTGCCACAACACCGCGGGTATTATTATACAGTAGGAGTTGTTGGATTTCATAAAGGGTATTGTAACTTCTGTTATATTATCTTACTTGAAGTAGCTAACATCGAATAAAAAATAAAAAAAACTTTTAACTTTCATAGGTCATGTTATATTTGTAATCGATCCCAGGTACGCCTCGAGTTAATTGTTGGTAAGTTTATTTTTATTCGTGAAATTGTAAATAGATAACAATATTCCTCGTTGGTTTTAAAAGATAGTATGATATTTTCTATATCGAATTATCTACGTCACCCACACAATAACTACTTCTTGACATCTCCGTTAAAATAATAATTTCAAGGTCTTTTCAGACATTTGTATGGACGTATTTCCGTATCAGGGTACATGAATACCAAAATTACTATTGTCCTAACAATAGTTCTACATTGTAAAACTTTTTTTGAGAAAATTAATAAAATAAAATTGAAAATTGTAAATTGATTGCTGAAATCAACTCAACTTGTTACTTGACAAGTCAATACAATACCAAAAATTTAAAATATAATTCGTACTAAATACTAATAATCATATATGCTTGTATAACTTTTTATCTTAGAAGTTTCGTGAAAAAAAATTGAACTCAAAGGGGCAGTTTGTCGTATAAAATATGTTAAAATCCATTAACATCGTGTATTCGAGAGCGTGGGTTGACATGAGGTGGCAAATATATTTGTGACACTATTTGGGTTAACGTAAGCTTTCTCGATATTACCCTGTGTTTGCAAGAAAGTCGTGTTTATCCCGAGCCATAGATGACCTTCATCAATTAACTGTATTGCCGCTGTTTACGTTACATTAAGTACGTTTACGGAAACGTTAAGAGTCTAGATTCATTATTATATGGTTGAAAGGCAAAAACATTAACCTACTTACATTCGGCAAGGGCTTACTTAAAATTCATGTTTAGGAACTTCACATTAGTACCTAGGTATGCGGGTAAGGCTGTCTAATTTGTTTTAATTACTTAACTTCTACAATACAGTGAATGTAGCCTCAAATGCTATGAAGTTTAATTTTAAGCAAAGAAAATAGCCATCATATAGGCCTTAAGATAGGTTAAAGTGTTTCACTTACTAGAAGAAACGTATCACCAAGACGTAAATTCTCGTTATATCTCTTGGCAACCCCTTATATTCCAAAGATTAGTGCTATGGTTAAGCCGACCTAACTATGGTAACCCTTATAAAAAAATCAACAACCCAGGATATTCGAAAGAAATTAAATAAAATCCTGTTGCGCTATTTGACACTTTAATGAAAAAAAGGCATATTAAATTGTAATTTACTCTTAAGTAAATCGATACCTATCGATAGTTAATACTTTCAATGTTGAAATTCAACAATGTAAGCAATGAAAGTCGCCCTATATATTTAGTTCCACATTCTCTCTCAACCCCAAAATGTGTCATTCCTGCGCGTGGATGAATAGTGTCTGATGCTTCATCCTTGCTCAATCAACTTTTTCCTTATTTCGTTTTACAGAAATAACTATTGTTTTATGATATTCACTAAAGTTACATTAGGGGAGCTGTATGTGGAACTAAAAAAGTAGAAAAAAAACTATGAGGATCTCAGCTTGTGGCACATTTAGTGCTTGTGCTAACTGACTGTCTCGTGATCTTGCGGCACTAGTATTTGCTGTGCGATCTAAATCCTGAATCGGGCAAATTGAGGTGTAATTTTTTTACGTTAGTTTGTACGTATACTTACGACGTAGTCATCATACATGGAGGGTGCTGCGAGGGCAGCGCTGAAGGCGAAGAGGAACAGAGGCACCGAAATGTTCAACATCTTGTAGACATCACACGACGCACGCCTGCCAATAAGAACATATATTACTCTAACAGGCGAAAGTTCGGAAGTAGTTGGACTAGGGCACACCCCGAAATACGCTTTCCACCCCCCATTTTGTATTGGGTTTGCAATTTTCCTTTAGTAGTTTTTCTTTTAGATTAAAGCATTTAATAATGAATTGACAAAATGTATGAGAAGTCTTAAATGCGCTTGGAATTCGAGCCTAACATCTAATCCACATAGCCTTACGCAAAATAGATATAGTACTTAAATTATACAGATATATAATCATAGTATAAGGAATGCATATTTTTTAATCGTAGTTAACGTTATTATTTATAGCGATTTCCATGCAAAAAAAATATCCCAGAAATACTTTCTCTGACAAACCAGTCTATTTTATTAAACAGAACTAGCACTTTCAAGTAACTGAGTAAATAATACATAATCTACGCTATAAATAAAACCGAAACAACTTATGATAACCTTATGAAAATGAAACATGCAATAGGAGTATAATAATTACTTCTTTCATCATAAAAAACAGAAATGTTATATTATATACACAATTGGCCAAAAAAAGGCTACATAAATGCAACCCTGCCTACCCTCGAAAAAAGATGTATTTAAGTCTACGCTGAACTAATTCGAGTTGACGGTCTTGACACACAAAACTCCTTTGTTGAAAACAAGCAGATATTATGTCCTCAAAATGTTTACCTTCACCGCTTAAACAATCAATAATTTGTTGTGACTATAAAAGTACGAAAAATCTTAACCAACTACGAGAAATACGTCTCTTGAAATTGGACTCGGTAAGTTGTAGTCCTGCACACCTAAAAGTTCTTAGGAATTTCTTAGATGGGTAGTCCGCCAACCCGCACTAGGCCAGCGTGATGGACTAAGGTCTAAGCCCTCTCAAAGGTAGAGGATGCCAGCAGTGGGACGTATATGGGCTGATGATGATGATGAAGTTGTAGTCCGCAAACCCGCACTAGGCCTGCGCGGTTGACTAAGGCCTAAATCCTCTCAGTGATAAAGGAGGCCCGTGCCCAGTATTGGGACATATAGTGGGCTGAAGATGAAGTGGTAGAACGAAGCTGTAGTTTGGACTGTGTTACAGATGGGCTGGTTCGATCGAAATAGGGGACCGAAAGACTTTACAGTAAATCGACATGAATATTCTTAGGTTTCATTCAAAGATGTAGCCCATTGATTGGCGGAATATTCATATACGCCCGGATAGCGACCTCGGCAGCCTTATCAGTGATGCAAGTACGTCACGTTACGGAACAGCTTATGTATATCAGTAACTATAAAAGCGTAATAATGTCGAATAGAAGGAGACATTTATTAGCCATTTATGCCTATCAACATTGTTATTGAACAGCACTGCAGTAAGAATCAGGTGATAATATAAAATAATATAAACTAGATTAAGTTGATTGATAAAGTCAAGACAAAGAACTAATAGTTTTGTCCGAACTGCATGGGAGATTTTAAATATATATTGCGAAGAAACGAAACATTAATCTATTGGCCTGAAGCGTATAAATAAGTTTATCGTTCCGCATTCTGAGCTCACTTAATATCTGCGAGACAGCTGTTTGAACAATGGATAACACCCGTATTTCATACAGAATTGATTAAAAATATATTTTATGAAGAATAAGAAGTATTACATAAGCTGACAAAAGATTTTTACTGGTATGTTTATGACAATATGGCTTTGTTACTCATTATACGTCCCACTGCTGGGTAAGGGCTGCTCTACTATTCCATAAAAGTGTATTTATATGTCTATAATGTATATTTTATAAAGATTATAAAATGTTAAAAATTATATGATGATAAATGCAGTTTCTGATGAAAAATTTCATTTTCAGATGTATAGTATAGTCACAAACATAGTTCTGGCCCCAAACTAGGATACAAGTCCTGTGTCGTGGGTATCAGAAACTACGAGAGACTTTTCGGTCTCAAAAACATACCCGAAACAAATACATATTTGTGGAAAACACAAACATTCGTCTCGGTACTTGGATCGAACCCGCAGCCTTTCGCAAGCTGGTGTCTAGCAAACTGCGTCAAGGGGCTGTCAAGGTAAACTATGCCTCTAAAGGTAAACATTATAATATTTTGAACAGAAGTTCTATGTACACAGTAGAAGATACACAAATACAATAATAATACCAAACTAAATGTTACGATAGACTGAGCACTTGAAGCTTTCAACTATAAATATAAACTTGTTATGATTCTAGATATAACAGTTACTCATATGTATGTATTCTCTATGGCGGCTTTAAGTTATCAGTACGAACATATGAAATGTTAATACCGTGAATTATTCAGTATATGGTGAGCGACCGTTTTGTAGGTAATAAATCGGAATGGCAAAATCGGTCTTGCGGGCTTTAATCCAAACAAAATTTAATTATTAAAGATGCTTTTGTGTTATTAATTTATAGCTAATCAATTTGATGCTTCAGGAAAATATAAAAAAATAGTTTTTTCATATACTGGCTACTGATACAATTAGGTGTATGGTAAACACATTATTGATTGGCGAATAACGATAAAACGGTTACAACTATCTCTCACCCTTGACAATAATAGAAAAACCATGTAACCATATCGATCCAAAATAGCCCATATACGTCCCACTGCTGGGCACGGGCCACATCTACAACTGAAAGGCCTTAGTCCACCACCCTGGCCTAGTATGGGTTGAAGGACTACGCACCTAAGAAATTCCTATGAACTTTCATGCACACTTAGCATGAAAAATGAACGTCACTTGCGTTAAATACTATTGGAAGTTATACAACCTATTCCCTATGCACAAGGGTTGCTATGCGGGTGAATATGAATATCTTTCAAAAAGCAACCATTTTAAATTACCTGAAATTTACCTTTCACAGGTAATAGGTAGTTGTGAACAAAGATGAGACTCTCAAATATTTTTATCAATATAACTTTTAACTGTTTATCGTGACTGTCTCGTAGTCTCGCGGTACAAGTATGTGCCGTGTGAATCTAGAGGTCCTGGGTTCGATTCTTCCTGGCCCGGGTCGGGCAAAGTGTTATTGGGTTTTTCCATTAGGAAATTCTCAGTAACAGCACGAAGTCTCTAGTCTCTCGAAGTCTCTCCTATGTGCCAATGTTCAACAAATGATTGCGAATATGAACAGTCCGCACATCACATCCTTTGGGAGTGCAATCTTTGGTCGGATGAGCGTAACATTATGCTCAATAGTATGCATGTAACTTCTGGTGTTGTTTATTATACAGACCTCGTTGAATCTAGGAAGAACTTCCGTGCTTTTCGGCGTTTTTGCCATGCCTATTATTGGAAGTGTACATAACAAATACAAATACACCCAACAGTCACATACATAGTTCTGATCCCACACTAAGATTGTGTCGTGGGTATCAGAAACTACGAGAGACTTTTCGGTCTCACATACACCCAGACCCGAAACAAATATTTGTGGATCACACAAACATTTGTCTCGGTGCGGGGATCGAACCCGCGGCCTCTAGTTTCGCAATCTGGTGTCTAGCCAACTGCGCCACGGGGCTGTCACAGCTCACACCTTAGGTCCAATTTACCCAATAAATCTCATATAGGTATGTAAGTAGTTATTTATCCGTGGTGCGTTAATTGCGTCTAATTTGACTAATTGTAATTGTCTTTCTTTTTTATGTGAGGGTTAAACCTCACAACTCAATGTTTTTGTCACCCGCTTTGCTATGGAGGGAAGTGGACAACTCTTTGTTTTCCAACTCCTCCTTTATTTTGTCTTTCTGATTAACTTCGTTGCGGGATTATGACAAATTTAGGTCCCCTTAGATCCGCTGAGCTTCATTGCTCAGCGTCAATACTGTGCGTGCCGCTGTTGATCCTGGAGCACAGGAGTTACAGTGGCGGGTGTGTGGTGGGATAGGGCCCAAAAAACAGCACGAAGTCTGGAAATGTGCCCGAAAGGGGGCAATAGGCTTGCCCCCTAGTACGTGTGACTAATATATACCTGGAGAAATGTGGGTGCGGAAATGCATCTCTGCCTATCCCTTCGGGGAATACAGGCGTGAGTTTATGTATGTATGTTTAATCGTAATCACCTAACAGGCGAAGAGATTTTTGCACTTATATCTTAACTTCCTTTCTAAGGGTTTTTAAATCATATTTATAAAGCAAGTAATGCCTAAAAGTTATTGTTTTACCAAAACATAACCAAGGATTTATATTCACGGTATGTAAATACATTAAGGTAATAGCACTAGTAATTGACCACTTAAGGACACAGAAATTTCTTTTTTAATGCCTAACTTTAATCATCATTCGAATTCAATGAGTGTTTTGTTTTGTTAACTCTGTGCAAGTCTTTTAACGAAACGAGCTATTATTTTTTCTTGTACAATGGTTGCATTCAAGTAAAAAAAATAAAATAAAACTTAATATAAGAGATTTAGTAGTTGACCACCTAAAAACTAGTAGTTGACCATGTTTTGCATCAGTAGTTGACCATTCAGATTTTTTAATTATTTCTTATTTAGAAGGCAAATTAAGACAACTTTGCGTTTTATTTGAAATATAATAACAATAACATCCCCCGCTCGTTAATAAATGTTCTGGCCATTTCCACAATCGACCATTTGCTTTCATCGATGATATTGTAGCTGTTTTTTTTTTATAGCTTTAAGTACTTTTCCGGGATAAAAGTTATTATCGTACTTCATCATCATCATCATCATCAGCCCATATCGTCCCACTGTTGGGCACGGGCCTACTCTACAATTGAGAGGGTTTAGGCCTTAGTCCATCACGCTGGCTTAGTGCAGGTTGGCGGACTACACACCTAAGAAATTCCTAAGAACTTTTAGGTGTGCAGGTTTCATCGCGATGTTTTCCTTCACCGTTAAAGTGCGTGATAATTCTTTATCAATACACACATATGCAACTTCGAAAAGTCAGTCATGTGTGCCTGGGGTTTGAACCTGCGACCGTCGAGATTCTCGACCGCGTGCCTAAACCTCAATGCCGTACTTAAATATGACAAATTCAACATTTACTTTTTGCCGAGGCTTTTGTCAGATTCTTAATCAGACAACAGTAGTTGAAAGTTTACGCATATTTTCAAGCATATCGTTAGGACCTATGATGTCAAATTGATCTAGAGTGGTTTCAAATATGTCATCAGCAATGCTAATTGCTGGTGATCCTGGGATCGTCACTAGCACTAGTTCGTCACCAACAGTAATATGTACCGCAGTTGCCGATGGTTCCATTGTGGTTTCCAAAACACCATCATTATTGTGAGAGGATTTTTTTTTTCAGCCGTTCTTATGGGTGTTTTATGAAGACGAACGACATTTACTGCTGAGAGCATTGCAGCTTCAGTATAATTTAGGAATGTACCCCTTTTCCCAGACATCTACAAGGTGAAAATTTGGTTTTAGTAACTGATCGTACCTTACAATAAAGGTGGTCAACTACTAAATAAAATTAAGTTATTGTAAAAGTAAATAAAAAAGTTAATTCTAATTGATGATGCCCTTCATATATTATTCCGTACAGTACATTTACATGATACAGAAATTCATCAGAAGTTGACCATCCTGGTCAATTACTAGAAAATCGTGCTAAAACGGAATCAGTAGTGGACCACCCCCACATCTCAATCTTGTAAACAAATTTTCGTATTTTAAATACCCTGTTACCTCAATTAATCCCTAACGAATAAGAAAAGCAAAACACTTATCATCAACAAGGTGACAAAGTTGTTAATATTTAACTTCAAACTTTTTCAATCCTTAAGAAAATTATGACAAAAAAACGAATAATAGATTTACGGTGCGTCAATCAACAAACAACTGGAGGCTATTTTTAATATTTGAAAATAATGGAGTCGTAGTTTGCGCGCTTCGTAGACCACATGACAGCACTGACTACTCAATATGGAATTAGTTTAAAAATATGCCGCGAATTCTTATTTTATCTGTTTATGTGCATTGGTGGTCAACTACAGGTACATGGTCTACTACTAGTGCCATTACCTTATATTTGATTGACACTGAGTACCCACCCATAAATTTCAATAAGACGTTTAAGTAAGTGGAACAACGACTTAGAATCGGTTTAATAGCTAAATAATTCGTAGAAATTGAAACATTAATCCTCATTAGTAGTTCCGGAAATGCGTTTATACTCTTAGTATATATACATATTTCAATGGAACAAAACAAACTTATTCAGAGCAGCACGTGAATCGTTTCAGTGCAACAGGTCTCTACAACCTTCAACGATTCAGTACAGAGCTACGCTATAATTGGAATGTTTCCGCGATTTAAATATAATTAAGCAACTTATTCATATATATGACAGCGCCATGGTGCAATTGGCTAGACACCAGCTTGTGAAACGTGAGGCCGGGGTTCGATCCCCACACCGAGTTTTTTTTTGTGTGATCTATATATATTTTTTCCGGTCTGGGTGTTTGCGAGACCAAATAGTCTCACGTCGTTTCTGATACCCACGACACAAGACTTGATCTTAGTTTGAGGTCAGAACTATGAATGTGACCGTTGGTGGTATTTCTTATTTAGACATAGTATATGAGGTTTTTATAAATAAATATTAGACTGCCAATGCTCTACCTTAACAGGGCTGATTAAAAAAGTTTGCTTTTAAATTGTAATCAAATTCAGAAAAATTCTATAAGCGTGAATAAACCTACTATATATATTTATTTATTAAAATGTTTTAGTTCGTTAAATTTTTAGTATAAGTTATAATATTTAAATAATTATGGCGAATATTCTGTTATGGACGACTTAATTTGCTCTGACACTTATAAAATATTAGTAAATATTACATACTGAAGTAATTAATAAATATAATTAAACTGCTCTACATAAATTGTCTTTAACTGCTCTAATTGAGTAATATCAATATATAAGTAAAATCTTATGTTAAATTCAATTGTATTGTGGTGAATTAAATTGCATGGAGAAAATAGAAAATTACTGAATTTAAATTATGTTAAACTTTACACTAAATCAATTAATTATTTGCATTACATTTTTATGAATAGAACATAATAAAGAAACTGGTTATCTATTTATGCTCAAGAAAAACATTTATAGTGCATTTTTTTTTAAATAAAAAAAGCTTTATAACATTTAGTTATGTATACTTTACTAATAATTCAATAATGATTATTCTATACGACATTATACTACCGAAACAAAAAGCAATTTTAAATTCAAAATTAAAATACAATGAAAGTAATACATAAATACTCACGGTAAAAAAGAATATTCTTTTTTTGAAACACGCCGCGCTACGTTTCACTTCCTGTGAGGAAAATATTGCAAGTTATTCGCACAGTCGCCAGCGGACAAGTGATGTGCGGCTTGCGCGCGTAAGCTCACACGATTATATACGATTATATATAGCCGCCGCCACTGAAGCCTTTATAAGCCCGCCCAATATCACAATGTGCGTGTGATATAGTATTTCTAAAATACATTAGTTGTATTTTTCTCCCTGCGTCCTGCAGTTTTAGTGTAACTGACGTCATGCGGCCATTTAAAAGTTATGCCGTTAATTTAAGGGGTTTTATGGGCTGGCATTTTAATGTGTATAAAATGATATGTTCATATAATTTTAGACACAAAGACTCGAGCCCGTGTCCCTTAGGAATCATTATGTGTCTATTATGAGTAGGTATTTATTTTAATTTACGAAAAACTTTTACATTTTTTATAAAAGCAAAGTTAAATGGTTTTGTTGTGAATAAAGCTCTGCTGCCAATGTTGATTATTATTTAAACGAACTTACAGAAAATTTAAATAATAAAATAATAGTTTTGAGTCTACATAACGTCGCAAAATTGATAATTCTTTTTTGTTGTTATTTAACTTTTTAATATGTATGCATTTCACATATCATGAAAAATTAACTTATTAACAATCAAAACAAGATGATTTGCATATTTATTTTTAGCTCAAATGTATGGTGGATCCAAACTACAATAATACATTCTCACTACAAATGTTGCTAGTGATTATAAATTCATTTTTTATCCGCACAATAAGCACGTCAGAGAGGTGTCGTGTGGGGATACAAATTCGCGCAAAGGCGCTCACTCAGTGCAACCTACTTTTACTGGTCAAATCTATTAATAATTTTGTATATTCAATATAATTAATGTAATGTAATATTCAAACTATATTCCAACAAGAAATGTCGCGGGACGTCGCTGGTTGTAGGCTGTTTCCAACAGGTCCCTGTGGAAGTCATTGGGAGAGATCTATGTCCAGCAGTGGACCTCTTACGGCTGATGGATTGATTGATTGGATTGATTCAAACAAGCGACTCTATCGCTACTTTATTGGACCCACTGCCAACCAAACTGCAGCTGCCAACCAACCCAACTGCTGGGCACGGGCCTCCTCTAAAACTGGGAGGGTTTAGGCCTTAGTCCACCACGCTGGCCTAGTGCGGGTTGGCGGACTACACACCTAAGAAATTCCTAAGAACTTTTAGGTGTGCAGGTTTTATCACGATGTTCTTCTTCACCATTAAAGTACGTGAAAATTCTTTGTTAAGACACACATAGCTTCGAAAAGTCAGAGGTGTGTGTCTGGGGTTTGAACCCGCGACCGTCTAGATTCTCAACAGCGTGCTTAAACCTCGAGGCCATCACCACTTCATCCTGATTAATCAAGTTCATTTACAAGTACAAGAAAAATGTTCGTAATATAGACTACCTACTACTTACCACATACAAATAGATTGATATTATTTAACATTAATTAATTTTTTATAAGTTAGTGCATAAATTAGCGCACGATTTTCAGAAGTTTTCAGGATTTTTCCGGTTTAGATTCCAAGGACAGGTTAAGTGTTATTGTTTTTGTTGCTACGAAATTCTCAGAAGCGACACGGAGTCTGGAAATATCGCAGCTAAACGGGAATAGGCTCGCCCTCTATGACGTGGGACTTAAAAGCAGGCGAAACGTGGGCGTTGCAATCGCAATTTGAATATTTATTAACTGACTGGCATAATTGCTTCTATACTAATAAAAAAAGAATAAATTAAATAAATAAAAACGAATATTTACTTTGCTAGACTCCTCTTTTCCCAGACAAAAGCCGGCAGTGCACCCAGACCAACACATGGGTATTTTATGGACAATGTGCAAAATCCCAAGGGTTTTTCACGCTTGCCGAAGCTTAGCTATAAAAAAGTAACGTAATTAAAAGTCTTTATATTTTAGTATAGAACAATTCTTGCGTTAAATTTATTACTTTAAGGATAACATTAGCCCTTAAACAGTCAACAGAAATTTATGAGTCCACTAAAATTCTGCACGCTTGGTAACGGTCCAGTTTATTACCTTTATCAAGGACAACTCTCATCGAATATTTTAAGGGAAAATACGTTACAAATATCGGAAGGACGCGATCTTTGCGAGCTTAGCCACTTTACATATTTTTTGACTTTAAGTGTGTTATAAACATTTAGTAACTCGATGAAGTATAAATGAAAGACCTTGTGAATTTCAGAATGTCGCTTACGACTGTATTTAATTGAGTGATAGTTTGTTTAGTTAAGGGACACTACCTATCACTCAAGGAAATAGGGGGCGCTAATCGGAACGTAAAGAATACTCCACTGATTTAGTTATTCATATGTATACTCACACCTATTCCCCGAAGAGGTAGGTAGAGGTATATTTCTGCACTCACATTTCGCCAGGTATGTACTAGTTCCACGTAATAGATGAAGAGTCTAATACCGTTTTCAGGGACATTTCCAGACTCCGTACTGCTACAGAAAATTTCCTAATGGAAAAACCCAATAACACTTTGCCCGACCCGGGAATAGAACCCGGGATCTGTAGATCGCACGGCCCATACTTGTGCCGTGCGACTATGAGGCAGTCTTCTAAGAAAAAATTATGCGTGCACTTTAATAGAACCTTTGTTGTATGTACATTCTCGGTGGTCTTTAAAAAAAACATGAATGCAGTTGTATTGACTTTTCCGGGACCCTAGCCTAATATTGTGCCGGTATTTTTACTCAAATCTGCCATTCTCTTGCTGTGATGTGAAACGTCATAGGGCTACAGACAGCTCTTTCAATTTTGTTAGATTTACTTCTGACATTATTATAATTTAATTAACAGCATATTTCTCTTCCAACCTTATTCTAGTATTATTAGACATTTTACATATCCCGGTTATTCATCACGAAACTTTCATAAGTATTTGACAATATTCTCAACAATCACATTGATGTCAGTGGCGGTACTTCCATAGAAGCCCAAAAGCCCAGTTTGCCTTTTAAAATTACGAATAATAATTTTTAAACTTGAAATCTTAATTTAACAAAAGCAATTTGTTAAATATAGACCCCATAGTAAGAAAATATAAACTAGACATTACACAATTAACGTTTAACGTTTTTGGGCTTCTATGAAAGTCCCGCCACTGATTGATGTATTCAAATTCATAAAATAAACCTATTTTCGTTTAGCTCTACCAACGCCTATGCGTCCACTGTCTTATTTACTCATAAACATACTTATAAAGTCCCAACTTTAGATTAACGCCTTAATTTAGCATAGCAATTGACTTAGCAGCTCTTTAGGCCATGCGTAGAGCCCTGAATAATCAAGGCAATTGTTATGCAAGCCGTACCTCCCTTGCATAGAAGATGTCTGAATTTTGTGTACCAAATATTAACTCGTAAGTTTCACACCTACGCGTAAGGCAAGGAGTGGGTGTTACTCAATGTGTTTTGTACTACAGGCACAAAAAATATATTTTATAAATAAAAAAGCACGTTTAAATTATTTTTTTTGCCTGTTCATGAATTGGTTATAATATAAAGTCACCAATTAATATTCACAATTAATAAGTGGCATACGAGAAGGCCGCCAACCCGCACTAGGCCAGCGTGGTGGACTAAGGCCTAAACCCTCTCAGTTGTAGAGGAGGCCCGTGCCCAGCTATTGGGCAGATGATGGTGATACGAGAAGGACCATTATGATGAAAAGTCACAGCCTTTGGCATGGAATATAGATTTTTTTTCAGGGAGTCGTAGTAATGGTAAAGGGCATAGAGTACCTATGATATGATATGTTACGGCAAGTGAAACCAATAATGCTCCCTTGCCACTTTTACTAAACCAATCGTGACATATTTCCGTTTAGTACCTACTTCTCGTTGATTTTCTGAGTGAAAATAGTATTGCATCGGACGAGTCGGTCCATCCAAGAAATAGTATTGACTTAGAACAACCTAGATTTTTGTCTTAGTTCTTCCTAGTTCAAGAAATGTCTATTAAATATTTATAAAAGGTACAATGGACGGTAGAATATGAATATATTTAATTATTCGTCCATTCAAAATAAACTTCAAAAGCTTACCCGGATAAGATTTTACTTTTCTTTCTGCATACTCTGGACACATCTATTCTTCAGCATCTGTAGCATTTGTAAGTCTTATAGGAATTCTAGTTTATGGGCAAAGTAAAACAAAGTAGGGTTTAAAAATATGCCTTTAAAATTTTACCAATTTAATGCTGCAATCATTAAAATTTATAAGCAAAACTTTTTTAAGTACTTATGTAGGTATGTATGTACCTAAAGCTTGTGACAGCAATCTTTAAAATTCGTAAACAACATAATATTAATAAACTCCGTGTAATAACTACATAACATTTACACCGTCATAATATGTATTTCGCTGGAATACCTGGATTAAGGCGAATATTATTATGTTGAAATATCGGTAAATTCATGAGCTCCGCCCGCCGGCAACTTGTAAACATAAAGGGCCGCTATCGGGATCTCGATAACAACCCCCACGTAATGACAACCGTGTGAAAAACACATGTTTCTATGTACTACTTTCCAGAACCTATATTAGTGGGTGTAATATGACATATAAGTACTAACACCTTAAGAGCCTTCACCATCATCATCAGCCCATATACATACGTTCAAATGCTGGGCACGGGCCTCCTCTACAACTGAGAGAGTTTAGGCCTTAGTCCACCACGCCTAGTGCTAAGTTAAGAGCCTTACTTATAAAAATTGCCTGGCTGATGGTATGAAGGTGCAGCGTGCGACTGAGACGTCTTTGGTTCGATTCCAGACAACGTTCAAAAGTAGCACGAAGTTAAGAAGATTGCCAGAAATACGACACTCGTATACGTATATTGTATTGTGTATTGGACTAATTCAACAGTCTTATGTAGCTCTATTGAAACCAACTGTTAATTTTTTCAAAGACTGAATTCAAATTCTATCAATGATAAATTGTCTTTAATGTTCTTGAAAGTGTGACTAAGTACCTATACTTGCAAGTTCAATGTTTGTATGATTACCAAATATTGATTTCGTATATTCATAGGTGCTATAGGACCAAAAATTCCCTCGTCAAATCGAATCCATATACATATTTATTACGTTACCGTTAATTACAAATAATAAAGACGGTACATATTATTGATTATGAAGATAGAAATTATTAAGAAGACATTCTTATATACGTCTAAATAGAATTAGGTATTGGGTACAAACAGACAAGATCTGTCGTACCAAGTTATGTTTATTATTAGGCAATGACAACTATGAACAGTTTTTAGACCATTGTTAGGGAATTTTAATAATAATATAGTGAAACACATACATAAATAATATTCCGGAATCAAATAGTAAATAGCGATTTATATGAAAGTGAGGGAATCAGAGAAAATAAGCGAATTGTTGTAAATGCAACATAGACTCCCTATAGTGCTAATGTGCCGGCCGTGTCGCGCAGCAAGCGGTCTATAGCTGATCATTCCGGTCACTTAACTGCTCGCAGTGGAAGAAGTGATTACTTGTGAACACAAACGAAATGCAATGTATTCGCACGTTGAAAAAAACATTAACGTCTGTTACATTTGTTTGTACCACTTACGGTATAAACTATATGTTATGGATGAATCAAAAAATTGTCTCAATTTAGGCGACGCGATGTGTTAAATTTCATAGAAAATGCAATTCTTCCCAATTTATATAATTTACTTGAAATAATATTTGTGATGAAATAATTTAAAAAGTCTTTAAAAAGACTGCCTCGTGGTCTCGCGGTACAAGTATGTGCCGTGCGATCTAGAGGTCCTGGGTTCGATTCCCGGGTCGGGCAAAGTGTTATTGGGTTTTTCCATTAGGAAATTCTCGGTAAAAGCACGGAGTCTGGAAATGTGCCCGAAAAACGGCAATAGGCTCGCCCCCTATTACGTGGGACTGATACATACTTGGCGAAATGTGGGTGCAGAAATGCACCTCTGCCTACCTCTTCGGGGAATACAGGCGTGAGTTTATGTATGTAATTTAAAAAGTATCAATAGACTGTTTGTCGGTGTACGCTTCACCAGATCTATCTAAATTGATCCTCAATTTCTTCTGCCTTATACTTCCTTTTTTTGTAGAGTGGAAAGCTATTTATGGCTCTACCTCCCGCCACCCTCGGATGAGGGAAGCAGGAGGCTCATGTCGGGGTCACCGGCCTTCCAGCCCAGCGCGCGGCGACGTCCGCGCACATATTATTGCCGGGCTGTGTCCCTAACCAACCCTAACCTACACCGGCATACCGACCAAAACCCCTCGGTGGCCTCCTTCGCGCCAAGGAGGGCGACCATGGTCTATGGACGAGAAATTGCCCACCATGATACCGCAGCCGCCCAATGCGCCTCCGAGACACTTTCAGTAAGTGACCCTAAGGGTCCCTATTAGTCGCCTCTTGCGACAGGAAGGGAACACCGTGGTGGGATTCTTACGCCCCCTTGCCACAGGGCAGGGCGTCGGTTCTAATTTTTAGCCACGTTTACTTTTATAATTATTAGTCGGAAATATGTAAGACAAATTGGGTTTTTGGGCTTCTATAGAGGTACCGCCCCTGGCCCGAAGCATCCGTGCCCCGACAACAACTCCTACGTCAGGCGCAACGTCGCCGCACCGTGGCGCCTGTCCACCCACTGGTCGAGGACAGGACGCACTATCTCGACAGTAGGTAGTGGCCTCGACCTCTCTCGGGGCCAGTGCCAGCCAAGCCTGCGTGGCTTGACGCCTCCTCCTGCTGATGGTAAAAGCGCGAGAGGAGTTTGGCGTCAACGTCACAGAATGGACTGTAAGTGTTGTATTAAACTGTGGTTTAACTATAAGAAGGAAGTAAACCCGATTTTTAAAGAACATATCTTGAAATAGAAAAAGTTTTATTAGGCACTATGAGATTTAGGAAAATATGAAACCTACCTTTAAGAATTTAATAAACTTTGATTATAAAATATTGTGAATACTGAATAAAAAATTGAAAATATTATTGGTGGTATATATTATTTTTTATTACTAATGAAATTAAATTACTGAAGTCTTGGCAGCATGGTCTTCGACCTTAGCCGGTTCCTTGCGGAACATAGGAAAAAATATATTTTATTTTTTATTATTTCACAATTCACATAATATTATTATCTGTGCTAGATTCTACGAATAAATATTTCATTCGCTCGACGCTCAGTCATTCGTTCACATGGTGGATAAACTATATAGGCGCCAAGCAATAATTTGTAGAAACAACGTAATTTTCCAAATAATTATCACAAATGTTTGTATACTCTTATATTTTTGTTTCTGTTATTTATTTTTGAAAGGTTACAGTGATGGTTTTTAACAAAATCATTTTTTACAACACAGGGCTCGCAATAAATCGCCGGGCGCCACTTCTGATAAAGATAAAAAGAAACCAAAAGAGGCAAAGAAAAAAAAAGGAGATTCTGCATCCAGCAGCAGTGATAGTAGTGGCAGGTACAAAATATAATTTATTATTAGTACACACATTTTATTTGATATAATATTATTAAATTGAGAGGTTATGGCAATCGCAATGCAACAAATTGGATCAAACGAAATGATTACCTTCCATGTAATATTTATAATTAGTTCCTTAAAAAAATCTTGTACAAAAGAGAATAAAGCGCTTTATGGTAAATTCGAATAAGTAAAAATATTTGAAATTAACTTATAAACCACTATTGATGTCTAAATTGTTACTTAGTAATAAACTAAATAGTATTTATCAAAATAGCTCTAAGAACGGTCGTGTAATAGTTCCTCAGAAAGCAGTTCTTCGCGTTCGTCATCGCGGTCATCTTCTAGTAGCTCTGGTAGCACCTCCAGGTCCTCATCTTCGTCCAGCTCGTCAAGCAGTAGCAGCAGTAACAATGACCGCTCCAGACCAAAGAAAAAGTAAGCATTACATTTTTAGGAATACTTATTAATGACAAAAGTTAAGTTTTATACATGTACTTTTCAGATTTCTGATGGTGAAACACAATTTTATGTTATAACCTTAACAAGTTTTTTAATTAATGCTATATAGTAGTCATAATCTTAATAAGCTTAATCTTATAGAGACATTGTGAGGGCTCACGCAAGAACCAAGTTTCTTTTTTGTCTGTTCATGAAGAATGATTAATGGGGAAGAAAATATTTTTAAGGAAACCTGCATGATTGAATTTTCTCACCCAACAATTAAATTATAACTTGACAGGTATGGTTGCTTAGGTCTAAAAGGTCACATATGAAGTCTGTAAATATGTTTATAACCTTTTTTCTAGGACCTCGCCCCATAAATCTCCAATTAAAGATAGACGAGAACCCGAAAGAGAAAAACTGAGAGACCGCTCACCCACTGCTGATAAGAAAAAATTAGCACTGCCTTCATCCAATGACAAGAGTAAAATTAAAGATAAACATGAAAGGTTAGTTGATGAAATTGAAATGTTCAATAATATTGTACCAAGTTCAAATTCAAGAGGCATATTAGGGGTTGTCCATCAACCCCAATTGGTTTCAATTGGTAATAAGACTCCATTTAAAAGTTGGGCAACATTAGGTATTCACATAAGTAGAAAGAGATTGTATGACCTATACTATGAAAAAACATACAATCACAGTTCAGAATTTAAAAAATATGTGAAAAATTATTCTAGAATATTCAAGCTAGTTTGCATAAAAGCCAAGTCATTATACTTAGGTAATAAAATAAAAAAGGCTAAAAATACCATTAAAATGACTTGGAGTGTAATAAATAAAGAAACTGGTAAGACTAAACCTCGAGACACCGAGTTTAGTTTAAACATTAATAATAATATTATTAAATCTAACTTAGAGGTAGCTAGGGCCTTTGAAACATTTTTTACTGATATACCAGTCTCTATAACTAGAAGCTTAAATTCTTCCCCATCTATTGCAAGTGAGTTATTGCAGAAAATTGTCCCTGGGAGTGAGGATTCATTTAGATTCCATTGTGTTAATAGTATAGATGTTATTAAAACATTTAGGCTGATAAACATAAAAAATACATGTGACCTCTGGGGAATTTCGACAAAAATATTACACTCAGTAATACATGTATTAGCACCCCAGCTTGCTGTAATTTTTAACTCGTGTGTCAATAGTGGTATATTTCCTGATAGAATGAAATTAAGTAAAATAATTCCTCTCTATAAATCAGGTAGCAAAGATGACCCAACTAACTTTAGACCTATATCGGTTTTACCTTCAATAAGTAAAATATTTGAAAAACTTATGTTGATACAAATTGAAAATTACTTTTTAAAAAACAAATTGCTTCATAGTAAACAGTTTGGTTTTACTCGGGGTCGCTCTACTACCGATGCCGGCGTGGAGCTTATTCATAATATTTTTGAAGCTTGGGAGGTTTCACAGGATGCTTTAGGAGTATTTTGTGATCTATCCAAGGCATTTGATTGTGTTCACCATGATATTCTTATCAGGAAATTAAGCCATTATGGAGTTAAAGGTATTGCACTTGAATTGTTTAAATCATATTTAAGTAATAGAATTCAAGTAGTTGATGTAAATGGAAAAAGATCTCCTGGGTCTGTTGTTACTATGGGAGTTCCACAGGGTTCAATTCTTGGACCCTTTCTTTTTTTGATATACATAAATGACTTGCCTTATTTTATAAGGGACGACTGTGATGTAGTGCTGTTTGCTGATGACACTTCTTTAGTATTTAAGGTAAAGCGTAATCAACCAACTCTTGACAATGTAAACTGCACTCTCACTAAAATCGTGCATTGGTTCAACATTAATAACCTTTTATTAAATAGTCAAAAAACTAAATGTATTAGGTTTATAACACCTAATGTAAAATACGCCAATGCTAACATTTTAATGAATGGGGATAAGCTGAGCCTTGTGGATAATACTAAGTTTTTGGGAATTACATTAGACCCCAAACTTCAGTGGGGTCCTCACATAACAACATTAGCTCAAAAACTGAGTGCAGCAGTCTTTGCGGTGAGCAAAATACGTCAGCTGACCAACATTGATACAGCTAGGTTAGTGTATTTTGCTTACTTTCATAGTTTGATGAGTTATGGAATTCTACTGTGGGGTGGTGCTGCTGACATAAATACCATATTTTTACTACAAAAGCGAGCCATCAGATCTATATATTCGCTTGGCTCTAGATATTCTTTAAGAGAAAAGTTCAAGGAAATTGATATTATGACAGTGGCATCTCAATATATACACGCAAATCTTATGTATGTTCATAAGAATATTGATAAATTTAAAAAGGTTTCTGACATACATGATAGAAATACACGCAATAAAAATAAGTTAGTTATTTATAAGACCAGGCTCCACAAGATCAGCAAATCTTTTAAGGGTTACTGTATACACTTTTACAATAAAATCCCTATTCATATTAAGGCCTTAAACTACAATAAATTTAAAGAAATTACTAAGAGACAGTTATGTAACAAAGCCTATTATACAATTTCAGAATATATGGAGGATAACGAAGCTTGGGTTTAATTAATAATTATTGTAATCCCAAGTCTGACTGAGTCTTCTTCAATGGACATAGCTGTTTATACATATTTACTTATTAGTTTAGTACTTTGTAAGCAATTAGGTATGTCATGCTCGCTGAAATGTCTGTGCTTACGGCGGCGTCGTGTGTCGGGTCGGTCACTTCCCTATGAAATGGTTGAGGAGACCGATGGCTGGCACATGCGTCATACTCGTGAACGGGTGCTGTTTGTGTGGACTGGTCTGCCTATTTTTGCTTATTTGTATTTATGAACTTAACCTTATCCTAACTTAAACTTAAATTTATAATTTAACCTAGTTAAATGTCAGTTTCTCCATTCAAGATGACTATGTTATTCTCATATTCAATACAATAATCTGGGATAGTATTAATGAGCTGCTCTAATTTGAGAAATTCATTTTTTGTATCAATATTGTAAACTATCTCTTGATTGGAAAAGAGCAACACTAGAGTTTCTTGCCCGTTCTTCTCTAGTGATGACTGCCTTCCGAACAGGGTGGTAAACCAAATTTTGAAATGACTGAATCTAAGTGATGTATTTGACATTTTACAGATTCAATAAATAATTTCATTTCATTTCATAACGTGTTTAATCACGTGAAGTTTTTTAGGATTTCTTAAACCCGCCATCCCTCTTGATGCATATCATCAAGTGAGGTGAGGTTTAATGCTAATCCCCTCCCCCACGCAAAATCACATGTATTTTTTATTACCTACAAAGAATCTTAAAAGTTTTAGAATATTATCTTTAAATGCAGGTATAAAGTATGTATAATCTAATTTTATTTTGAAACCAGCTGACCCAGAAATCTTCGTTCCGCCTAACAGTAATTTTTTTTTGCCTAAGTTACGCCTTATTACATCAGCTATCTGCCAGTGAAAGTCCCGTTAAAATTGGTCCACCCGTTCCAGAGATTAGCCGGTACAGACAGATAGACAGAAAAAATTGTAAAAAACTTTGTTTTGTATATGTACCGTCATACCGTGTATACATCCATATGCATTTATTAAAAAGCGGTTATTTCAATATTACAGACACTCCAATTTTATTTATTTGTAATTTTGTATAGATTAAGGATCATGATAAAAATGTCTAGACAGAAAGGTTCAGGTTGGTTTTGACTGGCTTTTCCGTTTAGAAATCGCGCGTTTGGCGAAAAAATAAATACACGTGATATCTTACTACACCCCCCCTCCCCCCGTTGTAACATTTCGTGATTTTTGCCAAACCTAGAATAAAAATATAAGGCTGTGTTTATATTTCGTTGATCAAGTGGTATATTCTAAAAATTGTTTCAGGTCTCCAGGTCGTAAAAAACGCGAACGCTCACCTCCGCCACGACCGACACGCATTCACATTGGAAGATTGACACTGAATGTTAGTCGGGATCACATCCATGAGATATTTTCAACATATGGCAATGTAAAGGCAGTGGAGTTCCCAATGGACAGACTACACCCACATAATGGGCGCGGATATGCTTACGTAGAGTTTAGTAATGCGGATGAAGCAGAAAATGCAATGAAACACATGGATGGAGGTAATTATAACTTTATTTATGTACAGAGTCCATCCAGGGCACTTTTATAAATCACAAAATCTTGTGGCTCCAATAGTGCTTTTGTTGATTTAAACAACTATGAAATGAATTTACAATGCTATAAGCATTTTAAAATTTGTTTAAGAAAATATATTAGGAGCTATATTATAATTAAAATTCGTAACATTTAGTTTTAAAGTACAACATAAATTATTCACACCATAGACATAGTCCCAATACCATATTGAAGTCATGAACTATGAGGTAGGTTTTGGTCTTAGTCTATTCAAACATTCATACATTTCATATTTCATTTCATATTTGGCTTATTAGGCAATATTTTTGTAAAGCAACTAAACAAATTACGAGTATAAATTGTTAATAGCTTGCATTAACGATTTAATATTTTGGTATTATTACTTATAGGACAAATTGATGGTCAAGAGATCACTGCGGCGCCGGTGCTGATTCCATCTCGCCCGCGGCGTCCTTCTCCACGTCCCCTACCACCCAGACATGGTCCACCTCGACGACACTCTCCACCACGGTAATTCACACCCTAGGACCAACTTACCTATATTTATAGTTATTAGTATATATTTGATGAATTGGAACTTGTAAAATTTGCCAGCTACAGACGCCGCAGCCCAGCGCCTCGGCGTCGGTCGCCGATGCGTCGGCGCCGCACGCGGTCCCGGTCGCCGCGGGCTGCTCCACGTCGCCGCCGCTCCAGGTCCTCCTCATCTTCCTCCCGATAATGTCCTTTAACTCAACACTTGTCGTCTCAAAAGTTACACACCCACATGCTGCGTCCATACTGATATTCAAAAGTGTCCTGACACATAGTACTCTGGCCATTACACATTCCAGAACCTTCACTCAGGGTAAGTATGACAGTTTCCCCCTTCACATTTTACATCTTGAATTTAGAGGCGACATTGTGTGCAGGTAAGTATGAGGCAACTTTTTACTGACTGTATAATAAACTTTATACATATTCTAATGATACATTTCTTGTTTATAAAAGCCTGCAAAATGGGAACTGAGCTGAGTGAGTGATTGGTGTGAAATGAACTGTACCTATGACTCAATTAGTGATGTGCTGATGTAATGTTTCTGGTAATAAATTTTGTAAAACTAAAGAGGACATTTGAAATATGTTAATAAACTGTAAAATTAATTATTTTATTTTATTTTATTCCCAGATCCAAAGATCCTGTCCCGAATAGCAAAACATAAAATTAAACAATATGTTACATTTTCAAGAAATGATTCATTGGACTGTGCAGTTAAAAAAGAAAGTATACAATTTTGATTTTGTTTTCGTATTTTAATTCATTAAGCACTAGTTCCAATTATTTTACAAAATGTTTTATAATCAGATATAAGTTCTTTTCCTTTGTATAGATAATTTTCTTCCAATAGAGGAATATCATTAGGCAACCTGTAACAATTAATACAAAAGTTTTATTTTTGGTGTTCAAGTTATTTAGGCGCCAAATATGCTATTACTTACGGATATTGAATTTTAGAGTAAGTTGGCCTTCTCACTGGATTCCATGCTGATACGGGAGCTTTATTGGCAATCATCAACCCTGAAACTGCAGTGTACAAACCATATTCTAGGCACATTTTTTCCTGCAAAGTAGACATTTGAAATTAATTTTGCTTATATTTAGTTTAATTAGCTAGGTTTGATAATGTTTGCATTCTAATAAAGACGAATTTAATTTAAAAAAATGTTTATTTAACTCACCCTCCATTCAGCTAACATTAAATCTGCGTCACTTAATATAGTTGCCGCTTTTTCAGTTTGATATGGACAAGAAAAATGTGGTAAATAATTTTCTTGCAAAAAATTCACGAAAGAATTAGGTTGACTAATAAATTGTTCGATTATATCTTCGGGACTATGCGAAAATTTGCTTTTTCCGTTTTCGTCAACTTCAACTAAAAAAAAAAATAGTTTATAACTAAAATCAGTTTTTTTTTTTCAATTAAAATAAATCCAATAAACATCAGCTATCATTTGTTTTAAAACTAACGACAAAGAAAGATAAAAAGCGTTACTATTTAATGCATCTCTTTACATAATTTTAGATTTACCTTTAGGATTCAATACTCTTCCGACACCATGAAGAAGGCTTACAGTTTGGTCTTTTCCTATTGATGTGAATTTACTTGATGCTTGTTTTTTCTTTTTACTATTTTTAGCTTTTGTTTTAGTGTCTTTTTCCTTAATAATACTAGTTTCTAAACTTTGGTGAGAACCTATAAATTATAATAACTATTTTAATAAATCACTAGAAAAAGTTATTGCACAAAATTCTTATTAAAAAACATAACACCTGTGAAATCATACCTCTTAAACATGCAAAATGTAAGTTTAATACAGCCGAGCGTACATCGCCTCCTGATGAATTCAATATGCATTCTATCATCTCCCCTGATGGCACAGTATACACTGATGTGTGTTTATTGTGAATTATCTCGGCCACTCGTTTAAGTGCCGATCTCAGGCCTGTTGCAGAGATTGTATTAAATCTGAAATTATGACAGTAATTGAGTGATGGATGATAGGAAAACGTAAAAAAACAATAATAAATGATGTGCAATCACCACTTGAGAGTATGTTCGGGGCAGAACAGAAAAGAAAAATGTGATGGAGCGGTGACTAAAATCACAAGACCTGCTGAGATAGTTCGAAAACATCGAGAAAAGAAATGACAACTGCTTCGACGCATCGGCGTCGCGACGCCACAGCGTCACACAAAGCGTCAAGAGATAAATGCGACAAAGCTATCATTTTGTAAAAGTTTTCCTAAAATCACTAGCTGTGGTGCTCCACTGGGGGCAATTTTGTCCGCATGAACACTGCATTTTTCGGGGTAAAAGTACCTCATGTTCTTTCTCAAGGTCCTATCTGGCTTCATAAGAAAAAACATTCAAATCGGTCCACCAGTTTAGGCGTGAAAACGTAATAGGCAGACAGAGTTACTTTCGCATTTGTAATTTAACTATCCCACCAAAAGCATAAATGTGAAATGGGAGATAAGTTCAGTATTACGAATAAAATCAACATCTTTGGCTACTTCTCCGGCAAAACAATTGAGATCTATATGGATGCCAAGTTATGTGTGGATAATCCTATAATTTAAAATGTCTAACAATTTTCTATCTTCGAGTTTACATAAATACTCCTATTAGGTATATATATAACTATATCATAATTATGATGGAGAGGATACGTGGCTGGACCTAATGCTAACCTGGAGGTTAGGTTAGGCTGTAAGGGTTGGAACCCTTCCCTTGTCATGATTAATTGTACTTAGCTTTTTACACTATGACGTATATTTATTCTACTCGCTAAAACCTAAACAGCTCCTTGATAAACGAGTGGAGTTCGGTTGGCGATGCGACGTCGGACCCAGGTGTACAGTTAACATAGAAGGAAATAACTTAGACAACTGGAACCTGTATAAAATTGCTAGGAATCGTTATAATCTGATGGTACATAATGCTAAACGGCACCACATTTTCAGAATATGAAAATTCCGTGGCAAAAATGGCTGTAAAAAAACGATTTTTTCTGGACGAAATAAATTACCACTTCACTACCACCTTACAACAGCTTCTAAAATCATCTAATACATTTATTTAAAGGCAGCTAACATCACCTGAGTTCACTAAAATGGTATGCCATGACACTTAACTTGGCATGTAAGACAACTTAATAATAACTAAAAACCTTACATCACCTAACAACATCTAACATCACCCAAGTCTTCAAAATAGCACTTACAGAATTTAAGAAAAAAGTAGCCTATATCCTTTCTTAAAGCCCTATTTATATCCTCATCTATTTAGACTGCCTCGTGGTCTCGCGGTACAAGTATGTGCCGTGCGATCTAGAGGTCCTGGGTTCGATTCCCGGGTCGGGCAGTGTTGGGTTTATCCATTAGGAAAATCTCAGTAACAGCACGGGGTCTGGAAATGTGCCCGAAAAACGGCAATAGGCTCGCCCCCTATTACGTGGGACTGATACATACCTGGCGAAATGTGGGTGCAGAAATGCACCTCTGCCTACCCCGTCGGGGAATACAGCCATGAGTTTATGTATATATGTATGTATTTATATCCATACCAAAAATTATCCAATTCAGTCAAAGACAGTTACTTTTACATTTATAATATTTGCTTCATTTCCCTAGGATAAAAAGTAACCTCACAGGGTCCCATTTATGTCCATACCAAAAACCATTCAAAGCAGTTCAATAGGCTTTGAGTTTATTCATTACAAAAATACAATTCTTTCCTATTTAAAATATTAGTATGTACAATGTGTATATATATAAATGATATTATTAGTTTATTCATACTTACGAAATATGATTAATGCTGAACTGTTCCTTCAAACTTGGAGTAAACAAATTAGCACCAGTATTTTTACTGTCTGTGTGAGATTCTGAACATATGAATACTATAGGAGACTTAGCTCTTTGTTTATATTGTCTGAAAATAAATGTAAATTGAAATGAAATGAAATTGCTTTGAAATGAAATTGCTTTATTTGGTCACGTAGGCAATCAAATAGCACTTATGACAAGTCAATACAGAAAAGAAAAATTGAATCAAATCTTTACTAATTAATAATTGAATAAGGTCAATTGAATCTCCATCCATATAATATAAAGGCTGTTGCATTAATCTATTTCAAGCCGAAATTGGGTGATAAGGCAGGTAATGGCTCTAGCCCCAGGAAATTATAAAAAAATAAAATATGTTACATGTCAAATCAATTGATTAATTCTCATAATATTAACTCATCATAATAATTTTCAGTTGTAAATAAGTTCTGTGATATTAAAAATTTGCAATGGTATTTATAACTTCACAATTTCAAAATAAAGGGATAGCCTAGTGTAGACATCAGTAAATCACTGTTAACTAGAATAGATAATTAAGTAAATAAAAATAAACAATTCGATATTCCAATTGCCTACACCCTACATACATAATTATAATTAATCATCATCATCATCATTATCAGCCTAAAGAAGTCCACTGCTGAACATAGGCCTCCCCCAATGACTTCCATAGTGGCCTGTTGGAGGCAGCCTGCATCCAGCGACGACCTGCGACCTTCACCTTGTATAATTAATACATGATAAATATTGTACTGCTTACTGTAAGACATCTGAGAATTCTGATGGTGATCTAATAAAAGTATTAGGTAGATCTTCTACCAACACCAATTTCTTATTGTTATTGTCCAACAAAGATGTGAAATTGGCTGCATTTAAAATAAAATCCAGAAACTTTGTAGATTGTTTTTCTCTGTATTCAAAATCACCTAAAATAATATTTAATATCTTAATAAGTTTAACAACAACACCTTTAAGGGGTTGGTGGACTAGAGATAGATGATGGTAAAATCTAAAGCTATAATTGTCTTAGGGTAGACATAACAAATCTTTTTTTTTATGGAAAAAGGAGGCAAACGAGCAAGTGAGCCACCTGATGTTAAGTGGTCAACACTGCCCATGAACACCCATAATAAATCTGTCCACCAACCCTCATTAGGCCACCAACCTTCATTAGTCCACCAACCATCATTAGGCCACCAACCTTCATTAGGCCACCAACCTTCATTAGGCCACCAACACTCATTAGGCCACCAACACTCATTAGGCCACCAACCCGAACTATATCAGTGTGGTAGACTAAGGCCTAAACTCTCTCAGCTATAGAAGAGGCCTATGCCCAGCAATGGGACACATATATATGAGCCGATGATGAAACAAATCTGTTGTAATGTCATTTCATTTACAAGGGGAATGGTAACAATCAAGCAAGAAGAAAATTTCACAAATTTATGTGTTCTGGTTGACCATATTTTGTGTAGAAGTACATTTTGTTTTAGAAGAATTGATAAAAATAATATTAGTTTTACCTACTTAAGTCAATAGTTTCACAAAAGTATGCTTTATGCAATTTTACAAATACATATTTACCATATTCAGAAGGCATGTCTATATCAAGTGGAGTAATCCATTCAGTGACTTTAATGTTTTGTTTCTTTGCTAATATCTGGACAGTTATTGTCTTCCCACATCCTACAGGTCCTGTCAGGAGCAATATTTCACTGCGATTACTACTGCACACTGACTGTAACCATTCTTCTATTTCTTGAACCTTTTTATTATTGACTGCCAAATCACCAACATTGACAGGATCAAAGGTTTTCATCCATGTTTTATGATCAATGTTTACAACTTTAATACTTTTTTCACTTGCCTGTGGATTCTAAAAGTTTTAATGGAGTGATACTGGAAAAAACTATGGTAATGTTATTAAACACCATAGAATAAAAGGAAAAGTACCTTTGCAGGTGACAAGTCAGAATTGATAACATTTTTTGTTTTGGCCTTCTTCTTTACTGGTTCATCTTCATCAAAGTCGAACATTGGTTTAAACCATTTCTTTTCCTAAGGTAAATAAAAACAGTTAAAGTATAAATAAATCAGTTAGAACATGAGAATAAATTATAGTGTAAACTCCATGTAACATCACTTGATTTAACGACAAACTCACAAATGAAATCAGTGTTGAAATCACTTGGCTTTGATTGGTTTTGCTTGCATTCCATACAATGATTATCTTCTCTCCATTTAATGACAACTCTATACCGCCATAAAATGCACACACAACGTCATAAAGTGTCGTTATATAGAGTTTACACTGTATTTGAATAGTGAGAATATTACAAATACCAGACAATGAAAAATATTTGTACTAAATCCCATACTGGAAATTAAGCAAAATATATGCTTTTTTAAACATTACATAGATTTATTAAACTATTAAAATATCTGAACAATTACTTGTCGGTTAAGTTACCTTTTTTAATCGAGTAGCCATTAAAAACGGATTATTGTTCCAGTTTAAATATATTGAAAATAAACCACATACAAACATGCAGATTGTGGAATACACAAGCAAGTTTTCTAATTTCTTACAAATTTTACAAGTTATACTAGTTGTAGTTACACTTACACCTTAGTCTTACAGTTTTTTAAATATGTGTAGTTAGGACAACTTTTCAAATATCAATCGATGACAATTTCAACAGTGTTGCCAACAACGCTTATCCTAATATCGCCGTTTCTCATGCATAAAGTAGCCTAATGTAGCCAAATTTCAGTTGCAGTAGCCTAAAGTAACCCAAACGCCAAAATATCTATATAAATGGAATAAAATGTAATTTTTATCAATTTATTGACGACATATTTAAAACGTTTTGATAAATAGGCACAAGCCCTTTATTAAACACCTTCATCTATACTATTATTATAAAAAGGAAAGGTTTGTATTTTTGGGTGTTTGTTACAAATAAACTCAAAAACTACTGAACTGATTTCTATGATTTTTGGTATGGAGATAGATGGATACTTTTATCCAGGAAAATGTAGTATTCCCGTGGAAATGGGTTTGAATGAATTTTTGTATAGACATAAATGGAACCCTATGATGTAACATAGACTACATTTTATCCCGGGACTATACATTTTTCTGCCTCGTGGTCTCGCGGTACAAGTATGTGCGGTGCGATCTAGAGGTCCTGGGTTCGATTCCCTGGTCGGGCAAAGTGTTATTGGGTTTTTCCATTAGGAAATTCTCGGTAACAGCACGGAGTCTGGAAATGTGCCCGAAAAACGGCAATAGGCTCGCCCCCTATTACGTGGAACTGATACATACTTGGCGAAATGTGGGTGCAGAAATGCACCTCTGCCTACCCATTTGAGGAATACAGGCGTGGGTTTATGTATGTATGTATGTATCCCGGAAATATGTAATATTCCCGTGGGATGAGGTGATGAGAAGCATTTAGTACAATAAAATGTTATCAGGTGCATTTAGATGGCGCTCGGTGTCATTATGCGATGTTAAATGCCATTAGGCGCACCTAGGTGAGAGTTGAGACGAATTTTAAAGACAGAAATGATCTCCGCTGGTGACCTACTACAACAATCAGAGTAATTTTGATTTATAGATTCACATATTTACTTTCTGCACAACCCTGAAATCTACGCCGACGGAGTCGCGGGCAAAAGCTATATATAGGTAATAAAGAAAAATAAAAAATAAACTAAAAATTAAGATGATTCCAAATCGTTTTCTGCTAGAAGTAATTGCATTAACCAGACTCGCCGTCGTCAGTAGTATTTGATGTAATGGCTGTGCTTGTACTGGCGCATGATCCACCGGAGATCACGTACATTTTTCTACAAGCATGTAAGCTAACCATGTCATTGCTTTGTTTTGGTTCGGTATGTTGGTTTGGTTGTTTTTTTTTTTTTATAAACAAATGCTTATTTGCGATTCGGTTTATTTAAATAACTTGGCACTGAAGTAGTCTAAAAGGCGACCAGTCGCCCCTATGATTTTTTCGTCGCCGATTCTCGTTCTGCGTAGCCTAAATGGCGAAAAATCGACTACGTTGTCAACACTGAATTGCAATTTAAAATTCGTTCGGAAATTATTTGATTTATTTTTAGTGTACTGCTAAAAATAAGTAGAAAAGAGGTGGTTGACACTTAGAAATATTCAATAAATAATAACCATTTTAAATATCAACAAATACTAAATTAAAATATTTATTTTAATTCTTACATTTTTGTTGTGAATGACATTAGGCTGTACATTTGTAGAATAAACTAACAATCAGGATTAATATATCTTTCTTTTTTTGTTTTGGATATTAGAATTGGTATTCTGACATATAAATTAATCAGAAGGCGATAAATTTATTTATTTTATGCCTCATTATTTATTTCAATTGGTTTCATTGAAAAATATTAATTTTATTTTTAATGCTTGAATGACAGTTCGGCTACTGTCTCCGAAAACTTCTTTTACATTACGTAAAATTTGTATAGAAATCTCAATTTTAGATAATAAGTGTAGGTGAAAACTTCGCATTAACGTTTCATTTAGGTTGTTAAATTATTTTATAACTTCATGTTTTAATTTAGTAAGTGAATTGAAGCGAAAGAATTGCGTCGTAATTATTTCGGTGCATGCTTAAATTGTCAAGACTATTGTGATTTTGCAAGATTGCGGTGTGTGTTACAGGAATAATGCAGGCAATTAAGGCATTGGGAAGTGCAGCTCCCAACACAGTTTTATCTGTGTTGAAGAAAGGCGCTTTTGCGCCTGTTGCTAGTCAGATACGTCAAACTCATCTCCCAGCTCCTAATCCAAACGAAAAACGACCCTACTCACCGTTTCAAGATGCAAGCAACATGGCAGAGCTGGCAGTGGCTAGGCTAGATGACTTACTGAACTGGGGAAGGAAAGGTTCTATTTGGCCCATGACATTTGGTTTGGCTTGTTGTGCTGTAGAAATGATGCACATTGCTGCTCCCCGCTATGATATGGACAGGTAATTTTTCATTCTAACTATGACCATAGTAATGGAATTATAAGTCATCAATAAGCATAAAAAATATTTATTGATAATGCAATCCTTAAATTTTAATAATAAAAAATTCTGGATATATATTTATTAATAGGCATGTAACAGGTCAATATTTGTTATTCATTATTTGCCATGTAACAATCTAAGTAGCTGTTACATAAGTTGTTTTGTAAATTACAAGCATCAAAACATTATGGCATATACTTAATAAATAAATATATACTTAATATGACAGCCTCGTGGCGCAGTTGGCTAGACACCAGCTTGCGAAACGAGAGGCTGCGGGTTCGATCCCCGCACTGAGTCAAATGTTTGTGTGATCCACAAATATTTGTTTCAGGTCTGGGTGTTTGTGAGACCCAAAAGTCTCGCATAGTTTCTGATACCCACAACACAAGACTCATATCTTAATGTGGGGTCAGGACTATGTATGTGACTGTTGAGTGTATTTATTATTATTTATTTACTTGAAATAATATAACTTAAAACTGAAATTCAAGGAACAAGTCGGAATAACCTTTTATTTTGAAACATTGTTTAGTTATTATTATATTCTCAGAATGTTTAAGAAATTCAGAAACCAATAAGTTAAATAATTTGTGTAAATGTGACAACAAAATCTTTGTAACTACAATAAATTATAGGCATATCCAGTATATACCCAGCAGTAGCCATATTTTTTTTCCTGATTAATTAAAGATTTATAATTCAACTGAAAACTTCTGCGATGAATAATTTCATTTAGCTTGCTATTATTTTTTCCTTTAGTTTTATTGTATACTTTATGGGTAAAGTGAAATTTGGCTTATTTTTATGGATATTTTCATAAAATTACTTATATTCTAATTAATTTATTCACATGGAGTATTAAGCCAATCTGGTAATTTAAAACCAAACTTTCTAGGTTTTGGATAAAAATCAAAATTGTCTAAAATAAATAAATATTGTCTCTTAAGCAATAATTATTGTGTTTACCTTCAAACACCTTGATAAAATATTTTCCAGATTTGGTGTTGTATTCCGTGCATCACCTAGACAGTCTGATGTGATGATTGTGGCTGGAACATTGACCAATAAAATGGCCCCTGCCCTAAGGAAGGTTTATGATCAAATGCCAGATCCTAGATGGGTCATTTCAATGGGAAGCTGTGCTAATGGTGGTGGATATTACCATTACTCTTACTCCGTTGTGAGGTAATTTTTGTATTAGCATGTTATGTCATGTAATATCTAATCAGTAACTTGATGTAATTAAAAAATAGTTTATCTGCAAGGAGGACTAAGAATCTCACACAGACTGTGGGTAAACACTGGTTGCATCCTGTTTCTAAGAGGATTCTCTGAAAATCTAAGAAAGATGCTTATGTCCAGCAGCAGTTGTCTTTTTACTGATGATAATTCAAGATGACTACAATAAATTATAACATCATATACATACATACACTCACGCCTGTAATCCCTTATGGGGTAGGCAGGGGTGCATTTCTACACCCACATTTTGCCCGGTATGTATCAGTCCCATGTAATAGGGGGCGAGCCTATTGCCGTTTTTCGGGCACATATCCAGACTCTGTGCTGCTATTGAGAATTTCCTAAAGGAAAAACCCAATAACACTTTGCCTGGAATCAAACCCAGGCCCTCTAGATCGCACGGCACATACATGTACTGCAAGACCATGAGGCAGTCAAGTATTGGATAAATTATAATTTATCCAATAATTTTGGGAGGCATTAAAGTAATAAATCCAGTGGTTGGAAAACAAGAGAATTTTATTTAAAAAATTCTGGGATTGGTTCCAAAAGACCTGCATAAAGGTGCTAAGTATATATATTTAATTCAGTGTCTGTGCATATGTATCTACTTAATATGAAGAGATACTGGTTCCCCACAATAGCAGTGTGGACTGATAGCTTATTAACTAAATCTATGAATTGTTCACAAAAGCGCAATAAAAGAAAAGGCAATCTGCTGTGATACAGTCTCACCATTGACAGATCTCTAGTATTATTTATATATAACAAAAAAATCATCATATACTGAATCAAATAAATACACATACTCATATCTTGCATCTCAAAGAGGTAGGTATAGTAGCATTGAACCCATGCATATTCAGGTGTTTTTTATATCCCATGTAATAGGGGCAAGCATATGGCTGCTTTACAGGTACATTTTTTTTTTACAAAGAATGAAATTTTTGGAAGTAACGAAAAGAAGTTGTAATGAAAATAAAGATGAAATGTTTAAAATGTTTTATTTTTTTAGGGGATGTGATCGCATAGTACCTGTAGACATCTATGTGCCAGGGTGCCCACCAACAGCTGAAGCCCTACTTTATGGAGTTCTTCAACTGCAAAAGAAAGTCAAAAGGATGAAGACAATTCAAATTTGGTATAGAAAGTAATGTTTAATAGGTGATATTTTAAATCATTGTTATTTAAAAATCAATAAATAAACAATGTAGTGCAAGCATCATACTGGTATTTTTATTTAATAGTACCTAAATGAAGTGTTACAAAGCTTAGGTGACCCAGATTTTTATTATCTATAATTTCCGAGTCCCGCGTAACTATATCTTGGGAATTGATTGGATTTCCTTACAATTAACATTTCTATTTCATCTATTCCAAATATTACTTCTTCGCCTTTTTTTCAAGGCTTCATTTATACTTATAATCAGAACCCGTTATATCAGTTCAACACATGTGTCTATTAGTTTGAAGTGTAAATCGAAATGTTGAATTATTTACGGACTGAGTGAATGGATTTTTCAGAAAGATTTTTTTTCAAAGAAATCGATAAGACATTATTAAAAAACATCCTAATCATATATCCAGTTTCACAAATTCGTAAGTGTAAGAAACTTGTAGTAACGTGCATGTCATTGACCCTAGCGTCAGCTGATTTTGTTAAGTGTCCTTATTGTGCAAAATACGCAAATATCGACGGCAGAATGCGAATACGTAGTAATCCACAAAAATGAAAATGTTCACCAGAGCCAAAAAACTTTTGCATGATTTTTCAAAAAATCATAACTAACGTGTTTTTACTCAGAGTCACGATTTTTGGATGGTAGACTTGTTATTTTTTACTAAATGTAATTCTAACTTTTAAATATCATTTAAAAAAATATTTGCCAAAAATTTGCTGATTACATTTTGAACTATTTTTACAGAACGTTAAAAAGCTGTAATTGCACTATTGAGTTGTATGGAGCTGAGTCAAATGCAATACTTGAACTAGGATTTTTCAACTGTACTTTATAAACGTGGTTATTCAATGAATCCCTTCTCTTAGATATGCTGTAAACTAAAATTATTCCTGGTTTGGGGCAATACAAATTGTGTTACACGAATTGTGACTTAAATTCGACAGAAAATTAAAACGTATAAAAACACGAGCAACAAAAACGTAGTAGGTCCGCACTGGAGCCAACAAAACTGCTAACATGCATCATATTTACGGAAAACGAAAAATGTCGTAATCAACATAGTATAAATTATTACTGTTTGTTTCTGTAACTTACAGCGTTTTGTATGCAGGCATTTAAGTTACATCCTGATTTTTCAAAATGTTAATTTATAAACTATTCATCGTAGATTTACGTGACCCGGACCATTTAACGCAGTTTTTTTTCTGATTCGAACAGTGCAATAAAAAAAATATTCATACTTTGTGGACTCCGACGTTTTCACTTTCCGCCGTCGATATAACGAGTCCCCCGGTCCCGACGTTTCATTGGGTGCCTCAAGCGCTGGTTGTTTCATCAAGCGCGCCACGGAGGCTTTATATTTTTTGTAACAATACTTTAATATAACATTGTTTTTAGTGTGACTTTTAACACAAGGATACTAGGAACAAAGGACAGGACACAAAAAATCTTATTGGTATAAAAATCAAAAGTTTTAATGGTATTTTCTGAATCGCACCAAGCTTTCATTTACTTTTTAGTATACAGAATGGTTTTGTATAAACTATAGTACACTTGTGAATTGCTTCTTTCTGAGATTAACAACACAAACCATCAGATGTGCCTTATGAAGACAGATACTAAATTCGATTTTGTCTGACTCAATGCCCTTCAGTGTGATTTAATGGCACATATCGAGTTAACTCATGTTTCAAGTGTTACAAGGTTTGGTGAACAATTTATCTGTATGTTTTGTTATTCTAAATAATTCAAAGCAATACGAATCTGAACAATACCGTATTCATCGTAGGATCTAAAGATTTGGGAAAAGACACTACTTTGATTTGAAGTCAGACAAAATTTAATTCACAGTATAATAATATCACATATTTTTAAATGCATTAAACCAAAATATCAACCTCTATTTTACTGAAACTGTTCTGGGCTCATTGTGATTAATGGGAGTATAAATAAATAAATAAAACTCCACTGGTACAATTGAAAAACCATTGAGATTTTTAACGGAAGTGAAATTAAACTCCCGATACAATAATAATTTATGGGATTTTCCTTTGTATGACGTTAAATAAACCGATTCTATATTTTAACACTAATTTTTTACACGCTAATATTTACACTTTATTTATAGGTATATATAAATATGTATAATTATATCGATAGCGATTCCGATAATCCTATCCTTCACATAATCAGCGATTTTATGTATAATTAACTAATAATGGTCACAATAACAAGTCGATAGATATTTCCATGTAAATAAACAAGCAGTAGTGTACAAGGCCGGCGCGCGGCGGCGACATGCGCCCAGTGTTCTCGTTTCATATTGCACATGTGAGGACGTGCTCCCCCGCACCTCCCTCCCGACGCGACCACTCGCCGGGCGGCGCGGCCGACCACCATCGGCAAGCGACGTTACAATAAATAATTCTCTAAACCGATAATGAAAAACGATACACTTCAAACGAGTCGTACTCTCACACGAGACGATAATCACGCCAGTCCACATCGCAGGCGGCGCGACACTATCATCGTGGCTCCTCTTTCTTGAGCATGTCGAGCGGTGGCAGCGGCGTGAGCGGCGCCAGCCCGCCGTGCGAGCCCAGCCCCAGCGGACCGTGTGGTCCGTGCGGCCCGTGTGGAGGAAGCCCGCGATGCATCAGCGGACTCGCCTTCAGCTGCTGATGATGTGCGTACGCACTCAGCATTTTGGCGCGATCCTCTTCGGCGCGAATCGCCGCCTCCACCAGGGGTGCGAACCTCATGTGGTGCAGCGGGTCAAACGGTCGATATGGGTCCCACGGCGGTGGAGGTGGGTATGCCGACAACGGTGCTGGAGCGAGCCTCGGCGTTTCCTTACGTTCCTCCTTGATTGGATCCGTAGTGCCGTTGCGCAAAGGCGAGCGCGTCCTGGCGCGTTCCATTTCGCGGTCGCGTTGGTCCCGTTGTTCGCGCGCTTTGCGCCGCTCTCGTTCCTCTCGGTCGCGTCGCTCTCGTTCCTCCCGGTCGCGGCGCGCGCGCTCCCGCTCCTCGTGGTCGCGGCGCGCCTCTGCGGCGGCGGCGGCGCTGGGCGGGGGCCGGGCGCGCCACGCGTCGTGCAACACGCCCAATGTGGGCGCGTGGTGCACGCCGTGCAACGACGACGACAGCGCGAGATCTCGTCCGTACGCCGACAGACCGAACGCAGGAGGAGCTGTCGGATACGCGCCGGGACCGTATCGCGCGAACGGTGACACGCCTGCAAATTAAACATATCAGTAAGTGTACTTTCATACCAGAATATCAACAAACATTCCACCTATTTACAAATGCAACACATTAAATAGCGGTAAACAGATTTATTTTTAAATCCAATGTAATTAAAAAACCTTACAGTTGTATTTAAATTTTATTGAACATACCTAAATGTGGGTGGTGCGTCAAGTAGGGTGCGGGGGGCAGTTCGTATGGCGAGCGGTATGCGGGGGGCGGGGGCGGCGCGGGGCCGGGGAAGGCTCGCAGTTTGTCCTTATTATCCGCACTGGAGACGGCTGTACTGACGCCGCCGCCAGCCTTTTCCTTTTGCTGATGATTGTAGATCTCCCAGGCGATTCTTACATGCATTGCGTTCCACTTGCCAGTTTTCTGTATGGAAAGAAGTATATTTATATAACGCTTAAAAATTGGTAACTAATTAATACATCGTTTTTTTTTTTAATTTTCACTAATTTTCGCAAAAGATTTTGTAAATAAGACAAGTGGTCTAAAAGATGTACGTATAATAATCAAAATCATTACATAGGTAACGTATGCATAAAAAAATAATTTTAATTTATCTAAAGGTAGTCCTTACTCAAATCACGTAAGAGTCGTTTCATTTTAATATAAAAATGACGAATTCTTTTGCTCAATGAAGAACAAATAATCAAAATATCTAAATAATTCCCGCTTTAGTTATATTAATTTGTGTTCACCTATTTTTATATTTGACAAAATAATACTAATACAAATAATATGTAGGAAGAGCATGCATGAATTTGTGATGTGCCAGGAAAATGACCTACCGCAATCGCGGGACGTGGTGGTGGTTTAGAAGCAGTGTCACTTGCTGCCGACACTACCGGCTGTTAACATGATGCGTTAAGGGTTAATGATCACAGCAAAAATAATATGTAATAAAAGCTCGATTAAAGCGGCTAAACACTATTGATATATATTCTGAATTTTTTTTATCTAATTAACGTATTATTATAGGTATTGTAATAATGTTTTACTAGTAATATATATCAAAAGTGCATTATTTGAAATATCCATATTAAGAATCTATTTTCTTTATTACCCATTAATAAAGGATAAGAAATCTACAGACAGCAGAAAGTGTGAAGCAAATATTGAAATAAAAATGAGTTCAAGTAGATTAAAACATAAGCTTAATATTAAGATTGACCATTACGATTTAATAAGCTACTAATTGTAAATTAGTTTCAAAGTAAAAAATTAAATTTGTTTATGTATGTTATTGACATGATTGAAAGTTTATATTAAGAATATATTCACCTTCGGCGCATACGTGGTGAGCGGCGCTGGAGGCACATAAGGTGGCGTCGTGTGTAGTAAACTTGATGAATATGGATAACCCAGACCAAGGCCCGTCCGGTACAAAGATGACATCTTGCTTACGTCTTTGAACTGAAATTAAATTCATACGAATATGTCATTAGTCAATTATTTTATTGTAAAACAGAGAATGGTTATCAGTCGTCGTCGTTACTATACAGATAATGAATGATTTCAATCCTAATCCAAGAACATAATGCTGGATTAATGCTATTTGTGGCTGTTGTGCTCGCGGTTACTCGCATAATTTTATCGTGTACTGACATTCAGTTACGACTTTGTGGGTAAGGGTATCCGAACCTATGTTCGAATCTTTCGAAAGTTAGTTCCTTAGGTTGGAGGTGAAGTGTGTGTAGAGCATGTGACTGACCAGCGGTGCGTGCGGCGCGTGCGGTGCGTGCGGCGCGTGCGGCACGAGCAGCTGGTGCGGGTGGTGCGGCGCGTGCGGCGGCGGAGCGTGCGGCGCGTGCGGCGCGTGCGGTGCGTGCGGCGCGTGCGGCGCGTGCTGCGCGTGCGCGGGGTGCTGGTGCACGTGCGTGTGCTGGTGCTGGTGCTGGTGGTGGTGCAGCTCGGTGCGCACGCCCGCCACCGCGCCCGCCGCCGCCAGGAACCGCGTGTCCAACTCGCGCCGCAGCAGGTCCGCGCCAGGGCCTGCAACGTGCCATGATCGCCCCGTTTCTATAACAATTTCTGACATTATCGTCGGCTTCGCTTTCAGCACTCATAGACGCAGCCACATTGTTCATAATTATAAAACTACTATACGAGGTCAACCGTCATGAGGCGCCATGAGGATGTCACCGCAATATAGTATCATCCTGTTTCACATTTTTCTTTTCAAAAAATATTCATTCATTTTATTTTCTGCCGCTGTCGATGTTAGTGACAACAAACAAAAGGGGCTCTTGACTGAACTCACTTGTTTGAAATAGTGACTCGGCGGAGAAAGGATTAGGATTGGGCGGTGCGAGTGGTGCGCCGAACAAAGGTGGTGCCGCGGCGAAACCGCCGCTGCGCTCCGCACCGGTGGGCCTGCTGATATATTATTCAAATTAATTTAAGAGAATTACCGAATTTTTTCTAATATGGACAATAATAAATTTACGATAGCTGTCATACAGTTTCAGACAATATTTACAGAAAATATACTCGGGCGAATACTCACGTTACCCCCCAATGGGCAGGTGGTTTGGCACTGGAGCTGATACTAGGCACGGTTGGCACAGGAGCTAAAGAGTGCGTGAGATGAGGCGCAGTGGGTGCTGCTGGTGTAGGGGTCGGTGCCGCTAATGGCGCGCCCAGTGCAGAGCTCAGGGGGGCTCCTAGAGGAGCACCCAGTGGCGCAGACAGTGGAGTACCCAATGGACCCACCAGAGGCGTCGACAGCGGCGTACCCAATCCACTTCCGAGCGGACCCTGGGACAATAAATATATCTATCAATATTATATCAACTTTATCATAAACAAAAAAAAACTCTATAATCTGATTTGGACCTAGGGATTTTTACATGTAATTAATTTTGACATGGTTTTATAAAAACAATTTTACCGGGAGCGGGGCGGCGAGCGGCGCGGCGAGGGGGGCGGCGAGCGGCGCGGCGAGTGGCGCCACCAGCGAAGGAGCCGACGCCACCGCGCTCGACGCAGATACACTCGTGCTGCGCGACAGGCTGCTGATGTTGCTGCGGGCAAGTCGACATATATGGCATATTATTTAACCTGATATTTATATATGGTGTTTTTAAGTGATAGCTAATTACTTGTGGGAAGTTATGAGTTATGGTTCAAATAAAAAGTGAATACCTGAAACTCTCCCTTTCCCGAGCAGGACTGTGTCCTCGCGGCGAGTACGAGAGTTGAGCTCCAGCAGTGCCCGTCGAGCCGGGTGTGTGAGGTCGAACGCCCTTCGGAGTTTTAGGCGCAACTAATGGTGATGCCGATAAACTTGTTCTCTGTAACAGAATGTGTTTACATACGTTAGTAATAATAATAATATAGTTATATTTTATTCATAGAAAAAGTGCTATTACCGCATCGGTGGAGTTCCTTGGCGAGGCCGCAGCAGGAGGCAGGTAGGGACTATGTTGAAGAGTAGGAGCGTATGGGGCGTATAACGGAGGATACGTCCCACCAGAGTATATAGCGGGTGGGGGGTAACCGTTGGTGGCTAGAGAGGTACTAACAGTCGCTGCGTCTGTCCGCACCGCTAGTTCGCTTGAAGAAATTGGTGCTTGCCGTGAATCTACCACTGGTGGCGCTAAAGGATGATTACTCATCGTAGTCACGGGAGTGACTACAGCGGGTGCTGAGCTAGTGGCTGGAAGTGATTCTGAATGGCTGACCGGCATATGCACTGATGCAGGAGGCATGATAGGTGCGGGATGTGGGGGTAACCCGAGACCAGGATGTTTTAAACTTGGTGTGTAACTCGGCATTGTACTGGGCGTCGAAGACGGTAGAGACAAAGGCGAATTAATATTATGACTCGGCGTGGAAGTGGGTAACAAACTAGAATTACTCACAGCCAGATGGCTCGTGTGATTCGCAATGGAATGGCTGTTGATGGGATGACTTACATACGTGACGGCGGTTTGGTTCGCCAAAGACGATTGAATATGACTTGACGCAATATGAGAACTCGCACTAAACGGAGCGAGATGTGAGGGTCGACTCGCATATACCGATTGAACGGAATGCTTTTGTAAACTCGACTGACTCTGATAGGGTATCGAATGACTGTGAATACTGGAACTTATACTGGAGTTTACGTGACTAGACCCAATAGTCGGGGCGGGGTACGGTCGGGAAGTCGGCGCAGCAGGAGAGACCGGTCGCCCGGCGGGAGTTTGACTCGGAAGACAATTTGAGTTGGTCGATGTTACTGAGAGCGGTGTGACACTCTGTGGCACTCCGCCGATACGGTTTGGAAAAGAGGCAGGAACGGAGGAAAGAGTGGGGGTTGCAGCCTGTTGATTCCGAACATCGTGGCCCGGCATTACAGGGTGGGGTTGCGAGTGAGGAACGCGACTCGGGAGACTAGCATGTGGCGGCGTGGCGGCCGGCGTGGCGGCCGGCGGGAGGTGCGGCGTGAGGTGGGGCGGGCGCGTCGCGTGGTGCGCGTGCAGGTCCAGCGGCGCCGGCGGCTGCGTCTCCGCCGGCTCGGTCCGCGTCTCGTGGTTCGTGTGCCGGTAGTCGGGCAGCGCGGCCGCCGCCAGTGACTGCGATTGGTACGCGGTGTGCGACGGGAACAGCGGAGACGGCGCCGGGGGCGCAGGCGGCGCCGGCGTCGGGCTCTCGGCAGAGGCGCGCGCGCAAGGCTGTAGTTTATTGTTGTTGCTAGCGGGGCGCTCGGGCGTATCCGGTCCAGCGGCTCCTACTGGTCGGGCCGGAATTTGAGTTGCAGCATGGCCGTCCAACGTGGGAATGTGAGCGCCATTGGATCTATGCGGTGTGTCAGCACGGAAGGGTGGCGGCGGCAGCGCCGGTGGAGGTAAGGCGGCCGGCGCTGGCGACGGGGCGGGTTGTGGCAGAGGAGCAGGCGCGGGGCTTGCGCTGCCGCCAACGGGCGCACGAGACAATGCCACAGCCCCGCCATTGCCGCCCCTAGCCACCAACTCATTTTTGCCGCCCCCGCCGCCGCCACCTCCTACTCCTCCGCCCCCGACTCCGCCACCACCACTGGTCACTCGGAAGAGAGAGCCAGCGTCTGATGCCTGTAACAAATGTGAATATTTCGTATGATTATGAAATGCAGGAAAGTATGGTTTAAAATATCAATGTCTTGTAATATGTCTATAATAATAGCCTTGGCCATAAGTATTGAGTACCTTTTTAATTTTAACTACACATAATTATGGCAATACACAAAACAAATTTTATTATTTACATAGGTATAATAATCAAATTATAATAGTATTTAATCCATCGGAGCATGCTGTGAAAGCTATTATACATACAGTAGAGTATAGCTTAGTCGGACCTTAACACATTCTTTAAATAATTAGTAGTTCGAAGTACATTCTGACGGTTTTTTATGCTGTCGGTGAGACATGGCTTCTTTCTGGCTTCGCAGCTCATTTGGCCTGCTTTCATAAATTCCTATCCAGGCGGGCAGTGCTCACGCGTTTTAGACATGTTCTTTTTTTATTTGCGTAAAACAATGTTATGTTAATGTTCATGTTTAACAGACAATTTATTTTTTAAATATTTTTTTGACCACAAAGTGTTTTAGGTGGGTGACTGATACTTTTGACCAAGGCTTTAAAATACGTGCATTTTTACTTACATCATCCATTGACACATCGTGATATCTTGGTGATGCATTTCTACTATTTTCGGGACTCGCCTGCAACAAAAAAATAAATAAAGTTAAGTTAAGCAGATCAAACGAAGCGTACAAATTATAAGTGACTAACGCGATTGTCATCATCATCAGCCCATATACGTCCCACTGCTGGGCACGGGCCTCCTCTACCATTGAGAGGGTTTAGGCCTTAGTCCACCACGCGGGCCTAGTGCGGGTTGGCGGACTACACACCTAAGAAATTCCTAAGAACTTTTTTTTTAGGTGTGCAGGTTTCATCACGATGTTTTCCTTCACCGTTAAAGAACTTGATAATTCATTGCGAATACACACATAACTTCGAAAAGTCAGAGGTGTGTGCCTGGGGTTTGAACCCGCGACCGTCGAGATTCTCGACCGCGTGCCCAAACCTCGAGGCCATCACGACTTGTACAACGTGAATGTATCGCAACCTATTTGAAGGCCAATACTTTTCATGTGAGAAAAAACAGGTCGTTACACATACAGTGAAAGGATAAAATTTGTCATGTGACCACGCATGACATGTAATCTGACAAAGAGCTTATGATAGAGAGCAGTTGGTAACGTTACATTGCCCGGTGAGCAATCTGCAAACGAGTCAACAACCATGTTTTCGACACTGACATGCATCGATTCTAAAAATACGGACGTGTACGACCGCGATCGGACATTCATAAAACGATCACACGCTATGTGAAAAGTTACTGAATTCTTAAATTAGTCAGATGATCGCACGACTTTGACGTTTGTTTCTTGCGCGTGCGTAATAAATTTGAAGGTTTTTAAAATGTTATTTTGTTGACTACAAGTGATAGGACTGAATTTAAGAACATAAGAAGCATTTACACTATCACTTTTACTTAATTATTAACCTATCTACAACAAATTTTAGAAAGCGAGGATATTAACACAAGTGCCTATGAAATGTTGTGGCAAATTAAATGACGTTTAGTTTAGTGTATGTCGGTCCGTTTTATGCAGTCATTGCTCATTAGCATTCCAGTTATGTATTCCTATTGTTCGAAGCCTAACACTATGACCACCTACAGGTTTTTTTTATTCACCAATAGAAGATGAAATCACGTCTGACACATAAAGAAATGTTAATGAGAATTTAAATCAGTACATTGAAGAACCTATTTACGCATTGTGTCAAGTATGACATGGGAAAACAAATAAAAATTTATAGTTTCTTGTGACGTTAAAAGCACCACAACGCGGCATGTTAATGATTCAACGGCACCTTTCATGCCAACATTATTTCAGTTTTATTTTTTTTGTCGCCTCGTATGCCACTTTTATTTTATGTTAGTACCAAACAAATTACTTATTGATTATCAAGTGCACGGCGCGACAGGAAAATTTCCATTGAAACCCGTGAAGTCAATCTGTGCTATCTAGTTGTTAGCTCATATGTAAACTCGCTAGATCTCGAAAAACTATTACGTGCAAATACAAATCAAACTTGATTTGTTAAACTTGAAACTCAACAACATTTAAAGTATGCACATAAAAAGTCACGGATATAATTGCGGATCAGTTTTAACGTTGCGCTAAAACACGTAAAAAGGTAGCGCTAGAACATCTATCGCGAAAACCCGATTCACAGACTCACAGCACTTTGCTTTACTGCGACAAGGACTTTCTTTTCTAGCTTAATTTACTTTCATGTTTTTCTCCGCTTTCCGCAACTTTGTACGTTGTTACGAGTTTAGAACATAAATTAAAAATATATATATTGAAGAACAACTAAAAACTATTGCAATTTAGGTTAGTATATTCTTAAGTCTTAAATTCTTAAGTTATTATTACTGTCTGCAATTGTTTTATTTTAAAATGATAACACTAAACTTATATTTTTATTTAAGAAATAGTATAACTCTTTTATTGGCCTATATTACCATTTCAGAGTTAAACTGCAGTATCACGAGTTTTGTATACTAAATATTAACAATTTAAATTTCATTGTAGCCGAAAAAAAAAATTAACTGTATTTTGACATGATGCAGCGTTTCAAAAGAAATGCAATAAAGAAAATAACGCATAAAAAGTTACCTGTATCTGGCAGGTTACAATATGTATATTAGTTAGAATTTATTTTTAAACAATAGCATTTAAACGAAGAAGTAACGTAATTGCTTGGAGATATTTACGACCTAGCGCGAGAACGACTTAATAAAACTACATAGGACCGAGTAACCGCACCTTTTATGGACGAAAGGAATTTAACTACGATTGTTTTATACCGACAATTGGTACTAACACGACACTTAATAATAAATTGCGGTATAATAAATTGTACTTTAATGTTGTATCAACTTGTGTTACTCTCTTAATATTTTATACCGATCTTAATCTATACTATTATAATAAAGAGGAAAGGTTTGTATTTTTGTATTTTTGGATGTTTGTTACTCTTAAACTCAAAAACTACTGAACCGATTTCGATGATTTTTGTTATGGAGATAGATGGAACCCACAGAAGTAACATAGGATACTTTTCATCCCGGAAAATGTAGTATTCCCGTGGGAATGGGCTTTCACGCCTAAACTATTCGCCCGATTTATATGATTTTTGGTTGGAATACAAATGGAACACTATGTAGTAACATAAGCTACATTTTATCCCGGGAATATGTAGGGTTCCCGTGGGATGAGCATATATTGTAATGCGAATGTAACGCTGCATGTGTTATACTTTCTGGCCTAAACCATTTGAATGATTTAGATGATTTTTAGTATGGCGCTAGATAGGACCCACCGATGCAACATAGGATATTTTTTATCCCGGAAAATGTAGTATTCCCGTGGGAATGGGCTTTCACGCCTATACTATTCGCCCGATTTATATGATTTTTGGTTGGAATACAAATGGGACTCTATGAAGTAACATAAGCTACATTTTATCCCGGGAATATGTAGGGTTCCCGTGGGATGAGCATATATTGTAATGCGAAAGTAACACTGCCTGTGTGATGCTTTCACGTCTAAACCATTTGACGGATTTGAATGAATTTTGGTATGGACATAAATGAGACCTTAAAAAGGGACGTAGGCTACTTTTTTAAATTATTCAATAAGTGCCATTTGGGGCACTTAGAAAACGATAGGTGTCATTAAGGAATATTAGTTACGACTGCTACCGTTAATACAACATTTGTGACATATGGTTCCATTATTAGGCGTAGAGTGCCATTTTTGGAACTTATGAGTCATAAGGGTGATTTTATTTTAGTGATTTTAAGTGCCATTATGATGTTAAGTCACATTTAGTACAGTAAAATATTATCATGTGCATTTACATGGCGCTCGGTGTCACTATGCGATGTTAAGTGCCATTAGGCGCACCTAGAATATAGACACAGAACATAGACATTAGATACATTTTCGCGATAAATATATGAGACGATCCGAGTTGGTGAAAAGTTTCATAATGTCACTTAAGACGATTTTCAAAGGCAGAAATCACCTCCGGTGGTGACCTACAGCAACGATTAGCGTAATTTTGATTTATAGATTCACTTAGTTGGTTTCTGCACCCAACCCTAAAGTCTACGCAGACGGAGTCGCGGGCAAAAGCTAGTAGTCTATAAAACTTTATAGATGACGGAGCAAAATGATTAAAATATCTGATAAAATGTTTTGATTGACGTCGGTATAAATCAATAATTAATTAATTTTCATAGTACAAATACATAATTTACGTTTTCGACTTGTATATTCACGATCTGATAAATAATAAAGTCGTAAATTGAAATTCGTATTCATATTCGTGCGAGATACTGTAACAGTGTTAATTGTCCTCGTTTTTCCATGCAAACACAATGTATCCGGAAGAAATAATCAATCGAAGGTATATAGGGGGAAACAAATCGTTTTGGAAGCGTACCGGCAATTGAATGTTTAGCCTTATCCGGCAGGGGTGGGTCGTCGCTCCGCAACAATGGAGTGATAAATCAAGTATGGGTAGCGCGTGCCAGCCGCGCGGCAAGCGGCAGCCGTCTGACGGCTGACGGCGGCTATGCGTCCGGTTTCCTTTACAATAAGGACATTCAAAGATGCCGCGGTCTGTATCATTACACCCTTTTTCACTTGAGCACATTACTCAACAGTGTGTTGGGAAGAGTCAAATTAATAATGGATCTCTTTGTGGAGAGGGTCATAATAAGTGGCACTTGAATTCAACGCATGCTCTTCAGGGCATATTTAAAAATACTGCATTAATAGGAAAAACAAGTTTTGGCTTGTTGTCAAAATTGTGTTACATAAAATAACTAATAAGTTAGAAATAAATTAGCGCGATGAGTGATGTCGTGTCGGCGGGCAATAATAGGCCGTGCGAGAGCCCACCTCCGATGAGAAACACACGCGACTCTAAAATAAACCAGCTAATAAAAATAAACGAGCGCATTAGTCAACGTTGTCAAAATAAAACTAAGAATATTTACATTATCCAAATATACGTTTTTTTCCGAACTATTTATTTTCTGTTACATTTTTAAACATTGTTGAATGTCGAATCAACGTTTATTTTTAATTGTTACATAAAGAATTATTTCATAAAGAGAAATGTATGTTATAAAATATTTAATAAAAACAAACTTTAATTTTGGAAATTAATTTCGTTCCGATTGAGAATTCAAAACAGATAGCGAGGCATAATCTCGTCCCGACGTCTCGCTACGGGGGCCATTTCGCCCGCCTCCACCCCAGTATTGCGAAACGGGGAGCCGGAAAAAAATAGCGTGATAGCTTTTCGCCCCTCATTCGAAATTCTAATACTTTCGCAAACTTTTAATAGGATGGGTCTTAAAATTCAAGGAGAATTTAAACTTCAAGTAAAGTTCATGCAAAGGACGGGGGATCTTTAGCCTGCGGTGTTTTATCAGTAAAACCGGATTTTCTATCGCATTTGATCAAATATTAAATGTAATTTTACGAGTATTTATTGTGAAGTTATTTTAACAAGTAAATGTTTTATTTTCTGATGAAGTCTTGGAGCTTAAGAATAGAGGCATAGAAAATAAAAAAGACGTCTATTTTTCCATTCAATAAGCGTTTGGTTTTATCCCTAACATCCGTTACACATCTGTACACATTTCATCACACGCTTCACAAAGAGGAAAACACGAGGACAAATGGTGATTTATCTCACAGAGGACGCGGCGAGTATCCTCTATGAATATTTAGCTAAGAACCGTCTGTTCATGACCTGAATTTAATGCTGCATACAAAAATTCAACCACAACAAGAGTCTGTACATGCACGGCAGTTAGGCATCATGTGTCGCTAATGCGTGACGATTACAAATGTACCTACTGTATTGAAGTGTTCTTGTCATTGTTTCAAAACAAGAACACAAATGTCATTCGAGTGATCACAATTTATAATAAACAAACGTGCAAATGCCTGTAAATACAGAAATTCTAAACAGGACATTCATTCTAAAATTCATGTTTGAAATTATCAGTATTGTTAGTATAATTTCCAAATTTATTTTATACAAACATTATATAAATGTAGATAAATTTAAAACTGAAATGCCTGTATTATATTCATTTGAAAAGATGCAAATTAAAATTTAAATAATCGCAAAGTCGATTAATAAATATGCAGCTACGTGATTTAACAAATACAAAAAAAATTTGTATGTATAGTTTTAATTGAAATGTTAAATGAAATACGATTTTATATAGTGGGTTTTATTTAATAATTTGCATATAAGTCAGGCAATATTTCTAATAATAGTTCAATTATTTATTTTTGTTGCGTTAAAATCAATCGGTATATTTTTGTTAAATCACATTTTCAGAGAAACAATTGAAATGTACATTATAATAATTGCACGTCTGGACGTATTACAGCTTATGCACAATTTGTGTGTTCATTATGTGATAATACCGTGTAATTAACAGAACTACAATCATTTATAAAAACCATGCCCACTTGACTCGCGAGCACCGTTGTTTTTAACAACTTAATTGCTCTATAATTAAATTCGTAATAGCATTGAAAAGCCGGTTTGCATATACATTCATAATATAATAATGAATAGCTCTTTTATACGAAATAAATTATAATCATTATGTAAATTAATTCGGATACTTCAGAACTTTTGTCATGTGTTAATGAATTGTAAATTAATATCATTTTTGACATTATGAGATTGTTTTTTTTTTAATGTATAATGGCATATCGAATGTCATTATTAGTCTGCCAGTTACGTGTTTATAAGTTGTTTTGACGTAGTGACAGAACACGCTTGTAAAGTGGCGCGATGGTTAAAAAAAATAACAGCTGTCTAGTAGCATGTAGCAACGTATAATTACGTTGTTCGTATTACCGCTATAAACACAATCAACCGGGATTATATCAAGTGTATTAGCAGTAAAACGATGTTTGAGTTTCGGCCGTTTCGTGACCAGCGCCAATAATAATTCCATTACGTTTTTCAACTACAAATATATTCTACATAAATAGGAACTCAATAATAGCTCGATACCAGCATTCCATTATCATAATGTTGATATAAAACTTGTAAAATTATTGTCGCTTTGCTTATAAATAGCATACATTCATGGCACCCAATCTTTTGGATTATTATATTTTCAATAGAAAATATTGCAAGACTCTAGTCTATATCCATTCCATAGGTACATAAGGTTCAATGTTTTTATTTGTTGTCTTCGGTTTTTGCATTTGTTTATTACGTAATTTACCTGTTCTGATTCATTTTTTGTTGGCGATTGTTTGTTTTCTTCCCTTGCAGTCTTGTTAGTCGTTACAGTGTTCTTTTCTTTTTTATTAGATGTCACCGGTCCGTTAGATTCCACTTTTTGTTTATTTTTTCTCTTACTTTCTTTTTTGCCTCCACCTTCTGCATTATTCTTGGGAGAATCCTTAATCCTCACTATGGAAACTTTTATCGACTTGTTTGTTTAAATGTTTGTTTTGATTTAGATAAGAGCACAACACACGACACAAAAATTCATTATAATCACAAAATTTAACTTTGATAACACTGAAAAGTTTAATGTCACCCAAGACACAATTCCGCCTTTGTTTGTTTTAAAATAATGTCACAAAAAGTTTGGTTCTCGCAATCACAGAAAACTTAAGTTTACATGAAAATCCTCAAAAGCATCACTGCAATCCGTGAACACTGTAATCCTGATGTGAGAATCCGATCGAGGATTGTTTTAAAGTGGCACAAAAATGACGATAATGCGCAAGTCGAACGTACGCGAGACAAAGAAGTGTTGTTTCCGCGACACGCGAGTAGCATGCCCAGCGGCCGGGGCGAGAGTGTGACGGACGGCGGATTGCGCGGCGGCCGGTCGTCGCCCGCGGTGTCCCGCGCCCCGCGCCTCGCGCACGCGCCGCCCGCCCAACATACCGCTTGGTGGAGTATTTCTTGTCACACATACACATGTAAAGTGGCAACTGCTACTGCTGTCGCACTAATACTGTACAATAATATTTAACACGGCATCGTCGACAAGCCTCCTAAACTTTTGTCAATTTGGATTACTTGGTATCGTTTTATTTTCCTCCATATTTTTACTACTACTCAAATAGTTCTGAGACAAAATTCTGTAGAATAATAAACGTCAGTAATGTTCTCGGTATTGGAATAAAATACATGAATGTATTTAAATATATATTTACGCCAATGTTTAAATTGCAATAAAATATGCATATTAATCGACTGAAAATGGTCTAATAAAGACATAAACGTTAAAAGAGTTATGTATAATAGATTTGGCTTGATATAACATAAATATGTAGATACCAAATTGAATCAATGTGTAGACAGTTTTTCCTTCACCAATAGTTATTATATTATGTTTCTATTAATTTAGTGAAGCATAACGTAATAACATTTAAAGTACAAAATAATTGATAGAAACCAGTGCGTATTCCAATATTAATTCACTATCACGATACTCGAGATAAAGTAGCAATAATAAAAAGCGTGCTGTGGTAGAGCCAACTAATTCGATAAAGTTGGCCATTAATTCAGTTTTAATGTACGAGAAGCCGGCTCTGTATTAAGGAATTCTGTTCAACATCAAGATAAATGCAATTTACTTAAGTCAATGTCGAACATAGACATATTGCTGTTAGCGCAATGCGTTCTTAGCAATAACACATTCGCTAAAAGCAGTAAAACAACCATAAAGCGATTTATTTATATTCGTTTTATAGCTTATCGCTTTACGGCTGCGATTAATGCACTCTGTATTCAATACCAACAGTCAAATATAAGAAGTTTTGCTCGATGATTTCATCGGTGAGTCTAGCGATCATTTCGTTTAAATTTCCTCCATAATTTTGCCTCGATTCGTAATGCTTGCGTGTAATGATGCTTTATAATAATTGTTTTATGGATATGTTTTTTTTTATCATGTTTACCAAACGAATTGTGTAAACATTTCTCCTCACTGGTATAAAAGGGGTAATGTTAATATGGTTTTAAATACAAAGCTCCGGACGCTTTACTCAAATAAAACTGTCCTTTCCAGCAAACGTAAGTATAATATATTTATGACGGATATATGTTTTATTCATTAACGTTGTAGAAGTCTATCATAACTATGTGATGATTTTTGTCGTTTTCTATAAAATTTAAACCTTAAAAAGGGCAAGACAAACATCATAAAGTGTATACAACAGTTGATTTATAGTATCTGTACGAGATAACAAAATGCGAGTTACTTATATAATAAAAAGAAATATAATAAATTTCAGCAAACCAATTCAATAACATTTAAACGATTTATATCAGTGGGTGTAACAGCGCCCGGTAAGAGTCTTGGGGTGCGGGTTCTTAAAAAGAAAACTCACAAAGGAACATAATAATAAAAGCGCTCCCCACAGAAAATATTAATTTGAAATCATTTATTCGCCAGCGAAAAAAATATATAAAAGAGCCCTTATTCCAGAGGGAAACAGTGAAGCGGCAGGCATAAGCAAGATAAATCTCGGCTTGTCTTCTGTAACCGTCCCTATAAAAATCTATAAATATGAAAAGTATTTATGAGATGTTTCGCGAGACGAAGAACAAATTATTTTTTCAACAAAATTTGATCTTTCACGTAAAATATCGAAGCATAATACCACTGGGAAATTAAAACGATACGAATCTTTTTGTGTTAACAATTTCGCGATCCGGATTAAAGGAAAGTTTATCAATCTCAGATAATAAATTTGATAACGTCTGAAGTCTTGCTTGCTACATAAAAGATTAACTGTTATTAGGCCGATGAGTAACTAATGTTACGTGTTAATTAATGTTGCATTGAACTAAATTTTCTTCATGAGAAAAATAAAATGTAAACGTAAACGAAATCGGAATAATTCTAAGAATTGTTCGTGCAGAGGAAACAAAGTGTTCCGATGTGTAAGCAAATGCTTTATGTCGAAGATTTACAATTAATGTTACAAACACCCATCAAATCTCCTTTGAACGTTGCACGCGAAAAAATTATAACGCTATTACAACAATAACACGAATAGTTTGTTGTATAAGAATAAATGTTTATGCGAATTCTCAAGGATTGCAATGAGGTACTGGTTGGAATGGCCATCCACCGAACGGGTACGTATAGCGAACGCGATTTGCATAATTAAACGAGAAATGCAATGGAGAAACTGCATATTACATGTAATTTAAATTGGTTTTAGTTTGCAATTCGCCTGTGTTAATTCCATAATTCCAATTTTCATTTTCAAATATCTGCTTGTTTGCCAATTAATACATTGTTATAATTAAGTTCCCGCAATTTTATGTACCGAAATTTATGAAACGAAACCTTTTTGACGTGACTCTAAATTGCCACAGATATTCTGATACCTCGTTATTTCAGAAACTTTAATTTGAATATAAATTGTAATCGTCAAACAAAATTATTAGCAATACAGTACGACAATTCGGCGTACACTAATATTTATTTTTAAACACTCAAATGACTGTCTCGGTACGAAAATTGAAACTGTGGTCTTTTTATTTTAAGAGTTGGGTTGTTTCTCACTGTGCATGTATATAAGAGTGTAACAGAAGAAAGAAAATATCTTGTTCTGTTAATAAAAAAGGCTATATATGTTTTTTGCGTTCATTTTAATCTTTGCATAGTCTAAAATTGTGCAGAAATAACTCCCCGTTTCGTAAATTAGGTACCGTGGCGAGATACGTGTGAAGTCATACGAACTGGTTGAAGTTTTTGTGTTACAGAAGAACAAAAGCTATTTCAAAACATTTTGGTGTTCGAAAAACAAATATGAGTTTGGGCGTGTAACAAAGTGAACCCTCGGCGGATATATATCTTCCAATGTTTATTACGGTTTCCGGTCTATAAGGGGCGTATTTTAATCAGGTTATTTTTCCACTTAGCTTCGTGATTCGTTGATTCTAAGTTCGTACGTACTATTACTGACAGTCGATTATAAATGTGCGAGGTTCCGGTAGCGTTGCAAAATAAATTTTAAAAATGCATTCTTTACTACTTCACGGTCAGCTGGTACATGAAACGGAATATAAAAAAAAAAGTCGTATCGAAAAAACGTATGTTGTGAACGTTTCACATCACACGAAACGAATTCATTCAGACGTGCAATAATTAAACCATTCATTTGCAAAACAATATTCTCATAGACTCACGCGCCAGGTTAATATTAAAGCGTAATATCAATAACATAGGCAATTTATATTTGGCTTTTGGAAATCCATTTATTGCAAAAATGTTTATTCAGACTAGCGAACATTGCGATTCGTTTAAAAATGAATTTACCGCAAATGTATTTTACTTTTCAACTCTGAATGCTCTACATTTTACGTTGTTTAAAAATTAAATTACAGCATTATTAATAATATATATTTAATTAATCATGATCCTGTTAAATGCAGCTTAGCAGCTTGTGCTATGCGTCATATAATTAAGTAACATTGCTTACTTTACACGAGACGACAAAAGTGTGTGGTGACTAATTTGTGGGCTGTGAAAGCATGAAATATTTATGTAACAACAAAATAGTATCATTATTATGATTGTTTAATAAATCAATAACATGAAATATTTGATATTTCAATAACTAAATATGAATATTTATAAGCTTGATTGTTTTGTATAAAACAATAGGAACCGATTGGAAATGTTTAATCGCCAATTCAAAGGAGCAAATAGAGACCATTAAAAATAAAAAAATCGTTCAAAGTTAATAAAACGAAGTGACGCGATTGTTGTGAGCTAGAGTGCAAGTTTATATTTTGTAAAATTGAAACGTTCCGAACGGCAGTGAGCCGGAAATTTGTTCGCGAGCGACAGCACAGTGTTGTTTATTTTTTTCCTCGTTTTCCCACTTTCGGTGGCAATAAAAATGAGTAGATTTTTTAATCCATTGAAATATGAGCTTTCAACGAATTGAAACATTTTGTATATTTGCAAACAACATATTGTTTCAGCGTTTTCATTTATTATAACAATGTACACGCGCAACTTTCGCTCTGGTGAACATGCATAATACATAAGTAAATATTTAACAGATTAATACAAGAGAAGACGATTAAATATCCTAAAATCCGGTATGGGTACACAGCGGCGATTTTTAAACTCCTGGCACCAATTAGATTTAGTTCAGTGCAATACGGGGCGTTGATTACGCAGATTGAAATCGCTTCGCCCCTCGCGCAGCTTGTTAATGGTGCAATAAAAACGATGCTTATCGATTTAGCCGCCCGTTAAGAACGCTCCAAGGCATAATAATTTATTATCCAAACAATGTTGCGTCAGTCGATGTAAATTACAGTACTCAGCCGTGGAATTATGTAACGGAGAGATTTGTTAACCGCCCACCTGCGGAGTGACAAAAGTAATTAACACTTACGATACACTAGAGTTCTTGCCTTACGATGCTCGACTCACTCAACTATCGGGTCGTCTTGGTTTCGATCTCTAATGAGCGAAATAAAGCAGACTCTTGAATATAATCGGGCCAAGAGATTTTTTGGCATCCACTTTATACTCACATAAAAAACCTACAAAAAGTAAGAAATCCTCAATTTCCGTATATTAAGGTCATAAAATAAATTATAACATTTTCTGTCCGAATGAAATGCGAGCAAAGTCAAATAGGGGTAAAATATACGAACGACTGGAATTGGGAGTCAGACAACGACCGCAGAATTTATTTGGAGCCTCATTCAATTTGCGGTGAACGTATTGTCGGATTGCGTTTTTGTACCGTTCAGATTTTACATAAATGGTGTTTTTGCACACCTACAAAAAGTTAGCAAATATTTTCACGTGACTTATTACCTTTACAATACACTGTTACGTATTGCGAACTCTTTTTGGAGAGCGCAGCCGCTTTTAATGTTTTAAAAGAGAAAGCGTTAGGAAAAATTTGAAAGTGTTACAAGTGAAGCGTAGGATAACATAACAAAACGGCAACATGCAACACATGACACATACAAATGTGCGTTAAATGAATTGCGCCCTCGTTAATGGAATTGTAATGAGAGGAGTCAAATATTTAGACACTAATATTAACATAAACAGGTTAGTAATATTGATTGCTTCAATCCGATAGCAAATTATTATTAATGCGGCTCAGTTTCGTACTCTGGTTTGTAGACAGAGCAATCTGTATTTACGATATAGACCGGGGGAAAGCGGAACGCACAGAAGCGTCAACAGCACAAAGGGATGCGCGTTGCTCCGGATTTCTCTAAAGCTGGGAGTAATCTCACTCGACATATGTTACAGACTGCAATAAATACTTCCACAGATAAACATTTCACTTATGATTCGTTTATTGCCTTTTAGTTTCCAGTGCGATGAATTATGTTTTTACGGAAATTTAAATTTCTCTTCCGAAAAACATTTATTGTAAGATAAGGTAGCCACATAATAAACATGCTTCATCGGTAGTAGCATAATAACAGTGCTTCAGAACTATGATGCGATACGCTTTTGAGAATGTAAAGAAATGAGCGTCTATTCAGGTGCTCATCAGTACGTGATTAAACATAAGCATGCAAACCTAAAAGATATAATAACACACGTGGATAACAACAGCGCCGCAGAGGGTGCGGAATAACATGGGGGCAGAGGGGAGATGCAGTCGAGGATGCAGCGCGAGGCGACATAAAATTTTCAACGACCACGCCGAGTATCTGACGGCATTATCTAGCCGTTTGCAAGTGCTCCACCGCTTTTCATATCTTTTGAATAAAATTTCTTTAGCGTAACTATTACTTGGTATGGCTCTTTCGTTTGTGTCACAATGTTGTTCGGTTTAATGTATTTTCAGTTTTGAAGAATATGCTTTAAAGTGGATGAAATGCTTTAGTAAAATGTCGTGTCGTTTATATTGAAATACAGATATTAAGAAAGTTTCTGTTAATAATAGGTATCAGTGCTCTGACACGTAAATGGGAATGTCAAAACTGGGTGAAGTAAAGAACATTCATACACAGAAAGTTGTATTGGGCATTTTTCAAGCCTGTATTGTAAATAATATATATCATAGCTACGGAAAAATAATTTGACAGTATTTTCTTCTCAAAAAAATAAAATATATGTATTTAAACCGTGGCCAAAGTCGACAAAAGGAACCTAATTAAAAAAAGAAACGTATTTTGTTCCAATATCTGGAATGCAAGAGATATCAAAGTACGAATGCAAATAAAGCAGACGTTCAGCGACACAATATATTTCAATACCGGTTCGCATTCGAAAGAGATGTATGTTCACGAATCAAGTTCTCATTGTTTGTGCCGGAGAGCATTCCGAGGAAATCGCGACATCTTTATAGATGAAAGAAAATTCTAATTGTGCATTAAAAATGCCAAGTAACAGTTAATAAAATGGTTGGAAATTGTATAAGGGAAGACAAATAAACGGCTCGGGCGTAAAGCGAGGTGGAGCAGTAAGTGGGGACAGGGAGCATTGACAATCTCGTTATGGATGTGAATAAATAATGAGTAAGCATTAAGCTCGAGTTTCGCGCGCCGGGGCGACTGCCGACTTGCCTTTGTTGTCGGCGCTGTTTACTGCGCCAGGGATTGCGCCCGCCGCAAGCCCAATTTATTCCGCTAATCGAGCCTCACCTCGCTCGGCTTAAATTAATTAACAACGACTTAACCTCGCCGTATAAAATGTACAAATGATTCTAAACTCAAACAACGATATTGCCGTTGAGTAACTTATTTATAAACAGTTGTTGTTGACTATAAAAACAATAACCTTTTATATGTGTTAATATTTGAATTTGTAATTGTGAACCTAATATGTAAGACCTATACTCTATGTTTACGTTCCATGCATGGAAAATAAATATAATGTAGCCCACACGGTGAGGTAAAAATTAATACATGTATAGTTGATTTTTATAATTGGTTCACAATAAATTTAGAAAGTCAATTCACATTACTTGAAAGTCATTGTACCGTGAAGTAATCGCAGCGATTTGTTACATTAAAGCTGTAAAAGATTTTGTACGTGCACGAATTGTTAGAATATAAAAATAGACATGCTGATGACTTTATTACCTGTAAAATACTAGAATCAATTTATTGACAAAATAAAACACAGTAATTCTGATCTATTAATAAGTTGCTAAAACGAAAATGGGTTTTAATTAAAGAGATGTAAATACATTTAGCAGCATATTATATGGGCTAATTGGATTCTATTGTGTCTTTTGTTTATACATTTGTAGCGTTCTTCAGACATCAAAGCATAGCTGGTGATATGCGCATAACTACAGGGACTCCACATTCCACGGAGCTATCGGCTTGCCAAATGATTTTAAACTCACCACACGTATATTTTGTCAAGTGGTCCGGCATTGAGTCGTCAAGATCTATCATAGACTTGCACATGTAGAATATTAACTGCTCTTGTTTAAAATATATTTTTTGCCTCCAATAAAACTTGATACGAATTAAGATGCCTACATGACCAACAGGGGTTTAACAGGCCCATTAACGCACAGCTATTTCGACAACAAAGCATTGTTGCAAAGAGGATTCGGCCAGAGAGAAAGAGAATTTCGACGCGAGCTTTGTGCGCTAAATTGAATTGAATGTCGTACATAACGCATTCCGGAAGCTCAAAGGGAGTGTAATTGCGATCCGGCAGCTACATTTTAAATGTATCCGTGCAAATCTGAGCGAGGCACAGGATCGGTGCGAACCAGGAGGCGCGCTATCACGAACCCGCCAAGCCAAGTGGAGTGCGGAGCTTGGTTCAGCGTCACCGATCGCGCGTTCATCCACTCGTGTCACTGTGAGTTTGTGTGCAACTTGGTCGCTTGCCAGCCGCTATGTTTTATCGTTCTCGCGAACTAATTGGCAACTAAACAATGTTTTCATTTAATGATACAGAAAAATAATGCGAGCTATTTCAAAGTGTCAAAGCTATCATTGTTGTCATTAGTTATTAATTAGACCACTTACATAGAAATTTTATAGCGGCAAGACATATTGAAGTTTTGAAATATGTTGTCTTGTAATGAATTGCCCACACAAAATTACACACGTCAATGATTTAGAAGTATTAAAATGAATTATAATTATACGAATGTATTAAGAACAAACAGGGCCGTGCGTCACTGTTGTAAGCCGGTAATTATTTACAAATGAATGTTCGTGCGGTGCTACTGTAATATGCGACCAGTTTTATAAATTTATCATCGCTTGAGGCGGATAGTGAACTCTTGTCATATTACGTTAACAGAGAATTTATACCAGTAGTTTATTAATTTGAAATATAGAGTTATGATATACAAAATAAATGTTTATAATAACACGAATATTAATAGAAAATAATATGGTAATATAAAAAAATCATCATATTTTTTTTACGTTTGAAGACAGCACCATTTGTCGCTAATAAAATAATCTCAAAAATGTAGTAACAAACCGAAAGAGATAAAGAGGGAACGTAATAAAAACAGTGCAATTTTAGGGGTATTTTGTCGAGGTTATATCCATAAAATGAGTGGAGTGAGGGAGGGTAGCGCCACCCGGCACCCGTGGCGGTATGTAATGAATAAACGCAACCGGGTGCTTCTATCATTTTATTTAATTCCACAATGGAAGTGGATAATATTTTCAACACTCTGAAACTGATTCGTCACATTTTACATTTTATGTAGCGGACTATGAAAACAAAATATAACAATATACCCTTAAAACTGACGGTGAGTGCTTTTGTAAATTTTTTAAATATGTGCATATTTTTTTGCTAACGTTGTATAAAATATTGTATTTATTTATGGGTTTTATTAAAAAAGCATATAAACGACATTAAGTATAATAATAATTTTCTTAATACAATATAAGAGAAATACTATCAGCAGAAAAATACATAATTTTAAGGCAAATTGGCTGCAATAGTAGCTATTAAAACTAACATAACACAATCGAAAACGGTACAAAGTCTTTATAAATATTGAAATAAAAATGTTTGAAAAGAATGAAATGGAGTGGAGAATATTCACACATAAAGTAAAGCTGAGCTTGGAAAATATTCGTGCGCAACATGAGAGCTGTAAAGTGCTCTGGAACAAAGGTATTAAAGCGAATTTTCAGCTCACTCGCCAGGAATACAGGGAAAAGCGATGTAACGGCACCAAGAATTCATTTTGTTTGCTTTCCCGTGAACTGTAGTTTGTTTCAACTTGTCGACGCGCCGACAATACTAACTAGCTGGCGTTTTTATGCTTTCAGCAATTATCTTCAACATTACGTTAAAGCTGCAATGTTTCACAAACAAAACCTAATTAGTTTTGCTGACAACTTTTACGTACAAAGCGAAACATGTACAAACTGCTAATGCGGATATACTATTACAAAATCCCGTCCCCGCAAGTTCACTATCCCCGTCAACACCAAATTAGGTCTTTCATACATCAAATATTTAACATAAGCATTAACAACAACCATAATATCATGTAAATGATAAAATATAGGGGAACTCGGTAAAACACGTAAAGCGGTGGCGTATAAAGCCGCCGGCGGATAGCTAGTTTCAAAATAAATTTACATAGTAACGTGAGTTGAAAATAGAGAGGGGAAACTAAGCGAAACGGCGAAGAGCAATGAGGCGATGCATAAAGTCGCTTCGAGGCGAAGTATAAAACAACAAAGTGGTCGACGCATCGCGCTCCTCCACATAAAGAGGGAAATAATCCGACGAGACCAGCGCTAAAGTGGCTTACAATAGGACTTTAGGGCCCTTATTATAATAATCATTCGTCGTCTCCAATGTTATCTTTACACGGTTTATGACTTATCGTAAAACCAGATTATACATTACAGGCCATACACGCCCGCTAATCGTCATTTAATTTGCTAGAAAAACGATATCAATCACGAATTAAAAATTAAGTGGCTGATTAATGTTTTTCTGACGACAAATTACTTTAAACGGTGGTTGTGGGCGCGGGGGCTGGTAGATGGGGCGATAGCGGCGTGTCGGCATCGATAACGAAAGTTATTTATGGCCCAAAGTCGAGTAAAAATGTTCCGTGTAATTTAACACCTTTTTGTACAACGTTGAATGAGAATGCTGATTCAATTTACATTTGAATAAATAATATAATAGAATTTATTCAATTATCCTGTCAATGAATCCAAACACAGTTGGTTTTCATAACTTTATTATGACATTCATTACAGTTACGCAACTATAGGTCCGGGTTAATTATGCAAGCAAAATGACTATTAGTGTTCCTCGAAATGAACGTTAATTAAACATAAATTAATTTCCATACGGTGGCAGCAATGATCTCATTGACTACACAGGTGGATGCACTAAATAATTAAGGTTTAATCGTGCAGTACGCCGGACTATGATAATTCCACGCAGCCAGTGGCGATGTAATCGATATGGTTGCGTTGAATAGCGGGAAGGTAAAAAAATAAATAAACACAAGACGAGGACAAAAACCTTAAATGAGCCCGCGAGAATGTTCACTGGCAATATTACACGAGAGCCCGCGTCGCCACAACCGGTTCCGCTCGGTTCGATATCCATTAAAAGCTCATTTTAATTTCTTTATACATCTCGCATACTAATTGAATTACGGTAATACTTTTAAGAGCTCGTATTTTAGTACCGATTAGTGTTAATTATATTTTAACAAATTTAACCAGTTTTCACGCCGGAACGTCACCGAATCCATTATGATATACCCAACAATTAGTTTTAATTAAACGAGAGCATTGAACAGTTCACCGAGTGTGGTTAATCGATTTCACAACTTCTTGCATAAACATCCAAGTGGAAACGTAGGAATTAACGGCAGGTACGTCATAACAAGCAATTAATAGCGAGTTGAGAAAGCTCGCACAGCGGCACGCTCCAATGAGTCCATCTTGATGTAACACGGTGAATCTCTAAAGCGGGGTGGAAGCGGTTGTGGTATATTTAAACACCTGTCAACCCCCTCATCTCGGCACGGGTCGCCTAACTTAGATTACTTTATAATAATTCCCTGGAATTTCACTCCAGACGGAATACATAAATTGGTTGTTGTCGCAAAGTTAGCGAATTATTAATGTTTGAAGTCGCGGTGGTTCCCAACGCTTTATCACATTGTCAGGCCTTGTTTGTTTGTTTCCCTTGTTCGACCGACATGCTCGTGATATACGGCAAAAATTAACAATCTTTAGAATTACGCCACTTAAAAACAAGTTTAAGTGTAAACTTTCTCACATTAAAACTTTATTACGGATCGTAAAAAATGATAATTAATGTATTACATCTTTAAAATATTTTGGAATATTATGGGTTTTAAAAAACCCACTTTAATTAAGCTATTTGATCTGAAAGATAGCTCTGTAACGAAGTCCTATTTATATATATTGTGTATTGTCATTTTTCTCTAGATCTGTAATATTAGTTTTATATGAGCGCTCTGTGTATTTCTCAGTGGCATTTTTATGAAGCCCAAGCCTAATCTAGAAACACTCCTTTGCTTCTTTTGTTTTCATTAGCCTCTTTCATAACATTGCTTTGTTCTTTTGCGTGATCTTAAATATAAAAGTGCGGGTCAAAGTTCTTTACAAGACGACCGTGCCGTTTTAAATAAAAAATATTAATCTTAGAAAAATACGCTGGCGAGTGTTTCAAAAGACCCGATAATAATTAAAATGTAATCTAGTGTAAATATTTATGAAGGTGAGTCAGTTTACTTTATATCATATGTTTCAAAGACACGCCATTAACATTCATAGCTTTAGGCCAAAATTTAGTTAGCCAACGAGATAATTAATTTATAATATTATTGATTTAATAGTAGAGCGTATTGCTCTAAATGTGATTTTATTTTTTTATCTATTATAGTGATTTATGAGATTTAAAATATATTAAATTTCATATTAGCATTAATTTTAAATAGCGCAGAGGTATAGTAACTTGGCTTTGCTACGGTAGCACAATAGGGATTTTAAGCGTCAAATATGTTAGTGACGTAGATCCCACGAGTATAAAATATTACAATAAAACCAATAAGTTTCACTTGCATGTTGTTTTATTTCAATGAATCAAGTAAAACCGTCATATAAACGTGAATTGAATTTATGCACGATAGCAAATGACTATAAAAACCATAAAAGCTTGCTGAGATAAAGGGGAACTTGTTTCATAACAGTTTTGTACTCGACAATTGATTATGTCAACAAAAGTAGACATGAAGCGTGAACAGTATAAATAATTTAAGTATGGCAGTGTCAGTAAATGCCGCTGAACGTTATTTGTGATGGGACCGTGTGTGCGAGTACAAATCACGGCGCTAAGCTGCAGCTCGCTTGCAGGGTGCTAGAGTTGTTAAATGCGCTTCGCATTCAAAGCACGTTGACATGCGTTTATCAGAGCGAGAGCTCAGACCACAGTCGGGTGCAGTGACAAACGGAATCGCAGAGTGCATCCCGAGTGAGCTGCTGATCCGTCGAGAGATATCTCGACCTCACGTCGAGTGGTAACACTCGCCCGCCTACGGATAATTACGGCCCTTTGACGATGCCTCTTTGTCCTGCACACGCTCCCAAAGTGACAACAATGTTTTAGTGTTTGTACCATTTACAAATAAAGAGCAAAAAAAATCACGGGTCAACATAAATACAACGGAAATAACTATGTATGTGCAATAGCTGCTACGGTAGTCTCCTGTTAGTAAATATTTATTGAAAGACACTAATACTGAGCGTATAACCCGTATAACAAAGACTAAGATTTAGAGAGTCGTAAGCACCGTGTTTAAGGTTCAGTTTACATCGGCGCAATTTAGGACTTATCCCAAGTCAAGCCGGTTAGACAAGAGTACGACGGAGTAATACGAATCTCCGTGGAAGTTTGCGAACGAGTAAGCCTGTGGGCGAATACGGGAACGCTGTGCGAGGACTTGCTCTTGTTATTACACCCTCTCACCTACGCGAGGGGTTCCTGTTCGGAGCTGGCCTTTCGCACAGTATTAAGAAGCTCCCCACTTAACAGTTAACGGTCTGTCTATTCATTTTCACATTAATAAAAGTATAGAAGACTTATTGTCTTGAAGTCAATACCTACTATAAATGTGTCTAGATATAACCACATAACAAAACTAAATATAATCTAATAATAGCGTAGTTTTTTACTAAATATTTACTAAGCGTGACGAAAAAAACGAGTCAATAAATTATATCAATCGTAAACACGACACACGAGGATGACAAAACATCAAAGGGAAAGCGATACCGAAATCGTTTACTTAATGTTGTTACGTATCACCACTTTGCTTCGGTTATAAATAAAAGTGGCGAAGAAAAGCCAGATAAGACGGCAGAGAAATAAGTTTAACCGAACGGGAGAAAGCATTATCATTGGCTGCGAGCGAGGAACAAAAGAAAATGGTGGAGAGCGAGCGTACGAGAGTACTTTATAGGCGCGTAAATATGTTTTATATCCCTCTACTGTCTGTTATACAGTGGCGCGCCGCCGAACTCATCCCCAGCCGTCCGCCACCCCCGCCCGAGGGTTGCCTCGCTCTCGGAAATGCCGAGCTTTAATAAAACATATATTTTTCCGAGCGAGGAAAATACTGGGGAAACTTGCAATTTGTTCTTTCACTTTATGCTCGTTTACAAGACAAAAGTAGAACATTTCAGAAACATTATGTTAATCATGAAGTTATGTACTTCTTTGTCATTTATGTTGATACTAAAACGGCAGATGAATGTAGTAGGAACAAGCAGGTGAACACTGCATACCGCGTAATTTTAATATGTTGATATTAATCATAATATGAGGAAAGATACTGCGGACATATACATACACATACATATTGCGGATAGATTTATGAGATTGTAGTGTTTAGGGGTTCAAAGGTGACCCTGACATTTTCCACATACCATTCGTCCTTGTGAACTTGGGTGATTCGTTGCGGGTCAGGAGAGTTTAAATATCACAACAGAGGCTTTTTGAAAATGCTGAGTTTAATAATTAAATAACGCACGGTTAAATAAACACGAATCGAAAAGTCAGAAATCAGAATCAATGCGTGGCAGGAAACGGTAGTTCAAACAATATTTTATTAAAACTGTGAAACGCTCACGGCACTGTCAGTTCCACGCTAGTGTGTGGATAAAATAACGAAATATATTTCTTTCACGTGAATGCCATTGGTAAAACGAAAATAAAATTTGTACAATAAAATCACACACACACAAAGCCCGAATGAATACCTACAAATATCACCTGGATGTTAAATAAATGGATTTTTTTAAAACTTTATGCGTTATACTGAGACAAAATAGAAATGTAAACGCAATCTCATAATAAGAGCACACACGATTTAGATTGCGTATTCAAATCTAATGAAATAGAATACCTGATGTAATGCAATAAATATGCCATTCACATATTAAATTAAATCGCATAAAGAAATAATTGCCAATGTGTAACTCATGCAACCGTCTCATGTAACCCTGGCCCCAAAATAAGATGTGAAGTGTTTCGCAATGGATACGAGACAAGCAATTATTTGTTCGCAAGTAAAGAATATAATCCGCAACGTCGTGCCGGGAGCCGAGTAGACCTCTAAACATATAAAAGCGATCTCCAAGCTATACAAAAGAATGTCTATAAAAACACACAAACCGAACATTCTAGCAGCGATAAATCGATTTAAAGTATTTTCCACGCAGATTTTACCGAATTTAAAATGATCCCAAATGAAATTCCAAGTAGCGGACCAATTGTGAAAATATTATAAAGAGTGACGATTAAAATAAAGTTAAACAAATTTATACTCTGATTCCTCGGAGTAGATTATTTTCTTGTTGCCTTTGAAAACGAGTTACACAAAGACGCAAGGAGCCGCTCAGTGAGAGCTTTAAAGAAAACTTGTGTGTTGGAAAGAGACCATTTGCTTTTACCGCTCCGCAGTCTGACTTCGCGTCTTAAAATATTAAACCAAACGAAAGAAGCTCTTTCAATTAACCGAGGTAAGTTTGCGTAAGGTAAATTTTGACAAGTGGCGCCGGCCCCGGGAAATATTTTATTCAATGTTATTTTACTCGGCGTGGGACAATGTTACTGTAATTAATACTTAAATGCTGCGAGACACCGGAATTATTTCATTGCTATTTGTTATAAATGTGTGATTTTTTTTGTTATGTGTAATGGATTTCCAGTAAGCTACAAGTTTGTTAAAAGAGGACCAGGATAACGACACACAAATACCATTACTAAATTAAGATCGGACACTTAGAAATGGTGTGGGTGTTATTGATAACGTTTTAAAAAAAAAAGCCTATATTAGTTGAGTGTATTCCAGCGAAATTCTGTTGAGATCAAATGTAGCGACCTACATTAAATCATCTATGTAGGCTAAGACGTAACTTTTCAACTGAATAAAAATACTAAGCCCGAATATGGAATATAAATTTAAATTTTCTTTCGATGCAATTGAAAAGTGAAGGTATTGGGTATTATAAGAGCAATGGTAGGAACCAGGTGGAGCCCGATCAGTATTCATGAGTTTATTAATGTGGTTCGGAGCCTCCTCCACAGGCGCACAGATTGTAGGCCCGACGGCGCAGCCCCGTTAATACCGCCCGCTCAAATCGACCAGAAGTGATATGCTCACCTGATGAATGATAATGAGCTTATGCGAGCCAAAATTTTATTTATACCGACGAGTGTTAAAATGTTTGTAATGGATATACACGTCTGTTTTGCTACGAGAGGATTAAGAGATTATCGTTCACTTTATACAACGATGCTTGTATAAAACACAAACCAAACGATTCTTTGGTGATGTAAGTAGAGCATAGACGGCCATAAAGGTATATCACGTAAAGTATTGTAATGGCGCATTAGCATACTGTGTGGAGGGGGACGCTAGAAGCCCAAGTACTACAAGTACCATAAGTAGTCGGCAACAATGCCAATGTCAACATCTGACACCGCGTAACTTTTAATCGCGTCCTATGAGTGAACGCAAACTATCAAAAGTCAGTGCACGTATTAATTTGTGACCGTAATTTAAATTACTCGCATTTATATTGAAACGGTCATGAATGATAATTATATTGGAGCCGTAATATGAGAATAATAATGTTCATATCTATTCGTTACGGTTAATGCGGACAAATTACGACCGACAAGTTTAATTTTATTGTCTTGATTTATAAGCTTTGAATAATCTAAATGTATTAAATAAACCTGCAATTTACAACTGGATGAGAAGTCGATAAATCTTAAGTGCGCATTGGTTGCAAAGTATTATTGATACTTTAACAGTATCCGATACTGAGGCTTGACTGGCTATAAAACAGATCACACTACTTCTAGTCACTGTTACACAGTGCACACTACTTCTACTCACTGTTGCTTGTTATGCGATATAATAATATTTATCACGCTTCATAAATTAACTGCATTGTAGTGAGCTATTAAACATTTCTTAACAAGTAATTTGTTTTGGTACTTTGTCTTGTGACTTTATTGCGTTCTTCTGTTCAACATCAATAATACATTTATCTACCAAGAAAGTCTATTTAAAGAGATCTACAAGTAAAAACAGCTGCAAACATGAATATTTATTTAAAATTACAATAAACCAGAGGTCACGAGAAACAATATAAAATGATATGTCTGGCATTCTATGAAATCGCAATTCGACTGTTTAATATTCACAGATCGAGATAAAGCCGATACTTAATTATAAATCTAAATAGAATCGAAAAAGAAATGATAGAATGTTTTCAATGTTTAAAAAGCGCATGAATTTAAATTTTGTTAAATCAAAGCGAAACTTGTTAATTTATCGTACTCAGCGCAAACGAGGTACGTCACAAAAACTATTATAAATTCATTGTTCGCGTTGAGTAAAATTTACTTGGAAACACTGCAACTTGACGTTTGAAACGATGTTACGGCAGCGTCTACGTAATTAGCCAAAAGCGACCGGATTTGCATATCAAAGTGGAGGCATAATTGAACTCCAAGTGCAAATAGCCCAAGTGGAATCGGATCGAGTTAGTGGCGCTCTCTAGCTAAGTGTAGCGAGCATTACCAGCCATCGCTACCGCACCTCGATGCGCATCCAACAGCGCACAGGCACAGGCACAGTGTACACGGTACACTCTCCCATCTGGATAGCTTCGAGCGATACGCTCCGCACGGGCGTCAACTTCTCCCAGGATAATTTAATTAATCGACTACGGCACAACATCGGAGCTCAGACTGATTTCCTCCTTAGACATCCATTTACCGACATTATTATGCCACTCAACTTCCAAATTGATTAATTCACATTGGCACATACACCTTGTATTTATCAAGCATTTAACTTGTCGAAATGTTTTATACCCGCGTCTTTTTTATACAAATATATATTCGAAATCTCTGTTATATAAAACTGTGTAAGGAAGTACCTTTAAAAGAAATATTGCATCGTTTTCTGCACAAACCATTTACTAAACTAATTAAAAAAAAAAAAATATATATATATATATATATATATATATATATGATAGGTCTTTAAAACGGTGTTTTCTTTTCATCGTCTAAGAGAATGGATTCATTTGTAAAATACATTTTATTCCTAGTTCACTCAGCAGAGAAAATTGAGCCAAATTGAGAGGTGGGTTATTTCAGTGCCAGTCGGCAGCAAAGTGGCCACATAATTGGATTAAAGGCAAGGTGGACGGACGGGCTTAAAGGTGTCATCGAGAGCATTCGAGGCTTGCGTGAATGCTCTCAGACATTATACTCGTGTTTACTTTTCATTTCACGCAGTTGACGCTTGTGTAACAAAGCCATATGGGGTGTGTAAAATTGATTTACACATAAAAGCTCATAAATTGTGTTTAATTATTGACCGGAAGGCCCAATAAGAGTGCACGTATGTCGGAATGCTAATACACATACCGCACTAATATTAAAGGTAGTGTAATGTATTTAATTGCGGCAACTTGTACACTGCGCCAATCTAGTAATTACGTGAACACATGTACGGCGCGTAATCAGCGCCCTTTGCGTCAGCGACACGCGTAGAAGAGCTCTATGCTCAGGCCGCTTTTAACTCGTATTTCACAACCTGTTGACAAGTTAGTTAAGCCCCTAGAGCGTGTACAGTCCGAGTACAAAGCGAAACTGGCTATTACCCTCCATAACTGAATACGCTAGCTCGAAAATTTGTCGTCAGCTAAATCACGTCAGCTTCGAACGTTATGTAGCAGCCGGGGAATGTACGAGAAAACAGTTGTGACACGCCGCTCGGGAGTGATTTGTTTGAAAAATCGCTTACAAATACGGAGACTTAAGCTAAGAAATGACAAAGTACTTGCCTTGTCGTCGTCGCCTTCACTATCACACTGGAATAGAAGAAAAACTCGCATTAGTCAGTGTCGTCGGGGTATTAACTGCGGTACATAAGAAATTCATGCATTCTTAAGCCTGTAGCCGTAATACGATGATACAACGGTTAATAACAGAGATGGCGTTTTACTTTATGTTTAAGAGTGATTTAATTATAGAACTCTTCAAAAAAAAATATGACTAACTACACTCAAAATTTAACCATTAGTACCTTACCCAGATCTACACAGACTACATTAATAAATCTAGAAAATACACTCAAAACAACTTTAAGGTAAAACAGTATTAGCCCGTACATATTAGATGTTAAACCATTTATTTGCTTCCCGACAAGAGATACTTATTTGTTATGATATTAAATCTGACCTAGCCATATAAAGTCAAGTATGTAATAAAGGAATTTGTGAGAACCTTTTCGATATAAAAAGCTCCTAAATAAAATAATGTTTGGCAGAAAGTATATGAAACAACCTCCTGAAAGTCCAATTCATATGGGAAAAGGAGACTATTATCGTAACATAAATCGACGAATACGTTACATGTTATTTACGAGGTAAAGTTCGCGCCGGGGGATACAACGAGGGATCAGGCTGAGATATTACAATTTCAAATAAATACAGAACATGAAGTATTCAGGGCGGGCGCAGGTAATGTTATATTGTACGGAGCGCAGCCACCTCGACAAATCTTGTGATTTAGCCGACATACGCAACGAATATCGATCAGCTTATATGAGTTGCGTGATCTGGATACATTTGCACAAGCTTGTGATGAAATAATACATATATTTACTGATATTTCCACACGTCTACGCCCCACCTACACATACTTTCATTTCCAGTATTTGCGAATATCTAAGAAAAAAAGAATTAAGCTAGTAGTTACCATGCGGGAGATTATTAAAACAGTAGCAAATATAAAGAGCAAGCGAATAGCGAACAGTGTGGTCGTGCGCGGCATACAAGAAACAGAAGGAATATCAGTACGTAAAACACAACAATGAGTATACTCACGATATAGCCTTTTCCGGAACTACAGCGGCTACTGGCCTGTAGGCAGGAGAGAGAAAGCGAACATATGAGTGGATTGAAGTGACTGGGGTAGGTGAAGTTTGTCCGTATCTCCCTAGATTCAACGTGCCCGTACATAATAACAGCCAAATCTTATTACGCTTTGTTACCAACAAATTTGTTTCTAATAAACATACGTGCTTCAATATTGTCTAAGGGAGAGACGGAAAAAGTTGCAAAGTAATAGAAAACGCCATTTCTTTACATTACAATAACTAACAGTTAGTACAATCACAACACTAAGTGACATGAGACATTATGTAGTACATGCATCGCACATTAAAAGTAAATATAAACCTATTCAAAACTTGAACAACATTGTAATATAACCCGAAAATATTTTATACACGGGGGATTTTTTTTTAAATTATGTGCAAATGTTTTTAATGTAAAATGTAATACAAACTTGTCCTTAGTGAGAGTTATTTGGGTTTTCACGAGATTTATTTGAGCTTCGGGTAGATATATTGCGAAGCTATCGTCATGTTAGATACGGGCCATACAATATACGTTCCTTTATCTCCACAACTAGGTTTGCTTGCAAACATTCCGAGAGAGCTTACTAAATGATAAATTAGGGTAAAGAATTGTTTCAAGCACATTCACAGTAAAATGTTTTGTTTTAGTAACGAATGAGGTTACGATGAAACTTCGGCGTGAATCACACGTGTAAACTTGTTAAAATAACTTGCTCATAATAATACCGTATACATAAGATGAGTATATAAAGACAAAAGATAACGTGTGTACTTACGTCACTAAGACGATCACGTGAGGAGTCAGGGTCTCGAGGAGCCACTGAACTACCCGTGAGTCTTTCTGATGCCCGTCCACTGTCATCCGACGTGCCAGCGTCTTGGAGAAGCGTAATACCCTGCAAAAAGAACTAATTCTGCACTCCTATTCAAATTCAATACCTCACGTGCCGACAAATTGTAAGCTCAGTACGAGAACGCGAAAAGTATTCCTAGAATGATTGCGATGTAAAGATGTGTGGAGTATTTTTTTATCTTTAACATACTAAAATATGAAGAAGATATAATTTGATCAAATATCCGTATGTGCCATTTTAGTTACAAATTAGTATGTACATAGTAAGACAGTACAGTGCTTATGGTTAGTTGTTTATTGTTGCTCACTTTTGAGTAAATTTTACGATAGTAAGAGGTTGCCTCTTCAACAAACTATCCAAATGAACGTGCGTAATTTGCGTTATTAAATCGTCCCCAACTCATGTAGTGATACTTTAAGTGTAATTCTATTGCAAAAAGGGGAGCAAAGGGAAAGCTTTTTATATAAGGCTCGCAAAATTGAGCGGTAACTAGGATATAAGAAAACTTGATAAGACGGGCCGAGAAAGCGAGGGCGCGGGCGGGATGAGAGGAGCCAACCCATAACGTAACGTGCCCGGGGCCCTGACAATAAAAAGAGTTTTCCATTTATCACATTTCGCGTCTATTTTACGGTAGGGTTCGAAAGAGGCACGCTTGAGCGGGGAAAGCGACCGTGATGTTCAACGAAGAACACTCTTTGGGACGGCTAAAAGAAAATAAAACGAGTATAACTTTCTGTAAATGGATAACTCTCCGACAACCCCTTTTTGTATGAGATTCCCACATTATTATAACTGTTTAGGAGGGACTTTTTGCCGCTTGATTTGATAAACGTATTTAAGACGAGGGACGAAGACGAAGACGAGATATGCTACATAGCATATGATTTAAATGTGATTTTTATGTTTGTTCCTCACTATGATGATCACATTATTTAAACTGTGTTGATGTTTCGCTGTGTCGATATAATTAAACAGTCCTAATCGCAGAATGAAAAATCTATTACTTTTGGTAGCTTTAGGTCACCACACATAAATGTTACGATTTCTCGGAATGGTGAACGAACTAAAGATAATCTAAAAAAATACTGCAGTGTTAGCTGGTTGGTAGTGAGTGGCTCTTTTTGACGTAAGCAAGCGCCGTTTATAAATTTTATTAGATGTTACTTTTTAATAGACTCAAGACTTTCGTTACTTAAAACAATGTTTTTAAATGCTTCTTAAAATGGTTTTGTTTAAGTTTAGTTTTCTATAACAGCAACGAACATTTTAAAACAGAAACTATATAGAAGGGTTTATTATTACTTCTATAAGTTTTCATTTTCTAAGATAATTAAACTCTCCGGTAATTGTGTGGACAATTCTAATAAAATATATTGCTCTCAGACGCTCTACGTAGACGAAACGAACGAGTCAAGTAGAGTTGCACATATCAATTTAATCCGTCGCGTAGGCGGACGAGAACTTAGTAATCCTAGGATGGATCCAGTTTCACGTGGATTTTAAGATGTATTACAAGTATTTTATTATTTCCTATTCTCTTTATCCTTACACGACAGGATAGCCACATACTAAAATATGTTTTGTATGCCACTTTAAAGTGCACTTATTTTTTTATTGCGCAGACGATGAAAAAAACTTAACGTTATGACCATTGCAGGTTTTACTATTGCATTGACGGCATTAAAAACGACAATTGAAAATTAAAATAAAGCAATTATTCGTAGGGACATAAAATATCTGAACATCCTCCATGAATTTGGTCAATTGAGCGGGTCAGTGAATCTTTCTTTATGACAATGGCAGTGGGCTGTCGGTCGGTGCGGTGAGCGGCGGCGGCAGTGGGCGGGAGCCAGTCGTGTCCGACCAGCGACACAACCGCTAATTGAAACAACGATCGTGGCCGAACATTACTTATTCATGAGAAGTCCATATGGCCGCAAAACGTGACCGACCAGATAAATCATTCAATTACATTTTTCATGAACAGGGATAGACACACTATGTTATGCATTGCGGATCTCTATACAAATAACTGTTCTATTATAGTTCACAAAACATAATTAATAAGCTTTTAACTCTGATTAATTAAAAAACACGAGTGGCTGAGCAATATCCGACATTCGACGATAATTTAATATTTTTGGTAAAATATTAACGCTATTCATGTTCTATACACACAAACTGTGCTCTCGTACACTTAATGAAAAGTATGTTTACGACATAAAGGTAAACTTTTAGGTACAAATTGATAATATGTTAAAACCCTTTGTCTTTTTACTGCATCGGACAAGTTGATTATTGGGTTTGATTCTATCACTATGATCATAAATACCAATGCCCATCTTATTGTGAGATACCTTTAATGCATATAATGCATGACTTTCTGCATTTGCCAATTATATAAAAAAGTTTTTATGTTCACGTACCTCGAGCGTAATATTCATATGTTTTTGTTTCACATTTAAATATACAACTATATATCTATTTTCTTTTGCTTATTTTAAAATAAATAAATTGGTATCTTTTTAAGCATCATACATTCTGCTATTGACAACGAAGATCACCCGCATGGATGTGCAGTGTGTGTTATTTTTGTATTCTGCGGTAGCAAGTAATAAACTTACCACCTCGTCGGACATATATTGCCCACGAGACAGAAATAAAGGTAACTGAATAACAATCTATTCAAAATGTAAAATTGAATTTATATTTATTATATTATAAGTACTTATATATACTGACAACTCTAATGAAAGTTATATAATAATATTACTTAGAATTAAATATTATAAGCTTTCAGTGTGTATAAATTATTCTTTTTCTGTGATGAATGGTAAATATCTAAGAAGTCTAACGCATAATAAATTAATTAAAGTTTACGTTTGAGTGAACTGTATTTAAAAGTAAATTGTATTAATATATAAATGAAATAGAACACTTATTTCAAAATACCAAGGATTATAAGCAATTATCATATTGCTAATGAATTTTAGACCTGGAATAAAAGTTTTATTGCAATGCCCGGAGAAAAACTTTATAAATGACTTATACGACTGAGTACATGAAAAATTTCCTAACTTTAAATAACTATCAATAAGTATGTGTCAGTGTAGTGGACGTCATTTGGCTGATGATTTGACATTTGCGCCTAAAACATTTTAATGTTCAAGTACATAATTATGTAAAACACGATTGCTATATTTAAAAAAAATACTGTAAACTGCCTGCCTGTGCAAAAATAAAATACTGACATCTAACCATTGATCCATTTTGTAGAATATGTATATTTTAATCAGTATATATTAGTGTTGTTTATATGTTATTTCAGTCCCCATTCAATTGAAAGGGGTTGACAGATGTTAACCTCGATCAAGATCGACCACCTTCCGTCGCAGCGTTTAGTTTCTGCACATGACACATGTCGTAATCTATCCCCAGGGCGCGCCACGTCACTCGTAGAAAAAAGTAAAAGAGTTAAATCATCGAGGTCGCGTATGGCAATCAATCGCCAATCGTCCTTTATCATTCAATTTAGAAACGCAAATTGTTTGTCGTGTAAACGTTTTGTTTTAACAGCGCAGTCATGAATTTACGTGCATTTTACATTGTTACTAATAACCTGTCATGATTTAACATACCGATGTAAACATTGTTGTTACCTATAAGTTTTTTAAACTGTTATTAATAACATAGAATTTACCTAATATTTACAACCGAAATATTATTTAAGAGCAAGCAAGGTTTTTATAAGGTGTTATCGCTAAGTAAAAATAAACTTGTTTGACATTTTATTCGGTACGCCACTCCCGGTTCTCGGCACAAAGTATACCGACTTCTCGACAAACATAACATCCAAGTCATGGGAAAAGAAATCCCGCCGACTGAGCTGTATATTAAATGAATAAGCAATATTTCACGTCATTCCGGAGTTTATTTATACCAAATATATTTGTTAAGTGGAATGGAAACAGTCATAATACGTTAAGAGAGATAATGTGATTTCAATTAACTATGATAAAAGTTATCAAAGAAAGTTTATCGTCTGTATTTTAAGACCGCAATTAAATAGTCCAGTAATTTTACGGTCTTGCATATTTTGAAAATTTGTTGAAAAACGTAACGTCGGTAATGCATAAGACTATCAACGCCATCTACTAGATGGCACATGAACGTGTAGTGTTAGAAATTGTGAAAGTACATAGAAGCGTATATTTTATGTAAGAATAAACCTTACGCTTTCCTTACTTTGCCTTTAAATGCCAAAAAATGATTACAGTAAAGTTTTTGTATCTTTGCTGTCAAATACGTGCATATGACTACATAATATGTAGGTATTTCAATTTGACAATTCGTGTTGCTGAGGGAGTTTCTTGCCGTTTCTTCTCCACAGCGATAACACGTTTCGAAGCGGCAATAGTTTAAAAAAACCTATTAGTGACGATTCTTAGTGTTCTTAGCAATTTCTTAGGTGTGTAGTCCGCCAACCCGCACTAGGCCAGCGTGATGGACTAAGGCCTAAACCCTCTCAATGGTAGAGGAGGCCCGTGCCCAGCAGTGGGACGTATATGGGCTGATGATGAATGAATGAATGAGTTTCAAAAGCACTTGTAAAAGTCTATTTGAATAAAGGTGACTTTGACTCTGAATTGATCGAAATTACACACTGATTTTCAATCATTAAAATTATATGTGTGGAGGATTAATATCGGGACTTACCATATACAACTCATTGCAATGTATGCGTACATATAAATCGGCGGCAGTATTGAATTCCGAATGCACGGTTCACTGGACATTACGAAGCGCAGTTAAATTGTGAACCATTGTCGAATTTCAATTAAAGTTCAATGAAGACATCATTTGCCAATAAATCAATTAATATTTCCAACGAGCCCGCAAATATGCATTTCAGTTTGGGGTTATTTGTAATAAAAGAAATACAATGAAGATCCGTCGGTTAAATTAATTCGTTCGGTCGGTAATTTAATAAATGTATTACGTCAGCACAAAAAGGGAAAACAATGCACTGCCAACGTGTATGCAAATTGAATCGTTTGTGTTTATCTGCTTTTATTATGTAGGTATATAAGTATATCGTATTGGATCCGGAATCGTTAACGTAAATATGTAAATAAAATGCGAACTGGAATAAGTGCAAGATGTAAAGAATAATGTAACAAGTAGCATTAACCATCGCATAAACGGTATTTGATGTTTAGGATGCTCTTTTCAAGATAAGCCAAGCCGGAGGCAATCGGCGAGACGTAAGTAAACTGCAATATCGGCCGGAATAGAAGAATAAAAAACATTTGGCAGTGGCGGCGTGTCGCTACGGTGGCGATACGCCAGCTTTGCCAGAAACAACACAATATAGGAGGTTCTTTAGTCGAAAGCAATTCACGTTCACGACATCCAATTTCATGCTTACATACAAACAGGCATTTTGTACGCCTCCTTTAAGCAGTGAATACACGAAGACACACCGCACTAACTAAAGAGATTTGTACACGCTTTTAAAGAGTTAACAGAGTCAGTGTTCGTTTTTTCAGAAGGCCATCTCTATATTCAATATACTCACATTCAAATGATTGAACGATTATTATTTCTTATATGCGAAGGAATCCTCCTGATTTAAAATACTGTAAGCACTGAATGTTAAAGCAAGTGCCTGCATTCATTACTTACTAATTGCGGAGTGAATTAAATTAACTCACGTTAGAAGCTAGTTGGCTTAGAAGTGGTAGGTGTTTGAAGCGAATTTTACTGGTTCCTCGCAGGAGACGAGAGAGTAACTTAATGATCGCGTACGGCGCACTGGGAGGCTATATTCTATTCGACGGCAAATTGAATCTGCGAAGAGCTATTAGCCGACACCGCAGCGGCGGTAGAGCGTTCCCAGCTCGTGCCAAACGATCGTGCTCATTCACTGCTCAACTTGGTTGATATTGTTTAAAGCTTGATACACTTGGTAAACTACAGCTGGACTGCAAATAAAATTGAATTTTGTTACAGGACTCCCGTATCGCGTTATACTCATTAATCCCACTTCTGTTTTCAGCTCCGGCGGTTTTTGTGCACGATTATTTTTCCTTTTACAATGTCAGCTTTGAATTGCAATTATTTTTTCGTATAAAAGGACGGTAAAATAGTGTAACAATATCACTTAGGTAGGGTTAATATTCATAAAATAGAACTATTTTATTAATGGATAAAAAAAATCTTAACACCAGCTAAATATTCTACATATTCTAAAACGTGTCTTAAAACCAATAAAAAAATTAATGACCACGACCGAATAGCTGAGCTCATAATTTTCTAAAAATGTCATGTGTTGTAGAGTAGATGCATTAGATTTAAATATATTAAGATGAAACAGAAACCGATTCATATTATTTTAAGAAGTGTTAAAATTTTATTTATTTTTAATTGCGTCGGGTCGCAACTTAAACATTTTATGTTATATATCGCTAGATAAAAGGCAATAAATGGTTTAACACCTTCCATAAAGATATGTAAGCCATTTAGTAATGCGATTAACTTCCCGTAGCGATTTAATTCATAATAGAAAACTAAATAAATGCTTATGGTAAGAAAACAAGAATACAATTTAGGGTGGTTCCGAGTAAACACAGAACACATGCGCCCTCCACTTGGACTGTTTTATATTCAAGCGGCCATAATTTATTCTGGGGTCGGCGCTATGCGGAGCAAGATTTTCCGCTTTATTCGAGCAACAGCACGAGCGACGGGAGGCAAATTGGATGAGATTGCGACATATCTTGGCTGGTAGAGAACTGTCGAAATGCACGGGGGAGCACACTGGGTAAACTGCTCGCATTCTGCCTAGAGTGTGCCTTTCCAATACAAATGTGAATTTATTTAAAGTTGTTTCTATCGTTTATATCATTCAATTCATGTATGCACATGGAACAGTCGGAATGTGTATAAATATTACATTGAGTTATAAATCAGTTGCACGCGAGTTCGTAACCTTGCTCTAATACATTTTGGATCGTTGAAAAAAATATGAATCTAGATCAAAATGTGTGCAACAAAAGCTACCAATTTTAATCCGCCAAAATAAATATTAGACATTCCACACCGAAATGGCTACAGTCAATGACGTTTAAAGCAAATAAAGCTTTCATGACGGCCAATTAAATAGTCGAACTGTGCCCCTCAGAAAACGGTAGCAACGCAGACTGCTCGCTGAATAAGTAATTTCGTTTTTCGGCTCTCACCTCGCAATAATTTATTATGTTCAGCATTTTAATTTACCTCCAAAATTTAGTTTAGGTTTTATTTTTCGATCAAAAGTAGTAACGTATCAGTAGAGGCTTATATTTTAGCGTAAAAAGTTACAATTCGTAAATAAAAAAAGCACACGCTTATAATACTACATAATCACCTGTATGTGAAAGTCCTAATAGCAGGAACCAATGATATACTAATTGAACGATAAAAAATAAGTACAATATCGTGTTCGGACAAATTTAATCTTGATGTCTATATATGGTACAGTAAAAGGTACTGTATCCCGGTCAATTTTCTAGTTTACAATAAACGAAATAAAATTATTATTCTATTGATCATTTAACAATTTTAAAAGATAAAGTAAACGATTCGACAACAAGTTTAAAATAGCTAATTCTCTAAAATACAAGGAACACTAGATGGCATTGATATTATTTAATTAAAGAATTTAATAGCTTTAATATGTCTTAATTGTACTATATATATGAGTTTATATGATAACTGTCGCGTTATGTACATATTAACAGACAATACTTATATTGATCCTATTATAAAAACTCGCATCAGAAGAATTACAACATTGTAACAAAAATTAAAAGGTTTTTTTATTCAACATTATTTACTGTTACTTGATTTTATAAAACGTTTTTGAATAGGAATATTTGATTGAAACAATATATACACATATTCTAAAACAATGCATGACAAACGTTAATTTCCATTACAAGTGTGTTACCTACGAACATGTACTACTCGTGCAGAACGTTATATCCATTCAAAACAATCAAGGACATAAAAAAGCCAATACAGATTTCGTGTTATCACGAACACTTAATAGCATGGCAATACTTACATGTGTGTTGACATTGTTGGGCGGGTGATTCCGAGCCGTGTCGGTGGCCAACGCCGCCAAGGGCAGGCGAGTCTTGGTCGACAGGGCGTTCGTCCGAGGTGAGGCAGCGCATTTCACAGCAGCCTGACAACATTATATTCAATGAAAACTGAACATCCTACACCATTATGTAGAGTCAAGTAGTTCATAAATAACGATAATAATACTCTTATTTACAATCAGATGTCACCCAGCGTCAACCATGGTATAGGTAGACAAAGTGTGTAATTTATTATTATTGTAATTACATTATAACCAAGTCTTCCAATCGTAGACAAAAGTCAGTGCCCAGTATATATGATTATATTTGGAATACAACGAGTAAAACCGAATCAAGACACAATAAATAAGACTGTTTGCATTTATTATCACCACTTTTGCAAATTTTGCTTTATGGTCTACAAACCATTATTTATAGTAAGATAAAAGCAAATGCATTATGTCATAATGTCTGCATTGCAATGACATAATGTCTCGAGTTACATTACACTTTTTTCAAGGCACATTTGAAAAGTAACCAAAGCCGAGTTTATTTCGCTCGTCTACTATACAAGGTAACTAAATGAAGTGCAAGACTTCGTCGGCTCATTTGTGCTCAGACTGTAACTTCAGACCGCATTCCTGGAGCGTTGGTAACTGCACTAAGTGCCATACGAATTTTCCCGCCTAAGTTAGTGATATGGTTCTACTTAATCATACTTATTCTCGTCCTCACCCGCTCCGTTTGGCTGACTGTGCTCGAGAACTCGTCGCTTGGGAATGTGTTGGGTAAGTGCCCTAAGTATTCTAGCTCCTCGTACACGACTCAAGAACTTTGAGTTTCTTAATAAAGGACTAAAAGATGTTGACTTGATACTTAATTTGATATTATATTACCAATTTAAACAAATCAAATCCGTACACAACCATCTGTAAATCTCCAACACGAAATAATGCAAAAGAGAAATTTCGTATTATCTAATGTATGATATGACAGCGTTGTATAGCGTCAATAGTTAGCGTCAATATCAATTTCAATAGCTTAATCTAATTCACCTCGTTTGGAGCAATAAGACATTCAACATCACAGTCAACAGTCGCTATTTACATAAATAATATAGAACACACACAACGAGCACGCAAAGTAAGTGAATCAATACACGCTATCGTATTTCATATTTGTTGATGTGACGCGTGTACGGCAAGGGTGCAACACGCGTCGATTCTCCCTAGTGACATATTTTTGAGTGAACACAAAAAAACTGTCGGTCGAGCGGGGGCGAAGCGTTGAGCGTAATTTCACAACAGGATTGGGCGAAGGGACATTACCATAATCATTATACAGTCCCTGCCATTGACAACTGCTGCATGGCTACACTACATTATGCTGATGTTGTAAGATCACGCAATAAAACTGTGATTTTATTGCGCGTGTTGTAGGGACTTGTTTTAACATTTTTGATATACCTACGTGGTTGTGTGCAACTAAGAACACTTTTTAATTTCAATGATAAATTTAGATCGTTCTAAAAAGTTACGCGATTAACATAATTTATTGCCTAATAATATTGGATTTATATGGACGGCTAAAATAACTTGACATTTTTGCAACCGATTCCTAATGATACGACATAATAAAACACATCTATATATCATAATAAAGGAATGTAACGAAGTTGTATGTTCTACGTGTAGTTTCTCTTAGTAAAATACGTAATTTGTTTGATATAATACAATTTTTAAATCTAACAATGCGGACTGCGATAGGATGAAGAATTCGTTTCGTATTCGTCATTGCTGTAATCGTGTGAAGTTATCTAGTGCTATCATCAGATGTGAGTGGCTCGTGCCACGGGAACGCGACACGTGTCGTCGTGACCGCCCAACGTGAATAAATAATAACAATAAACTACAATGTCCCACACACAGCTGATAACTCACACCATTTGTAAACATTAACCACGTCTTTAACATAATAACACACTACGGGGCTCGCTTTATTCAAGTACACACTGAAATCTTGTTCTACGTTACCTTTTAGTCAGCTATGTGATATAAAAGGCTTTATAATAGTAACTAGTTATGATTAAACACCGGTTATTCATTAGATAACCGCAAATTAATCAGAAATAAATAGTCGCAAATGGCAAAACACTAAACGAAATGGAATGTAACAATTATTAATAAAATACCTGCAGAATCAAGAGGCTATAAAACGATATGTTTCGAAAGATCCAATAAAAAATAAACGAGACAGTCTGACACGGAATTGGCCACACAAGATAAAACAGAATAAAAAGAAATCACAGAGAGTAAACTTCATTTTACACCGAATAAATCTCTTTAGGACTGCGACGAAAGCAAAATTCTCTCGAGAACTTTATGTGACTTCCACAAAAGATTTTATACAATTCATTTCAGTCTCATAAAAAAAGTTATCACGGATTCACAGAAATCGGGCGAGCTATTTTTCTGCCGGCGGCGCTCCCCGTGGGAAACGTCGTTTAATTCTACCTCAGATGCCTCTGAAACATAACATTATTTCGGCTATACACACGCATTACTAAGCGTGTAAGAGTTCCGTTTTCCGTGTAGATAAAATTGCTTATTGGCAAATATTATTACTATATATTTCATGGACGTGGTTCATTAATTAACATGTTAACAGTCTATAAACGTCATAGTATATTTACAAGACGTTGTCAAATATAATTAGCGTCGGTCAATAACTCAGTATGCCGCAAGGTAATCGTCTGCCCACGCCAGCGTTGGTCACACCTCGCCGATCGGCCCGCCGACAACGGTCATTTGCTGTAATTGCTTAACCGACAACGAATTAATCACTAATGTGATAACAACGATATCGCAATTATAATTATACGTAAGCGTAGTCAGATTAAATACAACACCCTCAGTGTTTGATTTACATAATACATTATATTTAAAGAATAGATTTATCTTATATCTGAAGTCTTTTGAATAACAGAGTTCAATCATTATTCTTTTTCCGATAATATGTACGTCAATGCCTGTCATAATAAATGCTCTCTTTGTTTGATGTAAAACAGTTGATAGCGCATTAAATATGAATAGCTTACCGATGCCTGAGCTTTTCCCGGTATTTGAGTCCATTATGAACTTACAAAAGTATCAGTATTATCCATTGAACTTCTAACCGCATAATATAATAGAGAATACGCAAAATGCTTTTAAATTGAATTAATAAGTAAGCGGCTGTGAAAATTGTTCATAAAAATACACAACACAAAGTATTCAAACCATTAAGCTTTTATTCTTTAATTAAAGTACGTTTATTTGAGAGCAGACTAAATTGGTATTCAACTTTGTAAATAACCTGTCACTTGCACAGTCAAAAATATTATATCTAGCAGGGAATTGTTTTCTGTTGTTAAATTCGAAATTACTTTAGGTAAATGAGACTTGAGCCGGGAGAGAGCCGTGCTCGCTACATGCTCAATTACCTCGCTAAACAAGCGGTGGTCGCCAATACCGTACTTAGTCGGCTTTACACAAGTGGAACTTTTATTACCTACATTATGGATGTAAATAAAATACAGCTTTCGTTTTAGTACACGGTTATGTTGCTTTTTAAGCCTTCAAGTAATATTGGTAGTAAATGTAATAGAAACATTTTAGCAACCGTTTGTGAGCCCGAAAAAACTTTTTTTATACCAGGTAGAACTCGACACAGTATCTAAATGCATATGCAAATACATCTAAGTATCATGGAATACAAATAGAAGATCGTCTGGATAGCTATAGCAGTAATTATAAAAATTATATATTAGTAATAAAATAACTAATACCATATTAGATTTCTATGTATAAATATTAACACTGTGCCATAATATAATCATGCAATCTATATTTTATAATATTACACTGTTATCCAGTTTTTTTTAAAATATCAAATAATGAATGAATAACATACATACATAAACTCACGCCTGTATTCCCCGAAGGAGTGGGCAGAGGTGCATGTCTGCACCCACATTTCGCCAATTATGTATCAGTCCCACGTAATAGGGGGCGAGCCTATTGCCGTTTTTAGGCACATTTCAAGACTCCGTGCTGTTACCGAGAATTTCCTAATGGAAAACCCAATAAAACTTTGCCCGACCCGGGAATCGAACCCAGGACCTCTAGATCGCACGGCACATACTTGTACCGCGAGACCACGAGGCAGTCTGTGAGTGAATAAGTAAGCTTAATATAGTTTTCTCGATACTACGAGTATCGATATAGGTTGGCAAGTAATTTTATTTACAAAAGATGCACGATAATACTGTAACAAATAAAAAAAACATATATTTTTAATATTAGCGCAGTACGTATATCGTAAATTATTTTGAAGCTTGACTTTCTTATATTTTAATCAGCTTAGATGCTGGTTGGTAGGTGTTACTGAGAACCAAATTGCATTTTCTTTTTAATCTGGAGGCGGCCGTGGGCTCCGGCGTGAACTTCAATTTGCCCGTGCTGTTTAATTAACAGCGATACGATGGGTCATTAATTAAGTCATCAGACAAGATACCGCTGGTTTACGCGAACATGATTATACGGCTAAGCTTCACGATATTCCAAGATGTCACATTGCACGCGATAGTATTAATATTTCGTGTCAACAGTTAATCTTGAGTAGATTAACTACTTTTACTTTATTTCTACACACCATCAATGACGTTTAAAAGTAAAAAAAAGTATTTGAAACGACTGCAACCGGCAAAGGACTGCTTCGCTTCCAACCCGGCATGGATAATTACTTCTCGGCGAGAAACTATATTTTCACTCGTAATAAACGGTTACTGATAGCGTGTAATTTAATACAACAAGTACATAGAAGGCTAATTGGTGAATAAATTCATTGACACTATAACCACTGGCATACAGCTAACAGCGGTACCAGTTTCCTGAATGGTTTAATAACGGGCCACTTGTGACGTCAGAACAAGATGTAATCTCTTGCTTGGAGGAGCATACATAGTGTCTCCTTAATTTAATAAATGTTGCAACTAAGAAAATGTACAATAAATAATTCAAACCAATTCAAAGAAGATTTTTTTTGAATTTCAATAACAACTATTGTACTGTAATACTATGTTATAATCAAAATATCGTTAACAGCTGTTTTTCTTTTTTAAAATACATGTATTTGAATAAAAGAAACCGCATTTCGTTGCGGATACACATGCTATTCTCGAAAACAATTATTTTTAACGATAATACTCAATCGAAAAGAAAAAAAAAACGGGAGGAAAAAATCATTGTAATGTTTGACAGCGACGGACAAAAAACACTGCAAAAACTTTTACAATAGAACAGTTCTATTGGGTAGTTAACTGCTGGCGCAGGTAAGATCAACCGTTTAAAGAGATGCTCTTCATAATAATAACAGTTATTATGTTACGGCTTTTAGTGATATTTTAATACTTTCCCAATAGAACATATTGTTGTACAATAATTGAAAAGACTAACGTAATAAATATACACTATTGCATGTATATATTATAATCTAAATGCTCGTTATTATATCTCGATGTACTGTATAAAATGTTAACGTGTCAAAAATATACAGGAAAAAATTTAAGACATGAAGAATTATTGATATGTAAAATCCGTTGACCGTGAAATAGACTATATTTCACAACAGCTTAGAAATGTGATTGAGTGGGGAAAATAGAGGCGCGCGGAAACAAATATGAGGGACGTAATCGAAATGTTTGTAAACGGGTGTCGCGTGTCACAAGGCGATTACCTGGCACGCCACCTCACTCCACCCGCCGCTCCCTGTTCCCTACTCCCTCTGGGAATAAAGACTAGTTTTCATGCCAAAGTTACACTCGACGCGTAACATCAAAAAGATTTGTAGAATCAAACTCCTTTTGCAAAATTCATAACGTAGCATTTACTCAACGTGAAAAAATGAAACTACGAAAACTGTGAAATTTGTTTTTCCACGCTTAGCTCACAAAGTTTCATGTTTAAAATATGATATTCATGTTTACGTCCGCAAATGAACTACTAGTGATGTTAATGGGAATGCATTGTGAGATTATCGACAGAACTATGAATGAGCAAAGCAAGCATTGTAATTCACTTTACAGCAATTAGGATGTAGGTAAGTATTAGCCATGAGCTAATGAATTATTCGTGACCGTTAAATACGCAATCGGTATAATTTCCCATTTGCTAGAGATTGTAAAATAGCCATTAAACATTATTCCTATTCTATTCAATTTCCGTAAAGTAGAAATAGTGTTGGGAATTTCGATTGTAATAAGCCACAAGTTGCGACGGCTGACTTGCCAACTAATAGCATTAATAAACAGCATTGTTAACCTGTTTATGTGCTAGCCATTAACTATTGCAATTATTGCCTTTCAGCACTGCTGTAAAAAAAGTTATTAATTATGTTAGTTATAGTCGGTAATAGGTATATCCTGACAATTAAGACGAGTTAGGTGAGAGTCGATTTAAATTGTTAAGTGAAACACGAGTTAAGTCACCGCAGCAGTAAATGTTTGCTTCTTATTTTGTCACCAAAAGTAAACTATTGAGATACGAGCGGTCTCTACCGACAGCGTTGCATAGCTAACAACTAACTTCTGAGCAAACATTTGCTCAGAGCTGACGTGTGTTTAGCGATAATGGAGTAATACGTTACAAATGTTTATATTATGTCGTGCAATGAATGCTAATACGTAATCCACGGTAGATAATCGATAAACAAAAGAAAATTAATAAGACTTTACTGTGATAATAATCTACAAATCCTTATAAAATATTTAACAAAATTCCCTATTAACTAACATTAATATATTATGGCAGGATTATCATTAAATAATACAGATAAGACAACAATAATTTTTAATACGACAACGTTTTTACAACACAACAAAATATATAAACAAAATTTAATTTTCTGTCGAACGATTGCACCATACATTCGCTGGTCGGTATTATTTATTTGGACTCCACTGTGCTTACCATCAGGTACAGTGGAGTCACTTTGCCGTGCCAGAATAAAAAATTAAAAAAACTAACACATTTGTTTGGTTCTTACAACGCTGTGTAAACTATTCGTGTATAAAGTTTACTTTCCATCGGATTAAATGTTTCATGAAAACGATAACATTTTTAAAACTATTTTATATATTCGATTCGAACGAATTAGATACACATAAAGCCGATAAGAGCGGCGAGAGCCACTCGAGGGAATTGAAGAGGCGACTGGAGTAGGTGTGGGCATTACTATATAGGTATTCACACTGATTGTCACGAGATCTCTTCACTCTCCGGAATATTAAATCGCGATGACCGATGGTGCACAGTCGATCGTGGGCAGATCGCCGAGATAGGGCGCGACCCACAACCGTCTGCCGCCGAATGTCTCCCTGACGTTGCCGGTCGTTGTGATTCTTGCCACTTGAGCCACTTGGCACATCTTATAACGACCCTCTACTACACAAGGAATAACGTTTATCATTAGAGTGCAAACCCGCCAAGGTTTAATATAAAAGAGCAAACATTTGATATTTATCTGTATTAAATTCGTCTGTGCAAATTAGTTTCGAGTGCTTGTTATTAAGTGCATTGTAAATTCATGTTAAACATTAATATGCAAATTATTTTAATAAAGAGATTAATTACACTGTTTTTAACAGAGATGCAAAATAAAACTCGATGTCTTTTGTGAATAATAATTATGCATGACTTTACTTTGTAGTTAAAATGTTATGGTTTATACGATTGTGTGTACCAGTTGAATAAAGAATATTGTATTAAAAAGAAAGTTAATATGTTTACGTCAGAGAATTGAGTAATATGCTATTACAAACGAATATTCCTTCCACTCTGCAGTCTGCGATGATGTAAGCATTCAATTACCTGAAGTGTCTACAACAAGCTGTACAAGTTCACTTTGCGCGAGACATATCAAAGGATAAGTTGCGATAGTACTGTAGATTCGCCGCAAGTTAATATTGCTGCCAGATGCACTGAGACTACACTCAGTGGATATAGGAGGGAGGCTGGGATGGAAGCGGAACAAACTATCGTCTATAAAAAATATCTGTAAACAATTGCGTATGTGTTGTCCATGTTCTTTTTAGAATAACACAATGTTTGATGATTGATGATTTCATCAAAGTTGCAATATGTACACAATTTTATATAAACAATGTTATGTAATAAATTACGAAATATTGTGGGTAAACTTTATATGCAAAGAGAAAAAAACAAACAAGCTACAAATGCTTAATTTACAAACATTTTCTTTCAAAACAAACAGTTGTATAACACAATTACATCTACATTGCGACCCGTAACATCCATTAATTTCTTCGAAAGTTATAAATATAATAAAAACATAACTTCGCTGGCGTCCGACGGGCAATTTAGTCTTTATTTGTAAGAAAAAATAAAAATTGAGTATTATATTTATTGTTTTGCGAATGAACAGTCTCGAAGCCGTAATATATTTGTGTAAGCTTTAGGTTTGAATCTGCACAAACAATTAGTTTAATAATTGATATTAACGTATTAGAGGTAGATAATTAAATAGTAATCGAAAAGTTATACATGGATATAATATGGTGGATGGTCTGTGTCGCTTCATTTTAAATTTTAAATGTTGAAAGCTATATGCTGTCTCATTTTAAAATAACACAATCTTTATAGTAAACCTAATGGGTGGAGGCGTGCACCTGAAGATTAGTGACCATTTGCCGGCCGAGGGCAATTTGTGCAATTTGCTTCGTACAGTATACTCTTTAAAAAGTGGATATAATATCTACTACCGGACCCAGTCATAAATAAACACACTTAAAACATCTATACGAGAATAAGTAGTCAAGTTTTTACGTTTAATCATTTGTAATTGGCATCAGCAATATTCTTCAACTAATTACATACCTGTCAAACGAAATGTTAATAATGCTTTTGTAAATATTTATAAACCGTGAAGACACGATAAGCAAATTATACATAAATTAATAAACTAACGAAGTATTTATGAGGTGTATTATGTTACACCCACAAGGGTAGCTCTAATCTTGCTTAGGCAATATCTGTACAAATACAGGTTTAACTATTGCTTAAACGTGATTAAGTTTTAATCAATATTTTTTGAATAACATATATCATATTAAATAAACTGTTTTTGATTTACGAAAAGAATCAGACTACAAATCGGCACGTATTTATACAAATAACATGAACAACACGTAAGAACAATTTCAAAACATCAAAGTGTTTAAAAGAGAAAGTTTCAGGCTCAGCTCTTCGGAGAGAAAATTCAAGTGGCGAAGAAACATTTAAGGGGCGCCGACAAAGAGAGCCAATAAAGGCGAAACAAAGCTGTTTAAACTTAAACCGGGTAAGTATTTATGTCACAAGGTGCTAACGTGGAGCTATGAGGAGCATTAGATGGTTCACGGGGCTTCAGCGCCGTGCGGTTGGCTTTTGTGCTTAGGAGGGTTTATCTTTATAATAAATTCAGTATTACGTGCCTATGCACATCATTTTCATTTCGGTATATATTTAAATTTACTCACATAAAGTGATCATATAGCTAATAATTTTTATTTAGGTATTTAAAAATGGGATTGGCATGGCGAAAATTAATCGTCAAGGAAAATGTATATCAAGGTTAACCTTATCAAATTATACTTCCAGTTTGCTCAAATTTTAGAAACCAAAATTATTCTGTTTTTCTTTGTAATTAACCAACAACAAACAATGAATAAGTGAAGTGTGAGTGAGTGCCCTGATTTCTTTGTTTTGCTTTACATCGTAATCGTAAATTAAGTAGATCCATGTTTTACGTTTGCTACATCTTTTTACAAAGTTTTATCTTTCTCGACTGCTTATCAGGTAGATGGGTCTTGTCAAACTTTTAAAATTAATATGGAACGTGCTTCATTTTTATTTTTATTAAACAAGTTCAGTGGTCGTTTTTCTTAGCCACAGAATTCGTTGGAACGGCGAAACTTGTGATTGGACTTGAAAGTTGTAAATAAACTACTACTGAAACTATTTTCGGTGTCTACAGAATTAAATTTGTATAACGGCTTCGGATGGGAAAACTTGTGGCGAACACAAAATTACATTTGAGTAAAGTCAAAAGGTCCGAGCCCTTAGGATATAACGACATTAAATTAACAAACCAATCCACCGACCGCAGCGTAATGGAGGGCCCCACAACATAAGGATTAAAATAATGTTCACAGTTTAGGCATAGGTGAGACAAAATCCCGGACTACAATAGCGATGGTAAATATTTTGTTTTGCTTGACTATGAGAACCACAAAGCTTCTTTCACGCAATGCAGTCCGTCGGCATCTGGGAAGTTTGGATAATTTGTTTATTTATTTGTTACTAGACTGGTAAAACTTTTGTAGCTGTTACTGGCGGCGTGGGAAAATATCTGAGCACCAATGTTAGATAGTGAGGTAACAATTCGTTGCTCCACAGGCGTCAGATGACAGCCGTCACGCTCGACTTCATTTAATGCTTTACTTACCTATTTCACACAATTATAAGTATATGTTGTTTATATAAACATGTTGGTTAAAACTTCGGACACAACTATTTTAATGAAATTTGTAGTCAAAGGAAATATCATCATCGGCCCATATACGTGCAACTGCTGGGCACGGGCCTCCTCTACAAATGAAAGGGTTTAGTCCTTAGTCCACCATGCTGGCCTAGTGCGGGTTGGCAAACGAAACTTGCAAATATATATTGCAGCTTTGTTGCAACATGGAAAAGACTCACCAAAGAAATAAACCGCAACGAAACTTTCTTAAACAAACAAGGTAGGCATATTGAAATTCCATGCCACGTCTAAATTTAACAAAACGTGTAAAGCGATAATGTTACAACAATGAGCGTTGGTTTTTCGCCGTCTCGCTTGTTTTTGTTCCGAATAAGTTGTTCGAATAAAGTTTAAAATGTCTTTAAACATATTTTAATATGGTTTATAAATAACTCAATACATCAAATTAATTAGCTTTGCAAATTAATACGAAGTACTGTATAAAATGCAACTGTGTGAATTCTATTACGCCGGTACCTACCGCGTATGTACCTACATAGCTTACGCCACAAGTAACACTTAGAAATATTTGATTACAGCTGTTTGCATTGAGTAGTCATTTGCTTCAATATCTACTTGAGTAAACAAGCGAATGCTTTCCCTTTACTGTGTTAGCGAAAGAGGTGATTATTTTTTATACATTGTTAAAGTGGGCAATAGCTATTGAGTTAATAAGTTGATACCGAAAGTATTTTCAGTTCGCTATTGACTTGGCTGGCTCTGTGTACGGTTCTAGAATGAGTTGTTTCAAGTGAAAATTAATGCACAGCTATTGTAAGTAAAATTGCATAAGTTCAGACACAGCATGTGGTGAATTAAATAGGAGCAAAGGAACCTGTTCAGGCCTATAATATACGTGCGCCGCTCCAACGAACCACAAACTGCAAGGCTGTCACCATAATTTAAAACGATAGCGAGGAATGTAGTTTTATTGTGAGTATACGAGACTTCAACGTACACAACATATAGCCATTCGAGGACGGCGCGATAAATGAGCACAAACGAGCGAAAGCCACTTAGACCAAATTTACACTTTGTGGGAGACCGCGAGTGCACCTCGCCCGCCGAGATCGCGCCGCTCGGTGCTCCGGCAACCGCGCTCGGCAGTCAGCTGCTCACTACATAATGTGTGCTGTGTACACACTACACATCACACGCATGCACTGCACGCTCTATGTACATACTTACAACTCCGCACTGAGCACATCACCATTGTACCGTGCACCGTAGACCACGGCACGGTGGACGGTTCTCTTTTGTTTAGGAAATACATTTTGGCTTGTTAATTACTACGTAATTAGTGTCATTTTTACGGTCGCCTAATAATAATTAAACAACATACACTTTCTTATTTCTTCACGAAGGGTTCATTCGTTGGGTCAATGCACTTCCGAAGCGACGTCGAAAGCCATTACGGAGCGCCGTTTTTATAATGGGGATACAAATAAAGAATCTGTACATCCTGGTGTACGTAATCGATTGGATATATGCCTAGTTAACTATTTATGCACAATTTTGTTTTAACCAAACGCTATCATCATTATTGCACTAATCGAATTATTAATCAATTTGTAGTATACACATATAAAACGATAATTGCAAGGTTTGTAGGTCATTATGCAAATGTAAACAATGTAGTTATTACATGCAGTACATAGATCGTTATCTGGGATCACTGTAGTAATAAAGGACTTTCAACCCTGCTGTCATTTGTTTGACCAAATAAAGATTTTGATTACATTATTGTACTCTTACCTCTAGATCCTCGTATGTGCGAAATGCCATTATGGCGAAACCGTCGATGATGTCCTCTTCTCCAAGCGGCTCCCGCGACTTCTTCCTCCTGGCAGGAGGACGAGGCGGCTTCTCTCGGGCCGGAGACTCGTCCTCACCGCTGTCCCCATCCTTAACTTTGCTCTCTCGCTGTGCTTGCATGCGCTGTGCCCGCTCCCTTCGCCTATTTCTCTGATTGCGCTGCTTTACTTCGTTTTCCATCGTTCGCACATTATTCGAATCACCCGACCACCGTGTCTCACTACACTAAAGTCCGCACTACACTTTTACCACACATGGTTATCCGTCGATTTTATACCGCAACAATCAACAAAATACAAATCTTGCACTCAGAAAAAGACACAGACCGTTTCCAATGGCGGATCGTACACCGTTGCCGCATTGCAAGTAAAATGGCCGCGTAGCACTCCACGGGCTGTTCTTCTTTCACATTCACGTAAACGGAGGCATAATTCCACTTAAACTAAACATATTACTATATATTTTAATAAGAACTAAGATAATAATAAGACAAATTAACTTTATACATTATTCTCTGTATTCAGAATCAGTCAATAGTCAATACAATGAAAGGTGTTGCACGACGCCAACGCTGCGTTGCGGTCGCGATGGTGAACTAAACCAAGGCTGCCAACATAACAGAAACATATTCTGCGATATAGGGCGTCCTAAGCAATGTGGCGCTCGGTATAACTCTTCTCACAAATACTTTCATCTCTTTCTGAAATCATGTTATTTTAAAGAAACTAATAATGTTTTACCACTAATGCTGAAGGTTTTAATATTTTCTGAATATTTATAAGTTACGGTGAATCAAGACAGTAAGTAAAATATATACATTATTTAAAAAGTCGTCTTACATCATTTGCTAAGGAAACGTCCCATTTGGCTGTCATGTTGGCATGACGTAGTAAGTATAAGCAGTTTGTTTGCAAAACCTGATTTCCAACAACGCACACTGTGTCGAGAATACTGAGAACTTAGCAAGGTTGTTGTGACACTGTGCTAGTAAATACCACGGTGAGATTCGTTTGTATATGGTTATTGATGTGAAGTTCGTTTAAGTTCGTTTTGACATTTGTTTGTAAGCTACGTTCAGAAACTAAATAAGATAGTATAACTCGATTTTTCTTTTATAGCTTTAAATGTATTTCCAAAAAAATTAATAATTGAAATAATAATATTAAAAATGTAAAATTAATTTTACAGGAACAAATCTATATTATAGTAATATGTGTTCGGTTGTTAGGCCCAACGCTTATGAAATTTGATTTACGTGTATGCACATTTTAATACACATAAAGCTAAAGTTGTAACATGGCAATTGCGTAATACAATAATGAAAAATAAAAATAATAATTAAAATTTAATCTCATTAATATATATAGTATACTTATTTTTTTATTGTAACGTTGATTGATGTGATGATTTAAATACTTTATACATTTTGTACCTATTTAGAATTCAAAATGATGTAATACTTTTAAATTTATTTTGTACACATTTGGCACTGCCCGATATTAATTGTATGGTAAGGTTTAAAATGATTTCAAGTGCGTTAAAATACTTTTAACCGATTTTTTATACATTTATTTTTATTTATCAGTATTTCTATATTTATGATGACGTCAAGCATACAAGTGGTACATGCACCAGTAAATATACATACATTACTACCTATTCGCATATGATAATACTATAATATAAAATACTTATTTGCTATAGGCATCATGAATATGGATTATAGTGCAATCAATGTCAACAAATCATGAGGTCTTAGGTTTGATGTCCACGTTGAGGAATCTAGTTCCTGGAACTTTTTGATTCGATAATACTTGATTTGATATAGATAAGATAAGTTTAATAAAACGTCATCTGTGTTGGACAGACATGCATGAAGGCCATGTTGCGTCTCTGTTTGTTAGTATTTGATAAGAATAACTATAGATTTTTTCTTGAATTGTTTACATTACCCTATAAGTAAGTGCAATGCGGAGCTCCAATTCAAATAATAGGACTGGTGAGAGGCGGATTTGTTCCTGTGTCGAAACTCATGATACCATGGGCGTCCGAATTAGTTTTGTAGCCCTGTAGCTTTAATCTGTCGCCCTAAAATCAATCATGCGAGAATCTTACATAGATGTACCTATGTCAGGTGGTATCAATGATTACATTTGGGTGTTTCTGCCCTGGGAAATTATTACTCCGCTCCGTGTTCATGGGCATGGATAGATTAGTTGCAGTAGGTACGGCTGTCACAGTATGTGCAGGAGAAAGTAATCTTTTTTTTTTGTACTCGAGGGGAAAGCTGTTTATGGCTACTTCCCGCCAGCCCCGGGGGAGGGGGGCGGGATGCGTATGTCGGGGTCACCGGTCTTTCAGCCCGACGCGCGGCGACGTCATGTCCGCGCAGATGTTAGTGCCGGGCTGGGTCCCTAACAATATCCCTATACCGGCATATCGACCAAAACCCCTCGGTGGCCATCTCCGCGCCAAGTGGGGCGACCACGGTACGTGAGCGAGAAGCGCCCACCGTAATGCCGCAGCCGCCCGGTGCGCCTCCGAGACGTAAACGTCCCGGCCGTCTCGGAGTTGTAGGGGGCGCAGTTGCACCCCCACTAGCTTTGTTCGGGCGCCCCGGTTGTGGATGGGCGCCCGCGACGTACACAGGCCACAGTGCCGCCGCCCCTCTCGGGATCACTTTCAGTGAGGACGCGCCGCCCCCGCAGCGCGTCCAGCGACCCCAAGGCCCCTTTGAGTCGCCTTTTACGACAGGCAGGGGATACCGTGGTGGGATTCTAAAGCCCCCTTGCCACAGGGCAGAGGAGAAAGTAGACCTTGAGACCCACTATGGCAGATTTTATACCTTGTGTGAGATGCATGCGTATCATTGGATGGAGTCAGACCACGATCAGATTCGACTGCGAGAAGAATGGCCCTGTTCGACAGGCCTAGTTCCGCTGTCCGTATTGCTGTTGCCTGTTATTTAATGAATGAGATCGCCGTTAGCTAAATTTGCGGGTGTATATCCACGCTTAGGCCGTTCATAAGGTGTAAAGACCGCTTTATTGGCCAGGTGTGTAGTGGTTCGTGATATGCCTATATATTTTCGGAGACAAATAAGCCGGCATGATAGTGTCGTCTAGTAAAATATAGCAGTTTGTCGGCACCATGGCCTGTGCCCGTCGCGGGCGGCCAGCCACAACCGGCGCCCGAACCTAGCTATTGAGGGTGCACCTGCGCCCCCCACAACTCTGAGACGGCCGAGACATTTTCGTCTCGGAGGCGCATCGGGCGGCTGCGGCATCATTGTGGGTGCCTCTCACCCACACACCGAGGTCGCCCCATTCGGCGCGAGGATGGCCACCGGAGGGTTTTGGTCGGTATTTTTGTTAGGGACCTAGCGCGGCATTAACATCTGCGCGGACGTGACATCGCCGCGCGCCGGGCTGGAAGGCCGGTGACCCCGACTTACGCTTCTCGCCCCCCTCCCCCAGGACTGGCGGGAAGTAGGGCCATAATCAGCTTTTTCCTCGAGAAAAAAAAAACAGTCGGCTGCTTATTTGGATAACACTTTGCCGTGCCAGTACCTATAAAACTTCGTATTTTATAAGTTTTAATAAATGCTTTCTTTTTATAAATACGGTAAAAGATTTATTTGGCTTTATCAAAGACTGGCCGGTATTGAAACTGCCCAATCGCATTTACGAAATAATCCGGTTTACGGTTTATTTTCAATTCTGTTTAAGGTCTTGAATTAGAAGGGAATTGGCAAACAAAATGAGGTGATTTGAGATTATTATTCATTAATCGGTAGACATTTTGAGAAACTTATTTACCTTTAAAATTTATCCAATTTTTGTGGATCGCACAACATGTTTATTTTCGTGTCTAAATAATAGCACGGTAGAACCTGTGAAAGTTAGTTTATGTACTATAGGCTCGTTTTCAATCTACTCGGGCAAAGTAAAATGTATTTTTACATTTTAATATTTCTTCTGAACAACGACATCGATATCAGAGCCAGGTTATGCAAATAGTCACCCATAAAAGTTCTCTCAGGGAATTAGAAACTACGAGAGACTTATATGTAGGTTTCACAAATCCGATGCCCGAATGGGAAAGTCGCGGCCTCACGTAACAAAATTTGCCTTTGATAAAATGCGCCGGGGAAGTTTTAAAGCAAACTAAATTTCCCTAAAAACACGAATGTAAGTTAATAACAACACGAGTAAACTGTAAGAGAATATGTGCCAACTCAAATAAATTCATGTAAATATCGCCTGCGCCTAGAGAAAGTCAAATAGTTAGATTACAGTGTGGGTGATTGTGTGTGTGTGGGTGATACAGGGTGGTTTTACGTTCTAGACATAAATACGCAACAAACAAGTTAGTGAATAGGCTTACAAATTAGCCTTATATAAGCTATATATTCTATTACTCGCGCACATAATATTTGTGTTTTATTCGAACCAGTTTCCGTAGTAGGGGGTCTGTTCACGAAGTGTTTATCCTAAGATATGTGCCTCTTTTATCCTGTACAGCCGAGATACGCCGTTGTTTGCAATGTTCACTGATCCGAATAATATAAATGGCGTCCCCAATTATCAGTTTGACGTTTCGGATAGGCACCTTCGTGTGGTCTTGTGTAGGAGCAACCTACACATGTTTTATTATACAAAATTCATCTCATATGTATTCTGTTTTTGTTTTCAGGGTATTTTTTGTAATCTCTAATTTATTTTAACTGATTTAGTTTAAAAAAATAAGTTTGGTTATCAAAGTAGCTTTGCCTGTGCGTTCTTTTGAATCTTTGTTGATTTAAAATCTATACAGTTTTGTATTTTTATCCTAATCCTTAGAAAACGTGATGCAAAGTTTTATGATCGTAGGTTGAGAAGTAAAGGCATAAAACTTATTTGATACGTAAAATATTTATATTTTTTTATATTATGGTCTCTAATATTATATACTGTTTAGACAGTAATCGTTGTTAAGAATTTTACCAGACTAAATAATTTCCTAGCCAGTCCCTTGTTAACATTATCAAATCTTGGGTCTTTAAAAAAAATTGGGCATTTTGGTGTATCGATAAATTTGTATCGTTAAATGAGATCTAGCTGGGAAGCAAGCTTTGTGAATAACATAATAGGTATCATCAGGTGCGAACGCAAAAAGAAAAAAAATGCGGGGACGAGCTACCGCCGGTGTTTAAATGCTTTTGTTTCTATAAACCCATCCGTGCTCATTGTTGTAGCAAGTATAGTAAATGAAAATCAATAGCTTTTAAAATACTTAATCTCATATTGATCTAATAATGCGAGTAGTTAGTCCTTCCTCTAGTAAGGATAGTATGATATTTAATGTGGAATATTAAAACTAAGGACTCATTAAAATAATCTTACAATTTTAATCCCAGCACTTTTTAAAATAAATGTAGAGTTCCCTAGATCTTCAAAACTAAAAAAAAGTTTAAACAACTAAACAATGAAACACTCCATACATTAAACACAGTAATTTATTGGAATCTGTGTTATATTCATAAGATCGAAGTAAGCAAATCGTATTGGGCGTAATACAAATTCCGAGTACCTTTATTCAGTAGTAATAACCGTTCATAATTCGATTTATGACTGAATACTTGATTATCTTGCGGTTGAGATGACTAAGTTCTGTGCAAGATTATATTTCTATTGTATGGCAAAATTATTTTCTGTATTAATAAGCAATAAGTGGTAAAGTGTAAATTTTATGTGCATTCGTAATTTTTCTTATGATTTAGTTTATATGAATACAAATTAAGCATAAATTAAAATAATTTGAAAAATACAGCGGTGGCGACGTGTTTTCTTAGCTTTTATTATGATGTGGCTTCTTATGACAATGAACTTTGAAGTCTATAAAGCGAGCCAGTTGTGCGCGTGTTGTCGTGACGACAACTAGTGTCTGTAATTTGCCTTGATTTAAATTGATTGATATAATCATTTAAAAGTGGCCATTGGTCAACAATAAATTATGAATTGAATGCCGTAATCTGTTTTATCGTTTGTACGGCGTCAGTTGACACTGCCAATTGATACCATTTATCAGAAATTCTTTATACACGGTAAATTGTGTTGTCGTTTTGTGTACCGAATACTATGTCAGCACGATTAATGTACATTGTATAATGTCATAATTACTGGGTCTCTAAGGCCAATGTCGCGACCTGTGGCCAGTCCGAACGATCTGTAAATAATAAATACCTATTCTCAAGTAATTACTTACAAGACAATTGTTTTAAGTGCTTTCGATAATGCTGGTAGTAATCAGTAAAAGTGTTTCGTGTAAGAACTAACTAGCGTCAACTTCTAAGCCCGTATGTTTATTCTCCCCGGCTATCAGTATCGCTTACATCGAGGTTCAGCAACGAGATTTTATCTTTAATAAATTCAATATACAACACTTAAAGAGTTTTATTACCATAATGTTAATCAGATAAGCGAGTAGAGAACTTTTTACCGCGAAAATATCGTCATGTTGTAAAAAGTCCGTCACACTCGAGTAGTAATGCGATTAGCGTTGTAGTGGTTCGTGTTTTAAAACGTTAGACCACCAACAAGCTCCGTGATGTTTGTTTTCTTTTTAATTTTTATAACGTACAGCCATAATGCCTTGTGTATACACGAAGGGGTGGTGAAACGAAGTGGGAATAAATGACGAAGTTCTTTTACTTTTTTTGCGTGCGTCAAACGCTCCCCTTGCTTAGTAATAAAAATTATTACCTACTTACAAGCAACCGTGTGAATTGATTTATTCCAAATAAAGTTTGATTGAGTTGTAAATTCTGAAATCTTATTAACGTGCAAGATATATTCACGTTGTAAATATAGTGTTATGGAGCCTTGGCATTTAGCGTAAGTGAGAAAATTACAAATAATCACCTTGAATAAGTGTTATCTCGTGTTTTACTCGAACATCTTGTAAACATCTGGCTGCACATTGTATATTATTATAAATAAATCATTTATACGTTCTTAATCTATCGAAATAGCTTTTACTAAATAATTACTTCTTACATTTTTATAAATTCTGTACACTACTTTGAATTTTTTCATAAAATTAGTGATTGAAGTAAGCTTTACCGTTTTTCTGACTCTAAAACTTCGTAAAACTATACAGTCCGAATGTCGCTCGTAAATGTTTATATAATTATAAAATATTTGTCTTCCCGATTTCTGGTGCCAAATACATTAGGCATCTTCTTAAATCTTGAGAAGGCAGGCTCACAAATGAGTATTTCGTTAATAAAAGCTATTTGCGGGCGTTACTATTTCTATCTTTCTTATAATCTTATTAACAAAGGGTGACGAAATTATCACTGAAAATACTATGATCGCTATTATATTTCCAGAAGAGTCACAATGAAGGTAAAAACAGTGGAAAGGGCTATAATTGTCACCTCTATATTGGGAATATTTTTGTCTACGTATGCTTTCTACGTAGAAATGGCAGTGGAGATACAACCAGGGTACAAAGCGTTGTGCGACCTCTCCGAGCATGCCAGCTGTTCCAGAGTGTTATCTTCCAAGTGAGTATAAATTAATACCAGGGATGTTATGGAGATCCGTAACCGTAACCGAAACTATCGGATATCCGAAATAAAAATATATCCGTAACCGTAACCGTATCCGTTATAAAAGTTTCGAATAATTTCGAATAGTTGTGTATAAGGGTGGAGTCTAAAAAAAACGACACGTTTCGACTTTCGACAGGTTATTGTTTCACCGTTTACGCGCCACGTGAATCTTGCAGTTTGTTTGTTATTTCTAGTCATAACTTAACCTCTTTCATAACTAATTAGTTTCTTATTTAAGAGTCGATACTTAATTTAAGAAAGGCTTGTGTTAAGTAGCACTACTTCACCGAAACTTCATCTCAAATCAAAACACTGTGATAAGTACAAAGAACACTTATTGTTGAAACAAATTATACAACAAAAACCAAAAACATCCAAACAGCTGACACCTTTACAAAAGTGTCGAAAACAGTTATATTTTACTTAAATCTAATATCCGTAACCGAAACTATCCGAAATTTACGGATAATCCGAAATAATTACATATCCGTAACCGTATCCGAAACCGATATAATTTTATTCCTATATCCGTATCCGTATCCAGATCCGAAATATCATATCCGTAACATCCCTAATTAATACTTTATTACACTAAATAAAATGGGTGTGGTTTTATAAAGTAGTACTTACTCCTGTACTTTAAAGTATTTGCGTCTTTACATTAGTATCTTGTGTGATTGCTTTTTAATTCCAATTAACTTCTTTTAAATGTTCCTAAGTTTACGTCTATTTCTTATCAGAAAGCTCTGTGTCATTACATTTACATTAAAAAAAATATGGCTACTTACAGGCATAAATAATTTATCATTTGCATAGCTTCTTTAATAGTAATTTTAGACGCGCTTTTCTGATGGAAATATTTATAATTTTAATAATTTATGGCAGTACTTATTATCTATAATTATACAAATTAATATTCTAAATATGTAATATTTTTTGTTTAAAACAGGTGCAAGTAAAATCATGTTCATAAACTGTTAAATTAACAACCCAAGAGGACATTGGCCTCAGAAACTGAAAGGAAAATAATAGGAAGATAGGAGATGAGCTAGTATTGTTCGATCTCTAGCAAAACTGATTTCATTTATTCTTTATCTATTTTACAGATACAGTAAAGGATTTGGCTTGATGAAAGACGATTCGCCTATAAAGCTGCCGAATTGTATTTATGGAGTAATTTTCTACTGCATGATGATATTCTTGAGTAAGTGTTACTACATAAAATCATTCAAGATAAGAATGAATTACGTATTTTTTTCTTTTTTTAAGTAATTACCCACTGTCAGATTAGATAAGGTATTAAGTTCTAAGATAAATGTGACGTCGTTGTCTATTAGCCCAATGAGCGATTTAGTGTTCTTTGTGTTTTTTTTTATAATAACATATTCATTTAGGTATAGAATTTGTTATTAAATAATATTTTAAACAAAGTTTTTTCATAATTCCAACTTTATTTGTTTATTTTATACTAGGTATTGCCCGTGGCGTCCTTTGTAATTAATTTAGATTTTAAAGAAAATGTATTCCGGAACTAAGACCTTATACCCTCAATGTTAATTTTAGGGTTTTGTGGTTTCACGCTTATGGCGTAAAATGAAACAGATAAAGACACTTACAAATAAGATAATATCAATAAAATAATTAATAACATTGTACTCTATATACATACCTCTTGATTTTATATAAAAATTCTACACATTTCCAAATTTGTTCAAAACTAATAACTTTTATATTGCGATTGATAATAATTATAATCACCAATAGAAAGTGAACAATTATAGTAGACTTCAATCTCGTTCCATTGTAATTGCCGTTTTTTGTAAATGTTTTCGTTTTCGCGTTTTTAATCGTAGATGTTTATAGAATGGATCAAGTATTTACCTTATAGAACTAGGTCGGAACAATTCCGCGGTTAAGAATAACGTGTTAAATACGCAATACAAAATTATTGTTGTAAGCTTATTAATGTTCATTATAATTTAAACGAAAGGGGTCCACGTACCGTGAAATTTTATAAAAGATTGATGAGTGCGCAGGAAGTGAAGAGGTTTAAATTCGCAAGGGTGGTCGGACTACAAAACATAACGTGGTTTTGTTGTTTAAATTACTAAAATTTAATATGTATATTTTAATTAATAATGTGGGATTAAGCAGATTACCACATTAATTTATCCCACGTTGATTATCGTGAGTTAATTACAATTAATATTCGAGTTTTAGATTAGTCTGTCATTAATTCGCTGATTCCAGTTATTGTTAATTCATCGCCGGCATTAAAACTAATATATTTTAACAGCCACAACATAAACATGTAACAAAGAGTAATTAATGGCTTATTATAATTGTATTATCGAAATCAGGACAATAAACTTATGCTTTTAAAAGTATGACGCTTAAATTCCATTTAGGTGCGATAGTTTCTCGAACAATACGATACAGTTTGTAGCTGTGGCATGAAGGAAGATTTCCTAAAGTGGAATAAATTACGCGTGGTACCACCGCCAACATCCAACAGTTAGGTGCGGGGGTAATGTCATTAATCGAGACGAGATGAGGCGCCGCCCTCGCCCGACTCCCGCCGCCGTGTAATTCGCACATAACGCGGTTCGTGGTTGCCTTCGTGACTTTACCACGAGAAAAATATTGCGAAACCAAGCTGCTTGCTCTACGCTTATTTGGTAGCTCACGAGCTGTGAATAACTGTTATTGTAATGGGCTAACATCGGTTTTTCTGCGAAGTGCGAAACATGTATTGCCAATGTGGGGAAAGCGAATCACCATTTGAATTTCTTACTACGGTATTTTATGTCCGACCTACGTGAGAACTTTTCGTATTATACTAATATTTTATATGCTTCGATATTTTGAATATAAATGTATAACGCACTTTCAAAAACACTGACCTTAATAGGTACGCCAGATTTTTTGCTTTCTACACGGTTTTCGGCGGAATGTGTATCTGGGCTTACGGCCTTGCAAAATGCTTCGGAACGGCATGATAAAAATAATGGAAGGCAAAATACACGTTAAAAAATGCGAAAGTTGTTAAATTTAACGATGCGCGGAAGTTACACAACGTGCTTCCTAAATTTAATTTTCTATCTTGAAAATTCGATCAATGTGGTAACGATTATCGAGTTCAACATGAAAATATTACCCTGTTGTCAACTGTAACTCGTTGAACGTTAATATACTCAAAATTCTTGTGTAGATCTTTGGACAACCACAACAGTGATTTGCATACAATATTCGTTTAGTCCACTAGCAATTTTGTGAGTGGTAGAGCCACGTCGGAGGAGCCAATTTCACTGGGAAGGACCCATAATCTTTACCCCGCAGTCTCACTTTATCTATTTTTCCATCTCTATACTGAAAGTCATACTACCCACTGCAAGGCTTAAGCCACTTTAGAGGCTAAAACGTGGTTGCTTCTCATAAGTTTTTTATTAGACAGTGATATCACCCCACATCTGACTGCGAGTGTTTAGTAACCTAGTTCCATTTGACTGTGACGTGGCTCTACCACCTAAAAGCATCACTTTACTTCGAATACGCATAATAAATTGGAGTAAAATCTATTGATAGGCAATAACATTACAGTTTTGATGAAAACGTTTCTGTTTGAATGTTTAGTGGGCTCGCGTGAGCCTTTATTGCCTCGCTAAAATGTTAAATTCCGTGAAACACGCTCGTAAACCGCTGGAATTGTAGTGGCTATTGTGTTATTTCAGTACAATATTGAAATAAGCCGCAGACATTTTGTTTGATCTTTATTGTTAGAAGACTGTATTTACGCTCTATTTTATACATACAATGTTATTTTGTATGAGTGCGTAATCATGTGTTAATTAAATTAGTGCATATGGCCTTGGCGGACCAAAGTACTTTCCTGTTATTAATATTTTTTTATCTTCGTGTTAACGGTTTTAAACATTCGTTGTTTTTTTTTATTAATATCAAGCAGCGACAGACCATTGTTAGAATTTTTGTAAAAACGTAAAACGACGGTAACAAAAAATGGGACAAAAAATATGTACGTGTGCGATAAAGTAGCGCTTCGTTGAGTTAATATTTTCAATACAAAGGTTGATAAATTGATTAAAGTGTATTGTTTTTTGTTTCAGCTACGTTTGACCAGATGCTTGTGGTCCGTTTGCAGTTTTTGCTTGGGGCGTCTTCTCTGCTGATGTGTGTTTACTTGGCATATCTCCTTGCCTTCGTGCTCCATGATTTTTGTCTAGTTTGTGTGTCGACTTATATAGTCAACGGATTCCTTGTTTATTTCATATTAAAGAAAATGTTAATGTTGTCAAGGAAAAACGCTTAATCTTTATAAAAATTTTATTGCCCTCGGGTATGTTGTAAACAAATTTATTTATCAATCGCATTTAGTGTTTCTTCGCATTTTGTTCAATGTATAAGCGAACAAAATCACTTCGGCATTTATAATATTAAGATGAGGCAATGAGCGAGGAATCTACTTGTTAAACAATATTATTTATTTTTTGTTACTCACTTTTAAATACGATATTAATTATATTTAACATTGTATACAATAGCGTTCTGGCGATTGCTTGGGTAATAAGTATAAAACGATAAGAATAACGAGGAGTTATTTGTGCTTGCACTGCCATCTGTTGTCGACTAGTACAATTGCTTAAAAATACTTTGGATTCTGATTTGGTTGTAGTTCAAATTCTTGTCAATAGATGGCGTTGTCTGCAATTAACCAAGTACATTACCATGAAATAAATATGTTTTGAAGTAAAAAAAAATAATCTTTTATTGTCAAAAATGCTTCGATCTAGGAACAAATAAATTTAAAAAAGTTACATAGTATACATCTTAATTGTCTTCTTATAAATTGGAACATAGTTTGTCCCATGTGAAATCTACAATTATTCATAAGATTCGATGTAATCATCACGCAATAACCCTATAAAATACATTGAATTTTATTGCCTATTCAGTGCGCTGTTGATAGTCTCCTATAAACCAAAGTAATAGAATAAATAAATGATCTAAAAAGGAAACAAAATTATCCCTTTTTAGTGTCGGCGAGGCATTTCCTTGTGGAGCTTTATTGCGCACCTAACGTGCTTACGTTTTCTTAGATGTGACGGCCATAACTGTCGCGATTTAAGGGCGTTACACATATCTTCCTTTAAATCGAACTTGTGGCAATATATCATATAATAAATACAAGAAGATAACTTATTAATGAATTGTAAGAATTATCGTGTTGAAAAGGTATTTACAAGTTTTGAATAAAGCAGTGAATTGGTATTGACAACTAACCCATCACCACACTCACACGCTCGGCACCGCAACTTCTCTCCACCTGTCCCATAAATGGTGTATGGGTATCTAGGTTCACTATGGAACTATAAAGCAACTAGCTAGGAGGATCGACCGAGACGGTACCATTGAGTAAGTGTAGATAACCGACTTGAAGCAACGTTACTGCGTTTCATTCGATGATTGAAAAGACAATAGAAAATATTTTTTGTGATTCGTATTTCAGACATGATTTTTTTATACTATTTTATTTACTATTTTTGTTCATCATTTTTTTAACGAAGTAGGTATTAGTGGCATTATCGCTATCGGCGAATTCTTACAGGCAATCGTTAGATGTACTGGAGTAATCACAAGCATAAAGTGGGTGGTCAGAATTTATGAAAATAATGAAATTACCGAATGAATGATAATAAGTACTTATACTTAATTCAATAAATATACGCAAATATATAATAAATATATAATAATAATAATATACCTAATAATGTAAAACCTGTTCAGGGGTATTCCATGACAATCACAAAAATTACTTAAAAAATAGTTTGTACACTATGGACATTAACGATTTAACGTCGATTGTAGATTAATTGGTCCCACGGAATGCCCCTCCAAAATTTCTTATTAAAAAAATGAAAAAAAAAACACCAAAACTCAAACAGCTGAAACAGAAAAGACATCTATTCACTCCTTAGAGATTGCAGGTTGTGGATCTATGTAAGTATATACTCGTATGTACCTATAAGCTGGGAATAGTATCTAATGATGAACAGTTATAGCGCACAAATTCTACATTTCTGAGTAAACTTTTAATCCGGTTCTAAATAAATTCTATTCCATTTTTATGGATGTCTTACATTATTATATTAAAGTGTAAAAGTGTCTATAATGGTCCTGCATTTTATTTATGACCTCCGGTTTGCAGTTCAACGGTCCATAATGTAACGTTCCTTCAGTTTTATTATACATGTTTATGTTTAATGTATTAACAACTCACATTAGAACATAAAAGTTTGTAGGAGAAGAATAAATTCAAATTTCGGCAAAAAATATTTCATAAATAAATATATAGAGCAGTATCAAAGTTCAGTCTTTGAAAGACAAATCTATCCACAGTAGGGAAAAGTGGAGACAGCACGGAGTCTGGAATTGAGCCCGATAAACGGCAATAGGCTCGCCCCTATTACGTGGCACTGAAACATACCTGGCGAAATATGGATGCAGAAATGCAGCTCTGCCTACTGCTTTGGGGAATACATGCGTGAGGTTATGTATATTGAGTTTAGATAATAATATCAATCCTTATACAGTCAGTTGACCTAAGATGCGGTCGCTCCGGTATGGATGTGTCAAATTGACATTCCAATCGCATACAAACTGTCTTTTAGTGCGTTAAAGAAGACACGAAACGTCCTGTCGATCCTTCTTTGATCACTGACGTGATTAGCTATGACAATTTGTACGTGCCTCGGCAAGACGTCGACCTCCTGATGACGTCTCGATTGTGCGCGTTTTTGCAATGGCGAAACGTTTTCAAACTCTTAATGACGACGTTACGCCGATTATATGGAATTGTTCGAGCATTTGGATTAAATCGTCTGGAATCATCACATAAACGTAATGTTGTATTTCCTAAATATAATGGCATGGCAATTTTAGAGATTTTGGAAATGGCAATAACGATGTTAGCGTATTATGTGAAATTCACCGCCGTGTTTTAATGGCAAAATATTTCCTTTTGTTAACAAAAAGTAGCGGTTTACTTAGAAGGTTCTTTTGTTAGGAAATGTCACGATGGTCTCACAAAAGTTGGTTCAGGGCTGCGACATCACATCCCTCAAATTACGTGTGCAGATGCGATACAGCAGCATCGCACTCGATCTGATGCGCGCGTGGAGCGATTACTGCCACTGATTCTAATGTGAATGACCTTGTTTAGAAATATTAAATAGACACCACTATAATTCAGAAAGTAGAATTTTTGCTTTAAATAATTTTTAAATTTAACGCTATAATTGTATGCTAATATTAAGAAAAAGTGAATAGTTTGAATAAAAAGAAATTCTATTAATTTACCAGAAATTAAAGAATTTATTTTTGTAGCGTAGATAAGGCAAATGTCCAGACGGTTCTATTGATGTTACGTGAACATTACTGCTTGTAAACACGCACCACAGGCCGACATCGAAGATCCTGCGGGCTATGGGTGCTTTTCAAGATCAATCAATGAGAATACAGAGGAGCTATGTTCATGGATTACGAATTAGGATATTTAAGTTTCGTCAGTGTTTAGAGGGTCAAATATAAATCATGCAAATGATTTACTTACTATGAAAATTATCTATTATAATTATTATAAAATATCGATACAGTTCCCACAATTGCACTCATTGTAATAAAGTAAATATATCAATTGATAATTTTCGCTGCACGCTAAGATTGCTACTGATTTTCCCACATCGCGAGAATGTTCGTCGTGCTCCGCATATATTTGATTCGGGTCCGGGTGCAGTGACATAAAAAGTGTGGACCAGAAGACTTGAATATCTAATCCCAGTACTTAAACCGTCATGGTTGATAAGACTTTGCCACTACGACTTTTCAAGTAGATACGCTTGTTTCGTTACAATTATATTGTCAACAAACTTTTTGAACACAACTTTGTCAACACCAGTTGACCACTTTCAGAAAATATGATTATCAATCACTGTAATTCAAATTTTGTTTTTTTTGTCTCATTAGTTTATGTAAGCTCTTGAATAACCATTAAAATTTACAAACAAAAATCTTTCTCTGTCAATATACTAATCACAGGAACAAAGCAGGAAATCATTTCTTTACCCGATGTAAAACAATAAAAAGACTAGCAATTACCAATTCAACTGCCAATTGAATGATCAAATGGACAATTATGTGACGACACGCGTCTACTGACCGGGCTTCATTTAATCTTTCATGATATGAAGACGTAGCAGTACAAAGCCACTTAACTACTCATTTTCCTCGATGTGAGCGCTCATACAATATTGTCGGCCGTAAACTTGACGGTGTGGGAGCTACAAGCTATAAATTGTAACATAATCGTGATCGTAATAACTGCCACTTCAATCTCACGCCATTTATATAATTTTATTGCGTTATGAGATGTTTCTACAGGAGTTAACCACCAATCTATGATATCAGCTCCCCTCTTGATATAGACATGTTAAGCGGATTGCAAAGTTCATCGACACTGGATTTTAAACTTGGAATACTATAAAGTTGTTTCGTAAAAGGCTAATAATATTTTGATTAGGTGACTGTTTCTTAGTAAGGCTGTTTATTACGTTTAAAGCGAATTCAATCTATTATAAAGTCGTAAAGATACAAAATGGAGATCATTATTCACTTATCATTTCCTAGTATGAAATTCTTAAGCAGATTTTATATTTTGTGGTATCATTTTTGTATCTTCCCAGTTCTATATTTATATCCGTATATGTACATCCCACGTATACACACCACGGGCATTGGCCATTTATACAACTGAGAGGGTGTAGGCCTTAGTTCACTTAGACTTAGTGCGGATTGGCGGAATGCACGCCTCAATGAATATTAAGGAGAATTTTAAGTGTGCAGAATTCGTCACGATATTTTCCTTCACCATTAAAGAATGTGAATGCATAAATAACTTTGGAAAACCAAGGATGTGTGCTTGGGATTTAAGTATGCGACCGACGGGGTTTTGTCACGACTAGACTCGGTTAAACATTTAGTTCAAAACGTAACCATTAAACTTTTACTTAGGTTTTATTACTTCTAAATTTTAGTCAGATGGAATTACAGATCTATAAAACAGTTTCGGTATAATTGCAACAAACAAAATATTCTTTTGTATTTCGTGAAACATTTGCAAGAGGCATCATTACAAGCAGGCACGCGGCAAAGGAGTGGCTTTACGGAATCACGTGGGACTGTAATTGTTTATAAAAATCTTCATTTTGTATCGTAAATTTCCAAAAACATTTTTTCCCTTAGTTCCAGACCAAAATTTTTACGTATAACCTGCATAAGAAAGCTTGTCATAGTCTTGCCTTAGTAGGAAAAATATTATACGCTTTTCTAGCGTGACTAAGCCCTGTAATGACTAATGGGTCCAATAACTCAATGTTTTTTTCCTGCCATAGTACGTGTTCTACTGAATTTGCAAACAAAGGCGGCCCACACTCCTCCAGGTCTTGGCTTCTTTATCTTGCGACGTGTGCCCACACGAGGTTTTTTAGCACGCGCCATTGACCTTACTGTGTGCTAAATTAGAAACAAAATAACTTATATAATTTTTTATATCCGCAAATTATAAGGCTTAATTATGAATTTATACGTAGCATTGAATAAGTAATTCAAATCGTGAGGGATTAAATTAATAATTATTTAGGAGACCGTTCATATGTTGTGAGCTTTTAAGTATGCAATTTAATCACGTATGCTTAGCAAATGCGTGATCGATGTATTAATCAGTAGCGGTACTTCCATAGAAGTCCAAAAGCCCAGTTTGCCTTTCAAAATTGCGAATAATAATTTTTAAGCTTTAAATCTTTATTTAACAAAAGCAATTTTGGGCTTCTATGGAAGTACCGCCACTTGTATTAATCACTGTTCAATAGGATGTTTTGAAATCTCCTTTAATTAATAATTATTAATCTGGGTGGAAATGTATTTCTAAAACATTTTATGCTTAGTAAAGTGAAGTCCAGACAAGAGTTATTAGATAGCAAAAATAAGTAGGTACAATAAATTATAATCCTGATCGATGCTATTATGCCAGTATATTCTAACTAAATGCTATATAGGTTTATCAGATATTAAGTCAGATTGAGGAACTCAGAAATTTACAAAAACCAGCCATGATCTTTAAAAATACAGTACAGTACAGATATTCCAGAAACTAGCCTATACAGGTTAACAAATCAAATGTCGTATTAAAGAAAAGTAACAAGATTTATACTCAAAATGCCTGGTCACTCCGAATGAAAAGAGTATGAACATCATCCATAAACAGCTTATACATCTGTCACTACTGGTTTATGTTATGTCTCGCGTCGTAAGTCATAGAAACAGCAAGATAACACACTACATAAGCTAAAGGTGGTGGAGAGTGATTCAACATTTACTAATAAGACGGAAACAAGAAGAAATCATACATCATCATCATCATCATCTGATGATGCATGCATCAGGCTGATGCCTATAAACGCCTTTTTCTTGGCACGGGCCTCCTCTACAACTGAGAGGGTTTGAGCCTTAGTCCACCACGTGGGCCTAGTGCAGGTTGGCGGACTACACACGTTAAAGTACGTGATAATTCTTTGTGAATACACACATACCTTCGAAAAGCCAGAGTGTGCCTGGGGTTTGAACCCGCGACCGTCGAGATCCTCGACCGAGTGCCTAAGCCTCGAGGCCATCACGACCGATCCAAATTGCCAATGGCATTTTTCAAAATTTTATTGCATTTAGTTTTTTATGGTTGAATTTAAGTTGGCAGTACCTAATCTCGAGAGGCGAATATAATGACTCGATTAGACCAAAAGCGAATTTAATTTATACGTAATGCATCCAGTTTAATATCAAATGGGAGTCTGATGAGCGGTTGATGGTGGTATAACTGCCACGTGAATTGCTCACAAGAAATAGTAGCGATGCACGATGACTTATTCTGGAAAAGGACTTTTTTTGGATTTTTAGTTACTCATTATGGTGTTGTGGCTTAAAAATGGAGTTATGTTTATGGGACATTTCGATTATTATTTAACAAAAGCTACATTTAATGTGTTGTTGTTGAGAATTTCTTCATACTTCTTGAAGGTTCTTCCGCCTTTGAAATATTAGAAGTTCTAAGAGCATTAGGAAAGTCACTTGGTCCTCGATTAGGTTTTAGGTAGCAAGAGAGAGAAAATATCTCACTTTAGGAATTTCCCTGGGAGCTTTATGGCTAGGATTAATTTAATAAAAATCAATTCAATTTAATAAAATTCGTCAACATGGAATTCCTTCATTCAAATAAAAGTTTAATTCATTCATTCTGTTAGATAAAAGCCGTTAGTGAATTTTTTTTAGATTGTTAGAAGACCTTTATTAGCTCACTATTACAAACAAATGTGTATTCACAAAGAATTATCACGTACTTTAACGGTGAAGGAAAACATCGTGATGTTCTATGAAATACCTAAAAGTTCTTAGGAATTTCTTAGGTGTGTAGTCCGCCAACCCGCACTAGGCCAGCGTGGTGGACTAAGGCCTAAGCCTTCTCAGTTGTAGAGGAGGCCCGTGCCCAGCAATAGGATGTATGTAGGCTGGTGATTATGATGATTTGAAACAAAGATTTGCGTCTATAGATTATAATTTGATCGCGATGATGTCATGTTGTCATAATACTAATAACGAAATAACGTTTGTTACTAACATCAGTCAGCAGTCATATTTAATGCGTAGGCCGCGAAAATAATATAGTAAGTACGTACTTACAGCTTCACAAATAAGGACACACAAATCTGATTATCAAGACATAATTGTTATCGTATTATTATGAACACTTATGCTCGCGTGACATTCCAATTTTTTAAATATTTGTCTCGGTGCAAGGTTCGGATCCGCGATTTCTCGTCTCACAAGTTCATATCCCCAACTGCGCCACGAAGTTGATAATAATCGTGTAATTATAATTGTCAACCAAGTTTACTCTATTAGAATAAATCTATAAAATTACATAATGATGAATCATTGCAATATATTTAATTTGATATTCAGTTTCTATTTAAATTATTCAAATGTAAACATGGCGCAAATAATAGGACGCTATTTCGTGATTAAGGCGCCCACAAACGGCTTCGCCTCAATCAAAAAAGGACAATAACGTTTTGCAAGGAATTTGCTTGAGTGCCCTAAATTTAGGCGTCCATAAAATCATATTAGTAAACACAAACTGCCCACGTTATTACAAACTCGTCTGAAAGCGGTAACACTTTACCGAAAGTCATTTGTTTCTCACTAAAATCGAGAGAATGTTGTAATGTAAAAAAATATTAGAATAATTAATTTTGAATATACTTTGCGCTATTGATCAATAAGTGAGGAAGTTTTTTTTCCTTTAAAAGTTTTTTTCCGGTTCTAACAGTCTTGCAATTAAAGTATTTTTTTTAAAGTATACCAAATCGGTTTTAAAATTAGATTGTCCTATTGTTTTGAATGATGACATTTGTAAAAAAAAGTGGTATAACGAGTCAACACGGAAAAGGTATGAGTATTTTGTTGTGATTTTATGTTTAGCTTCAAAAGGTAGATGTTGTCTAAACTTTTAATTAATAATGTTGTGGTCACTTTACAAACGTGACTCATACCTCATACTATACTACTAAAACACATTTGTCACATGAAAATATGATGTAACCTTGTGACTTGTGATTAATTATATATTAGTGTTTTTCTTTTTTAATGAATTTTCCGGCTTTGTCAAGACTATCAGTCCGATTTGGAATAGCTAAGGAGGCAGTCTTGAAAGGACTTTAAAGATGCCATAATAAATTATTCTGCAGTATATATTATAAAAAAAGTAGGCTCGCATCTCGCAAATACCTATGAGATAACATTTGACAGAAGAAGCGAATAATTATGTAATTATCTTTTGTTGTTTGTAAACATATCACCGTATAGTACGCGCTCGAGTTTGAAGTACGTAAAAAATTATCTTTTTATAAAGACTAAAATATGTTATCAAAAACAATCACCAATACTAAAAATATTCGACTGACCAAAGCCTGTTTTTATAATGATTAGTTTGAAGGTAGTAATCACGTTCGGGCTCTACCTGAGTAGGACGTTTGGTATTTTAAGAGCCGCCCGATTTGGCGCGGCCGAGATACGATGGGCTGTACTGATTTGGTATTGGTTTCGATAACACTTTCGGCTTCAAATATGATATACACGTTTGAAGCCGAAGCGGTTTGCGATATAAATACCAAGCTAAAATTTTAGTAAATATTTATTTTCTTGTTACCGTCTTTCATTTTTATTTTAAGCAGAGCATCGTAGATGCCTGAAGTGACGTCACATGTTCAGAAGCCTAATGTGGTAAAAAAGAAAAATCAAGTTTCTTAAACTATATTCCGACTCGCTCGACACAGTTTCTAAGAAATAGTAACTGTACTGAATCACCGCAAACTTTAGCAAAAAAAATAGTAAATGTAAAAATAAATAGAATCAGTAATTAACACTTCCTGCTTCTTGTACAAATGTAGGTGTGAAATTTAGCTCTAGAGTTCATAAAGTGTGTTAGCAATTTGCAAGAATGTAAATAAACATTGTTTGTTGTTGTTCTCCTGGTCATGCCATTCTGCTAACACTATTTTGTTGATGACGTCTATATACCTTGGTGCTTCTTATTAAAAATCATCATAGGCAGGGCAGGCCTCCCCTATAGTTAAGGAGACGAATTCAACAACCTCAGCCTCGCGCAATTAAAATAAGATAGAAAATAAATAAATAAAAATTAATAAATTAAAATAGAAAATAATTAAAGAAAAACATATCAAGAACATTTTTAAACTACAGCAATATAAATACGAGATGTATATGAAGTGTTTATTTATAAATATTTTAAATTCAAATAATATGAAAAACATTTATTTTTATTTCAATATACATACATACATGTACATGCATGTAAGCAGAGGAGCATTTCAACTTCTACATTTCGCCAGGTATGGTATCAGTTCTAAGTTAATAGGTGACATTTTGGGTACATTTCCACAATCCGTGCTGCTACTGAGAATTTCCTAATAAAAATCAAACCTGGTGCTTTCAGATCGTACGGCACATTCTAGTGCCGCGAGACCAAAAGGCAGTTTATTTCAATATTTCAGCGTAAAACATGACGTAAAAATATACCTAACTGCAAAAGTGGTGTCGATCCTAATTTAATATTACGTAGAATGATGTGCTACCAAATATACGCGTTTCGATTAACAAAGGCGTGTTATACGAGGTGCTAACATAATTTATGTGATTTTTATATACACTTCGATGCGCGAGTGTCGCTAAATATTTATTTTCTTGAATAGATTCTGACTTATGTAAACGAATACAATATGGTAGATGCAAATAAAATACTCAGAGTATAGAAATAAATTATTGTTTACATTAATTACCGTCAGTGGACATCGTGTGGCCGATGACGATGATGATATCAATTCAAATACTTTAAGTAAATGTATCCAAAAATCATCGTCATTAGGTTGTAGTCCACCACGCTGGTAGAGTGCGGGGTAAAAAAAAACAACAAGAATAATGTTTTTTTCTGAAAATATTTGGTTTTAGTAGTTTCGACTACTTCGATCCTCTGCTGCCCCAAAAATGCTCCGACGATTTCTCTCAAGAAATTTCATGTCTTTCGACACAGTGCAATCCCTCTAACATCCCGCAATACTCACCTCCTAAATTCCTCCAACGAACAGCTATTGAGAAAAACACTGTCCTATATAACTTTGTTGTGAATATAACCGAGGGGCATCTTATTTTTTTAGCTCTCATACAAATTAAGCGGTGTTTTTGTTGGAAACTGGACGATTTTTATAAGGTCATTGACTTTTAGTGAAGAACACACAGGAACTGGCAAATGTTATAAATAAGAACAGGTTTATGCAGGTAAACATATAAATTGCATTAGTTTATTCCGTTTGTTATTTTATGCTTAAACCTGTATTCAACTATTTTGCATGCGAAGCCGTGACAGGACCGTTGAATTTATTTTTTATGGAATATGAGGCATATGAGCATGTGGGCTACTTGATAAGTAGTCACAACCGCTCATGTTCATCACAAGAATCGTTGGTTCCTTGCGTAGCGTGCTTTGGAGGGACCCTGTATCAGAATTAGTTGGGGGCCCAAATGAAGGATAAATATTTCTCATAATAGAAACAAAAATGCTTGTATTAAATTTAAATAAATATTTATTCATTATAAATAAAATACACGTTAGGGGCCCCTGTAGCCCGGGGCCCCGTATCATTGATACGGCTGATATGGCGGTAGCTACGTCCCTGGTTCCTTCCTAAATCGTATCCCTTTGGAAATATTGCGGTAAAGATGATTCCAAGTGGGTGTTCTAGGATGAAGACAGCTCCGTATAAATCCCACTGTCAAGGAACGCCATTTATTCTTATGGCAGCGAAATTGAACAATTTGCATTCAACCAAAAAAGTTTCAATCTTAAAATGTCTGATTACATTAGTCGTTAATGTGCGGACAGTTTATTAAGTGGAGTCGTCATTACAACAGACAAAAAAATACTGATTACGGTTATTACATTCAATTTAGATATCATGGTTACATGTATTACAATATTATTTAGGTAATGAGCATAATATTCAATTACCCCTTCACATAGTCATTGGTTTTGTAACATTCCCCCTTCATAAATACTAAAGGTTAAATGTTAGCATAATATCAAAAATATGAATTATATTAATATAATTGTAGTATGTATAATTACAGGGATACCAGTAGTGAACCCGCAAAGAGCCCTATGGCTTTAAAGAGGTTTTAAGTATATTTAAAAAAAAAAAAAATAATTTAGAAAATAATTAAATAACTATATAAAAATAAATATTAAAATTATTGAATTTACGAATTTTATAAAAGTGTTTTAATGCTAACGCTTGTTAATGTCGATTGTTTTTACAATCTGAATGATTTAAAAACACTCATAATTGTTATGCTTGTGTTGTCATGTCTGCTTTCATCACCTGATCAAACATTTGTGCACAGTCTATCGTAATCTTTAGTACTTGCGTTACGCAGCGGTTTTGTATTACAAAAGAATATTTGGCCTGTAGCTACGTACTGGCATTTCTAATGGCACTAAATAGAGATATGCCGATGGGATAACGATCGCAAACGCGTGCTGTTTAAGTATATGAAGTAATGTGTCTATGGCAGGGGTCGGCAACCTTTTGTGTCAGAAGAGCCAAAAATTACAATTTACAAAATTTCAAAGTTTTTAAAGAGCCGCAATTTTTTTTCTTGTCAACAATAAATAGTACTTGAATAAATAAAATTTTAATACAAAATAAAAAACTAATCTTTAACTAATTCATAAGAAAAATATCTATTTATTCATATTATAAGTAGTATTTTTCCACAACAAATTAGATAATAACTTTTTATTTAAGTAAAAACTTAAAACATTTACTTATAACACTAACTTGTATATCAATAACAAACAATTGAGCAAACACATTCAATAGAAGCGATGGCTTTTGCGTTGGTTATTCAAGTAGAAAATTTTAACAATGTAACTTATATTTAAAAATAAAAACATTAACACACATTTCAGCAAACAAATGCAATGGGAGCGTTGGCTTAGCATGGTTTTAAAAAGTTTAGATAATATGGCTCACAACTTGTTGTTTTAAGTTTCAAACACGACTATAAATTGTCATTTATTAGTTGGCTTCTTACTTTACTTTTAAATATATTCATGCAAGAGAACGCTTGCTCGCACGAATATGTCGATCCGAAGATAGTCAGCATTCCAGATATCAACTTCTTCACCTCACTGTAGTAATCTGGAAGACTATTCCATGAGTTGAATATAAGTGCCTCAACTCGCGGCATTTCTTTTAAAGCTGTCCACTTTGTTGCGTTACGTACATACCTACATTTCTGGACCTTCAACTTGATATTCAACTCTATAAATTTTCCACTCCACAAAGCTTAACTTTTTTTAATTGATCAATTTCATTTCTAGTGATTCAGTATCAGCTACAAATGGGTCAATGTGGATTTCGTTACTATTTGCTTTGAGAGGATTAACTAGGAATGTTAGAGTGGTTATGTTTTGTTTTTGAATTGCTGAAATCTTTCAGCAAATTCATCGTTTTTTTTTTATAACTTTGCTGAAGTAATTCGTGTCAACAGTTGCACTGGTTTTATTGTGATATAGCTTAAAAAAATAAAAATGAAGTAATTGGTCGCTCTGAATTTGTTCTAAAAACAATATTTTTTTTCTTCGAAACAAACCAATTTTTCTACCAAGATGGGTTTCCCTTTCCTTGCAGTTTTAGAAGTATCAGCTCACTTAATTTCTCCGTGATATCCACCATAAAGTTATTTTTTTTCAACCAAGTGCCTTCTCTAATTCACGGTGATTAATGCCTTTTTCATTGAGGAATGTATTTATTTCATTCAAACACAAAGAAAAACGTTTCAACATTTTACCTTTGGAAAGCCATCGCACTTTATTGTGAAGAAGGAGGTTGGAACACTGAGTCTCCATTTCGTTTAAAAATTCTTTAAACTGACGTTGGTACAGTGCTTTTGACAAGATGCTGTAACAATCTCGATTACCAAATTCATGACATCAACTATTTCGGCCGGAAACGTTTGGGCACAAAACGCTTCTTCGTGTATTATGTAGCGAAACGTAAGAATTTCGTTGTTTATTTTGTTCTGAAGATTCGTTGTTGTCCCTTTATTTTTTCCTGTCACAGCCAAATCTCTGGTGAACGCCAAAGTGTCCTTCGTTGAAAGCGAATTAAAACCTACATAGAAACATCCAACGACGGCGTCATTCGAGATCTTCCGACGGACTGAAGACAATGACGTCACGTGTCACGGGGAAGGGGTGCGGTGAAAAGCGAGTAAAAGTGTCTAAGAGATTTGCGGATGGAACTAAGAGCCGCAGCTTCACATCCAAAGAGCCGCATGTGGCTCGCGAGCCGCAGGTTGCCGACCCCTGGTCTATGGTGATACGAGTAAATGTGTGAGTGGCCTTTATTGAGGAATGGAAGATAGAGCAGTGGGTTTGAAAGGAACTGAAAAGTATTTGGTTGTCTGAATTTTTGAAGCATAACATATCGAGATTCAGGGTTCATTCGGGTCGGAGAAAATGCCATTAGGTTTTCCCATTTGGAATTTCTCAGTAGCAGCACGGGGTTTAGAATTGTGTCCCGAAAACGGTGATAGACCCACTCTCTATTACATGAGACTAAAATCATAGCTGATGAGACGAGGTTGCAATGCATATCTAAGGGGATGCAGTCGTGAAAAATCATTTTTTTTAAATATAAGCTTTTAACGTTCCACAATTGAACGAAAACCAATGCTTTCTGTACTTTTATATAGCAAATTTTCTAACAAATTATTTTTATTGTTAAAACAAAAACATTTAACCACAGAAAGCACAATTATACTTCACAGTAGCCCATGTTTATTTCACATTATTTTAATAAAGCGTCTTAAATTCCCTCACATGTGTACAATAAGTGTGATATACGCTCAAGGAAGCGTTTGCTGCAGCTTGGTATAAACAGAACGCATGGTTTACGTAAAATTATGCACATATGTATGGCGTTCATTAAGAAGTCAGAAGCGCCGGCCTTTTGTGCGCATCGCAGCATATTTTTACTACACTGTACCACTCGCTCAATGGAAAATTTTACAAGGGGGACGAGAGGCAAAAGGGAATTGAAAAAACTTTTTTCTCACGCTTAGGAAGTACTGTTGCGATGTAAATATTTTTTATGGGTTACTATTGAGTTGAAAACTATAACAAAGTTTTGAATATTTTGAGTTTTTTTGACCCTTCACACTAGCCACTGCAACTCCTGTGCACTGGATCTGGACTGGATCGATAGCGGCACGCGCAATATTAATTTATTATGCTATTTTGGGTTTTATTAAAATTTTATTGCATACCATTATTATATGCAATTTTGTGCTGTAAAAGTTAATATTAGTCTACGTAAGTTCGCCATTGATTAAGTAGGGTAATTATTATAATTATACAAAAATTGGCAATGATATGAAATCTTTAACTCACCCGCGATCACTATAGCAAAAAGGCGGTAAAGGAAGGAAATAGGAGAAAAATATAATTATAAGTAATATAGCAAGAGATTGACATTTGATCAGGGTGCAAGCAATGTTTTTGGAAAATAAAATGTACCGATAAATTAATTAATAATGTTCATACAAGTATTAGAAACGAAAGTATCAGAATATAATTAATCCAATTTCCAGAATTATTATAACTATTAATATATTGAATATAAATTTATTTTATATTATTGTTGCACACAAACTTTTTTTATGGTTTATAAAATCTCAGCCCACCGAACTGATCTAATGGATACATTTCCTATTACGGTCGACGACACTGTCATATTTCGAACATTTTATGACGTAGCGCACAATACAAGTTTCCGCACAAAGAGAGCTGTTCCTATAATTTGCAAGGAAATATACATGCATGTTTAAATTGCAAATGTTTTCTCAAGCTTATCGCTTGGCCACAGCTCATCAAGATATGGCCCGATGTCCATTTGCAGCGCTCATAAAGGGACCGTGGCAAACCGTTCGCGCTGACTCAGTGATTCCCATCCGCTGTTCGGTACGCACGCTGTCATGTATAATGTATTAGCCCGCTATGAATTCACCATAAAGTGTCTATTCAAATTTGATTTATTTTGCAGACAATGTTTTGGGATATTATTATGCTTATTGTGTAAGTTCTTTATACTGGCACAGTAAAGATAGATTCGACGCTGTCTAGATACAGTATGAAGTGACAAGAGAATATCATCTGTCGCTATTTGATGCATATTAACCTGGTGATAAGTTCTTCAGCTTCAAATTATTAAGAATTCAGTTTTATAGGTATGAGGAATCACATATACTACTGAACTATTCCATACTTAGATGTATGTACATACATACATAATACATGTGGGATAATTAAATAGCTTGATGTGGAACTCTGGATATCACCTTGTTTATTTTTAAACATCAAATCTTACAACAAAATCTTTACAAAAAAATCATACGTCTTCTCTTCAAATTCTTTTTGACAACTCATCTGAACGTAACTGACAACAACGGGGTTGCCCGTTATATGAAAAAAATAACTACTAACAAATAAAACTACTAAACAAAAACTACTAAATTACTAAAACTACTAAATAACTAAATCTTATCCCACACGGCCGTCCTGCTCTTCGTCCGCCTCGGACGAATCGGACGTACCATCAGCAGCAGACCAGGGCTTCATAAAGTCGGCTGAACTGGAGGTGCTGTTTGGACCTTCCCCATGACCAACTTTCTTCAAGTCATATCGGTCGTTATCCTTTCTTTTTACGACTTGATATGGTCCAAGATACTTAGGATATAGTTTGTAGCCCTGAACAAATTGTGTTCTTTTAATGGCCACTAGGTCCCCAATGTCATACTGTGTAGCCTTCTTTCTTTTCTTATTGTAGTTCTTTCTATTTTCTTCTTGAATTTTCTGTAGATTTTCTTTAGCTTTCTTTCGGAGTTCTTCTCTCTGTGTATTATAGCTTTGAACGTTCTCCTCTTCAATTAGTTTAAAAATTTCATCATCATTATCTCTCATTTTACTCCCAATCAGCAGTTCAAAAGGTGTCATTCCGATGCTTCGTTGGTACGTGTTGTTAATAACTCGTTGAACAGCATTCACTCGCTTGTACCATTTCGTAGGATCATCGGCGCTCAATTTTGCTAAAATATTGATGATTATCTGATGGATTCTCTCTACCTGACCATTCCCTCTTGGCTGCCCAGTAGTTATCGTGTGATGGGTAATGTTCTCTGATTCGCAATAGTCTTTAAAATCGTTAGATGTAAACGAAGCATTTCGATCAGAAATTATACGATTTGGAGATCCGAAAGTCTGTTGTTGAATTCTGAGTTTGTCTAAAACTTCGTTAGTTGATGTAGTCTTCGTCGGATATATCCAGGTAAACTTAGTAAATCCATCCACAATCGTTAAAATGTATCTGTAATTCTTATTAGTAGATGTCAGAGGACCAAGGTGATCAATATGGTAAGTATCAAGTGGCTTCTCTCCCTTATCTATAGTATGCAAATAACCTTCTTTCTTCCCTCTTTTGTGTGAAGTTAGTATACACTCTACGCAATTGTCTAAAACAGATTTAATTTTCTCTTTCAGGTTATCGATGTGGTATTCTCTTACTATTAGTTCTTCAGTTTTCACTACTCCAAAATGTCCCTTTTCATGATTCTTCCTTATTACTTCATTCTGCATCTTCTTTGGTACTACGAGCAGTTTTCTTCCATCTTTAATCTTCCAGAGGATTCCATTTTCGAGTAAGTAGTCTTCGTAAGTTTCTGTCTCTAATACTTTTTTCATTAACTTTATTTTCAGGTCTTCATCTTGTGCTCTTTTAAGTCGTGCAGCTGTGTCGGTAAGTATGTAAACATTGCTTACAGGTTGTCTACTCAAAGCATCAGCGTGTTTAAGTCTTGTTCCGGGTCGATGTTCAATACTATAATCGTATTCTTCTAGCAGTAATGCCCATCGAGCAACTCGTGGAGGTAAATCTTTTTTCTGAAGGGTCATCGTCAAGGCTGAGCAGTCAGTCACAATCTTAAATTTTATGCCCAGTAAGTATACCCTAAACTTCTTTATAGCTTCAGCTATCGCTAAGATTTCGAGATAGTATCTGTGATACTTCTTTTCAGCGGGCGTCGTCTTTTTACTCATGTAGTATACTGGATGCATCTGATTATCTTTCGGGCTTCTTTGTAAAAGGACGGCTCCGTAACCTTCGGCGCTGGCGTCAGTATGTAACTCCGTTTCTAAATTTGGATTATAAATTTTCAGGACGGGAGAGTGACATAAGCTTCTTTTCAACTCTTCAAACGCTTTCTCGCACTCCAAATCGAAATCGAAAACTTTTCCCTTTTTAAGCAAGTCAGTAAGAGGTCTTGCTATTAATGAATAATTCTTTATAAACTTTCGAAAATATCCAGTTAGTCCTAGAAAAGATTGTAGCATTTTGATATTAGTTGGCATTCTGAAGTTCGCTACAGCAGCTGTCTTTTCTTTAGATGGTCTTATTTCTCCTTCTCGTATTATGTAGCCTAAATACTGAATCTCGTCTTTTAGGAACTGACATTTACTCCAGTTCAACTCAATCCCATATTCTTCGGCTCTTTTCAGTATTTTCTTCAATTTGGCTAGTCCTTCTTCTTCAGTGTCCGATGGTATAACTAGATCATCTAAATAAGCCATTGCTGTGCCATCTTGAATAAAGTCATGGAATACGTCGTTAACAAATCTTTGAAAGATCGATGGCGCCGTGCACAATCCAAAGGGCATCTTAACAAACTCAAATTGGCCTTGTGGCGTCACAAATGAGGTGTATTTCTGACTGTCTGGGTTAACGTTCACGTGTAAAAATCCATTTTTGAGATCCAGAGATGTGAATACCTTAGCATTCTTTAATCGATCTATTTGGTCTTCTATAAGGGGTAGCGGAAATCTATCCTTAATTATTTTTTTGTTTAATCTTCTGTAATCGACGCAAAGTCTGTACGTACCATTCTTTTTCTTCGCCAATACTATTGGACTTGCAAAGTCAGATTTGCTCGGTTTTATGATTCCCTTACTAAGCCATTCTGCTGTTTGTTGGTTGACAATGTCAAGTTCTAGTGGTGATAGTCTTCGAGGACTCTGGTGGATCGGTGTCTCATCCGTCAGTAAAATCTTCAGCTCGACACTTGATTCTTTGAAAACATTATTTGGGTTGTAGTCGTCGATCATCTTCCTTATTATATCAGACTGCCTAGCGTCCCCAACATCTAGTACTTTTTCCTCGTTGTCATCCAGTGTAGTTAAATGTAATATTCGCTTTGCAGAAATTCCGTGCGGTGAAAAGTTTACTTCAACTTCATTTAATATTGGATTACCAAGTATTATTCCTACTGGTATAGCGTGATCTGCCACCATGTGAAATTTACCATCAAAATAACAGTCATCTATCTGAATCTTAGCCGTGAATGAACCTTTTGTTTGAATCTCATGTTCAGTTATGCCTGCTAGACATAATGTAGTGTCCGGATCAAAATTCAATGCAACTCCATTGATCTTCTTGAAATTGTTTTCATCAACCAGATTGACATCACTTCCTGTATCAATCAAGGCCTCGGTCTCCACATTATTGATTTTTACTATCCTATAAGGTGTGACGCAGGAGTCGTATCCACTATCTTGAATCTTCAGTGTCTTCTTTGTATTCCCAGGGCATTGATTTGATTTATGGCCAAACTCATTACATTTAAAGCATTTGACACCGTTTGGACAAGTAGGTAATTGGTGTCCTAAGTCACCGCAGTTATAGCATCTCTTAACGTTAGTTGTCTTGCCTGTTGCGATTTTAGAAGATGATGGACTAGGCTGCGATTTCTTGCTGGAGATCTTCTTCCTAAACTCGCTGTATATGTCCAACTTCTTGCGAAAATCCTTTATATTCGTCGCGCCATAAAGTATACTTTTGTTAGTTTCTAAGTCACGAATTCCATCAATAACGTATTCTATCAGCGCAGCATCTTCAACTTTTCCATGTAGTGCTAGTTCTTTCATAGAAAGAAAATATTGTTGATATGTTTCTTCGTTTTTCATTTTCCGTGATGCAAGTTTCTTGTGTATAATGGCGCTGTTGATTTTTGGTCCAAATTCTTCTTTTAGAGCCTTCTTCAAAGTTAAATAATCTTTTACTCTTCCCAACGATCGCAGAAATAGTTTAGCAGTACCATCCATAAGTCTTTTTGCATAAATCAACTTCTCGATTTTGGTCCAATTCATTATCTGTGCAGTATCTTCGAATTCATCAAGGAACGTCTCAATAGGGTAGGTGTCATCTCCAGTAAATATCGTCATTGATTTTTCCAAATCTCGAAATGAAATTTGTATTTCTTGGTCTTCATCTTCAACATCATTATCATCTTTCTTCGGTGGCATCGTAAAACTGGTATTTCCTTTGGAGTGTCTTATTATTTTTTTAGAGGCTATGCAAAATGATGGTCTTCTTGAACTCATCAAATAGTTTGGGATATAAAATCTTCAATCTTCAAAGTCTTAAGTCTTCATAAAAATCTCTTCATCCCAAAAACTACCATTTTAGTTCATGTTTCATATCATTACAACATTTTCTACCAATGTCAGTGCTGTCAGACGGAGTTTTAGTAGATCTGTGGTGCGTCAGCTGTCAATGTCAACGCCGCGTCGGTAAAACAGCACCAGTAGATGTCAAAAGTTCGACACCGCGTCGGTAAAGCAGCAAAGATGGCGGCACAAGTAGATGATTGGCGAAATTTGCACTCAACTTGCCTTTTGATTCTTGATCCACTTCAAACTAGCAAATATGTCGGCACCAAGTGGATGATCGGCGAAATTTGCACTCGACTTGCCTTTTGAATCTTCTTGATCCACTCCAAACTATAGTGGATCCCGGACGAGCCCCCAAGATTTTGTGGGATAATTAAATAGCTTGATGTGGAACTCTGGATATCACCTTGTTTATTTTTAAACATCAAATCTTACAACAAAATCTTTACAAAAAAATCATACGTCTTCTCTTCAAATTCTTTTTGACAACTCATCTGAACGTAACTGACAACAACGGGGTTGCCCGTTATATGAAAAAAATAACTACTAACAAATAAAACTACTAAACAAAAACTACTAAATTACTAAAACTACTAAATAACTAAATCTTATCCCACATACATATAATATGTTAATCAGTGGCGGTACTTCCATAGAAGCCCAAAAGCGTTACACGTTAATTGTGTAATGTCTAGTTTATAATTGTTTATTGTGGGTTCAGGATATTTTTATTTATAAATAAAGATTTAAAGCTTAAAGATTATTATTCGGAATTTTGTAACGCAAACTGGGCTTTTGGGCTTCTATGGAAGTACCGCCACTGATGTTAATGACATAAGTTATGAAATAAAATTTGAACAGTATGAATACGCATACATTTATATGTTTCATCTATTGTCTGGAAAAATATTCTAAGAGCACCTATGAAAGGGTATATATTCTACGTGAAATATAACCACATTTTCATGGAGATTTCGAATACAAATACACATCCAATAATCACATACATAGTTCTGACCTAACACTAAGATACAAGTCTTGTGTCACGTGTATCAGATACTACAAGAGACTTCACCAGACTACCCAGATCCGAAACAAATATATGTGGATAACATCGAACCCGCAGCCTCTCGTTTCGTAAGCTGGTGTAGCCAACGGCGCCCAGGACGATGTGAAATGCCCACACGCAACGGTAAAGTATTCTCTATGTACTGTTATGAGAAAGTGACAATAGCTCATTTATGATATGTACTGTGCTGACCACATGCAGAACATCAAATAACAAAAGCAAAGGTAATGTGATAATACTAGTATTTTTATATTATTTAATATTTTTATTGACAACTCCGTGGCGTAGTTGGCGTGGCGTGAAGTGAGAGGCACCGAGAAAAATGTGCTTCACAAATATTTGTTTCGGGTGTGGGTGTTTGTGAGACCGAAAAGTCTCTCGTAGTTTCTGATACCCAAGACACAGGACTTGTATTACTGTTGACTCTCTTTGTTTATTAATTTTAATTGAATATGAGGTGGGTTATTTTATTTCATAGGATTTGCGTGACGGTTAGATGAAGTGCAACTAAAGAATTAACTCATTATGTGGGCGCTGAAAATATTACCTAATAATAGTAGTCACGCCATATTAGGGACCCGAACCCACTACATTCCGAGACAATAGTTGAGTAACCGTCGGGCTACCTGCGCATAGTATTTGAAGTGTTACATGTCTCATAAAACTAGTGAATAATAAAAAGGAGTATGATTATAAAATTGTATGGTAATGTACCTATGTCTTTGTAAGATTTATGCAGTCAAAATAGAATGACCAGAAAGAGACAATTATCTCCCACCAATGGAAAATATTGAATTGGATTATTCCTATTCCTTTAATGTCTTCTTTTCCCTTCACAACGGCGCAAGTTTCTAACGGAACCAGTCTAACTTACGTACCTATGTTGGTGGCTGTTTGAATGGATACAAATTAATTGTCAATGCTCAGAAGTCAGACTATTTAGGGCTCATTTCAATACAACGTCATTTCTTATTGAATTACAAGTAAATTATATCCACATGATGATTCAATTGATACTCTGGCGTTCCAAGCGTACGTAGCAAGAGTAAACAAAACAAAACACACTCTGATAAAGCTGTGAACAGAACAACGAACCTCTGATTTTATGCAAACTGTCGTATAAACAATAAAATAAGGCAGTGTACAAGAGTAGGATAAAGTTACAGGTTTTTTATAGGCCGTCATTTGTGCGCGAAGCAATTTTTGTGTTGGCGATATCTAGGATTATGACATCGATGGTAATGTTTATGCAAAATGCCGCCCACGCGTCATTGGCATGCATCTGGGGCCGGCGTGATAAATAAGATCGGCGGCCGGTCCTCCCACCAACGTGCCTCTATGTTTGTGGCTTGTGCACTTTGTATCAATTAGACTCTACACCTAGCTATTTTTAGCTTTGTGAGTTGTTGAGAGTTCGAACCTTAGCACCTGAATTTTTAAGTCATTGATATCTTCGTAATGACTTATCAGTAGCTTTCGGAGTGAAGATCGGTAAAATAACAAACAAATAAGAACCGTTATGGCTTGGCGTTATTGACTTTGAAATTCTGAACTTCATTTCAAGTACCCCATAGTTCACTAGGCCAACGTGACAGACTCAGGACAGTGTGATTATGTTTACAAAGCTTATATATTTTTTATAACACTAGCGAGCGACGAGCTATATAACAACAGAATGAGGACTTCATTCATAAACTGGTGGTAGAGTCTTCCATTCTTCCAAATAATTCGGGGCGTTTCTGCTCTAGTGTAGTCCGCACGACGGCCGAGAGGTTACGGTACGCTAGCGTAAACTCACCGTAACACTGAAAGGGCAGCCTAACAGCTCAAAAAAACAAAACAAAAGAAGGATTTTCAAGTGTAGAGCACACGTATCACGCCAGAAGAGAAGAATTCACGTGTGAATCAGTACGTATACATTATTAATAAGGTAATGTTTCTCTTTATGTTGAAAGAAAACATCGTAAGGCAACCTGCGTGTGTTCGCTAAATGATTTTTTCATGAATGAAATGAGTTACAAATCACTTCTATGGCTTATCAATGAAATAAAACCAATGCCCAGATTTATATTGTTAAGTGACTTAAAAGGTCGTTCCGACCGGTCTGTTGTTCATGTCCTAAGTATTGACGTTTTGTAATGTAGTTTTCTATCGAATAGAACAAATTTAGGTCTAATGTAACGATCTTCTCAGCTGTCAAAAACATACAAAGGAAGCTTTTGTAATAATAAAAAATCGTTCGGAATATTTAAGCCATACGGTAAAATACACAAAGACGATACTTTCAAGCGTACTCACAGTTGAGATTGCGAACGCCGTCAAAGTCGGCATCTACTTAGCGAGTTTAATGGAAGTTTTCAAAGAACCAAGTAAAAAAGCAGTAGGCAACAGTATTTCTGGAAGTATGAGTAAACGACTTTGTTCCTGATACTCGAGATCTATGCGTGATAACGTTTTCCTGTTGTCATTCCTACGACATAGACTCATGGTATCAAGGACAATTACTGCACGCGGCCACCATGTGTTAACGTTTTGCAGAATGTTGGAATTTTATTCTTTCCTGATTTTTCTAGTTGAATGGACGCGTCGTAGTCAGAAAAAGAGCCATTATTATTTGACGGCCCCGTGGCACAGTTGGCTAGACACCAGCTTAGGTAATGAAAGGCCGCGGGTTCGATCTTCGCACTGGGACAAATGTTTGTGTGATTGATTAATAATATTTTTTATAAAGAAAAGATGAAAGAAATATCGTTACCATGAGAAGTGTCCGACCGAGATTCTGCTGGGCGCATATTTATAGTACATATTACAGCTAATAGTCTCGAGGGTCCAACGCTGTATTTAAATATATTGAAAATTGCTCAACAGATTTCCTTAAAAAGATAAAAATAGAGAAATAACTTCCGTCATAGAGATTCATTCACTAAGAGAGTTTCGTTCTGAGCATGTGACATTTCTTGAATATCACAATGTACAAGATTTCCGGTTTCCTTAGCGTCTCTCCTAGAGATATTTATCTTAGTGCGAGGATCGAATTAGCTGGTTTTGATACTCGGTTTTCCTTAAGTAGATACTAATATAGTTTTAACCTTACTAGGATATACAACCAACAAGTAAAACAAACTTTTCCTTTTAAATAAAAAACAAATGAAACGCTACACTGAATGAAATGCACAACGTTACGTCTTTACAAGTATTGATGATTTTAAACTTATAATAATGACCCTATCATTGAAATTAAATACCTTAATATAACTAGTTAAAATCACATAACGTGACGACGTAATACACGGTTTTGTTATGTTTACAAAATGCTGATGGTTATCTGCGTAATTGTGTATGAAACGCCTCTGTAAACTAACTGTACACAATGTGTTTAGAATAACAATTCGCAAGAAGCCTCATATTCTTACCGATGATTCATGGTTTAGACAAAAACAATATTACCTCATGATAGTCAGATATTTATGGTTAAAACTCGTCCATGATACAGCAAGGTGCGGTTTTCCATAAATTACGAATTTATCAATATGACATCGATTTGTCTGCTTTAATTTTGTTTATGTTACATTTGAAAAACGATATGTACCGCGAGATAGGTTAAATACAAAAGGTTCCCCTCTGTGACTTTTAACGTATTCACTGATATAATTATAATATTTCAGGTTACTTTTTAAAAATAATAAAAGAAGGAATATAACTATCTAAATAATAAATATTTTAACGTAAAACAACGGGTCAATAGTAAAACCCTTGCGTGTTACAATTTTAACTTCTGTTTTTATATTTATTTTTTTAAGAGAGATAATCATATTATTTATGATCTGGCAGTATTATAAGTAAGGTCGAAATCTAAGTCGAATAGGGATTTAAAAAATCATATTGTCATTTAGCACTAAATTTCTTCTATTTTAGATGAATATTAGCAAGTTTTAATTATTAATTTGATTACGAGAGAAAGACTCCTTTCCATACCAAATGTTCTATCGTATTTAAGATAAGTTCGTGCTTTAATTAACCGGACTAATTGTTGTCGTTAGGCATTCGGATAATTGAAAATCCGGATAATCGAATGTATGAAAAAAAACGGGTTTTGTGCATATGTACTACATAATATTAAGTGTTGAATAAAAAAAAACAAATACATATAAACGAAAATCAATGTTTATTAACATTTTCTGACAAATAAACATGATTGCATACCTACGAGTAAATTCGACTTGTAGGTATTTAATTTTTGTTTAAATTGGTTGCGGTTGGTGGTCCGGATAATCGCGAATCCATATAACCGAGGGCCGGATAATCGAGTTTCTACTGTAATTAATAAGTCATTAGAGCCACATCCAGTAGTTAGACGCAAGCGCATGCCCTTAACGTGTGCGCGTAACCTGCCCACGTGAGCTCGTCAGCGAGGCTGCGTCCACGCAGTTTTCCATGTTAGTCCTCGCGGCTCGCCCCACTCCGCGCGCACGAGGCAAGCCTTCCGCGGCTATGTCATACTTATAGTCGTATTTCTGTCCCTCTCGCGGCCGCGTGCCCGATCGACCATACACCATCGATTATCCGCGAACACGTTTTACAAACTTTTCTCAGTGAAAAGTCCGTGTAAATATCCACACGCGATGCCAGTGCCATTGTTTCATTAATTGTGATCGTTGTATGTTGTTGTCGTTTACTGTTGTGTTTCAGTGTTGTGTGTGATTGTTTTGCTCATTGAGGTTTGTATTCAATTAAATCACTCGTTATAATAGATATAAAGTATTCCACATCAAGTTTCGAATAAATTTACACATATTTAACATATATAAAATAATGCATTTATATGCTCGTGAATAAGAAATTAATGAGTTATAAAATCGTATTTATAAACATGTTTCGTTTTCCCGCCTTTTGTATGCGCACAAATGCGAATAGTTAAAAATGTTGAATCTTTCATTAAATAACTAAATGTATTATGTAAGTGCATTTTCCGGTACTTTACAGGTGCCTGTGAAGGTTGCCTCGTAGGTGACCAATAAAATAATATAATAAATTCAAATATATGACACAAGTACGTGTCGTTCATTTAAACAAATAAGTGTTCTTGAAAATAATGTTTTTTTTACATATAATATTTTTTTAAGAGAAGTTTGAATATATTTATTTAAAATGATTTTAAGCTTTTAATATAATTCAACGGTGAAGGAAAACATCGTGAGGAAACCTGCACACTTAAAGTTCTTAAGAATTTCTTAGATGTGTAGTCCGCCACAACACAACCCTCTCAGTTGTAGAGGAGGCCCGTGCCCAGCAGTGGGACGTATATGGGCTGATGATGATGATGATGATGAGTCCGCCAACCCGTACTAGGCTAGGTGGTGGACTAAGGCTTAAAGCCTCTCATATGTAGAGGACGCCCGTTACCCAGCAGTGGGAAGTATACGGGCTGATGATGATGATGAAGATACTCGTATATGGAATATATATATTGATTTGAATCTATACCCTAAAAACGAGTAGTAGAAAATTTTCTAACGGTAAAATAACTTTTGGAACCAGCTTACTCAACCCGGAGGTCACATGTAAAATATTTTAAAGAAAGACCCCCTAGTCTTTCTATATTTTAAAGAAAGACTAGGGGTTATGACTGAATGTTCAGAACATTATCTGACGTAATAGTTTATAGAATAGTGTATGTTTATGATATTTATTTATTAAAATGCGTTAAACATGAAACTGGTTTCCAAATACTGACTGCTTCTTTTTGTCAATTTATGGCATTTTATGGTGATATTAACATTGAATTTATTTTCGTTTGCTTGAGTAATTTTGTAGTGTGAAAATTTGTACTGAATGATGTTAGGGCGAGTCGGTTGATTCAAGAGTAAGTCCCTTGACAATGAAGGAATAGCATGCCTTCTAATGTTGTTTGTATGAAATTTTTTGTGCCAAATTTGAAGCAATTTCGAATCCAGATTTTTGAAAAGATGTCTTATAAAATTGCGATTAAGAATGCAGTTTACTCTACGGCCCAACTTATTTAATTGACTGGTATTTGGTTTATCATGTCTTTTAGATATTTCTGTCAAATATTTTCAAGCTCCGTTTGGCCTTATTGAATTTTAAATCCTGGTTTTATATCACTTTAAACCTGTTGGTATAAATTCGTTAAAACATTTTTATCGTAATCTACGGCACAATGAACTTGTTACAATTGATTAAATTTAAAGTCAAACAGTATTTGAAAATTACAGTACACAGGACTTGATTTTCGATATCTAAATTGCATAAGTTAATAAATTTTCCAGATTAAATCTACTGTTTCGCTGTATATTCGTAAGACGCGTAAATCAACGGATATAGCGGCCCAGAAGCGCGAGCGCAGGAAGTCGGACTGACCGATTGAGTAGACATTGCGTTATTTGTGTCGCCTATTGTCAACATTATGCTGGCGGCACTTGTTTTATTATGCGCCTGTATCAATATCGCGTCACTGGACTGTTAACAGAATTGAAGTTTGAATCCTTAGTACATATTTTTTTATTCCACCGCGCGATTTTTTGGTACGTGTGCAGATATAAATTATTTTTTGGAAGTAAATCGGTAATTTGAACTTATTCTTTTAAGGTATGATAATTACTTTATCTTTGCATAGTTATTTTTGCATTATTTTCTTAATGCCTTATTTTCTTTAAGGGACGACCACTGATTAAATGTGCGTAAAAGTAAAACTATTACCTATAAATAAAAGGATGCATATATCCATCAATAGACCAACTGCAGTCTAAAATAAGGTGTTATTACGAGTAATAACACTGTTAAACTCAACGTAGGCCACCCAAAGCACGCGCTAACTACTCTGGTCTTGGGCAGCCCGCTTCCATCCGCTATCAAAGAAAAATCTAGAAGAGTAAATAAAATTTAAGTGTCTCATGTCTGGCACAACATCAGGCGCAGGTAAATCAGCTCCTTTTATGATAATCTCAGCAGATAATAATATTATATTTGTTTGTTTTGCTCAATAAAAAAGGTCTTATATAAAATGAGAAAACAAAAATTAAAGGGCCTACAAATAGAAGATTTGTCTTTACATATAATTTCTTTAGCAAATATGTAACCGAATCACGTGATGTTTAACTAGGTTTTTATTTATTTCGGATCTGGGTGTTTGTGAGACTTAAAAGTCGTTTGTAGTTTTTCTTACCCACTACGAAAGACTTGCATCTTACTGCAATAGGGAGCGAGTCTATTGCCGTTTTTAGGGCACATTTGCAGACTTTGTAAAACCCAATAACACTATTGGTAAACTGGGTATAAAATTGGGTTACACTGCAAATGCATGCTACGGGACCAAAGAAGCAGTCGAGACTACGCATATGACTTTAATGGATGATTTATACATGCATAATCCGGTGCTTCCTGGTTTGATATCATAATAAGTGAGTAACAGTGGTCACGGGCACGTAATCGCAATTTCAATGCTAATGCGATATAAACTAGGATGATATTACAGAATGGCGGCGTAGCGTGAACTAGGCCAAGTTCCATTTTTTATTAGAACTCATAAGGTCAAGAAAAGACTTGAATTTCAAACGCTATATGCATTTTAATAGTTTATTTACAATAAGCGAATGCGGAAAATGGTGAGGCGTCGCAAATATGGACTTAAGGCCACATTTATTTATTGTTCACATTTAAATTAGCGGACACTAAATAAGAGATGTTTTGTTACTAATTCAACACTTCTGTAGGGTTGACCCAGTTTTATCATCTTCAAAATCTTTCACAGCCTTCTCTGTTCTGCAGAATTTTCTATATCAGATCAGTTATAATATGTCCGTCAACACCGTCCATGAACACCCACAATACCAGAGGGATTATCGGTGCGTTGCCGGCCTTTGAGGAAAATATAGAGGAAGGTCCGTAAGTCATCATTTTTTTTAGAAATCGCCCAATTTTCTGAACATTTTATTAGTTTTATAAATAAATGTTTCAGTGCCGTACCACATTCGAATTTATAGTACTAGCTTTTTCCTTTTACTCATCAAGGTAAAAATACAATTCTACGAAAGAGGTTTTATTTTCTTTTCTTATAGTATTTCCAAGACATTTTATTTGACCAGTATGTATGTATAAAGTGACTGCGGAAGTTAGCAATATCAATTGTCTTTGTTAGATAGTGTCAAGTCGATAACCGATTAGCTTGAAGATAAAGACCCCTGGTTATTGTATTACAAGTGTCATTGTTTCGTCACGTGCGTCAAAGTTTACTGATCCCGTATTCCCGTATGCTTTAATTTCAAATAAGGTAATCGACGTCAACTATATATATTGTTTACTCTCCTTCATTTCTAGTTAAAAATTATTATGGAATGTCTCTAGATGTACCTATATTAAGTTATGACAAAATGCTAGAGGCTTTACTTGCTATAAAATGCAATACAATATTAAAGTCCTTATTTTAAACCGAAGAAGGTATTCATCTGACATCAAAATATACAACAATAAAAATTAAGTGTTAAAGTATTACAAAACCAATTTATTGACTATAAATTATTTTATTATACAGATACTTACATACATATATACATTTATGCTATCCTTGTATCCCTCAGGAGTAAGTAGAGGTGCATTCCTACACCCACGTGTCCATAGTTATTATATTCAACTTAATAGGGCGCCAAGTCATTCCCGTTTATCTGACACATTTTCAGACTCCGTCTTGCTACAGTAATGGTAATATTTTATCCGATCCGACAATCAAATCTACGATCTCTAGACCGTAGGCGCCAAATTATGTTCAGAACTATCAAGACAGTCAACTTTATTTTACATGTAATACTCTATAAAATTTATATTATAATAATAACTGACATTTATGCTCGTTTATATAGACTGCTAAATGCCAACGGAACCTAAAATCTTTCGGTATTAAAAGTACCCCATAACTTTTGATAAATATATTGATAAATTATGTCATTATGATTTTAGTGTATAAAACACTTGTAGCTAACTATTACTTATTTGGAATATTTTATAAAGCAGTAATATCCTCTATCAACCAAACTGAAGAAAGATAACACAAAATGACTCATCAATTCATAAAACACGTTTTAAGTGCATTTTTTACGTTGCGAGTATGCCACCGACACACATTACAAACTTAACGAGCCATTACATACAGATTATTATAATCAGAACTGTACACTACAAGGTGTTATTATTTTTTTGTTTCAAATCTTGCGTAATTATTAAGTTTATAAGTATGGGGGTTATTATAATAGATGAAGCATAATGACAGGATGCTTTTGGTACGCCTACGCAGGCTTTTGTCGATGGCAGAAATTGTTATTCAAAATACTTATTTCCGAACGATGATCTTTGACATTCGTTGTTAATCCAAGATCAATGCGAGCGAGAACCGGTTGTTTTTATATTATGTCTTATAGTTTCTGTATATGGTGTTTTAGACAATAGGGTGCGCCATCATGGAATTATATGTTAATTAAAGTTGGTATTTTTTTTATTAAATCCTGTTAGTTTTTAATATAAGGTATATTATTAAAGAATTTTTCTAACAAAGCTGGCCTGTGATCACTTTGATTGTGCATTTTAATTAGGATTGATCGATTATTTAAGATTCTTACAAAGCTACATAGGAACTGGTCTTAAAAAAATTGATAACCGTTATCCGATTTATCTAATGGCAAGCGCATTTTTCATTTTATCATCTGTAAACTACTGTTTTACCAAATAATTTAAAATGACAGTTTGTTTCTTGATATATAGCCAGCTGCATACATATATGCAGCTGCTTTTTGGCAGCTGCGCGAAGTAAGCTGTCAAATGAGATTAGAACTGGGTTTTTCGATAATATATAAGTACCTACTCTAAGTTTTTGTCAGCCCTGTGGCGCAGTTGGCTAGACACAAACTTGCGAAACGAGAGGCTGCTGGTTCGATCCCCGCAACGAGACAAATGGTTTTGGGATCCACCGATATATGTTTCGAGTTTGGGTGTTTATGAGATCGAAAAGTTTCTCGTAGTTTCAGATACCGTGGTGTTAGAACTATGTCTGTGACTGTTGGGTGTATTAAGTTTCCTCTTAAGTAATTCTATTGCGGAACGGATTTTTTTCATCGTCTCCACAGCTTGATACTGCTAATGAACGCTTGTAGAATTTACGTTAGTCATATCCGCTGAGGGATAAGCAATCGTGTTCTAAGAAAATATTGTTATATCTCTTAGGGCTAGTTAATATTATAGAATATAATATTGGCGAGGCCGTAGATGGCAAACAAGAGGCCACCAACGATGTCCGGGCTTTGGGCGCGTGCCTGTAGGAACCTATGGAAAATAAGGCCATGATTATACAAGTGGCGCTTAAAAAAGAGGTATCAACATAAATTTTGTATCTGAAGAAGCAAGCAGTTATTTTTATATTAATTTAAAAATCTTAGGTTATAAATGTCATATTTACAGGGCGTATGTGTTTTACTTCTTATACTGTATGGTAATACCAAAAACGACGGAGAATTGTGTATAAAAACAATTAGGCATACGGTAATCTCTATCAACGAATTATTGTGCACAGTGGCACTACTATTTCGTAAAATAGCCATCTTGTGGGGGGTGAGAGATCGCTGGAGACTGATCATCACTTTCACTTCACTTTTCTTATTTTCTATCCAATATTAATGTCTGATAAAATTGTTTTAAAATAATTAATCAACTGGACACACAAACTAACTAAAGCAGTATATTATAAGAGATATAGTTTATAACTGAGAGCAATTGCCGAGGTAAATGCGGCCGTGTGCCCGAAATTGGCTGTTATCGCGTTCAAACCGGCGGCGAGGAGGAGGCTGCGAGGAAATTCCTCGCTCGGTCGTTCCAAGGTGGTTATTTACCTGCCCTGCGATTGCTAAATACAAGTTGTTATACACCGCAACTGTGGAAGGTTCTAGAACATCGAGATTTTGTTGCTGCACCATAAAATGACTAAGTAGCGCGAAGGTTGTATTTTTTATACTTACTGCAATTTATAGCAACTTGATAAGATAAGAAATTATTAGGATTTGGAAGGTCTTGACTATTTTTGGTTACCACACCACACCGCCTACCCTAGCCTATATAATTCCTACAACAGCATCATTACATATTGTTAGGATTAAATAATAATCTAGATATTTAAAATGATATTTTTTTTAAATTTAATTCATAAATCCGTTTTCTCTCAGTTATAGAGGAACCCCATGCCCAGCAGTGGGACATATATGGGCTGATGATGATGATGATAAATGCGTTTTAGGACAGCAAATAGGCCAAGGTTACAATACAATACATATTTTTGCCGTCCTTTAACCACAAATATTTGTATGTGTCAAGTAACTATTTAAGTATTTTCTGATAATCTGCAAAATTCGTTGTCTACCTAACATATTCATGTATTTTATAGACGCTTAGTATATTAATAAATGAAAGTTATAATAATATTAAAGCTATAAATATGATGCAAATAGGCATCAGTTTTATCCCACTTTAAGATTTTTTGAAGTTATGCAATTTATGTTCAATAATGTAAACAGCAAAGTCGTTTTATCACACTATTTTTAGAGGATGACAACACGAATTAAGAATCTACCAGGTATAAATTTAAGCTGAGGTTCGCTCTAACCTTTTACAGGTAAAACGTGTATAATTGAACGGTAATCTCTTCTAATACATTAATTCGGTTTGGCATTTCGTGAAGAAAAGAACATGATAAGGAAATATGAAATGTCGTCTCTTCATTAAATAAATTTAAATATTCCTTATAGTCCACAGTCGTAACCCCATTTATAATTTATGTGTTGCGGCTGCTATATTACACGTGTAACGGTTATACAGACACCCAAAATAAATATTTGTGAGTTCATTATGATCATCATTAGCCCATATACATCCCACTGCTGGGCCACTTCTAGGGGTGATAGGGGTTACGCCTCAGTCAATTGTGATTTGGTATTTGTTGGTTATAAAATATTTATATGTATATATATAATAATATATATAAAATATTATATGGAAGTACCGCCACTGGTATAAAGTATATACGAGAGTATAGAATGTAGATACGAGTTTATTATTACAAAGCCATTATGATCAAAGTCAAAGTCAAAGTCAAAATATCTTTATTCAAATAGACTTTTACAAGTTCTTTTGAATCGTCAATTTACACATCTTAATTTTTTAAACTATTGCCGCTTCGAAACGTGTTATAGCTGTGGAGAAGAAACGGCAAGAAACTCCCTTAGCAACACGACATGTCATTTTTTTTCTTTAAAAAACAGCAATATAATTATGTCTTTTTTTCATTACATTATTTAAATTTTTCATTATAAATGTCATAACGATACAAACTGTAGCAACAAAACAAAACTCCGATCAATTTACTTACTCCAAGGGCTTATTATCTTCAATAAAATCTGAAACTTTATAGTATGCTTTTTTGTAAAGCTTATCTTTAATTGATTTCTTAAACATTGTCAAGGGAAGCTCTCTAATAGCCTTCGGAAGTTTGTTATAGAAGCGTATACATTGCCCCATAAAAGAGTTATTAACTTTCCGGAGACGAGTTACGTGTTGAACGAGATTACATTTGTTCCTAGTATTTTTATTGTGTACATTACAAATTTTATTAAATTTATCAAGATTCTTTTGGACATACATTAAGTTTTCGTATATAAACTGACAAGTGAGGGTAAGAATATTTATTTCCTTAAATTTTTCTCTAAGTGAAGCCCTGGGACCTAAATTATAAATAGCCCTAATGGCTCTTTTTTGCAAAACAAAAATAGTGTTAATATCCGCAGCGGCTCCCCACAAAAGAATACCATACGACATAAGGCTACCATGTACCTATCATGTACCTATGTTACTTAAAGCACTTTTCTAAATAGGCAACCGGTTATGTTTAAAAGCAAAATAATTCCCCGTCTTTATGTTAAAATTTTGATGTCATAGAGCCACATGAAGAAATTGTAGAGCTAGCAAGAGCAACTCATTTCTTTTTTCCCAAAGGGGGGAGCAGAGGTGATACACATATCTACTTCTATTTTACGCCAATTGTGTATTTAAGACTTATGTAATAGAAGCCCAATCAATAGCCATTTTTCAGGCACATTTCTAGTCTCTCTACGACTCCACCCTATGGTTTGGCGCGTTAGAATACCGCCACGGCATCCCCTGCCTGTCGTAAGAAGCGATTAAAAGGGGTTATCGGGATTGTTAGGCGTACTACGGGGGAGGTGCGCCCTTACAGGAGATGTATGGATGTATGGATGATGTATGGATGGATGTGGATCCCGACATGTGCGGCAGAGCGCATGGCCTCGTGAATGTCGTGGACGCTCACACCAAATGAGCGTCCAAAATAAGGCCAAGTGGGGGACACCTGAAATCCGTCTATCGCAGAGGAGTCCACATTTGGACAGAGTGCTGGGCGGCAGCGGGAAACAATTAAGGGCACTCGCCCTGTATTTATCGTACCGCCCAAAATGGGCACGGCCATCGAGAGGTTTTAGTCGGTAAGCCGGCGTAGGATTTTGGTTAGGGACCGAACTCAGCCAAGCGAATTATAGTTCCACGCGTGGAGTTGGAAGGCCGGTGACCCCTTTTCGGCCTCCACCGAGGTACCGAACAGGGAGCTTTCCTCTCGTTGAAAAAAAAAGCTCTATACTGCTACTGAGAATTTCTTAAAAAAACAATAACACATCTAGATCCGGGAATCGATCCTGGAATTTCTTTAAAGCATCTTACACACTTACATATGCCTCGGGGCCAACGAGTCGGGCGGTCAACGGGCTTATGTATAATCGATGTTATTAACGTGTCAGAAGTTACAAGGGATTTTTTGCAACACCGTGGATCGAATCTGTGACCTCGCCACACACACATTAAGACGAAGTATTAATAATATAAATGGGAGAATACGCCAACACTTTCCTCAGAGATTCGCATCAAATGACAATATAAATGACATCGTTCACAATGCCTGAGAATTTTCTACTTACATGTGAAGATATTAAAATAGACAAACCTTATATGCATAGGTATATTATATCTATAGATAAATATATTAATGGAGCGTGTTAGGATTCTTTAGTGGATAGCTATAGGTTAATGATTGTGGTTATGATTAATTTCTTGGCCTGATGGACTGCTTAGCCAATGCACAGTTAAATGACTAAAGATTCAATTAGGATAGTTGTTAATTTTGGTGAGGTAGATGTAGACTCATTGAGAAAGGATTTTTTTAAAACCCCTAACCATGTTATGAATAATTATTACCAATAAAAAGCATGATATTTGTTTTCATTCATGATATTTTATTGCTAAAATTGCTAAAAATGGAGTGTGTGAATTATTACTATAGTGTACATACATAGTGTATCTATGTATGTAAAACAAGAAAATGAAGCGAAATTGTGTTATTAATGGCGCCCTTACCTGCTATTAACTCTATCATCATCATCATCAGCCCAAATACGTCCCACTGCTGGGCACGGGCCTCCTCTACAACTGAGAGGGTTTAGGCCTTAGTCCGCCTCGCTGGCCTAGTGCGGGTTGGCGGACTACACACTTTTTTTTTTTTTTTTGTTCTCGAGGGGAAAGCTGTTTATGGCTCTACTTCCCGCCAGCCCCGGGGGAGGGGCGGGCGGGAAGCGTATGTCGGGGTCACCGGTCTTCCAGCCCAGCGCGCGGCGACGTCATGTCCGCGCAGGTGTTAGTGCCGGGCTGGGTCCCTAACAATATCCCTAAACCGGCATACCGACTAAAACCCCCCGGTGGCCATCTCCGCGCCGAGTGGGGCGACCACGGTACGTGAGCGAGAAGCGCCCACCGTAATGCCGCAGCCGCCCGGTGCGCCTCCGAGACGTAAACGTCCCGGCCGTCTCGGAGTTGTAGGGGGCGCAGTTGCACCCCCACTAGCTTAGTTCGGGCGCCCGGTTGTCGATGGGCGCCCGCGACGTACACAGGCCACAGTGCCACCGCCCCTCTCGGGGTCACTTTCAGTGAGGACGCGCCGCCCCCGCAGCGCGCCCAGCAACCCCAAGGGCCCCTTTGAGTCGTCTTTTACGACAGGCAGGGGATACCGTGGTGGGATTCTAACGCCCCCTTGCCACAGGGCAGGGGCGGACTACACACCTAAGAAATTCCTAAGAACTTTTAGGTCACGATGTTTTCCTTCACCGTTAAAGTACGTGATAATTCATTGTGAATACACACATAACTTCGAAAAGTCAGAGGTGTGTGCCTGGGGTTTGAACCCGCGACCGTCGAGATTCTCGACCGCGTGCCAAAACCTCGAGGCCATCACGACTTCAACTATTAACTCTATACAACTACATATTTATATGATGGGAAAATTTAAATGTGTAGAAGGTTCGAATATAGTATGTTTTGTGAACTTTACGTCACTGCATAAAGTATACGCGTTATATTTTAAACACTATCTGAACTACAAAATTTTGCGTGCATTTCGAATGGCATAGTGTAGGCGCTTCACTTCATTCGTCTTAATTCCATGGCAATTTTTCCTAATAAAACAATTTTGCCTTAGTTGGTCAAAAATATTAATACCTAATACGGCACATATATGTAGGTGGTCTCGGCATCCTTAGTATCACAAAACATACAATTATATAGACAAAACAAAGTGATTATCATTTATCATTTTAGTACGAAACGTGTTTTAGTTTTATATACTTGCTTGCTTTATAAATAAAAGTTAATTCATACAATCACATACGTTGGAAAAACTACGAAGAAGATTTAATAATGTTAAAAAAGGCAAGACTGGAATTTATTTATTTTAAATTCTTCATATTACAATACGTACATAACAGCAACTATTCACGTGCCATGCGCAGTCTAATATTTAAGATTTTAAAATAAAACATCTGGTTAATAGTATTATTTACCTACAATAATTGAATATGATTAAAAAAAAGCTAAGTTGTGCCTTAACAATAACTCTATGTCATAATATTAAAAACTGAAAGTAATATAATACTTTTTCCTGTTAAAAATAGAATATATTCTGGTTTGATCCAACTCTGAGTTGCAGGGAAACGAATTTCGTTGTTAACTGCTAAGTTTACCTCACATATTTTTTTTTTCAATATAGATAAAAATATATTTTTTAATACTTTCCTTCACCACTTTTTCTCCCAAAACCAAATACTGTGTATAATAAACGCCTCTCAGTTGTAGAGGAGGCCCGTGCCCAGCAGTGGGACCTAAACTTGTCCTTCTTTAAACGAGGCTTAAAAGGAGTGTTCACCACACGGTAGGCAGCGGCTGGGTTGTGCCCCTGGCATTACTTTAGTCCATGGGTGGCGGTAACCGCTTACCATCAGGCGGACCGCTTGCTCGTCTGCCTACTAAGGCAATAAAAAAAAAATGGGCTGATGATGATGATTTGGTTTTGGATGTCTTTAACTTTCGGTACTCCTCCGTAAGCGTAAAAAAATTATTAAGTGTAATAAGTCGCATCTTATAGATAAGTCTTTGTCACTATGTATCAATATCTAACTTATGATTAATGAGTCATGAATAGGGCATCAGGAAGCGATGACATTAATAGAATCTCATGTAAAACCTGTTCTGCGATTGGAATAGGTATTACCTGACACTTAGCGTCATGGCTTTTGTGTTCGTTAATCGAGTATGACAGGCAGTACTTGGATCGCCTTTGTGTTGATTACCGTATTGAAATTGGAATACGGATATCTTGATGAGTTGTAACTTCATGTCAGTTGTATCAGGTGAATTGACTTCAGTTTCAGCTATTGTTATTCAGTTTGGTTGATGGTAGTGCCAGTTTGTGGATATGAAGCCATTGTTTCAATGCTAGGCTTTGCAGACCGCCTAATTAATTTGTTAAACTACTTTTAAAATTTAATAAAATCTGTCTACATAAAGAATATAACGACTTTTTTCCCGTGAAACGTAACAGAAGTAATAAGTATTGATTAATAAATAAAAAATAAAATAAAAATCAAACAACAATAATTACTCTGAGGTAACTTAGTAGCATAAATACTTAGGTCATCAGACACCAACTTTTGACACCAAGTTCGATTTCCGTACTAAGGCAATTTTTTGTGTAATCAACGAATATTGGTTTCAATTCAGTAGAATTATATTTATGAAACCAATAGATACGTCTTTTTCATTTCTAATACACAACGACACAAATTGGTATCGCTTATTAGTTAAAACAAATGTATTTATATTATGGATTATTTGTATTTAACCCAACATTTGGTCGCGTTAGATAACCACGTTCTAGCCTTGTTACTGTTTTTGCCACTCAGCTACTCATGCGCAGCCGGCGGCGTGTCATTTCGAACGTTTGGCACTGTAACTCGACGGTGTGAGGACACATCTTTTATTGTAGAACAAAATATTTTGCTATGGGAAAAAAATATAATGAATATTCTTATATGTTTGCGTTTCATATTACGTAGTAAAACCTATGTCTGAAGTTTTCTACTGGACTATGATCTTAAAGGGCAAAATATGGGTTAAAATAGGAATATTCAAAATTTTTAAAAGGAATATTTTTATTTAAAAAAAACGAAAACAATAAATGTTAAAAAATATATAGAAAATTTTTGCGCAATTTCATAAGCGTCTGATGGGTAAATAAGTAAGTAGTAAATAAATAGTAAGCAATCACAAAACTATATGAGCAATAAAATTGTGGCTACAACAAGCTTAACGCTACATCTAAATCCATTCATGATGCGAGAAATATTGAGTCCATATATTATTACGACTTAATGTTCCATTTATAAAAAATACAAATAAGGAAAAAAATAATATAGTAGTATAGTTCCAAATGCCGTATTTTTTAGGGAAATAAAGTATTTTATTCTTGTGCACTATAATCGTAAGCGTACTGGCCATAAAGTGTATCATATTTCACAGTCATATTTTTTGTAGTAATAATTGTTGCAGCAAAAAGTTCTGTATATTAAATTACGCGAAGAGTATCCATTGCTCGTGATGTTTGATTAATCTATTTTAATTATTTTCGTGAGCAAATTAATTACAAGGAATGTTTTTATTAACACTTATCTTTGCTTGAGGTTACGTCTTCGTAGAATTTTATTTTAGTGAATGAATAAATAAATACACCAAACAGTCACATACATAGTTCTGACCCCACACTAAGATACAAGTCTTGCGTCGTCGGTATTAGAAACTACGAGAGACTTTTCGGCCTCACAAATACCCAGACTCGTAACAAATATTCGTGGATCACATAAATATTTGTGTCAGTGCCGGGATCGAACATGCGGCCTCTCGTTTCGCAAGCTGGTGTCTAGCCAACTGCGCCATATATTTATATCTATATGTTTATTGTTCTTAAATATTAGTAGTCGAAGTTATTAATTGTTATATGAGCTGTATAATGTATTTGTAAATACTAACCCGCGAAAATCAGCCGTAAAAACTATGAACGTTGATTTGAAGATGAAGCGGGCATAATTAAATCAACTAGACAGATAGTTAAATAGTTTTTTCGCTGCTTACTTTAGAAGCCTACCTTTTAAAATTCATACAGCAGAAATTTAATGATAATAAAAAACATTTTTGAAAGTTACTTTTTTCTATTTGTACGAACTTTCTACTTACCTTCATGTACGCGATAGATTTATCTTACAAACGTGCGTACTGAAATTATTCAAAGATCGATCGTGAGGTCACGCACTATTTCGGAATAGTGCAGTACGTAAATTAAGATTATCTTTTGAAAGTCGAAAGTTTCCTAGCACAGCGATGTTAATAGTTTCCTCAAACTTTTATCCGAGTATTCTTAAGGGCATGGAAAATAGTCACGTAATTTCACGCTTTTTTTTAACGAGAGGAAAGCGTCTTAAGCTCCCCTTTCGGAACCTCGGGGGAGGCCCATCAAAGTCAAAGTCAAAGTCAAAATATCTTTATTCAAATAGACTTTTACAAGTTCTTTTGAATCGTCAATTTTACACATCTTAATTTTTTTTTAACTATCAGCGGTATGTGTGGGTCTCTGGCCTTCCAACACTGCGCGCAGAGCAGTTGTCCGCTTAGCTAAGTTGGGTCTCTAACCAAAATCCTACGCCAGCATACCGACTAAAACCTCTCGGTGACCTCAAACTTTTATCCGTTTATTTTGAAGGGCATGGAAAATTGTCACGTAACTCCACGCTAGTCTTTAAGGAGCCATGATAATTCTTATACATTGTCTCATATATTTATCGCCTGAGTTAGGCTATAGTCCAGCACTGGACTGGATGTTACCTTCATATATATATGAATGTGTAAATTTCCCTTCTCCGTTCAAGTGTTTGATAGTTCAGTGTAAACAATAAGGTTACATTAAGACATTGGGAAGTTTGAATTTAAGAAGCTGTAAGTGAATTTGAAGCGGTGCTAAATGAGGGACGTCTATTCTGCTATGACTTCTATCCTCCCCTCAGTGGCGGATTTACACTTTTGACGCCTGCAGGTTATTTTGCCACCCCTAGTGACTTTTATTCAATACGCTATTTCATTATTATATTAATGAAAAGGATTTTTCCGCGCATATAAAACATTAGTTGAACAACGCAAAAAACAAGGGCCAAATCTGCGTACCCTTAAATCTGCCGAACTAGACTTCGGCCTACTCAGTCTTCTATAAATCCTCCACTATCCCTATTCCTATTCAATCACATTTATAATAAAAAAAATACCGTCACTAAAGGCGCTTTTTTTTTTAATAAATAAACAAAATAAGAATCTCGAACGTCCAATATTAAATTTGACAGTTCGTATGAATGAAATTGAGTGAAACAAAAACGCTCAGGCATTTAAAGCTCGTAAATCGGAACCCGGTGACACTGAGCCGTTCTTGATTCGCATTATTCCGATATTCGCGTCACGTCGCTTTGGTAGCGCCAATAGGGTTGTCTGATACTCTTAATAGATTATAGAGAATGTCATTAGCATGGCATTCACCGTCTTATAGGGTAACTTAAATGTTCTATATTTAAAATTACAGTTTGTTTTACAAACCGTTTTTATGATAAAGATGCATAAGAATATACGATTTTACGTCATTATGATGGGACAGTGGTGTCACCGCGGTCGAGCTAGCCCACTTGTACAACAGTCCGAGGTGACGACAACGTAGTTCAGCCACTTTTATTTAAAATTATTTTCGCATTTTCCAATATATTATTTTACATAGTCCAAGCCAACCAACCGGGATATTTTGGAATATAAAAAACAAATTTAAAATGTCTGATACGCTTAAAATACATGGACTTAGATCAAACCACGGGAACTATTTTTACTTGATGTTGTACACACCCTCTCACTCTTAATTGCTTAGGGAACCCAGATTTATTAACTACGATTCAACAGCACACAAGTTTGATATTATCGTGCACAAAAAAAATTATACGCCTTATTTAAAAAAGTTATCTCTTTTGACAACCCTACCGGCATTCGTATATTCACGGCCTTACCATCAGGGCTCGAGTTTCGAGACGTCTGACTCGTCAGGTCATGGAATACCCATGTATTTTGCACATTTGACAATGACAAAGCCAGTGTCAAGCGATGCGTTGAATAATTGAATATCGAATGGGATTAGTCGTAATTTCCCTGTAACTTCGAGTTGGTTCAAACCAGAAGGTATTATAACAGGAAAAAATATTGTATGACAGTTCTGAAGATTATGACATAGATTTTTTGGAAGTAACCGAAAATAAGCTGCAGGTACAACTTTTTTGTAAAAGCTTTCATTACAAATTCAAAGTCAAAGTAAATTTTTAACTACTCGTATTTTAAACTATTGCCGCTTCGAAACGTGTTATCACTGTGTAAAAGAAACAGCGAGAAACTCCCTCAGCAACACGAAATGTAATTTTATTTTATTCTATCATCATCAGTCCCACGTAATAGGGGGCGAGCCTATTGCCGTTTTTCGGGCACATTTCCAGACTCCGTGCTGTTACTGAGAATACCTGACTGGACTGACACATACCGGACTGATACATACCTGGCGAAATGTGGGTGCAGAAATGCACCTCTGCGCATTAGAGGAGAATCTTGTATTCCCCTTCGGGGAATACAGGCGTGAGTTTATGTATGTATGTATGTATGTGTCTATCATCATCATCATTTATCAATAGCCCTTATACGTCCCACTGCTGGGCACTTTTTTAATGACATTATTTCAATTTTACATTATAAATGTCATAACGATACAAACTGTAGTAACAAAACAAAACTCTGATTACAGGAAAAGCATACCATTCCACTTCCCTCATTAATTTTGTATGTAGATGTTGACAAAATGTAACTATTTTATTGTTTGAACCCTGTCAATAAAGACGGTTTGTTGGGTTGTTTCATTGGCAACTTTCCTAAATAGTGTCAAAAGCCTGTAGAGTTGACTAAAGATCCACTATAGCCGTTACGAAGTAAAAATATCAAAATTTTCTATGAGAAGATTTATCGGTGATTAAGGCATCTAGTTTGTAGGATCGGCAATACTATTATACTAACGAATCTAATTTACAGATTTACGTCGAAAAAGACTTGAAACAAATAGAAGCGTTTATAAATACTATCTCAGGCACATGTTGATTATACGGCTATTTATAAAAGTGACAATAAAATACGTGTGGACACTCGCAAATGTGATGCTATTGTTTCCTTTATCATGAAACGGATTTTATTTATGTGGGACTTTTAATGCTTTTTTATTGTGGCTTGATAAAACGGATTCAGAGAACTTGTTTTTACATTTTTTTATTCTTACCGCGTAGAATCGGCAAACATTTAAAAGGATTATTTTGATCATAAACAATATGACTGACTGATCTATCAACACACAGCTCAAACAAATACAAAAGTACCATCCCGATGTTTTGTGGGTTGACCTTCAAGATCACCCATTAAAATAACAATTTCTAAATTAAAATAATTAGAACAGTTTTCCCAATTTCGTAGTCAAGATTAGGTACTTACGAATCCAGTACACGTTTTAATTTATACACAGAGAAACTCGCGTTAATTAACATTTCTTATGAACAACTTTATTACCAGATTTACATTACATTTGAATATTAATCAAAATTCTATTTGTAACAAAAGATTTTAATTAATGTCTCTTATATTTGTTATTCTAATTTCCAATATAAATATTAATTAAATGAAGACATTTTATAAACTTTAAATAACTTTAGTTTCTTTCTTACATCTTAATAAGCATAATATGTTTTTAATTAATGAATCGTGTAATGAAGAGCTCATATCAGGTGATCTACACCATATATATGGAACCGTAGACTCTGTTCCCACGAACTGGCAAATATAAAAAGATATTACATAGTTTCTTTTTGTGTACTTTCGCTTGTACAATAGTGTGTCATCATAGGCCTTTTTAGTTTGGCGGAGTGTTAATATTTATTAATAGAGACGACACGAGGTATGTCAAAACGTTTACATAATTCTGACGCAATTGTAGTAACTGCTAGCGACGCGTGAATGGCTTTTACTCAAGGCTATAAAGAGGCAGACACGATCCTTGGAGACATCAGTGTTTAGGCGTTACTACATACTTTTTGGGTTAAGTAAGTAATAGCTTAATTGTGAATGGAACGAATATTTAAAGCCTCATTACGGGTCCAAGTATAGAACAAAATCCCTCGACTTTTTGAGATTTCATAAAATGACAACTTGGTGTAAGAATGACGGAAAACGGGGAAATCGTATAGTTAAAAAAAGTGTATTAATGATAGCTATTTTGAATGTACTAGCGTCAAGGAGGTGATCGTTCATTAGCATCACTTGGGGTAGAAATGCTCTCAATGCAAATGACGTCAAGAATAGTGACAGAAAATATAACCTACATTTAAAAGGACTTGCCGCAATTGTGGCAGTGTGTTGAAGCAATGTTTTTGTGTTTTAGACCTAATCAAATCAAATCCAATCTAATGCTGTCTTCGTGAGCCGTGCTGGAAATTCAATATTCTTGACTGACGTTTCTAGTCATAAATATATATTTTATGTTCAGGACCAACACCAGCCAGTGTCAGTTCACTGCTGGACTTAAGTTTCTTTAATCGCTCATCACTTTTCACGATCTTCGGTTATATTTCCAACATACATAAATTACCTACTCATTCATCATCATCAGCTCAAATACGTCCCACTGCTGGGCACGGGTCTCCTCTACAGCTGAGAGGGTTTAGGCCTCAGTCCACCACGCTGGCCTAGTTCGGGTTGGCGGACAACACACCTAAGAAATACCTAAGAACTATTAGGTGTGCAGGTTTTATCACGATGTTTTCCTTCACCGTTAAAGCAATTGATAATTCATTGTGAATACACACTAAACTTCCAAAAGTCAGAGGTGTGTGCCTGGGGTTTGAACCTGCGACCGCCGAAATTCTCGACTGCGTGCCTAAACCTCGAGGCCATCACTGCTTCACTACCACACCTACTCATTATGTTATCTTAATATTAGTTATCATCAGCATAAATAACTATTAACAATGAAACACAATTGCGTCAAAGAACTGAGCCAAAGAACTGAGATTAACCTTAAAAAGTTAATGAATAAATAAACTCCTTAATTCACACACTTGTAACCGGATTTCTTCAATTATGTTTTATAACATCATTAACCATAATCGCCGTGTTGGATGTAAATTATGAATACGTTTTAAATTATTACCATATTCGCCTGTTTCAACATGATATAAAATTTTAATGAAATCCTTGTGGCTTTCTGTGTGGTAAATAAAATTTCTTATGGTTTTTACGACAGACGTTTTAATAGGTGTATATCGCTCCTTTGGTAGCATTATATTGTTTTCTAATAATGTTCTATTACTTAGGTAACATGTTGTCGGTTGTCAGCGGGAACAAACTCTAAGTCACTTTCCACCTATATTGATATTATTCTAAATCAAGTTAAAATACTTTTATTTTTGTTCACAATAATTAAATACTAAAACTATTCGATCAATAAGTATTTAGGTATAGTGATCTATGGGACTATTAAAAATCTCATTTAAGATAAATGGCTCCAGCTACTATAAATTTATAATGGAGGAACAGCTAAAAGCGTTTTGATTGACCGCTGCGCATAACAATGAAATTGAAAAGGAAATCCTTTAGAAGATGTTTAATACGTTATGATTTTTTTAAATTTCGTTAATCATTGTTTTAAATAATACTTAAGAACCTTTCGTATATCTGGGATACAAAATTGCTATAACCCAGACTGCCTCGTGGGCTCACGGTACAAGTACGTTCCGTGCGATCTAGAGGTCCCGGATTCGATTCCCGGTTCAGGCAGAGTGTTTTTGTTTGGATACCCAAACAATACATATACATCCATTACGAAATTCTTAGCAACAGCACGAAGTCTGGAATTGTGTCCGAAAAATGGCAATAGTCTCACCCCCTACTTCGGGAGACGAAAACATCGGCGAAATGTGGGTGCTGAAACACACCTCTTCGTAGACTTTCGGGAAGTAAAGACGTGAGTGAGTATGTATGTATGTATAATCTTCTCCAAGGAGTCGGAGATTGAAAGTCAGTTCAGCGGATCAAATATATGAGAGGGATAAATTATCAGAACACGTTTCGTATTTGACTCTAATATGAGTAAAATACCATTAAGCATTCAATTACCCAAACATTATTTATATTAACGTAATGTTCGAGAAACACATTCTCGTAAACATAAAAACCAAACTCGTCTCGGCGTTTTTTGCTTAACATCTCATTCCCAATGACTTTTATATCCCATAAAGTTTACAACTGATTCTATAGAATCAAGTTCTTGAATATTTCTTGTGGAGGTCATCGCTAATTTTGTTAAAATTACCAGTTATGTCACTATGGTCGTATCAAGGCTTTAATCAATTTCCTAATAGAGTATTGAAAGGTTTATATGCAAATATTCATTCTTAAGTAATTTTATGACCAGTTTTACTATCAATGTTTTTATGTGCATACAAAAAGAAAACATTTTAGATTCTCAATGTTACTCCGAGTCACATGTGCTTTTTGCATTTTCTACCCCACAAATCTAGGGTAATAATGATAACATATAAATCATTGCAGGCATGGAATCAAAAATAGTAAAGTATTTAAAGAGGTGTGTTTGGACCGTGGCATTTGGCGCTCTATAGTCTCTGCCTACCCTAACGGGAGACAGGCGTGAGTTTATGTATGTATGTATTTAAAGAAAAATAGCTAGGATACGTGGGGACGCACATTCGTAACCAGTACCAAGACCGTACCGAAAAAGTATTCTAGTTTATCTTCTTCGTCTTCCTTATTCCCTCACTGCTGATGATCGCGACCACGTAGGATCAGTTTCCACTGGGTGCGGTCGGATTTATAGTATTCTAGTTTATAGTACTCACGATATAAAATCTCTAATGTGAACATCAACATCAACAGCCCGCACCTTACCTATGTCTCGTAGACAGCAAAGCTTTTGATTTAAAACCTTACTTGACCGTAGACCTGCGACATGTAGGCTTAGATGTATATCTGTATATTTTGCAATTTGGTTTCTCGAGTTCCATTAATAAACCTGTAAACCCTATTCTGAGAACGAGATCTGATGAATTATTTATAGGATCCGATATCAACTAGTTTGGCAACACTTCGAAAATCGATTGGCTTAAACAAATGTTTGATCGGCATTCGATATTTGCCTCAGTACAATAGTATCAAGTTGAGTAAGCTGATTTAAAAATTATTAATGAGGAGAATTGATCTGCCGTTTCGAACTATTTGTATGAGCTTGAAGGTCAATGAAAGTGGCGGTTCTAGTTATTTTTTTATTGGCAGTATTTTATATCTATACATACCTGTGTATTTAATACATAAACATAAAAATGGAACAGGTTTTTTAATGAAATAGAAGACAGTTTTGTTATCGTGATCTTGAAGTTTTCCGGAGGAACTTGGAAGTTTATGGCAGTTATTAATTCTAGTTTATATGCGTCCGAAACTCGGATAGACTGCATTATATTAAGATATATTGTAGATTATATCAAGCTTTTTATTTAGTTTCGCAATATCTTTGCCGATCACGTATAAAATTAGGTACTAAAATGACTAAATTATTTTATTTACAACATAAATATACTAAAACAACGTTCATATTGGTTATATAAAAAACATAAGGAGTCTTGCTTTAATAAGTTAGAATATATCCATATGAGCGGGTTCGTTTGGGGTTGAGCCACTGCCTTGCCTTGCCATGCCTTACTTGTCTGTTTTAAGCATCGGTAGCGCGTCTACACGATTTCAAACGAGAATAACAGAATATAGACTAGACTATGGACACCTAAGACTCCTATAAATCCACTGCATGCTTGAAATTTACTTCATGTTGTTTTTTTTAAACCAAACAGCCTTAAAAGGTTTGGAGAAAAGGCAAAGTAGGGAATATTGGATCCCAGGATATCTAACCCAATTAACGCATCTTGACAGTTGTTGTAATTGTTCAGTAACACTACCGGCTTATCTACTTAAAAGTAAAGCTATCATGCAATATTTAGTTATTTTATGAAAAAAAATGAATAATATTTCATGCAAGAGTTATTTTAAGTAGTCCATTTAGAAATTATTCAATGTTATCATGATGTACTCGATAGTAAATAGTTACGTGCAAGCGTAAACAAGTAACCATTTTAGGCACAAGTGGCTTGCCTTCACGGTTAATTAGTTGGATGAAACATACAATTAACATTGCGTACTACAGCGAGGGATACTTCGCAAATTCATTAGTTTTTGATGATGAAACAGTTACGATAATCTTATACCATTGCTGAACTGCTGAAATTCTTATTAGTAATTATGGAGTTTGGAAATGTTCCCGAAAAATGACAATAGGCAAATATACAGGATGTAAAAAGACCACGATCGAATACTAAGACAGGTAATAATCATGGTTATTACAAACACATTGACGTTAAAAAAATTTGAATGTATGAGGTGAGTATGAAAACGTCAATTTTTTATTTTTTGTCGGGATTTTTTTTAATGTCAATGTTTTTGTAATCATTGTGACTGTCTTAGTATTCAATCACGGTCATTTTACACCCTGTACACAAACATCAGGCATAATGAGGGTGTGAGTAAATTATTTTGGTAAGTTTTCTGTTTAAAGGTGATCATGATTTTGGTGCACTAAAATTATAAAGTACTTCGTCATAAAAGTGTATCCGAAAATGACGAAGTTACTCATCCGGCTGAATTTTATTCATTCAGTTGATATGACCTTTTGTTACGAATGTCGACGATAAATGAAGCTGCGCAAATAACCGAGTTGTTTACACATTCAAAATATAGACTCCACTTATGGACAGTGTTAATGTGTGTTCTTTACGAATCGATGTGATATTTTAAATTTAGAACATTTTAAGATCAACTGATGTTTACAATCTACCATTAAAATAATTAAATGCTTTAATCAAAAAGACATTTTTTAATTATTATTTTTCGAATTCCTACAATTTATTTTGGAATTAAATTTTGCAATAAATAATAAGACATTAATTTAATTGTTTACAGTATGACGGCGAGACGGAAATAAAATTAAAATGAAAATCAACAAACCTTTTTACCAATTACAATAGAGGATTATAAAACCGAGGAGCCATATTACACAATGTCCGATACACCCACACGCCAAGAATCTAAGTAGTCGTAATAGGGACACGGTTGGACCAACCATTTCGTATAATACTCGATACACCTGAACATTCGGATTGCGAAACCATCAGGTAATCATTACTCGGCCGAATAAATTGGTTAAGTGTATTTAACGAGTGTTATCTATTATTGCATATTTCTGAATAATGGCTGGTGAAAACCGTTGATGTAATTGTGTGATTGATTCGTGTGATTTATGCAAAGACATAAATATTCAAGTTTTAATATTATTCGATGAGCGCGCTTAAGCGCGTCCACTTTGAATTTCTTGTTTATAGTAGTATAGAAATGAGTTCTAGTAAATAGTACAAAACATACCAACCCGCTTCGTGGCCTTTCTTAATATTACAGGAGTCCCAAGCTCAGCACTTATAAGGGCTCATATCGATAGTAGTAAAAAGAACGAAAAAACAAATATGTATCTTAAAATCTCTTCAGGATAGTTATCGACAAATATAATTAGATGTCCTTTCTAAATTTAAAAATAATTTTAATGTACGATGACTCTTAAATGTAAGTTCTAAAATCTCAGCAAATATGATGGGAATACAAGTCCAATTTACAAAATAGCAGCACGTTTGGATACACGCCAATTGACATAAATGAAATCAACATTTCAACATCCACACAGAATTCAGTAAATGTTTATTCGCGGAAATGAAATGGAATAAATGTGAAACACATTGGCTGTCACGATAATGTTTAGATAGCAAGCATACATAATATTATTGTACATATGGATGATGTGTGTGTAATACTTTATTCCTACGAAAACTATTGTATTATATTTTATACGAACACCAAGTAGGTTGGTTAATAAATCATAATAAAATAAGGAATCGAGGCCACAATTTCTATTGACGCTATCGGTGAAGACTAATATGTCACAACCCTGGCAAATCTCCAAAGCGATACACCCCCAAAAAAGACACAACCTCCTTTTTAATATCTCTTTGTTGTTTGTTCAACGTAAATGGAAAAGTGAAATTAAATGTCCAGTGAAAGGAACCATTAACAAAACGTTAATATTTTGCTTTTTTCCTTTAAAATATTCATCATTGTTTCGACAGCCTCCGTCGGATGCCATAAACGATTGTTGCAATGTTTATTTTGCCGTTTTATAAATTAAAGCTCGTTGAATTATGGGCTCGTTGGTAGTTTCTGGATGGTAAAGTTAAATTGGTTGTGTACCTGACGAAAGTATCAGGACAGTGACAAGTTGCCTTTCCTGACCGAGTGAGGCCACCGAGCGGTGAGTCATAGGTTCCGACTCCTTATAAGCACGAGAAGGCTGCATATCGACTACTTGATGTATAAATCGACGATTAAGCTCGTTTATTTTGTGCATTGGCAGATTCTATTTATAGCTTTTCATATTGATTACTTTAATTTCAAATGAATTGATTTTTAATATATTATATCTAATGTGTTAAAATTAACAGCTTCGATGACTATTTTATTAAATACGCTAATAAGTTTAATATTTTTTTTTTAAAGATAAATTCTGCCACTCTGACTTTTTCGGTCCGTACAGTAATAATACGAAGCAATAATAATTTTACTTGTTAAAATTATTTACGTACTTTAGGATATTCTTATAAAGTGACATGGAGGGTATAAAAACGGTAATAAGTGATCCACGCCAGCATTTCGATCCTGGAAGCAGCCTGTGTATTCGGCTATGTTCAAGCTACTCGTAGTATAATTGGTTGGTTCGTATCAGTCGCAACAAACCGTTCTTCCCAAGCTTCAGTCAATTTCGGCTGCACTGCATTTATATGTCTAAAACATAAATATATATTCAGCCTATCGCCGTCCACTGCTGAACGTAGGGCTCATAAATAATAATAATAAACATAAATAATCATATTTTATTCATCTTGTATTTATTTGTCATGATCCCGTTTTACGTGGCTTTAAAAAAAATACATTTGGAAAAGGTAAAAGATCTGATTCATAATTTACTTTAGATTGCCAAGGATTTCGCGTCTTAACCATGTTGCAACATACATACTAAAAATATTTTTTTCTCAATTAAAACCTATATTTTTCTGCGTACACTTATAAATTATTTGCAATCTTGATATTGCCATATATGTAAACGGAATTTACTGCAAGATACACGACTATGCGCCGTTTCGAAGTAAATTAATTAAGAAAAGGAACTAATAAAGTCAGAGCTGCGGAAGTTTAAATTAAAGGATATAGGTACGCTGAGGAATATTGGAAATAATCCAGACTTAATAAATAATTCATAAATATTTCTTAATCGATGTTGATGTTATTAATGCGAAATTGAGACTTAATTCGTCTGTCTTTTACACTTTCACACACTGGGTTAATCTTGGTATGGAGATAAATGAGACCATAAGCTATAAAGGCAATAGGTTTTTTTTATGCATTTGCATTATATTTTTATGCTGGGCCTCACCGCTAGTTCTTCATTATTTTATCAGGAGTCACATTAAGATTTAAGTCTGAAAGTTCTTAGGAATTTCTTAGGTGTGTAGTCCGCCAACCCGCACTAGACTAGGACAGCCTGGTGGACTAAGGCCTAAACCCTCTCAGTTGTAAAGGAGGTCCGTGCCCAGCAGTGGGACGCATATGGGCTGATCATGATGATGATGATGATGATGATGTATTGGTGTGTAATGCACTTTGGAATTTAATTTGTAGAATGATTGCATCACTATGATTTACGCCAACTAGGCAACTAGCTGTTAAAGTCAAAGAAACCAAATACATACATTCAGATAGAGACGTTAAATCAATAGATAAAAAAAAAAAAAAAAAAGATATATTAATTAGTTGGCAAACAGGTTTGTTCATTGATCGTAAAACGCAGCAAAAAAACTGATCTAGTTGTGTTTATTAGGTATTAATTATGGAATATGAGAAAATTCAAATACCACTTTAGCGCCTACTAAAAATTGTAATAACGTTAAAAATTTAAGTTGACTGGTCATGATTCCCGGGTAAGGCAAAGTGTTATTGGTTTTTTCGTTAGGAAATTCTCAGTAGCAGCACGGAGTCCGGAAATGTGCTCGAAAAACGGCAATAGTCTCGCCCCCTATCACATGGTATGAAAACACAATTGGCGAAATTTGGGTGCAGAAAGGCTCTACCCAACCCTTTGGGGAATACGGGCGTGAGTATGTTTATAGTGTCTGTATGTATGTATGAGGATTTAAGTCAATATTTCAGTATAACCTGTCTATATGTGACTTCACCTATTACGTCACGATATGTTTGTACTTTGTTACTATATGTATTATGTAATCTAATGTTGATAGGTTTGTAAGATGTGTTTCTGAAACTTCATACATTAATTTGAATATCATTTTAAATGACTAGAGGCTTCTAATCATAAAGGTTTACTTTTTAAAGTCACATTGTTTCCGAAGTTTGTTAGGTTTGAATGCAGTACCAAAAAGTAGGTACAGCGATCTGTTGCCCCAATTCATAAGATAGCAACGCAGGCGGTTTGCATAGACTGGCAGTCAGAACTGGTTAAATAACTTCTACAATTATTCACTTCTTTCCCACTTCGTATCAAGAGAGATAAAGACTGTAACAAACTAATAAAAAAAAAACTTTTGTATACCTAAATCCCACGGAAAAAGGCATGTTGATCCTCATAGACAAAGTCTCGGGCATCAGCTAGTTTATTATACATTCTAAGTCTTCATTATGTCTGCGATGTCGTGTTTATCATAATAATGAATCGACACTTACAGGAATGTTGACGCGGACGCTACAGACTTCTAATGACTATGTGTATGTGCCAAAGGTGAAGTGCGTATATTTCCTACTAAACGAAAGTTATTCGCATTCAAAACGCGTATTCACATACTTGTAATCTATATTTACGACAGGATATGATACTTGTACCACGGATGCATGGCAATAGTAAATGGGACATAAAAATTCCTGTACTTTGTTGGACAGATGGTTGGGTGCTACTATGTTTTACGATGTTTACGTGTACGCGTATGACAATAATTATGATGAGGAAATGACGTAAATAATAATCCGCTACTCGGTGCTTGGACTTGTGCTGGCAGCACCGTTTATAAATACTGCCCACAGCCACATCCATTCTGACCCCACACTAAGATACGAGAGCTGTGTCGTGGGTATCAGAAACTACAAAATACTTTTCGGTCTCACAAATACCGCGACCCGAAACAAATGTTTGTGGATCGCAAAAACACGAATTTCGGTGCCGGAATCGAGCCCGCAGCCTTTAGTTTCACAAGCTGGTCTTTAGCCAACTGCGCCGCGGACACGGTCAGTAAAAAACTGTTTGTGTTAGTTGTATTCGGACGTCAATTAGTGTATTATTACGAGCCATAAGTAGCTCTTGTATTAACAAGACACTTTTCAGTGCCCTCAGGCTTATATGTGAAGATTTTTTTCTTTGACAGGGCGAAGAGAATGCACTGCTTCATGATGTTAAATACATTGCGATGCAAGTAGAATTTTAACTTGCAAGGAATGGTTACGATTGTTGCTTAATTTATACAATTATGCTGATGATAATAGTCGGTTGCCATAAACGATTTGTGCAATGTTCATTTTACTGGTTTTTTTAATTGAAACTCGTTGAATTACGGGCTTGGTAGAAACATTATACTGATAATAACATGATAAAAATGATGTATAAAGTTTATTAGTTGATCCCGGACCGCACACCTACTTACGTGGTTCACGTGAGTTTCAGCTGATGTTTATTGAATTCGCCTACAATTCTCCTATAAATAATTTATGAACAATAATATTTTATAAGACCTTTGTAACATTGTCACAGAGACGTGTCAAGACGACGAAGGCACCTAACATTATTCCACGTTTGCAATTGTTAATTCATTATTCACGAAAACAATATATGTATTATAATTCATTGCAATGATGTGTTATACTAGGATTGCATGCGATATAGGCAGATTGTTCAAAATATATTTTTTTCCTTAAAAAGCAGCATGCAGGTTATTTAAAAAGTGTTGTGGATTAAAATTATTTAATCTATAAATAATATTCAGCAAAAGAACACGAATGCATCGACCATTAAGATATAAGATTCAAATATCTCCCTCGACAATCAAACTACTGATGAAAGTTATTTATTAACGTTATTCATGGTAATATAGTATACTATATATACTCAGCCTATCGCCATCCACTGCTGAACGTAGGCCTCCCCAAGTAGGCGCCAACCATCCCGGTCTTGAGCAGCCCTCATCCATCCGTTATCCGTCTGGTAATATAACGCAACAATAAAATATACATTTTAAAAATATATATATTTTAGATTATATCCATTGATTATATCCATATATAGGTACTGAATTGTGTCAAGAAAAACTGCGCAAATATAGAATAGTTTATGCGTAAACTGTATTGCGCCTGGCGTCATGCACTGCGTTTATTGCCACGAGCGCGATGTTGCAATTAATCTATTAATCCTATTTGTATGAAGTCTACCAACCGCACTAAGACTAAATTTTTTGCATAAGCCTTGGTCTTCAACGCTTTGTTTACACAAACACTTACCTAGAAAATAACTCAAAAAATGAACGTTATTTATGTACTTGTGTCATGTCTGTGCGCTTAGTCACGGTGTCTTCGAGTATGGTAATGTGTTTGTACAGTCGTCACAACGACGCCACGCGAGCCAAGGTCGCCCCAGCCATTGTAACTCAACAGGTTAACATTTGATCAACATGAGATATTCCAAATTTGCAAAATATATTGTCCCCTATATATGTATAACGTTACAATATTTAAATGTGGAACACACGGTGTATGTTTAACTATTGTTTTTTATCGCTACAAGGGATCGTGGTAGCTAATGGAGAACAAGTGACGATCACGATGTATGACATTCTTGTTATATAGAAATGACTAGCTTTTGCCCGCGACTCCGTCCGCGTAGACTACAGGGTTGGGTTCAGAATGAAAATAAGTTGTAGTCTATTTTACTCCACAGAGTCCCATTTATGTCCATATCAAAAATCGTTTACATCGGTCAAATGATTTAATCGTGAAAGCGTAACAGAAATATTCGTATAGCTACAGTCGTCTACACGTCGTTTCATCATTCTAGCTTCAAAAATGACGAATTTCCACACAAACTTTCACCCCTATTTTTATTTTACCCCCTTAAAGGTACATTTTTTTTACAAACTTTGAATGTCATATTTATTTATATCTAATCAACAAAAATAAGTTTCAAGCTTCTAGCTTTAAAAATGACAATACTTCCATACAACTTTTCATCCCCCCTTAAAACCCCTTTTCCTTGATGAAAAGTAGCCTATGTCCTTTCTCAGAGTTTAAACTATCTGTGTACCAAATTTCATTTAAATCGGTTCAGAAATTTTAGCAGGAAAGCGAGACAGACAGACAGACAGACAGAGTTACTTTCGCATTTATAATATTAGTAAGGATAAGGATTAAAAAAAATAGCCTATGTCCTTTTTTAAGGTCTCATTTTTGTCCATACCAAAAATCATCCAAATCAGTCAAAATGGTTTAGGTGTGAAAGCATAACACAGGCAGTGTTACTTTCGTATTACAATATATGCTCATCCCACGGGAACCCTTCATATTCCCGGGATAAAACGTAGGTTATGTTACTTCATAGTGTCCCATTTATATTCATACCAAAAATCATATAAATCAGGTGAATAGTATAGACGTAAAAGCCCATTCCTACGGGAATACTACATTTTCCGGGATAGAAAGTATCCTATGTTTCTTGGGTGGGTCCCATCTACCCCCATACTAAAAATCATCTAAATCGGTCAAATGGTTTAGGCGTGAAAGCATAGCATAGGCAGTGTTACTTTATATGCTTATCCCACGGGAACCCTACATATTCTTGGGATAAAATATAGTCTATGTTACTTCATAGGATCACATTTATGTCTGTAAAAGATTTCATTCATATCGGTCAAACGGTTTAGGCGTAAAAGCAGAATATTGACAGAGCTACTTAAACCCATTCCCACGGGAATACTACATTTTCCGGGATAAAAAGTATCCTATGTTCTTTCCCAGGCTCCAACCTATCTGTGTACCAAATTTCATTTAAATCGGTTCAGTAGTTTTAGCAGGAAAGCGAGACAGACAGACAGACAGACAGACAGACAGAGTTACAATCGCATTTATAATATTAGTAAGGAAGTAAGGATTACGCGACATCCGTCTTTAGTAATAGGTGTTTGTCCAATTAGTCATTATGGGTTGTCCGTCAATATAACATATTTATCCATGTATGTTTTGTAGTAATTAGTGACTTAGCACAATGTGTTACCCTTTTTTTTTTTTTTTTTTTTTTCTCGAGGGGAAAGCTGTTTATGGCTCTACTTCCCGCCTACCCTGGGGGAGGGGACAGGAAGCGTATGTCGGGGTCACCGGCCTTCCAGCCCGGCGCGCGGGGCGTCACGTCCGCGCAGATGTTAGTGCCGAGCTGGGTCCCTAACCAAATCCCTACGCCGGCATACCGACCAAAACCCCCCGGTGGCCATCTTCGCGCCAAGTGGGGCGACCACGGTGCGTGGGCGAGAAGCGCCCACAATAGTGCCGCAGCCGCCCGGTGCGCTTCCGAGACGAAAGCGTCTCGGACTTCTTGGAATTTAGGCGCCTTTGCACCTCCACTTACTTGATTTGGGCGCCTCTATTTTGGGCGCCCGCGACGGACACAGGCCACCGTGCCGCCGCCCTTCTCGGGGTCACATATGTAGACGCACTGCCCCCGCAGCGCGTCCAGTGACCCCAAGGGCCCCAATGAGTCGCCTTTTACGACAGGCAGGGGATACCGTGGTGGGATTCTAACGCCCCCTTGCCACAGGGCAGGGCGCCGGGTCTAATTGTCTCCGTTGACCCGGCGCCTCCTTCTTTGACGCCTTTGGCGGACGGGATCACGTCTTTCGCGATCCCGCTCCGCGCTCTCTTTCTGCGACATAACTTGCTCGCAGAAAGAGAGCATCGCTCGCCACGACCTCGGACTCCCGACCATCGAAAAGATGACGGCCGGGAGCGAGAGGTCTTCACCAATAATCGCGCGGAGAGCGCTGCGCTGTACCTCCCAGGCTGGACACTCTTCAAGTGTGTGCTGGGCTGTGTCGTCTGGGCAGTTGTCACAATGGTGACACACGGCCGTCACCTCCTTTTGTGCCACCCGACACAAGTAGTGGCCGAAGCATCCGTGCCCCGACAACACCTGTGTCAGGCGGAACGTCGCCGCGCCGTGGCGCCTGTCCACCCACTGGTCGAGGACAGGACGCACTGCCTCGACAGTCCTAGCACCAGCGCTGGGATTCTCCAGCCTGGTTCGCCATTCCTCCACGGCGGCCGCACGGAGGGAGGCTTTAATCGCCTCGACCTCTCTTGGGGCCAGTCTGTCCCCGCGACTTGATGCCTCCTCCCGCTGGTGGTAAACGCGCGAGAGAAGTTTGGCATCAAGGTCCCATGGCAGGGACCCGGCCAGAACGCAGGCCGCCTCGTAGGAGATCGTGCGGTAGCCCCTAATCAGCCGCTGTGCCAGCGCACGCTGGGGTTTGCGCAGAAGAGCGACGCAGCGGCTTTTCAGGGACTCGGCCCATACTGGACTTCCGTACAACGCCATAGACCGCACGACTCCCATGTACATCCTTCGGCAAGGGATGCCCGGACCTTCCAGGTTAGGCAGCAGGCCGGATAGTGCGCCTGCCACCCGCAGCAACCTCGGCTGCAACATCTTAAAATGGGCGCGGAATTCCCATCGACTATCAAGCAGCAACCCTAGATATTTGAGCTGCTTGCCGATGGGAATTCGCACGCCCTCCACCACGATATGGGCCCCATCAGGTGGCCTTATCCGAGGCCGGTGGAAACAAATGGCCTCGGATTTGTGAAGGGCCACCGTGAGACCCAGCCGCCTAATTCTCCTCGCCACGTTGCCAGTGCCAACCGCGGCGAGGACGGCGGCTTCCTGGAAGGTCCCGCCCGTCGCTGTGACGAGCGTGTCGTCGGCGTAACAGAATACGCCGACGCCTCGGGGGTTGGCACCACGGAGCACCCAGTCGTAGCCGATGTTCCACAGAAGGGGCCCAAGCACCGACCCCTGCGGAACACCGCACGACATTGCTCTTCGGTGCCACCCGTCGGCGCCCGGATACACCACGTCCCTGTTCGAAAGGTACGAGTGTACCAGACGCCTGACAATGTGTTACCCTGCGAAAAACTCTGAAGTCATTCTTAACTATGTTTGCACAGTCGAACATATTTTTAATGAGTAAATGATAGTTCTTTGAAATCAAATCGCTAAATAGATTAAACAATAATTTAATAGCTGGCCTGAGTTTTATTAAAAAATAAAGAGAGTAATTATTCTATTAATTAATTAATTTTGGCGTTTTTGAAGGCAAATATATGACAATTCTTTGCAAGAATTTTTCAAGTACTCACATAAAGTATACTAATCCGCACCAGACAAGATTGACGGACTCTAGGGTCTCTAGTTCACCGTGTACGTTGTCTTAAGTTGCATCATCCGATGTATGCCATTATCTTGCAAGTCTTTTTTATTTTTTTTTATTTAATTCGGGGTTTTTATAAAAAAAAAGTATGAACTCCGGCGTATCTTTAACATTGTCATGTTTACATGCACATTAATAATTATAAATAAATGGAGCATGGATAAATTTAATGGATCAGTTGGCATAAACGTATAGCGACATCATATCGTAAGTCTTTAGGTAATTCACTTTTACTGTGGAATATGTTTCTACGTAATTATGTATTCACATGCCTGCCTGTTACAAAAAATAATTATTTTTTCGTAATAAATGCTTGAAAAACGTTAACAGATTCGCCGTTTATTATGTGGGACTTAAAATGCAACTAGCGAATTTTGGGTGCATAATTTCATCTCTGGTTACCCCTCCGGGGATGTAGGCGTGAGTTTATGTATGTTGAATAATCGTAACGCGTCTATAATAAGTTCACCATTATCATCATCAACCGAAAGACGTCCACTGCTGAACATAAGCCTCCCCCAAAGACTTCCAAAGCGTTCTGTCGGAAGCGGCCTGCATCCTGCTTTCTGCGATTTTCGCTAAATCGTTGGTCCACCTTGTGGATGGACGTCCAACGCTGCGTTCACGCGAGAACTTTTCTGCCCCACCAGCCGTCAGTTCTACGAGCTATGCGCTATAATAATTTACTTATGCTTTTATATAAAACGAGGTTTTGTTTGTTCCAGGTGTTCCAGTAATGCGTTGACAAAATGCCGATCACCGCTGTCTCTCGTGAGACGCCGCCTGCGTCGCCTCCACTCCAAGCAGAAACTTACGAAGATGCCTTAGCTACTGTTAGTATAATGTTATAATTAATTTGAACAATTAATTAACTTATCGAGTGTGTTTAATTTGCACAGGATTTAAGAAATTAACATATTATGTAATTCCAAAAGATTTCGCTCGTTTCATCATCAGCCCATATACGTCCCACCGCTGGGCACGGGCCTCTTCTACAACTGAGAGGGTTTAGGCCTTAGTCCACTACGCTGGCCTAGTGCGGGTTGGCGGACTACACACCTAAGAAATTCCTAAGAACTTTTGGGTGTGCAGGTTTTATCACGATGTTTTCCTTCACCGTTAAAGCAAGTGATAATTCATTGTGAATACACAGATAACTTCGAAAAGTCAGAGGTGTGTTCTGGGGTTTGAACCTGCGACCGCCGAAATGCTCGACCGCGCGCCTAAAACTCGAGGCCATCACTGCTTTTCGCGTGTTTAGAAATTTGCAAAAAGATTGCATTCTCCAGTCGACATTTATTTGGTTTCTACTGCTCTTAACATAAGATGCGAATGCGGTGTCTTCGCCATGCCTGTAATAAAATTATTATGGCAGTTGATATTCATCATTTATTTGATTCTCTTAAAAGAGCATATATAGCGCTGTGATCGGAAAGCAGTTAATATAAATATAAAACAAGACATGTTCGCAACCTATTTGTATAACAACTTTTTTTGTACTCCGGGTGCTACTACTATAGTAATTTTACTCAAAAGGTTTCCTATAGGACATCCTGGTTGACGGAACTTATTCTAGAGCTGAAAATGATTAATATGGCTCTGACACTCAAAAATACTTTTATGGTCTCATTGTACTTCCTTATAGTTACTTATGTTCAAGATACTACGTCAACATAAGTGCTTAAAATTAAAAGTATAACTCTAATTCCCAGTAAGATATTGCTGAATGATGTCTTGAAGATAGTTAGATTAAGCTCTTCCATTCAGTCATCTCGAACCTATCCAGTTTTTTACTGAGCTCTGTTTTTGTGCCGTCATCAATTTACATTCAAGTCACTAACGAAATATTTTTTGTTGATTGGAAACAATCGGTTTTATTGTATGAGAAGTGGCGGTGTTTGCATTGAAAAGTGATGTTGCAAAATGACAGGCCGCAGGTTTAATCCTCTCTCTGTGATAAATTAAATGTGAGATCAGACTGACAAATTTGTCGTTTACCAGGCTTATTTTTTAGCTTATTACTGCGATTGATATTTTTTTAATTTAAAAAATTAATAGCACTTTGCTCAGTATCTCAGCCATTATATACCCCACCATAAAATACGCTAACTAGAATTAAACAAAATATATTTTACATACTATATCAAAAGATTTCATAAAATAATTTACATATATATTAAACAAGCAATTTTGAATGTACGAGCATAAGATAAATATGTTTCATATTCAAACTCATGCATAAATTACACATAAATATGACTGCAATATTTTTGTAATCAATATTTATTGGCAAAGTCATACGCCCAATATCTTGTAGTCCAACCCTCAAACAAGATGCAGTAAATAATTAAATGATACGTAAAAATGACAAATCCAATTTTGAAGGCCCCAAGTCACACCAAGTCATCCAGTACCTATAAGAATGAAATCTTATAGTCGAGTCAGAATATTGGAAAATATCAAATAATCGGATGTTTTTCCGGAGTTTGAAACCCATAGGCCTTCGCCTCATTATCGTTTATTCTAGGATTTCTTAATTTGAGGTCTATGGATATTAAAGATTTATTGCATAAGTTCTAAGAATCCAATTAATTGAGAAATGCTTTTTACTACTTCTCCTAATAGTTTTGATCTAGTCTCAGTACGCACATCCTAAGTTAGAACTGTACGATACTTACAATTAGTGTTGTCACATTACCGAGATAGTAAAAAAATCCTTTATTCTTTAAGAAAGAAACACTAAGTCAGTCGTTGAAGCTATTGTCTGTATGTACTAATTTGAAAGAGTGCAGTAGTAAACGATGCGCTGATAACACTCATTGAACAGAGTGTTATCTTTACAATGCACAGCGGCAGGATTATTAGTGCGAGGTTGAGATTGCCGGCCGTGATTGCAAACAGCAGCTTATTGTGCAAGAGTTTTTAAACCTTAATCATTTGGCTTTTTTATGACGTAGTATTATGGGAGGTACCTGCGGGTTCGCCTCGAGGATATTTTGATGAATGTTAAACGTAATTTCTAGTTTGTTGTTGTTATATGTATGTTTAGTACTAGTTTTCACGGCTTATGGTATAGGTAGCAAATACACCAGGGTTAGAGGGGTGAGAGTTTATCGTATTATTTATCAGTCAACTCTATATGGGCTGAACTGGACTAATGATTATAAATAAATAAGTAATACACTCAACAGTCACATACATATGTACATAGTTCTGACTCCACACAAGAATACAAGTCCTGTGTAGTGGGTATCAGAAACTACGAGAGACTTTTCCGTCTTACAAACACCCAGACCTAAAACAAATATTTGTGGATCCCACAAACATTTGTTTCGGTGCTAAAAAAATATTCTGCAAAATTGTTACCTTCTCACTTCTGATATAGGTACTACAACCCACTCTGTATCTAAGTTTTGTGTGTTTTGTTGATTCCGTGAATAAATGATATCACACGAAATCGGCAAATATAAATATTAATGGACATTACATTTTCATTCTGTTCAGTATTTCGCTTTCCTCGAGATTTTTCTGACACGCTAGCTCATTACAGTTTCTCCGCAAAAATGCTTTAAGATTAATGCAATCCGCTTTTACATGCAGTTTCCTATTCGTTTTATGTCGGTTGAAATTTTTGTAACTGGTTTTTTATTGCCGAGAAGTGCTTAGAAAAAAGTGATCATTTTATATAATAATTCAAGCCTTTATGTAAGAAAATATTTTCTCTTTATATGGTAAGGAAACAGTTAATACATGACTAGCCTCGTCGATACGTAGTTTATAAAATGAGATACGAAGTTTATAAACGTCGATTAGATACGTAGTTTATAAAATGAGGGAAGGGTGTTTGTATGATCTACATTTTTTGTTCAGTGTGAGAACTGAGAAAGTCTCTCGTCGTTGACGGCTTCTTTTCAGGACAAGATTTTTTTGTTGAGATAGAAAAATGTCTCTGAATTATTTATAATCACGACATAAGTATATTTTCACTAATTAGGGCTACGACAGTGACTTTTCGCTATTTTAATTGTTATCTAAAAAAACGAATCTGTTTATTTAATTTTTATATATGTACATACATATATATTTTTCATCATGACTGCTCTCTACGTCATGTACGGTAGTTGCTATACGAGGGGATATGAATATCTAACAACCAGTGTATTGGTCCTTCGGAACACCTATCACTCGTGAAACGAATAGCAACAATATTTCTTCACGTAGATTTTTTTAAAGACGGTTTAACCTCCACTGTACTCCAATATTCCTATAGCAGCCTAAGCTGACTACGTCGAGACTCAACCACATAAAAAAATATTAAACAATATTAGTATACTACTAATATAAAAAACTCGACGGTCGCAGGTTCAAACCCCAGGCACACACCTCTGAATTTTCGAAGTTATGTGTTTCATTCATTTCACAATGAATCATCACTTACTTTACGGCGAAGAAAACATCGTGAGGAAACCTGCACACCCAATAGTTCTTAGGAATTTCTTAGGTATGTAGTCCGCCAACTCGCACTAGGCCGGCGTGGTGGACTAAGGCCGTCTGAGTTGTAGAAGAGGCCCGTGCCCAGCAGTGGGACGTTTAAGGGCTGACGAAGATACTAGTATAATTAAGTTTATATTTCATTTGCTCATTCAAATCTCTGTAATGATTGCCCAACCTTAACACCACGTACTGCGTGACATTAACTTCAATTTCATTTGGAGTGAGTTAATATGTATCTATTCATATTTAGGGCGATGCACTATGTCTATTTTTACCTGTATACTTAAACAGGTGCATACTAGTACAACGGTTGCGTGGAAAATCCATCCAACCAGTGCGGTTCTTCGTCATTTAACATATTTGGTAATACGCAAATGAAGCGTTTCAGGTACACGATTGGTTTTTAATTATACGGAAGGTTTTAATTGATGTACGCTGTTAGAAACTCGCGTCCACGTTTCATAACTTGAAATTTTGTTTTTACCATCAATCTATTTTAAATATTTTTATTTGAAAGGTAAACCCAGAAAACCGACTATTATTTTTAAGTAAATGTGATTGACATTTTTAGTGTCCTAAAGACTTAAAATTATTATTGAATGAAGAAACATTGAAAATCGAACGCAATTTATCGCTGTCTATTCATTTCTAAAGATATTTTTATATTCAACAAATTTTACCATAAAATTGTATAATCCCTATTGAGGTAAATGTTAAAACATAATAATCAACGGCGATTTTTAGTGATGAGACAGGCTTATCAATAAGCATTGCATCACTAACATTTATTCAAATTTAGAACCTGATTGTGTTATAGGACGCGCAAATGCAATTTACATGCAATGATGTAATCGATAACCAAACAAATTGTTATAACAAAATTCATGTTTAGTTTCCATACGCGTATGAGGTAAACATAGATTCGCCATGCTAATGCGTTATCGCCTTGACACGAGATTGCCAAAACGCTCAAGTAGCGGAGTACGGGCGTACTTCGGCTTGGCGAGCGGATTGCCCCACTGTGTGAATGGAAAATGGCCATAATAAGGCAAACGGACGTACAATCCACCTGCATACAATGGCTTAGTAGTGTATCGTAGTTCCCAGCTTCCGAGCGCGGCCTCGCCGACTCGTTGCTCGCGAGTTATCACCGCGATACTGTGTACAAATCAACATTATTTACGTATGACATAAGTGTTAAACAGTGATACGCGAGTGTTGTGCCACACATGCTGTATTTTTGTGCATTGCGTGCATTGATTTGTATGAAATCCTTGAGTTATCGAGAACGATCTAATTAATCAATCGTCGGCGTTTGGGCGTGATTTTCTCACGATATCCGTTGAATTCTCGGACAGAAATCGATCACGAAGTTGATTCGATCACGGAATTGGAAAATTCTGTGTTACAGTTACTGAATTTTGTTTTGAATAATTTTGAATTATTCTACATTGTGTATTTACCGGTGGAGTAATTTATTTACGTGTAGTTACAAACAGTACGTAGATATCTTTTTGCGCACAATCTGTTTTTACTTCATTATTATGTCTCACGCAATATACTATGGTGTTATATACTATGTAGTTGACAATGATCGCTTTGGAATCGCTAATGGAACGTGTTTTTGAGTACACACTCTGATATTTTATATTTAACGCACAAGACGATCTTGAATTTGAGATTAAAAAATAAAAAGATGATATTTTATATCACTACAAATACAATTTAGTATTTTATTTTTAATATTATCTTTATTAATAAATTTTATTCAGGAAAACAAATTGGCGGTTAAATAAAATTATTTAATGAAATATCTATAACAATTCTTGATTCAAACTAACTAACGGCTAAAGAATTTAATAGGTTTGTTAAAACAAATGGCAGTTGTGTCGGAAAGCATTAATAAAGTTTACGATTATCTAAAACCTTAATTAATAAAAACATCAGTTTAAATAGAAGATCCCTTCATTCCATTCTTACACCAAACATTTTTATTATTACTCCACGAGAGGTCTCATAAATCAATGACAGGTAACTCATTACAATTTCCTAGAAAATTGTTTTGATAGTTTATACAAATCCTTCAGCTTACGATAAACGTAATCAGTTAAACGTTATGCAAAAAGACGTTCCTTATTAAAGGAAGTAAAACATTACGCACTTAACGTTTGCATTCAATTGCACTTCAAAGTACTCGGAAACAGATAAGATCGTGTCCAACGCATAAACAGCATGAATTATTTTTCAATTATATTTATAAACAGTGAGCAAATAGGTGAGCTGAGCTCATTATGGTAAGCGCGACGTGAACACGATTTCATAATATATTATACTCTGTACTCGGCTTATACTTAATACTGTACGTAGGTAAAAAAACATATTATTTTCCAAGTAGGTTTTTCAAAAAACACTTTTACACGTCATATAAGATCTACTACTTAACTAATAATCACACGATGCAGGCGAAAATTTGTATGACTTCTTTGTAACTCTTTCATGCATAAGCTACTGAATGGCTTTTGATAAAATTTTGTATGGAGGTAGGTTATAACCTGGATTAACTTATAGTAACAGCACGGAGTCTGGAAATGTGCCCGAAAAACGGCAATAGGCTCGCCCCCTATTACGTGGGACTGATACATACCTGGCGAAATGTGGATGCAGAAATGCACCTCTGCCTACCCCTTCGGGGAATACAGGCGTGAGTTTATGTATGTATGTAACTTATAGACTACATTTTTATGCCGAATAATGAAGTGTTTCCGTATGATGCGCATAGAATTAATGTTGCGCCTCAGCGAAGCTGGACCCGCTCTTAATAATGTTAAGAGCGTTTATGCAGTTATAGCACAATTTGAGCAAAAACAGTACTTTTCGAGACCATTAATATTGATGAAAAACTCATTGTAAAAACATGTAAATTGCCAAATATTTTAGGGAATCCAATCCAATCCAATCCATCAGCCAATCGAAGTCCACTGCTGGACATAGGCCTCTCCCAATGACTTCCACAGGGACCTGTTGGAAGCAGCCTGCATCCAGCGACGTCCCGCGACCTTCACCAGGTCGTCTGACCATCTTGTCGGAGGACGTCCCACGCTGCGCTTTCCGGTACGTGGCCTCCACTCGAGAACTTAGGGAATATTGTCATCTAAATAGTTAATGAACATTTTAAGATTTTTGTGTAAATTTTGATAAATAACATGATAATTGAACGAAGGTTTTCATAAATTCACTTTTAGAGTCATTTTCGAGGCTCAAATTTCGGGTTTATTTATAACATATTTGATCAAAATAAAATGTTGTTGAATCGGAAATATCCTCAAGCAAATAGTTAGTGAAAAACATTTTAAGATTCAGATCCCGTATTCAAGTAATAAAAAATCTAAGGCATTCAAAATATTGAGAAATTTGACAGTAATTAAGCTAAGTAAAGCCTGACTCTGTCGTGTCAATACTAAATAACGCTTATAATAAATATATTTATTTAACAAATTATTATAGCAATTACTGTAAAACATTACAAGTTATAAGCAAACTGATGATAGTTACTTCATAATTTCTCGAAATTACTCAATTTTGAATATATTACGGAATCAAATTGTTCGTGTTGCTGTGGTTGCAATTAATTATAATAGGCCCTATCATAAATACTGATATTATTGTATGCATTTACGATATTATTTCTCTATATTGGATGAAAATTTAACTCTATGCCGAATATTTCAGTTAAAATGATTACTTTAAATGTAATTAACTTAGGAGTAAACATCTTTTGAAAGACTTTTATTGCTTCGACTGCTGCTGTTCATTATTTATAAATACTGATTTGCCATATTTCGTAATGCGTTTTGGTGCAGGATTGGGGTTGTAAAATGAAGTAAAATGTAAGTAAAGATTTAGGTATATATATGGGATATTTTAACAGCATTCTTGATTTTTTCGTTAAACAGTGTAATAATGGAAAAGGGTGGACTGAAAAAGAATGAAGTAACAAAAAATAACAAATGAGTGCTTAAGTGTTTCGGACACATAGATAGAATAAATAACAGTATTTTTGCAAAAAATTGAATCTTCTTTGTTATCCAGATTAGTGTAATTTTAAATACGGTCTCTGCTCACGCCTAAGCTATGGGACACCGTCGGGAATGCAAGTATTGTAGCATGTTTGACTTCAGAGAAGGAGATGCTGAGACAAATTTATGTTGATTAAGACGTAGGTTCTTTATCACACAACTGCAAAAAATATATTGATATCTTTAGATAACAGTACGATTAATGTGTCAGTTAGATATCCCAAGGATTATCACGTGCTCAGTACTACGATCTGTAAACTGATTCATTACTCCCGTTTATCATTTACTCTGCACAATATTATGAATACTTAATGTCTACGTGCAGTAGCTGAGGTATTACTTAAATTATTGTTGCAAATAATAGCTAAATCAACGTTTCTCGTGGCTTAATTACATAAACATTAGTAGCAGTTCCAGGGATATAATAATGCATTGTCTACTCCACGTCTCTATAATTATATTGAGTGTTTGTACTTCATATCTTATGATCTTTTAAAGAGGAATACAGACCAAATTAATGTAAAACATCAATCGTTAAACATTATTATATATCCAACAAACCGATTCGTATCGAATTCCAGATAAATTTTAGACACAAAAAAAATAATTAAAAATCTGTGTGGTGTTAAATTACGGGAACAATTATAAATTAGAAATTTAATTCTGGTATTTATTTTGAATTGAGATTTTGTTGAACATAAAATGATAAGTATGATATTACAAAAATATAATATTAACTAATAACAATTGTGTTGTGGCAGAAAAGACTGGAGTAGTTAGATCCAGTAGCCAGGTTATGAATTCCAAAAATGATATATACCTACAGTTCGCATTTTAGCTTATAGTTAAAACCATTCCCAGCTGCATTATAAGAAGTTTCCCATCAGATGTGTCTTTTAAGGGTTCTTCATAAACCAATATATTAAAAGTAGCTGTGTAGTTGCAAAATTGCAGAAAATTGTATTGCTAGTATACTCAGTACAGTTCGCGATGAATTCAATTTAGAAACACACATAGAACATTCATAGGCCGTGAGTACCTGCATATAGTAAATGTTAATACTACACACGCCAATGTTTACTGAGCACATAGTATAGTAAAGATCGCAATCCACAACATGTAATTTACGGCACCACATCATTACGCAACTTTATGAGATACGTTCGAACTAGCGACAATTTAAGAATAGCCGGTTCACCTTCGCAGCCTCGTGGGAGCGCCGTTTTATGTAAATTCCAAGCCGCAGCTACCGCATTTCTACATTGTGTCAATTTTGATATGATTTCGATGAGCTTTTACCTCATTCTCTTTGTCGTAAATCGATGTTTCACAGAATCGATTCTAATAACGTGATATCGATCAAATTTGTAGGTACTCAGTAGTGTTTTATTACTTGCTGTACCCGAGGCGTAGAATACTTATAGTTATGGTATTATAACTTTAAAAAAATATATTATATCTATATAATCAATATTCAAATTATATTGAATAATGCATAGTGTGTATGGCACAATACATAAAATACTCTCAAATTAAAATAACTATTCAATTTTATTTGCAAAATAGGCCAATTAGTGTTGCTCTTTATGCGTGTAATTAATTGCTGACCGTCATACCGCAATATTTTGGTATCGATATATTTTTATTTTGTAATGTTTATAATCGATTGCAATAGTAATTGTGGCAAAAATAATTTAACAAATATTAAAACTATGAAATCAAGTTTGAGTTTTGTTTCATCCTTACGCCTTAATTAATCGCTGAACTGATTTTGATGGATTTTGGTACTGAGATATGTGGAGGTCATAAAAATGTCTATAAGCTATTTTAAAACGAGTAAAGTCGCAGGCAAGAGCTAGTATGTTAAAATAGTCCTTAGTACGCGAAGGAATTAAAGTAATCTCTGCTTTAATATATGGTTTTAATGGTTGTGTTCTAGGTATTATGTATTTAAACGTTGCCACAGGTCTGTCGTTGAAATCCATCTCAAAATTGCAGAATCACGATAGATCATAATATTGTGAGTGACAAAATTACGTTTCGTAACTTATACCACAAATGAAGCATTTAATCTTAATGTAATATGTTTTATATGAGCAACACAGATAGGATTAAGAAATTGTTAGCAGGAGACAAATTAGCAATATTTACAGCTTTACCAACTATTCTCTTGAGGAAAAAATTAAGCCAATTAATGTTTTCATTAAAATATCTGAGTACGCTAATCGTTAAATCATATAGGTAATAATGATAGATCGCTTATTTTTGGTTAAAAGCTTTATTTGTTTGTAGTTGGTTGACGTGATTTTCGTGATAATGTGGTCATAATAAGCAAAAGGAACAATGACAGATTTTAAAAGCGAGTATGAAAACTTTCGCTATCTTCCGTCTCTGGTCCTGTTTATTAACAATTTTTAAATTAAGCCTTATTAATTCTATTATTTCTGCAACAAGCTTTACGCAAGCCTTTGAGTCTGTTACGCCATGTATTAAAGTATGAAACGACTGAAATACAATAGCAATGACTGAAGTACAGTTTAAATATGCGTCAGAAACTGAATTTAATTTTCACATAGAGCGCTTAAAACGCTGACACAAGCAACAGAGTAATCCAACACTTTAATAACTAATAGGCTATACTCGACAAAGCGTAACCAAAACTATATCGAATGAATCAATCACGTCCGATAATACGTCAAAGTTTTATTTGTTATAGTCTATTGTTGAAACAAATACGGCGGGACGGTTAGAATAGCCGACGTCAATTCTTGTCTGTCATTCTGGCGAGTTGCGGATTTAATTTATCTTTCTTTTCCAATGTTAATTTTAAGTATTAGTTAAGAGTTAAGCTTAATAGTAATTATTTTGTTTTTTTGTTTTTCAAAACTACAATTCAAACAAAAACTAAACGAAAATTTGCCGTAACAATTCGGAGTTAGTAATGTTCAATAATTGTATAGAAACCGTTTAAATTCATATATTTACGGGATGTTGCGAGCCGTATAGAAAGAAGGCGCTGGAAGGCAGTTGGGACCAATACAGGGCGTTTTCCCTGCAATATTTGGTGGTGACTCCAACGCCCGTGATAACTATACAGCGATTTTTAATTTGAAACCATAATTCATAGTAGTCCCTTAACGAAAGAATTTATTTGTGACAGACTATTATGGGGAGGACGTTTTATATGCAAGCGTTTTATATGAAGCATCAAACCTCCTCCTGTCATTAAGTGATGAGGTGTTTTTCGTATGAATTGTACATGATTTAGGCATTAGGCAGGACAGTCACCTTGCAGGCGGGATCGCCTTGCGGCTGACTCACGTCGGAACCCGATCCACGATCGCTCGACCGGCGCCGCCTCCTGTTACATACATGACGGCTTGTCCGTGTGTTACTGATCGTTTTGAAGGTGTTTGGTACATATTATTTAGACGGCAGTTATTGAATAAAAAAATTGCTGATTAATAATATGTAAGAATATGTCGTTTTAGGCAGTTACTGCTTAAACAGTTCTTCGGCTAAAACTCTACGTCTATAATCTATATGTTAATCGGTTAATAAGTCATTTTGACATAAAGAATTATGATATTTTCCACCACAGACCAATAACCAGAAAATTGCAGTTACGTCACTCTGTTATAAATAATAAGGTGAAATGTCATGGAGATTTGTTAACGGAAGTCGTACTTAGTAAGTGCGTAGGTCGTAAGGACTTCCACAGTCAACTAACATAGCAATAATTTGCATTAAACTACCTTCATGGTACAGTTAGGTAGCCTATGTTAAAAGAATGACCTCGCATTTGGTCCACGCGAAGACAAATGTGATTTAAATAAAAAAATAACAGGTTTGACGTTTGCGAGATTAGGTAAATTATCGAAATTTCTAATATCCATAACATAACGAGTTGCATATCAAGACTGGATGTAAGAGTTTTTGTATGTATTTTTTTTTATAATTCTTGTTTATTTGTTCGCTGTCAACAGCATTAGGTATGTCATGAAATGAAATCGGTTTAGTGTTAACGTCGTTTTTGTATGCGTAAAATTCAAAATGAGATTTTGTTCCTTTTCTTCAGCGCACTGTATTTTACGTCGGAAATAGTTCATTATTATTTTTGATAAGTACATTTATTTAAAATGTATTTTTTATTACCTTCATAACTCATTACCATTTAAAAATATGTAAAATGGAGCTGTGTCCAATAATGGATCATAAATCGTCGGAAATAAATAATTAGCTCATAAATATTAAAATAATAATTTACGGCTATCTCCACCGAAGTTGTTAAATCCTGGCCTGTCACAGAATGGACCTTGCCAATCAAGATTTATTTAATTTACGTCCGCATAGTTTTCAAGTCATAATGAACTAAATAATCGTAGGATACCCACTGCAACTAAAGATGAAGCATCTGTAATGCACATTGTTTAGGTTTTCCTCATGTTATCCTGGAGGAGGAAGCCGAAATGCGTAATCGAAAACGAACACGAATGCTTCATCGAAGAACAAAGCACGCTTGAATGATGGTCACGTAACTGCAATCTATTAATATTATTGTACGGACAATGCGAGTTGCATTGTTAACGCCGGCATGAAGTTTGTTCCACACAAAAGGCATGACATAAATTTGACTACTATGGTATAACGGTGTAACCGTATAGGAAACGAGAAGTTTTCCGTATTTACATCTGAGGTAATTGGATTTCTTAGATTTCTGTTAAGCTGTGAATACACCATATTTTGAGGAGCGAGGTAGAGAATATTTCGTTTTATAATTGAAGTGGCTTAGTCATGTTATAATAAGTATTTGGTGTCCAAAAGTACGTACGGGGAAAGCAGTGGCGGTACTTCCATAGAAGCCCAAAAGCGTTACACGTTAATTTGTAATGTCTAGTTTATAGGGTCAGGATATTCTCATTTATATGTCAAATTGCGTTTGTTAAATAAAGATTTAAGCTTAAATATTATTATTCGGAATTTTGTAAGGCAACCTAGGCTTTTGGGCTTCTGAAGTACCTACCGCCATTGGGGGAAAGTAAATTTGGCCTTTCATACTTATTTGGCTGTTAAAGATTATAAAAATAATAAATTGGTTGTTCATAAATGTTTCCGCAAAAATTGATTAAAGCAAAAAATCTTATTAAAGTAGAAATGACAAAAATAATTAACACAAAAACTTATACAAGAGTAACATTTAGAACAATAAAGCTTTTCAGTTATCTTCAATGCATAAATAAAACAAAACTATATATTTTTTTAAAAAGAACCGTCATTATCCTCATTACGGTGTAGTACAAACGTCATTCATTTGTAACTGGCAGTTTAACATCGTTCAGAAGTGAACGGCCTTGCGACGAAGGGTCAGGTGGTCGGTCAATGGGCCACTTCACAATACTCTCGGTTTCAACGTGCTTACAAATTAGAACTTTTTGGTTATGCAACCTCTTTCAAATGTGGAACTGTTTTGCAGTTGAATAGCGTTGTTCCTTATGCGCGCGCATAACAATGTTCACTACATCTGCTGAATTTTAACGTTTGGCGTGTAATTTACTTTGTTGTTATCTAGGTTACTTAAGTGTATGATTTCCAGATCGCATAATTGTTTACAATTTTTGTTTAACAAAAATTATACTGCAGTTCGATAGTAAATATAATTTTCATATAGGGATCAGTTCATTGCCCTCAACTTTTTATTATTTTTAATGAAATACGTAATTCTTACTCAATATTTTTTTGGGGAAAAAAATCTGCAAGTCTTTTATCTGTGCAGTTTAATAAGTCAATTAAAAGAATTTTGTACTTAAAATCCATCGTTAAAATTTATAACTGGATTCAATTATTGTGTTTCCTTATCGGAAATTATTTATTATGTCGATGGTCAGTAATTGTATCCGGTATATCGGAAATACCAAGAAGAAGGACATAGAAACTTTTTTATATTTTCACTCTGGAGCGAACTTTGTTCAAGGATATCAAAATTTATATTCAACATTAAAAAACCTTAAAATACTTTCGACATATAGTGTAAGAAGGAATAGCCTTTATAAGGACAGACATAATAACATAATAAATTTATATAAACAAGTTTTTTCTGTCCATAAAACTATGCAGGTCCGTCGATGCGCGCGCATCACGCAAAAACCGCTGGGTAGACGCTGACCTTTTTTTGTTCTACGAGTACTTTAGGAATTACCTCAAACGTAAACATTTGGAACTGAACATAAAATAAACAAAATGTCTTCGTTCAGTTTTATGTTATTAAGGTTTATGTTAAATCTATGATTTTGGTAAGCTATGCGCTCTTAATTTTTCTTGTCGCTCTAAATATTAATATTTTCTTTTATATTCAGTTCCAGGAATAGTTGCGAGAATTGTGTTATAAAGTCCATATAATTACTTTATTTCAGGAGTTATATTTCGTAATAGAGTACATTTTTTTAGGTATTTATTTTAAGAAGAATTTATACATACAGTGCTATTAAAATTTAAGTTCGCAAAGATAATTATGATGATCCATGAAAAATTAATAACAAAATTACCCATGATATGTATTACGACCTTCAGAAAGTACGTTAAGTATCGCTGTTGGATGACCTTTACCTAGAGTCAAGGTGCAATTGTAAGTATCAAGTAATTTTGGCAATCTCAGCTCTATATGGCACGACCTTTGCAAACGAGCTCATTTCTCAGTGACATTGAATGGAAAAGAGGTTTATGATTAATTAGTTTCCTGTTTCCCACGCAGTACTGGCTGTATAACTGTAGTGTCTTTGCCTATATTTTTGACACATACACATACATAAACTCACGCCTGTATTCCCCGAAGGGGTAGGCAGAGGTGCATTACTGCACCCACATTTCGCCAGGTATGTATCAGTCCCACGTAATAGGGGGCGAGCCTATTGCCGTTTTTCGGGCACATTTCCAGACTCCGTGCTGTTACTGAGAATTTCCTAGTGGAAAAACCCAATAACACTTTGCTCGACCCGGGAATCGAACCCAGGACCTCGCACGACCTCGCGGCAAATACTTGTACCGCGAGACCACGAGGCAGTATAGTAGGCTATATTTTTGAATGACGAAATATTTTGTAAAAACAGTTTTTATGTTATAAAAAGTTCTGAGGTAACAAACATAAAAAAAAACCAGACGAATTGATAACCTCCTCCTTTTTTTGAAGTCGGTTAAAAATTAAAACAAATTATTTTAACAGATATACTGGAATATGTGTGTGATACATGCATATTCAGACCAACCAACAAGCCCGTTGAATATGTGTATCGTCAGGCTCATAATGCTATAAGATCAGTAAAAGGTAGGTTTTTTAGTACTGACTGGGTCTTACTGTACCATCCACGTCCGTTAAAATGCTTGATAGATATATCAATGGTAATGTTACCGGTAGATGTGGAAATCAACAGCTGTATTTTTTAAAGAGCGCTTACCTGACTACTATTTAAAATTTAAACGTCTTTTAATATGAATCCTTATACGATTGGGCGATCAACTGGTGGCTGGCGCCAATTATTTCCGAAAAACAATATCACAATTAACATCCGGTTAGAGAAACTCGTGGGCGCGAACGAGTATTAACATTTGAACATTGCGTTACATTATTAATACATTTTACAAAATAGGTATCGTTATTACTAATCACGCTGTCGTTCGGTTCGTGAAATGGTAAATGTAAAATTAGTTCTAGGCGTGGTCTGAAATATTATGTTCAACTAGCAGTAAATAAATCCATAGTGTGTTGGCCGCTTATCGCCTATTAGTAAGATATGAATTGTGAAGTCTTACATTTCCGGGTCGGACAATATATACCTACACATACATCAATAAGCCTGTAAATACACTTACGACACTGGAAAATACTTTGCGCAACTTGTACTCTACAAGTCTATAAGATATATACTATAGATATAGTATATAAGATATTGGGTTTTCCCATATGCATATTCTTAGTAGCAGGACGGAGTCTGCAAATTGTGCCCGAAAACGTACGACTGATACGTAGGACTGACGTATGCGTAGGCCGTCCACCCACAAGGTGGTCAGACGACCTGGTAAACGTAGCGCGACGTCGCTGGATGCAGGCTGCCTCCAACAGGTCACTGTAGAGATCATTGGGAGAGGCCAGAGTTCAGCAGTGGACTATGGCTGATGGATGATGCATACCTGGCGAAATATGGATGCAGAAATTCATCTCTTCCTAGCCCTTCGGGGAATATAGCCGTTAGATTATGTACGTATATATATGTAAGTCTGTAATACCTACTTAAGATTTAGCAAATTTAAAGGTAGTGAGAACAAACATCTTTCAGTTAAAAAGGTCTCATTACAAAAAGAAGGTTTAAGTTAGTACCGGACGTAATGCACATCTTAAGTCAGGGATAGTTCATGCAAAACACAAATGTGCGCGGTTCGCTTGTTTCAAAACTTCGATTTATATAATTTTTCTTTCCTGTTCTATTTGGACGATAGATTTTCCTAGTAAGGAACGAGTTGGAAGCTTTAGTCGTTTTTAAAGTAAATGATAAATAAATGCACCCAACAGTCACATACACAGTTTGGACCCCACACTATGATCAAGTCTTGTGTTATGGGAATCAGAAACTACGTGAGACTTTTCGGTCTCATATACACCCAGACCTAAAACATATTTGTTGATCACACGAACATTTGTCTCGAATCGAATTTTGGGATCGAATCAACGGATAGTTCGCGATCTGTTGGCTATCCAACTGCGCCACGGGGCTGTCAAATGATGGTACTAGTTTCTAGAAAGAACTATCAATATAAATAGATCGTATGTTAAAACACGATGCAACATGTTCAATGTTGCGTAGAGCTGATGCGTATAATTGGTTTATGTGAAAGAGGAATGTTGCTAGCGTAGAAAGTGAGATTGCATACATAATTTTTATAGACAGTTTCCGTAGCACAGTTTGTTAGTTGTCTGTAAAAAGAGATCGGTTACTAACCAAAACATATGGTTGTTTGTTTAAAGTTATTGGATACGGTTTAGAAAGACTCTAACAAAATCGCCTACTTTGTCCTTAAATTTGGAAGTATCCTAGATAAGAGACAATAAGTCAATTGGCTCATTGGAGCCAAGGAGGAGCTCACTAATTCGACTATGAGGGTGAGACCGAATGTCTCTCGTAGTTTCTGTGGCTCACGATGCAAATACTTTCTGTGTGATTATTGGGTGAATTTTTCACACCTTTGTCACCTTTTTTCAGTTAGGTACTTTAAGTTTCAGTTACTTTTTGTGTCCAGGGGCTCTTGCGACCCATTACCAAATTATTCAAAATTGTTAATCTATATTTCCACTGACTTGAAGATTCTATAAAGACTCTATTAAGGCGACTTTTAAAATACTTATACAATTATACATACATAGATACACACATAACACGTAGGGGTAGGCAGAGGTGCATTTCTGCATCCATATTTCGCCAGGTATGTCCCAGTCCCACATAATAGGCGGCGAGTCTATTGCCGTTTTTCGGTTGCGTTTTCAAACTACGGGCTGCTACTGAGAATTTCGTAATGGATAAACCCAATAACACTTTGCCCTCTCCAGGAATCGAACCCGGGACCTCTAGATCGCACGGAACATATTATTGCCGCGAGACTACGAGGCAGTCGAGTTAAATACCAATCTCTATAATAAATGTCGATTTGCAATAAGAAGTCACGAGTCGCAGCATCTTAATAACATATGATTGATTACTTTCAGGCAGGAACACAAAAGACCTTGTCAATTGGCGTGTCGTGTCAATATTTATGATCTGGTACACCGCCCCCGTTCCATTACATCGGGTGGAACATGTCGAGATCGGGCCCTGATAGCCCCCATTGTATACGGCTTATACTTGTCATTAGGGTTAGCACTCGATTTTGGGATTGTGAATTATAATTGCAATATTAATTTTATACTCTGATGATATTTGACTCGTAATAATGGGAATTGAATGGCTGGCGAAATATGGGTGCAGAAATATTATAACATTTCATATTGTTTTCGTATGTACATATTCTCATCAGCCCATATACGTCCCACTGCTAGGCACGGCCCTAAGAGGGTTTAGGCCTTAGTCCGCCACGCTGGCCTTGTGCGGGTTGGCGGAGTGCTCACCTAAGAAATTCCTAAGAACTTTAAGGAAGGAAATTATAGTATTTAGGTACATATGTACAAAGGAATATTGGTTTTTGAAAACCAACCTGTTTTTTTATTTTATTATTTTTAAACGAAAATAAGATGTTATTTATAAAATGTAAATCTAAACAATCCTTATATATGAACAATTATGCTTATATATTATACAATCACGATACTACGTGACAAAAAAGATATATTTCATTTATTGTAATCTGAGCAATCCATGCAACACAAATTACTTCCACTGTTTTTTTGTTGATTTCACTAGTCTCTTAGTTTTCGCGATGATTAGAAATATAAATATTAATTATAGTCGTGCAAAAAAATCTATTTAAAAATTTATTTTACCATTTTTTTAAAATCAAAGTTTCGTCATCTCAAAACCTAACTTTTCTCGGCACAGGCATTGCCAACCCTACCTACAAGGCGATACTCCCCATTAGCGTCCGTCTAAATATTGTATTGTACGTATATGAACTAAACACTTCATTGTTTGGAAGTCGAGCGTGTGTCCGAGTCGATGGGTTGCGGAGATAGGTCGCGTAGCCTCCAGCTGTACTCGGTACTAAAAGCTTGGCCGTTGTGAGTTCTATAAGTTGAATTGAGTTGTATGAAAATAAATAACGCGTTGTAATTTGACTGGTTAATATTTTTTATAGCTTTTAAGGCTTTCTATGGATGCCCAGCTTGCGAAACGAGAGGCCGCGGGTTCGATCCCCGCACCGAGACAAATGTTTGTGAGATCCACAAAAAAAGTTTCTCGTAGTTCCTGATACCCACGACACAAGACTCGTATCTTAATGTGGAGTCAGAACTATGTATGTGACTGTTGGGTGTATTTAGTTATTTATATGTATCTAAATCTTAATACGACATTTTTAAATAGCGTTAGAAAATTAATAGAATTACTTACATAAATTGTTTTAAGCAGGAAGTGTAATTTTTTTTAAAAACACTTTTTATAGTTAATTAAATCGATATTTTTTACAGAAAATATGTTTCGTGATAAATATAATACATTATTAAGACGTATTTTGTTTACGTATTAATTTATAGGTCTTTCATAATTAATTAGTATTATATTTTAAAATAAACAATGGCAGCCTATTAAATGCGGTTACAATAAGGCAGTGTCACAACGGGTGCATCAACAATACAAAGCTGTGCGGCGATTGGCGGCCTTGCGACTCGTCGCGCTGCGCTGACCATTGCAAGGGCGCGGCCACCGACACTGACACTGATGCCTTTATCACATTATATACATTTGTCACATAATACTATATTTATATTCGCCTGGACCACCGTTTTTTTATAAATTATATATTTTTAATTTTACGCTACCGCATGCCAATTTTTTTTTTAAACTCGCTGATGCGTGGAACATTGTTTCCTTCATTGTTATATATGTTGAAAAAAAATTAGTTTATTTTTAATGTTCTAAAAAAGGTTTTATGCATTATTTCTCATAAAGGAATGCGGATATTTTGTATTATTGAATGTGAAGTTCAATAAAATTGATTTTTGCTCATTAATTAATTGGGTTATATGGAATTAATAATATCCATGTTGAATTTTTAGATCATATTTATATCAGCTCTTATACTTCTCAAGGGCGTACGCGTCATCGGTGTAAGGCCATGATTAGATCAGTCACTGTTTTATTTATTTTAACTAGGGCTATATTAACCATCGTGCATTATACGGTTTGTTGAAATTCATACGTGCAATCTTTTCTTATTTTCATCTTCCTTTATACTGTTGAAATATTGGGGACGCTCCTAATGTCCTATTAAGATTTAATGCTATTCTACTCCAAGACAAGTTTTAAGATTTCAATAATACTTCATCAAACGCTTAATTGATTTTATAAATAAAAAACGAGGTTAGTTACGATACACACGTCATTCTTGCTTTATTTTATTTACAAATATTTAAAAAAAATAAACATGTTTGTTTCCTACGGTTTGGCTTTGAGTAGTGTGTGAGGAAACCCGTATGTCATTCGATGAGCAATTCGTTATGTTTGTGAAACTATGTTAATTCACGTAAATTTAATTTCAATAAAACCTGTTTTGTATTGACCTATTTAATTTTTTTTATCGATTTAATTATGAAGCAACTTAATTTATTTCTTTGTTTTTAAATATTTCCAACAATCATGATAGGTATATAGTGACGATCCTACACTGAATAAATGTCTTGTGTCATTGTCAGACTTTTAAGTTCTAAAAATACTCACATCCTAAAAAAATTAAAAGTTTTCAACAAATCTGTTATACTTGAACGCGCAGCCTCTCGTTTCTGTTGCTCTTTAACCTACGGCGCAACGGAGGCTATCGGACCTGAAAATTTTGAAAAGAAATTAATCGACTAAAATTAAGTTCGTGTTGTATTTTGCATTGCATACTAATATGTGTTTTTAGTATATTTCGAGTATTTTTAAAAGAATATAAATAACTTATGGCCTCATTAGTCCAATAAAAAGAATAAACTGATAAAAAAAAAATATTCGCCGCCTTGCGGTAACTTGAAAGTTCTTCGAAAATGTGCGAATATTTTCACGCGGGCGCATTCAAAGCGAGTTTTTCAATGACATATCGTCATTAATAATGAAAAACATTAACAAACATAAACATCTTTATATATCTTCATATTTACCGGTTTAATATTATAGCATTCATGGTTAGTATTTTAACGACCTTTTTATTTTATTTTTTATTTTTAGGTATTTTAACGACCTAGCAGAATCGTAATATGTAAGTTTATTGTCTCTTAATTTTTTATGGGGCATAGATTTTTTATACTGGCACGGCAAAGTGCCTATAATGCACTTTTTGTTAAGTTTATAGTGGTAGTGGTGTAAGAACTGGTTAGAAGTAACACTAGTAATACGGTCTTATCTTAGATTTTACATATTCTATACGTTGGTCGCTATCCGCTCGCATACGAATCCTATTACCAGCGATTTTGGTTTGTTCAATCTCACTCATCGAACCAACAATACAAGTTATAATACATGATTTTGGAGACAGTGATATCACAGCGGTCGACACAACTTATTTGTACAGCAGTCCACGTCGACTAATGTGGCTCTACCACTTACAACTAAATGTAGGATCCACAAATCTTTTTGCAATTGTGACACTCATGATACCAGTCTGAGTAATATTGTGCGCTTTTATTTGTTTATAAAACTATTAATTGAGCTCATCGCGGGTGCAATTTTAAAAATAGAGACTCTATTTTTGTGTTTTATGTGCTTTCCAAGGCTCTTTATATGTCTATATAAAAATTGATAAGTGGTTTCATTCGTTTAATATTTTTATGCATTTTGCAAGTAAAAAAATCATAATTATGAAATTTCTGCCAACCCTACGCTAATGTTAATGAGCCGATTCTATATCCGTAAAAGGCAAAACGTCATAAGATTCGTTGGAAGCGCTCGGGTGTCGATGAACTCCTCGATAACGTCGACACAAACCTGTGTCACTATAAATCAACACAACATTATAATTTGTCACAGCAACATGCTGGGACTCCGGGGGCGGTGATCAATTGGCAACTTTTTTATTTATTTCAAATTGCCAATTACTGAACGTGTTAAAACTATGCGATACGATTTGATAATTGGCAGGATTAATTTGCTGCCCATTTTTGTGTGTTATTTATGGGATAAAAAATGATTGGAATTATTTTGCGAATTTTAATTAATGCCAATATTAAAAAAATAATGCTGTTAACAAAGACATTTTTTTATGTGTTTTTTTAAATTACATGCACACCCAGTACTTATATCAAAATAAGACTCAAATATTTTATCATGGATATAAGTAACTTAGAGTCTTTTAATTATCAGTATTTTTTTAATTGAACATTGAAATCTATTTAAAGCAAGCACAAAAAGACTGTTACACAGTATTATCTACAATAGGATATACATATACATACATATCCAATAATGAAATCACGGTACGAAAAATGAATTATTAAACTAAAGCCCAGAGCGATTCAGCACAAAGCCGTCTCTGTTAAAGTCGGAATACATTATTCCATTGTACATTAATTTTCCATTGCAGCCGTCACATTTGACAATTTCATTTTAAACGTTTTAATGTACCTACTCGTATCATTTAAACCGCAGTATTTGCGGTCAGATGGAATTGTGTTGTCCGAAATGAACGCTTTATTATGTAACAATAATATTTATGATGTATAATGGTGCCGAATTAAGAGATTATCTTATTTTATCAGTGAATTTATTGAATATGAATAGTGAATTCGAAACTAGTTGCGGATTGCGGTTGCATTAGCGTTACCTATACATTTTTATTGGGGGTTGGCGGTCATCATCATCATAATCATCACCTCATATATGTTTTACTGCGGGGCACGGGCCTTCTCTAAAACGAAGAGGGTTTAGGTCTTAGTCCACCACAGTCTAAACACGTAAGAATTTTCTTCATCATTAAAGTAATTTCTAAGTTAAGAGGGGTTATTATTGGAAATTTATTGAAAAATGTAAAGCATTGAAAAGGTGCGAAAAGCATCGATTTTTTTTTATGAGAAACGATTAAGATCAAAAAAGCCAACAAATATTTAAACTAAATATCATCATCATTTCCTTGCCCTGTTCCCAATTTCATTTGGGGTCGGCGCAGTATGTTTTATCCTTCCAAACATCCCTATCAGCCGTCATGTCTTCATTCACCCCATTATTAAAAAAACCCTTATAATGCAAAAATAATTGTAAACTTTTAATTGTAACTTAGGGGGAGGGTAGGACGTAAGTACATCATCATATTAGAATACTCACCACGTGATGGCTCATTATAACAGTTCAGTCACGAACAACTTTTTCTCTTATTCTCCGAGGAGTTAATTCAAATAGAAAAACTTTCCTTGTCATTGCTTCCTACATTGCACCATTGCATGTGTACTTTATTACCTGAAGAAGATAGTATTGATATTTGAAAACTTACATCAGGATTAATCTTGCCTCAACGCATAATTGGCCATTTCATAGAAGTCACGGTATACTTCAGATCGAGAGATCTTGAGCATTCCATTGGTATCGATGATTTTATAAATTTTTCATTCATAAGTTACTTAGTATTTTATCATTACTTATATTACTTTCTAAAGTAACTTCTAGTATAAAAAAGTAATGTTTTTCCGTTAAAAATAATTCCCGCTTAAACTACTGACCATATTTAAAAAAAAATTGCTGAATTTTACACATTGGAGAAGGACAGAAGTTACATCACTAAAATAATGCAGGAAAAAGCAGCACAGGGCGATGTTAATAAATTCACAATATATGCCTTTGAAGAAAGAAAGTGTTACCTTTGATTGTTTAAAAAGAAACATCCACAGATATAACTAAATACATTTTCAAGTATTTTTTAGTGGAAGTAAAATATTAAATAGAAGTGTTTTTTTAGCGTATCGATTATCGCATTCCATGTCCGAAATATAATATGTTTATGCTTAATACCTATTTATAACAATCAATTATGTCAATTCGGAGGCCATTAATTTTAAGGTTGGAACAAGGCAACATCTCTTCATTCGTTATATCAATGTCATAATTAGAGACGACCAATGCGCAAGGTGACCGACGACTTTATAAAGGTCGACTCTAGTAGTCTTCTAACCATATGTCCAGAAGTGGACATATCATGGCTAATGATGATAATAGAGTTGAAATTTCTGGGAAAATATACCTCAAATATGTGATTCAGTATTAAACGAGGTTTTTCGATGTATATTGATAATCCCCACGCACAATTTTTAATTTTCTTTTAATTATCTTCAGTATTATGCATTTCTACAACCACGTTTGTATGATGCCTTTTACGTAATAGGGTGATTATCAGATTTTCAGGCCTAATTATTGTACCTATAATTAATTGATTTAAATCTTTGAGTGATTTATTACAGTTCCTAACTCATTGATTATATTCTCCTACATGATTCATGGTTGTACAATTCGATGCAAATGTTTGTCGATGACATATTAATGAAATAATTATAACTTTATTTATTTATTTTTTACTATTATATCAGTTTTAGTGTAATATTGTGTGTATAAAGAACTCCTTGTAATCTAAGAGATTTGCACAGGGTCCTTCTTAGATGTATACTTGGACTATCAATAGCAAAAGGTCAGCGTGTCAGACTAGGGGCCCTAGTCTAGGGCGTTATCTCTCACACTCTGATAGATGAAACAAAAACGTCCAAGAGGTATAATAGATTAACTTGTATGTTATTTCAAATGGTTCCGTGTATGTAATGCGAGAATAAAGCAAATCTAAAACATCCCGACATATTTGTTTCTCATAAATAACTCAAAGTAAATAACAGAAATGGACAGTAACGGTATAGATTTTCCTTACATGTTTACTGTTCACCTGTTCATACATACTTGATATCGTTATATTTGTAGGAGTTCAATAGAATCGTGCGGTCCCAGCGGAAACAGCGGCATACAAACTGAATACTCATCGCGGTACTACAATATTGTGCGCCAAAAGAAAATGTTAATCTACGGCTCATTAATTAAATTACAGCTAAACCTTGATTTTCCTTCAGTTGATTATCGGCAGCGTGTTGGCACACACATTTTTTCATTATTTTGTGTTAGAATCCACTTAAAATTATATTTAATAAGTCCGTGATTATCTACTATTAGACTTAATTTGTTCTAGTTTTGTGTTAAGCATTGATTTCTTGCCTTACAATATTGCAATTGTTTGTTAAAGAAATACAATAGTGATGTTACATAATTTGTGAATGTGGACACATTTTTTTGTGTGTGAATTTTATGTACTTTTATGGTGACAGTTTTTACACTTAGTGACCATGGCGCCATCAAGCGACGGCCGCGCGTACTATTACGATTTAAATCAATGTTACCTGAGCATGAGTACGACTTTAGAAGTTTAAGCTACTCGGTAAGAGATGGCGCTGTATCAACTGACTTAAAGTAAATTGAATATTGATTATTTATTTAAATTCTATTCAATATTTTTTCTTTTTTTTACAGGCTGAGCCGGGAGATACCATAGCTACAACCAAAGAAGGTTTGTCGTATTTTTTTTATTTAAAAGTTTCATCCATATTCGCAAAAACTGTAAATAAGTTAACAAATGTCAAGTTCTACATCTAAAATTGCTATTCCCTTGACATTTACTACAGGTATATTTTACTGCATAACAATTTAAGAGCATTTCGGTTCTCGATTACATTTTAAAAAGTATATATATTTTGTCCATCATCTTTATTGGTTTTTGGACTTATTCTCTACAGAGGAGTGTATATAGATATTGTATGATGATTACAGAGGAATGGGTGACTCGTAAGACGAGTGAAGTGACTACGACGCGACAGATCGCGACGAGAGTCAAGCGGGAGCTTATATTGGAAGACGGGCGTATACTAAGCGATTCAGGACCCAAGATATCCACCTCAGTCAACGAAGACACTCACACCACCAACTTCCAACAAACTGAGGTATGAGTAATCTTTAGAGCAGAGCTGTAAAATGCCTCCCTAAAAGTGGGATTCAACACCCCCCTAGTGGGACAAGGAGATGTTCTTATGGATGTTAAATGACACTAAGGAATATATAGCATAATGAGGTTTAAGATAATACAGACAGGGATTGTTAAAATGGCCATAATACGAAAGTGTAATTCAATTGAGGGCAAGTTACGTTTTTAGGTATTTTTTTATTTATTAGTTATAGTATACTGCCTTGTTATTACCGCGGTATAAAGCTGTGGCGATCGAGATATCCTGAATTCGATTACCGGATCAAGCAGAATGCTATTGGGATTCGCTTGGGAAACCATAATAATATCGCCCCTATTACGTGGTAATTAAACCATGGCTGGTGAAATGACTTTGTAATAATACATTTTTGTCTATGTTCAGCGATATAGGGTTATTTATGTAGCTATTTATTACAGCATCGAGTTCCTGATGGCCAAAATGGAGAAGAAGCTATTGATGAGGTGGAAGGGGCTATCGGGGCTCAGATTGAAGGTATTTATCACATATTCATCTATTAAAAATAACATAAGTAGAAATGAGATATAATAGCAGTAGTTTTAGAAGAATCAGTTACGACGCATGAAAATAGAATTTTAAATGACTCAAAGTATAAGTCATACCTTTATGTCAAATGAAAGTTGTTTATTTACCATATTAAATCAACCGAAAATAGAAACACACCTGCCAATTACCATTTTATCTGGCATTTGTTACGTAATGCATTTATTAATGCAGTTCGATCCAAAAATAAAGTCAAACTTAAGCTTTCACTATTTGCTGAGAACGCTTTTTATTAAGGTGCTATAACATATTATAGTGCTAAAATGTATAGCGTGTCTGTAATATAAATTATAGCTTTTGCTCGCGACTCCGTCCGCGTAGACTACAGGGTTTGGTTCAGAAAGAAAATAGTAGTCTATATTACTCCACAGAGTCCCATTTATGTCCATACCAAAAAATCATTCAAATCGGTCAAATAGACGTGAAACGTGTGCCGCCGCGCACCGGCCGGCCGGCGCCTTGCACATCATAATTGCGCGCTTGATAATTTTTTCGCTGCGGTGTTATTTTAAAACTGCGATATCTTCTAAGATACTCATTGAAATCAAATGATGTAAAGGGCAAATTTCTTTTAAATTAAATACTTGTGATGAATAACGTATTTATTTGGATAAGGATTAATATCATCTTTATAAAAACACATTCACAAATAATGCTTTATTTTAGAACAAATTTGGTAAGCATAAAAAAGGTTATAGTGAGCCAATCTTAAAAGATAGACTTATGCTGTCGCGGACTTTTTTTTAGAACTTTTAAAGGGGAATAATTCTGTCGTACATTATTTTAGCGAAACTTTAACCGTTTCCGCAGCGCACGCAGCGGAAGTTCTCAAAAGGGAAAAAATACTCCCGATTTTGAAACATTATTTATTGCTGCTCCGCTCCTATTGGTCGTAGCGTGATGTTATATAGCCTATAGCCTTCCTCGATAAATGGGCTTTCTAACGCTGAAAGAATTAATCAAATCGGACCAGTAGTTCCGGAGATTAGCGCGTTCAACCAAACAAACAAACAAACAAACAAACAAACAAACAAACAAACTCTTCAGCTTTATATATTAGTATAGATTAAAACACAATTTAACAGTCACAGTAATCTTATGAAACGACTGAAAACGTGAGTGGTTTTTACGAGGAATATTTAAGACGATTGTAGTCCAAACCGTATTAAGCCTATGATAAAAACTAAGGCATATCCCTTTCTAAGAGTTAAGTTTCTGTGGTGGGGACTAAGACACAATTCCCTCTAAACGTATACATCGTATTATCTAGTAATATCCTAAACACGCAATGTATATCTGCAGAATTGGAAGGAACGCCCACCACGGGAGGCGAGGTCGCGCCCGCAGGAGCCAAAGTCTTGGTATCGTCGAAAGTGGTCGCAAACCCAGATGGTAAAGTCCGGGAAAGCCTCGACCGGAAAGTTCTCACACGGAACATCACGGAACGGGTGCGCGAGACAGAGGAGCGGATACATCGAGGCGACACCACGCACGAGGTAGGAATTTTAAATAATTGAATCATATCAGTGTGGAAATATTTGCACCAGAGTGTAGATGGAGCATTCTCATCCCTATTGGCAGTAAGTGAAAGGACTATTTTGTGTACAAATACACAAAATGAGATACCAATAATCCTGTTTAGACGAAACTTTGTTGAGGTCTTTCAGTATATGAGTTCTTTTTAGGTGTGGGGTGTATCTAGAAACAACGATTTAGTCGGTTCAAAAAGTTATACTGCGATGATTTTTGATAAAATTAATTCCAGGATTAAGCCCATGCACATGGATACGTTAAATGCGCAATTTTCATAATTTTCGAATTTTCGAAGCTGACAAAAGGATAATTGGTATTATTATAGAAGGTGACATTCTTAAATACGCTAGGTCCGTCCACGCAAACGCAAAACTCGAAAAGCTTGTTTCGCTCTACCTAAATCGTTCACCTTTAAATTTACTTAAAAAGTAAATATAAATTTGCGATAAACTGGTAATTGGGTTTTTAAGACTGGTTTAAAGTTACATTAATATAAAGTTGCGTATAATATTGTTTAAAGTTACATTATAAGTGTTAGTAGAACGTAAAATAAGTAGTATAAGTAAGTGCAGCTACTCAAGATTTACGATGTTTGTCAAGTCGTCTGCCCACGATTGGGTATTCAACGCTGTTATGGTGCGATGAACCTCGACTAAAATGATTTAAGCTTATTCTCAGTATTATATTCATTCCTAATTCGAAGTCGTCGATACTAAGCGTAAGTCCGCTTATCAGAGTGAGGTTTTTATTAAACATACATTGCCATTTGATAGAGAAGACGTAGGCAGAAGTGTATATTTAAAATAAATAAATACACCCAACAGTCACATACATAGTTCTGACCCCACACTATGATACAAGTCCTGTGTCGTGGGTATCATAAACTACGAGAGAGTTTTCGGTCTCACAAATAACCAGACCTGAAACAAATACCAACTTGTGGATCACACAAACATTTGACTCGTTGCGGGGATCGAACCCGCTGCCTCTCGTTTCGGAAGCTGGTATCTAGCCAATGCGCCATGGGGCTGTAAATCTTTTACGTTTCGGCAATTGAAACTGAGTCTTAGAACTGTTTTAAAATTTATCAGACATATTTTTAAAAACTTTGTGTGCATTATAACAATTTGACCTTTTCGAATCGAAAATAAATGATTGCACGATGGGTATTTATGCCGCTTAATTGTGATATCCTTTTTATTGGAATAAAAACAATGCTTAAAAACAAAATTGTACTCCAGTGCAATAATTCATCACTGGCGCTGTTAATACGCTTAAGATGTCAAATATAAGCAGTAGCATCTGGTAATATTGCTTTATAAATCATTGTCTCATACCACTTTCGTATATCATCCGAAGGAAGACCTATATGTAGATTTTATATGACGTAGGGCTTGTCAACGATCGTGTTCGGATGATTGAATAGCTTTTACTCTCAACACATAGATATTCTTATATTTATAGGACATGGCTGATTTAAAAGTATTTAGCAGGCAACATAAGAAACGATATGAAACAAAAAAAATAGTTCCTGTAATTGGATTGCTTTTCAAAGTCATAGAATAATTTTGTTATAAATTAGTCCTTAAACTGGACTTTTTACTAGAACCAACCAATAGAATACTTTTTACCTTTCTACATATTATGTCTCTCTAGAATAAAAAAAAAACTGCTGGACGCATTCACAATTTTTTGTATTCATATTTTTGTCACTTTTCTTTAAGCCTATCTCTGACAAAATGTACCTAGTTGTACCATGAAACTTATTGTATTATTTGAATTTCGTTAGATATTCATGGAATTTGGCGTTAGGCTTCGACAAAAGCGGTCCTTAATCTTTTGATTTATACAGGCCAATAGTAAATCACACAACATAAGTACATCCTATAAGCCGTCGAAGAATGATCGGTTTTATTTATAAGCCATTCACGAATGCTTTTAAAGGCATAGGGCGCTATGACGGACTTATCGCCGTCGTAAGGTGCAGGAGACGCGTGGAACACGTCAGAAGTTCGACTCCATTCAGAATACTCCTAATATCGTCTTGATAGACGGTAATGGAGTCTTGAAGGTCCAAGTTTAACACATTGGGACGAATATATCATGAATTTATTATTGATGTAATTAACTTATTGTTTTATGTTTTTTTATGATCTACGGATCGATGTATTTTTATGAACATTGTTAATATTATGAACGATATCGAATAAAAATGAATTGGAATGCGGAAATCCTTTTTGTGCTTTGTTTCTTGCTAAGTAGATATGGTATTTTGATTGCATAAATGTTTATTAAGTTCATGAACTAATTAGCTTATTCAACTCAATAAGCTTTATGATTGTTTAACACAATAATCACAGCTTACTCGTAGTATTAAAGCAATTATTACTAATGCGAATGAACACGTTACAGGCGCCGGTGTATAATTATGAATAACTCGGTGTAAATTCAATCTGGCTCACTACATTTCATATTAAAGGAACTGTTTGTAGGAAATTATTTCTCTATTAGGGTTATGGTAACAGCGTAATTTATTAGTCAAGGTATTACATATACATGTATATGTTGGCGGTGGCGTTTTCATCTACAGGCAATATTTCCGACTTTTCGTAGTTAATCGGTATTCACAGTGAATTAAAAATTATGCAAAAATTATTGTAACACAATTTTTTAAGAAATAAAAAGTATATATACTTCGTGTTGCTGAGGAAGTTTCTTATCCACAGCTATTACAGGCTCAAAAGCCGCGGTAGCTTATGTTATTTAAACAATTCAAAAGTACCAATTAGTAAAAGTTTCCTAAAATAATTATGTTTTTGTCTTTGACTTTGAATTACTACGTTTCTTAACGGCGAAGGAAAGCATCGTTTAGAAATCTGCAAACCCAAATATTCCTAAGAATCTTTTAGGTGTGCAATTCGCTGAGCCATAAAAACAACTAATTGTAAGCCATAAAACAATAATCAAATAATTTTTTTTTATTCTAACACTGAAATCTGTGTCGGTGATACAGGCATAGGAGAATATCTAAGTACATTAACCAAACTAGTTATATTTATCACAAAAATGTCTTTAACTGTACTTCATATTATGCTATTTAATCAACCATAATTGTGCCGACTACTACTGTTAGTTTTGTCGAAGACGTTAATCTCAGGAACTACTGGTCCGTTAAAATATATCACATTGCGCTACGAACTACCAATAGCGAAGTAGGAAAGAATTCATTTTGGAGTCTAAAGATTCGCATTCGAAGTTGCAGGTAACAGTTACATACATACATACACATACATAAACTCACGCCTGTATTCCCCGAAGGGGTAGGCAGAGGTGCATTTCTGCACCCACATTTCGCCAGGTATGTATCAGTCCCGCGAAATAGGGGGCGAGCCTATTGCCGCTTTTCGAGCACACTTCCAGACTCCGTGCTGTTACTGAGAATTTCCTAATGGAAAAACCCAATAACACTTTGCCCGACCCGGAAATCGAACCTAGGACCTCTAGATCGCCCGGCACATACTTGTACCGCGAGACCACGAGGCAGTCAACGTAACAGTTAGTACAACATATATGTATGAATGAAGAATAAATTTAGGTCAACCGATGGCATTAGCCTGTAGCCGACGGTGTTAAGTGTTCCGTTCTCTAAGGTCATGATGGAGTACGCTGAAGGCGAACAAGTTACCAATTAGAAGGAAGAATTGTTAGGAGCCGAGCATTAGATTCTAAATAGCCAACTAACTGTTGGGTCGGGTTCAAATTAAATTTAACGATCGCAATTAATTACGATGTGTTTGTTATATTGTTTAAAATTGTGCAGTTTTTGTACACATTTTTGTTATGGGTTAATCACGAATTCATATTTTTGATGTATGTTTCTGAAGATGTGTTAACAATTAACATACATGTATGTATTTAAATCACGCTAAGTGACGACTATGAAAGGGTGAAAAGGGAAGAAAAGAAAAAGGAAGAGGTCGGGAGATTGTTAGACTGAGCCTATCATCAAATGTAAAATGACAGCAAATCTGTGACGTCATGCCCACTGTGAAATGGAGGAAATTGTATTTTGAATCACTTAGGATTAGGCCTAACCTGTGTTGAGCTGGCTCCTTAGTGACTTTGCGGACCACTTTGACGTTCTGTTTTTTTTTCTATAGTACTCAAGGAAAGAATATTGGTGATCGACATATTCAATAAGTCCAGTGTTATAATTTAATAAATGGTACTCATAAAGAATACTTTAAAACACGACGATTCAACCTTAAAATTATAACTGGCTCCGCTAGACTCGCCCTTTCCGAATAATAAGATATTTAAATGTTTACAAATGATTCACGATCACCTCAGGGCGTCGTATCTCTTTATTTTTATGCGATTTTGTATAACTAGATATTGTTAATAACAAGTTATGAAGTACAGTCGTGTTTTACTTTTATTGTCTACAGAATTCTGTATTATGCGAATAAATTGCGATCTCTTTGATGTAAATGCATAAAGCGATTATGTTTTTAATGGCATCGTTCGGGTTCGATTAAGAAAGAAATATCATTGAGGTTTTATTGTAACGTCTACAATGCTGGTCTGATCATCTGATGAAAACCTCATAAAATTATATTTAAATTATTTTATTCTAGAATTTTAAGCGTTTTGTCACAAAGACAGTGTAGAAATGTGCGATGTCTTTTAGAATTATCAGGGTTGTTAAGAAAGCGCAGGGTCAACACCTAGCCCGGCGCCCAGAGGCCACACGGGGCCGCCGCCCCTACCTTGGCGGCCCCGAGGAGTTATTATTTTAGTTATTATTATTTTGGTGTGCCTCTTGGCACCGCGCAGAGGTGGCCCCGGTTCAATCCATAGCTCTGGCTTCAGGGTATTCCGGGGCCGTTTCGTTGAATGCGCTGATGGTGGCCGTCGCGGGGTTTTTAGTCGGTATTACGGCGCATTGATATTTGGTAGGGACCCGGCCCAGCGGCCGCCCGACACATCCACGGGCGGTAACATCCATGCTGGGTCGGAAGGCGCCGGTGAGTCCGACACACCGTCCGTAAATAGGATTTTCCCCGCGGAAAAAAAGGGTTGTTAAGAAAACGATGGCGCGTGTGTTAGATTTAAAAGTCTAATATTAATAAAAATTAATTCCTACTTATAATCATATCTCATTTTGTGATCTGTCATAATGGTAATAATTAAAATTGAAAAAGTAGTCCTCTAACAATAATTGTGACTACGTTTTGGCCAACTCTGATAAAGCCGTATTCTTCCTTTCAAATTTTTAAGTCCACTTTATAAGTAAATATTAATTAGGAAAAGCATTTTTAATTTCATTAAGGAACAATAAGACGTAAGGGGTAAAATGGAGCAGCCTATGCACAGATGCGCGTCCACATAAATCGATGGGGATTTTGAAATTATAATTTGTTCACCGAGAGAGGTCGCCGCGGGCGCCGCGCCCACGTTCCCTTCGCAAAATGTTCTTGCACCTTTAAGCGCCACAGACTTGCGGATTTATTTATGTGTCGACTTAAATTGTTTGAAACTAAGAGTGTTACTCTTTCTTTTATTTCCAGCTCTACTTACGAACGCGTTGATATATTTATGTGATGTTCTTTTTAAGTCATTTTATAAATAATAACTGCAGTGTAAGAGTGTTTTTATATAGGAGCTACAATGTTCTTTCGTTGTATTCACGAGCTCAATAGTGCTTAATAGAGAAAAATATGTCTATGTGATTATATTTTATGAGTGCAAAAATTACTCGAATATTTATGTTTCGTTATTTTCTTTTTGATGTATAAAACTTTTCACGTTATGCAAAAAAAAACAACAACTATTAAATTATAATTAGCAAAGATTATAAAACCTTTTCTCATATAGAACATTTTTTTAACCTATGATGTCTGATGGTCTATTTTTCTAATTTATATTTGGTTTAATGTTTGTCACTTATATTGCTAGTCTAAATGGAATTGGATTTTTTAAATCTTTACAAATCCGGTGATACATATATTCCTCAAGCGATTAAAAAAACAAAAACAGAAAAAAAACAATAATTTCGTAATCTAGCGGCTGCGGCGCTGCGTGTTCGGTAGTTTGGTAAATCGCTTGTTGCCTGTTGCACCATGACCTACGCTCGTGTTGCAATAGCTCGTGCAAACTGCACTTGTGCTCGCTAAAATGGTCAAGTTATTTGTGTAGTAACTTGAATTATGAGATTTATTACTTTAGTGCTAAGCTGTTTGGATTTTATTACTGTAGGTTTACGGCGTGAGCTATAATATCCTCTTTATGCTCGCTGTAATTGATTGCCAAAGTGTTCGCATTAGCTTATTCGGGTTTCGCACGCGTTGCTTGTGGTTTTGAAATTTAGTTCTTGGAAATAATATTAACACTAATATTTTAAATGGCAGTGTCATGTTGTGTTATTTTTAAGTTCGACATTGAATTGATGACTTCGTCGATAATATATTTTTGTATACCGCAAAAAATTGGAGCGTAACTTTATTTATAGCTTTAATATTTATTTATGATGATTTTGATCAAAATAAATCACTTCCTTTTGTCAGAGATGTAAAGGGATCAAAATTTTTGATACTAGAATAAATATTGTTATAGTTATCGGTGATATCATGTCACTTCATGAGTAAGGAAAAATGACCTTTTATATATTTTGTGATAATTTGATAATAATTAATTTGTTCGGAGTTAGATTGTAAACCTATCTTTGTTATCCATATATATCGAAGTACTATAAATCTAGTTTATTATCTACATAATAAACAATGATATTAAATCCATATGACAGATAATGAATCAAAATCGCGATCGTAAGGCATTACTCAGTAGACAAACTATTCGAGTTATTATGTCATTTGTGGAACAGCTCTTTGTCTTCTACGCCAATATATTGTTTACTGAAACTATATTATAATAATTATGGGTTGATGGATTATATTTGTAAGCCATTATTACTTTAATTAATTATAAAGAAATCGAATATTTATCTATGAGAGTTGTTATTGATAAAACTATGTGCAATGCCATTTATGTAAATTGGAAAGAAATTCTATTTAATATCGACTGCAGATAATGGTGACAGAGGAGTCATAACTATAAACTATATATAACTATGATGAACTGATGAAAACACATGACAAAAGACATCCGTTTTATGCCTTAAATAGATACTGTGCTATATAAAACAATTTTGATACGAAATAGAAAATATTAGCGAATAATTTATAAAACTTACAAGTCATAACATAAAGAATATAAAGAATGCTAAATACATACAGACGAATAAAGTAATTTGATAAAATAAATTATATTTAAAACTACATTTTTGAAGCATAAAATGTGAATACCACCTTGATGTGATCTTATCGATAATATTCCAAAACGTGTATATACTTTGACTTTAACTAGTGCATCTTGATACTGAGGACAAAATCTTTTAAACTACAAACAAGTTACTTAATCATGATAAACATCCGTGTAATCAGATGCAATGAGCGTACATTATCGACATTACGGAGCGTGGCTCTCCAAATTCGACCTACATATCTCTCCACACATCGAAGGCCATAAGTTGCAACATGAAAGTGATGGCCCCACGAAAGTATTCGCCCATTTGTGTCCGATGCTTCGTTTAGCTGTCGCTTGCAGCGCGGGACTCCACAACTCCTGACATTTTACGACCTGGCAGAGTTGCTTTGGGCTTGGCTAATTACGTCATCCGCAAATTTAATGATATGACTTCCACTGTTAATGGTATTGTCTCGAATGCCGTATTTAAATGACACTAGTATGAAAACGACAATGTTTAATACAAACGACAATTATATATGTATATATTTTTCTTAATAAGTAATCTATAAAATGCTAGGTGGTTGTTTCCTAATTTTATTTTTTTGTCTATCAATGCTTACATTATTTACTACTTCGAATAAAACATCAATCTCAATATAAGCTCCATTATACTTTATGAAACACAGTAAGTGTAAGCATAAACATACTTAGCATAAACTCATATTCACTAAGATTACAGGGTTGTGCAAAAGAGCAAAACACAAGACGGAGAATTGCTTTTTAAAAGACTACGTTTACCCGTCGATGTTATAGTCAATTGGAAACACTTGTAACCCAACTAAACCTATTTTTTTATTGTACGCAATTTGAGCAGCATCTATCTAAGCACTCAGCTTTGTAACGTCGGCCAGTAATTTGACCTTACGCCGGGCATTAGTAGGAGTGCCCGACGTGCTTTCAACGCGGCTAGCAATAAAACCACAAAATATCGGCCTCACATTTGCAATATGCTGCGAAATTTCTTGGATACGGCCGGTTTTTGTACAGAAATATTATATTTAAATATGATCTCAGATCTTAATACCTAATTTGGATATCTGCAGTCGCGTTGCGATGCTAATTCAGAAGTCATTCGAGCTAGGTGTGTGGGCGATGGAATCTTATCAAAAAACATTTGCAACTTTAGAATAGTTGCATTTCCATACACTTGGGTCTCTTATTTTATGCCTTATGGATTTTTTTTCCAATTTGTTAGTATGTCTTTGTGCCATTCATTACTTTTTCTGGGTAATCGGTTTGGGATGCTGCCGAGCGGTGGTGTCATAAGTATACATAGTGATATATTTAAACGGGGTTGCCGTGTTTCAATCCAGATACATACATAAATTTTGGATTATACCAGTACAAAAGAAGACAAACTGGTTCTGATTTTTTTTCTTTATATGCAATAACCTTATGCCAGTCTATAATTGTTTTTTTTTTATATATAAAAATCAATTTATCGTATCATTTGCAAAACAAATAAATTCAATATAAATAAACACATATACTTAATATGTTACGTTCATATCGAACGGGAATCGTGTTACGCAAATGAAATCAAGTTGCTTTTGCATTTTCCTAATGAATTCATGTTGGTCAGCAGCCATAAGTAATCATTAAAGGATCAACTGCGGCCGCAATATTCATGTTGGCGAGTTTCACACCGCCATTCATATTTGCAAACAACTTTGAAATAACTTATGCCGCGTCGTGGGTACAGCGTTCAACGTCCACTAGAAGATTGCCTCATCCAGTCGCCATCCACCTCTACGATTATAAGCTAGATGAGAGCCAAGGTAGCCGCTCTCAGGACAATAATTTAAGATGTTTAGATAACATCTACAAGACTTGCGCGGTGTGCCCAAGAATTCATGTGATCACCCCTCCGATCCAATCTTAGATATAGCCTGGCAAGGTGATGTTAGGAAAAATTATCTCCTCTTGTAAGACCTGTTTATTGTCAAAGATTATTATGAATGGTGTAAGCGAAGTCGTTCTCGTCTGTTAATTCATATTTATATATTCACATAAATTTACCGTATACATGTCATATGCGTCATAATATTCATCTACTCAGAATTAATTGCTTACTGCACTTATGCATCCGTTAGGATCCTGCTTTCCGTACAAAAAGTATAAAAACAGCTATGTGGCATGCTTGTTTATATTTTTATGTACTGGAAAATGTATGTCGATAAACGCAATGAATTTTACGTCCATCGACAGATCATTTGAATCGAATTGCAAATGCCTAAAATGAAACCAAAACAAAGCGGTTCGCTTCGAAAAACGAAAACTTTTTGGGCATGCAAAAACATTTAAAATAATTTTATGTGTTGAAATATGAGCAAAAGTATCTGTTAAATTAGTTAAGCCTAGCAATAAGCATTTGATTTATTATTCGTAATCAGCATGGTTATTGTTTTTAAAATCATGTATGGTTAGCATGCACAACGTTTAATTATACATATCATTTCAAAAGCAAAAATACTTTAGTTCAATTTAGACAACATAAACAATACTTAAAATGTGAGGAGTAAAATATTCGATAATTTTATTCAAATGCATATTTCGATAAAGGAACTTAAAACTTTAAACTTAAAGGCTTACTTCAGTTTTGATATTTGAAATACTGAATCTTCTGTTACGCCGACCGTACTCCTCGTTTGCAGATCTTTGTTCACCATAGCGTTATTGTTTTTGTTTCAATTATGAATTAATATTTTTTTACAAATCTACCACGCGGACCTTGACATTTGCGAACAAAAGGGAATGTTTGAGGTCCGTTTTATAGATAAATCAAAACTGTCGATAGTCCTTTACAATGAATCGTTAAAGTTAATTACATCGGCGCCGTTCGTGCAGATTTATATTTATTGGCCCATTTCGTTATGCTCACGCATTGTTATAATTAAATTCAATTAAACCTGTGCCATACGCCTCTCATCTCTTCACTGTGAATAATTTTGCCTATGTTTCTTTTAAAGCGTAAAGTGCATAGTCCCAAAGTTCGTACGCTTCCATTTAATTTTATTTAACCGGAACCAAAATCGTTGTAATTTTAATTAAGCAATAAATATGAATTTAAATTTGATAACTTTAAAAGTCGGTTGTATATTTTATTGATATGGTTGGCACTTGACAAGAATAAAATAACTGAGATTCTAATAAGGTTTACTTAATCTAATCTTCATTTCTAGGACTATGTGTTTACCATAATCTCGTTGTTTTCGGTGGATTAATGACGGCGTCGTGCCATTGAGAGATGCCCGGTTCGATTGTCAGGTCAGGCTAATATCAGGCACCACATATAGTTCTACATTATTATAATGTTCAAGTGTTTAAGAAACACTATGATTGGATTGAACCCAGAACTTTACAGTTTATAGTCCATTCACCTGAAGACTTGTGACACGCTATAAATAAGTTAGTTCGTAATGATGCAACGATAACTGTGGAATGTTTGCCTACGAACGATTGTTCTTGAACTTTAAATCGTCTGTAAAATTACTTGTTAATGAGATGCTAATCTCAGAGGTTGATATCTTAATAGAACTATTGTCGTTAATGTTATTCAATTATTAGCTTCAGTATCTAATGTTTCTTAAACACTTTTTCAAGTTCTCTTGGAACTGAATTAAACTGTACCTGACTATAGGCAAGTTTTTTGATGAAAAACCGAATTATGCCAGGCAATTTGGAATTGAATGTACTATAACATCTCGTGGTATCTCATACCCACGACACAATACTTTTAATTACACTGGAGTTCGTTATTGGGATGATTTATTTTTAAAATTGCAATTAAATAAATATTTACCTAATTTTATTTTCTTTCCTTTTATAAGACATTGCATTTATTTCCATGTTGGAACTCAATTCAAATTTGAATTATGACTGCAGACCTCTTGAAAGGAAGGAAAGTCAAGTTCCGTGCACGTGAAATTATAAAAACAAAGATGAATCGGCGGTTCGCGTGCTTGTTGCAATTTTATGATTAATTCCGATGCTATAAGAGATATACCAGGGGTATTGGAACCTGCATTAAAATTATAAATAATTAGCAACTTGCTATCGAATTCGGAGAAATTTGAATCGTTATTTTACGCAATAATGGTCTTGGAGATGTTTTGAGGCTTCCTGTGGCGGCCGATGATGTCATTATTAGTGGCCAAGACATTATTGGCAAAACTTTTAAGAACATAGAACTGCTTGTCATTGGTCTGTTGAAATACCTTTGTGGCCTTTAATTTAAATTCAGTATAATTATAATATATAAAGCGTGAGTATAATAACGTCCTGTATCTTTAACTACTGTTACTGGAGTTTTATATGGACTAAGGCCTAAACCCTCTCAGTTGTAGAGGAGGCCCGTGCCCAGCAGTGGGACGTATTTGGGCTGATGACGATGCAAAATATTAACCAAATAGTACAAGAAATTTAATCAAGTAATGCCTGCAACGCAACGATCAATAAAATATTTAATTGTTTTTCTAACAACTATGTTTTGAAACAGCTCGCGTGGTCTGTTTGAGTAACATAAGTGTTAACAAATACCGCTGCAAGGAGGTGAGTTTCGATCATTTACCTATCAATGCTTAATTGCACCGTGAACCGGAAGAATAAATTGTTTAGCCATGACCTGTCAGCGACTCTCGTTTCACGTATATACAGACGGATTTATACTAAGCCTCTTTCTGATATAAACTATATATTGCATTAATCAACAATCTTTATAATTTTACCAAAAAAAAAATATATCAAAAATTCTCATTAATGGGTTAAATCTTGTAAAGATGATTGAGGATGCCATTTTGACATCTATCCTAATATCTTTTCAGTATAGAATAGTATTTAAGCTTTCCGTAAATGATATTGGTTGATGAGATAAATTGAGATTTGAAGCAGCTCAGAATGTTTCGATCTATTTTTAAGTCCCGTGTGAATTAATTAATTCTACATTATAATATTATCATCTGTCCTGAAATTCTCAAATTACAACTTCCACTAGTCATACATTCTTTCTTATTTTACGCCAACTGCTCCTCATAAAGTCATAAAGTTAAATCGATCAAATAGTTTCCCAACATTATTATTAATTGTATCAGTTTTTTTCAATTCGTTTGGCAGCCAATCAAATTTTTATGTTTTCTCCCTGATTAAAACGGAGAGGATTGTTCGTATCTACCTGTATAAAATTGTGTGCTTACGCACCCAAGGTCTCACGTTAGTACCAATTACAATAAAGCGAACCGCGCATGGCTCGTAAAGTTACGTAAGTTTAACTGGCTATCTCCATTGCACTAATGTTAGGGGTGTTCAATAATAAACAGTTTTTATTCGGCCCGCTGCAGATCGAGCTCACACGAACTTCGAGAATGGCCTAAGCAGCCTTTTATGATAAAAATCGAAATTGCAAAAACATGTACACAATTAGTGTAAGAGCCGGTTAAATTCAGGCTTGTTGATTGTTTTAACAGTTGGTACTTTTAGACATAATTATGATTTCAGATTACGTAATAAGTCTGATGAAATCTTATGATCAAAGAGTTGTTAACAATCAAAAAGAACATTAGCAAAAATTGAAAGCTGCCTTTAACTAAGCGGTTTTTTGGTTACCTACATTGTAAAGATTTACGATTTAAGCATAGAACCCTACATTCCCTAGAGGAATACTAAAACAGTATCCAAGCATTACATCATTCCCGATGTCGAACAAACTGGTGGTTTCGATACACATCCATTCTAAGGAAGAGATCACAGTGATATGTTTATTATCTATTCAGTTTAAAGTTATTATGCACTAGTGGTCGCGTTGCGAGATATCGTGAGAAGATTGGATACTGCGTGGAAGCAGACTTATTGGTGCCTTAAGTATAAGTGTCGACGAGAAGTAAGCCTAAATGTGTTCCAGGATCACAAACGTTTATTATAACACTCATATTTTTAAAACACGCATCAGATATGCTATTTTGGCACAGACATTTTTGAGGTCACGAGATCGAGATTACTTATAAGGATAGCTCTGGTATATCGTATCATTTTGGGTACATTTTTAATGTTGAGCATGCAAATTTTTGTATTCACGATTTTGTACTTATTCCAGCTTATACTCCACCTTCTATAGAGCAGGTTTAATGAACTCTTGAGGAATTCGTGCCGATGTGTGGTGCGATCAGCAGATTCTTGGAAACTATAACGTTTGCTGCCTTATTAACTTCATCCATCGCAAATGAGATGAAGACATTTAATTAAATATATGTTTACGTAACAATGATAGTAATAAAAATTATTAAGTTCTATTGAATTAAAAGAAAAGTGCACGATGAGAATTTTATTATGATTGCATTATTTTAAATAATTGAATAATCATATTAAGGTAAGCAAATGTCATAAAATAATATTTTAATTGGGAGTATCTTGGGTCGTTTTATACTTAGAGCATCTTATAAAGTTTTTAAAATTATATAAATTTGAATGACGTTTCGAATGTATGCTCGTTGGTTTGATATGATGCATTAAGAGTTGATTTTTGGTTTCCGTTTTCATATTGTAGTATGTGGAAAAACGCATTAATTGATAAATCTAAGACTAGCCTGTGTGGACTGCCTTGTTTAAATTCAAGTAATTAATTATTTAACACGAGTTTTTAATCATTTTAGCATCAGAATGTTTAGCAAGACTTTGAAGTTTTGTGGTACGGAATCTGGTAATAAGCCCGAAAAATGAGTGCGAAATGTGCGTGCGTAACAAACAAAACAATACATTGTGGGTTTGAATATTTAATATTCATCATCATCATCATCAGCCCATATACGTCCCACTGCTGGGCACGGGCCTCCTCTTTAACTGAGAGGGTAATATTTAATATTACATTTTAATAAAACATAACACAAAAATATTTTATACTAGTTTTGTTCATACTAAATTTTGTGGAGTCCCGTCTCCTTTCGTGTGCCCTCGTTTCACATAAACCATAGTCTGTTTAGCACGTGCTATGTAATTTCATTCCGTTACATAAACCTAGTACTTATACGATGTTATGTGTGAATGCAATGTTATTAAGTAATATTTTTTTGCATCACATAATTTGCATAAAATGTAACGTAATTATTGGCTATTTGAGTTTTATCAGAACGTTTCTAGCAAGTACATACGGGTATGTCTCACGCCTTTCTAAAAAGTATGTTTATGTATTCGAATTTTGTAATAAAACTATAATTACATATTGATTATAATATAAATTACATTTATGTCCTTTGCTTATTGCGGTTGTTAAGTTACTAGGTGGCACTATTCCGCTGAGTTTAATGGGATTTTATTGACCGTTGTGCGACCTGCTTAGGTGCACATTATCCCCTGCTGTCCTTCAAGTCGTCACGAACGAGTGACGTCACAAATACGAACATTCCTAAAGCTTTGCTCAACACGGAACCAAGTGTTACTGATTACATTGTGATACATAACTTAGAATAAGAACACAGACAAGTATAAGATTTATTTACCAAAATTGAAATTTAAATGTCACAGAGTATTAAAGCTTGCAACCGAAGTGCGGTGAGTGTAAGCCCCAGATTGTATATACTATTTTAAGAAAAAAACCGGTGACTTCGAAAATCGCAATTTGGTCGTGTTGATATATAAAGCAGCACGCTGTATGAAGAATTAATTGAAAGAGTGTTCTAAAATTAAAAAGAAATAAAACGAAGACGACCACACAGTTGAAATAAATTTACTAAGAGAATAAAGGAATAATAAGGTTGTTATGTTTTTTTTATACATTTTTTTTTGTAAAACAGTTTACGTGTCATTTTCAATACGAGACCTTTTTGTATCGTAAACCTTTTATGTATACTTAACCTCACGCCTGCTCTGTAACCATATTTCGCTATGAACGTACTAAATAGGGGGTGAGCTTATTGTCGTTTTTCAGGCACATTTTCAGACTCCGAGCTGCTACTAAGAATTTGCTAATTGAAAAACCCAATAACACTTTGTCCGACCCGGGAGTCGAATACGAGACCTCTAGATCGCACGGCACATACGGTGAGACTACGAGGCAGTCTGAGCAGGCGAATATACACAGACTAATCCGGAAACCGACACGCTTCGGTGGTTCTGTGGCGTATTCTCTATGAGGGCTGATCCGGTATCCCTTCCACATGCAATTGATTGGAAACTTGCGAGCCTAAGACCTCGTCCGTGGAACTCTACTTGGGTGAAGTCTATCAATGGGTATTGAGTCTTTGGTAGACTAACGTATAATCCTCCTCTCAGTTGTGTTGTTAAGTTCAGCAGTGGGCCGTGTGCAGGCTGATATGGATGAATCTTTCATCAATCTCATAATTTTTCTCAGTTTCGAAGGAAGCCTATTTCCAATAATGTACTACGTTTCATAAACAGCGTTTGTGAGCCAACGTTTTGCAATAGTTTGTGCCAGTTTATACTGATTAAAAGCATGGCATAAATCCTTGCAGTGATTGATATAATGACAGATAGCAATTAACTCTCTGTCATTTCATCGACCGATGAAAAACGATCGGAATCAGAGGGCGCTATGAGGTGACCAATATTCAAGCTTTACGAGTTCACCATGTCTATTATATGTAAGTTTTAGTCCATTTTATATAGGATTATATATTGGCTTACTGTTCCCGCGACTTAATTTTGATTTGTGCGATCTAGTTTAGTGGGTTCTTTTTTTGTAAATTTTCTGTAGCAGTATGGAGTTTGTTGATGTGCTTAAAGCGGTTATAGACTCGTTCTTTTTTATTTATTTAACTCTTTATTGTACAGATTTTAAATCATAAAAATATATGGTATATAACGTAGAGAATAACGTAGAGATCGCACATGGCGATCTTTAAAAGACAACCATAAGATGGATATTTCGAAAGGTTTTGTTGGGAGAGTAGTGTGTACAGCAGACCGAATATACAAGGTGTATTCAGACCGTAATCGGAAACTAAGGCAAGTAACAGCTACGGTGATTACAAACCCATAGGCATTAAAAAAATCCTAAAATAAAAAAAATCGTTTTTCTAACAATCATAGCTATTAAACGTATTTATTTTGAATTTTTTGTCGGTTTTTTTTTAATGTCACGGTGTTTGTAATCAGCGCAGCTATTATCTGCCTTAGTTTGCGATCACGGTCTGAATACACCCTGTATAATATAAATGCAAATAAAAAATGCATATACAAAAACTAAAAATACAACTAAATACTTATACTTTTTAACATAGAATTAAAAAAAAACAGTTTGCGTAACATGTTTTGATAAATAAGCGCCTATACTTACCGAAATACAGGGGATGTATAATCTATTAGGTATAAGATAAGGATCGTTAATTAGTATTGGGGAATAACGGATGTAATGTATAAGTGCGGTAGCTAAATCATTTTGCAAAATCAGCGGCTTGTTTCTTCGCCAACATGGACATCGGTAGAGAGTTGACAGGAAAGTGAAAATCCCTTCGGTGAATGATTAAATGACCAGTTGAATGAATGACTGAACGGCTAATGAATGGGCACATTGTTCTGTTCAATGTCACAATTAATTTATTATCTATGCTTAGATTTGAAGTATCAGAGGTTAGACTTGTGACAACGAACGAATTATATAGGTACTCGTACAAAAATATACCCCGTTCTGTACAAACAAGCTTTGTAAAATTCGTTAAACAAGTTCTACATGTGCTGCGGCTAAATAAAAATCCTTTTAGCGTTTAAACCTGATCTTCTTCACACCGTTTTATGAATACCAAATTGATAATTTCAAGGAGTGGAATAATAAATAGTATTCACATACACATAAAAGCAACTAAGTTTCTTTGGCGACATAGTCTAAGAAAATTCATATAACAGGAGAGTGAAAACAAGCTATATTTTTTAGAAATTGCATTGTTAATAAATAAGCTTTTCGATGGCGCAAGAAAACACTCTGAGATAGAAGTTTCCAGAAGTAATATGTTCATACATAGTGGTAACTATTTGTATATACAAATATCCTACTACCAGCAAAATGAATCTTCGGCAATATTGCTCATCGCACGAAATGCAACTGTTTTTCTTTATTACAGTTATCGGTGACACAGTGGCACCACTCGGTTTGAGGCGGCCCATTTGGGCGCAAATCGAAGCTTACAAAGTTCCTCTATCATTAGGAACACCAAAATGTCATAGAATTTTGATTGAAGTTTTTTTATGCTTAAAATTGTCAGTAATAAAGTAATTTGACGATTTAATCTCAAACATCACATCTGAAGACAAAGTCACGGACACAACCAAGTGAAACATAATTGAGTGGAACGCGTACAATTAAGCAGTAGACAATGCCGGCATAACAATAGCCGACCCCGATGTGCCGTGGAAACTGTCACGACACCACGCTGCTTTCCACCGATATCCCTATAATGCTACTCTTCTTTGAAAAATTAAGTGGAATCTACGTTGACGTCCAAATTACAGTCTGTCTAGACACTTTTTATTGAGTGAACTGGATTGCCGAGAGAGTCTTGGTTTCAAGACCATGTGCCTGATTTTTAGAAGATACCTACATGTTCATTTTCGTCTTCTTTATGGTGAAGGAAAATGTGGAACTGTGTTCTCTACCAACTTACATTACGTTAGCGTGGACTAAGTGTCAAACTCTAAGGTCACGTTAAGAAGTGTGGCGCAAAGATATTTATATGTTTTCAAATTGAAAATGTTGTACTGCATTTATTTTTGTAAAGATTTAATAATTAAGACATTCCTTTTCCTATTTACGTTTCTGTACACGATGCAGGATAAAATCAAAGTGATCCCTTATTCTATGAAAAAAACCTACTTTATGCCTTTGATCTTTTCAATGCGTTGTCAAGGTTAATACGGTTTTAAATGATTTATCTTCGGAATACAAGGATGATTGAATGAAGTGTGAAGTGAATGACGTTATGTCGATAAGCAGATCAGGATACTGGCTGTTAAAATATCAAGTCGAATAAAGAAATGTGCGTGTTTATTGCTATTTTTGGTCTATTAATAACTTTTTATTTAAATAAATAAAAAATATATGCAAACGCATTTAAGCTTGTTTTGCATTTCTATAGATTAATATTTAACGCATTTCTTCACCAGGAAAAGTTTTGTTCAATTTATGTCTAAAGAGTGGCTATTTCGGATGCGAATGGTTGTCAATCGTGAGGTAAATGTTTGCTGTTTTTTATTTTACATTTTAATGGCACGTTATAAAATAAAACAGTAAATCAACGATAGGCGAAAATAGTGTCTTAAAATATATTTATATTCATATACATATCACAAAAGTCTCTGTTCTCAGCACGAGGCTATTAAGTGATTAAAATAAACGATAACGTCTCCACATCTGTTGTAATAAAACAGCGTTATAAAACATTTCATAAGAGAAAGGAAATTATGTGATTAAAATTCACTTAAGATTTATAGTAACAAGTTCAGAGCATATCAATTTTACCTCGTGGTTTTTTACGCATATAAAATATAGATTTAGTTAAAATCTATCAAAATTTTAAAAAAGAAGAGAATTGTTAACTTTGGTGGATACCTTGGAAATAGAGCTCAGTACCTCAAATTTTCTTACTGGTGAGGGTAGAGGAATGAGTTTATTCCAGTTTATCTATAATTTTTTAAACAGGCATAGCCTGTTTTCTATTGTTTACAGAGATATTTAGGCTTTAATTCACTACATTAAATTAGAGGAAATAACATATCATCATCAGCCTATATATGTACGTCCCACTGCTGGGCACGGGCCTCCTCTACAACTGAGAGGGTTTGGACCTTAACTAACATAAGTACTATTGTTTTCTATAACAGTTGTTATTTTCAGTAAAATGAACACTTTTTATATTTTGAATTTTTCAAATATTTGACGACACGTTGCTTACATCATTTATTATGTAACGGTATTCAAATGTCGATTTTTTTTAATAAAATTCAAAACACATATTATGTGAATATTCCAATATTCATGAATGTAACTTGAATATTTGATGGTCAATAATTGGTTTATTATACAATGTTAAAAGGCAATTAACGCTAAATTGTAAAATTGGTAGGATTGGAAAGAATTCATAGCAGTTTAAAAAAAATAAACATATTTTATATATTAAAAAAGACATAAAAAAAAAATCCAAAAAAAACATTTATACGAGCTTAAACCAATGTCAAACATGAACCCAAAATATAATTTTTTTAAAGAATATATATGCAACATTTTTCATTTGACTAATGAAACTAATTTTTTTGTTAAAAGAATTTGATCAGTTTCCACTTCATTTTTAATTCCAAACAGTGATTTCTCTACTGAAAGAGGTGCTAAGTTGTAGGTACAGCAAACAGCGGTACAAAGCCGGACATTTTTGGAGACACTAATTTGCTTTGTCACTTAAAAATGTCTATTACATGTCCAATTTAAAGGCGGTGAGCGAATATTTTTTGTTAAAATTGTTAAAAGCCTAAAAGAAAGCGCGTCAGAAGTCCAAATAATATTTAAATGTAAATGGAACAAATAAATGTATGTTTTATATTGCTAATTTTAAGAGTTTACATTTTCGTAATGTAATTTGAAATTTTGTAATATTAGGAAGCCCAAGAGTTTACATTTTATTAACATTTCATCGTGTTAGTTAGCATAAGATAACATAAAATATTTAGGTGTGTTATTAGATTTTGCTACCAGTAGCTATGGCTACCAGGACTTAGATTGAAGACAAACCGGTTACATACCAAGAGGTCAGTGAGTTGATTCTCCCATCGAAAAAACTCGCATCATCACAAATTATTTGTGTGTCTGAGACTAAAATACTTTTTATTTCTACCGTCTGCAACAAGACGGCATTTTAGCAATCAGGTTTGTGCGTGTAGTTTGCTTTTACTTATCTTTATATTCTGTTAGTACCGCATGATCTAAAATTCTTTCTGATCTATAATTACAAGAAAAATATTTATAAAAAAAAGGTAACGAATAAAAAGCTTAATCATGCCCATAAACAATGCAAGATCCATGTTATTCTCTGGTTAAAGAATAAGATCATTTAATATTTTCCAGCGGATGGCTGCGAATACTATGAAAAAACGGAATTGCGAGTTGGGTGGCACTGCTAAATGTAATTGTTGGGACATAGTAGTCAATTGTTCGACCACAAATGGCGCATAGCATTACGTGCATTTAACTTATTGCAAGAAGAGGATACCTACCATTAAATATCATTTTTGTGGTCTCATTTTATATACTCTTTGACGATAATGTAGGTTTATATTGATATTTGAGTTAGTAAAACAAAAAGGTATATATACATACATAGATTATCTCATGTAAAAATATTGTGTGTACTATAAGTATACATTTTCAGTCTTGGAGTAGTATAACTTCAAAAAACACTCGCTATTGCTTCAAACATGCGCCGCAGTACACTTACAGTATTTCCTCTTTTTCATTAGTCGCCTCCACGTGATAACGGTATCTAGTCGTGAGACCGCGGAGGAAGTTTGCGCTTATTTTTAATTGTTCTGCTACTGCTAATTATTATTTATTGTGTACTAAATTCAATTCTAAATGACGTGAAGTGATATCATGATACTTCACACGTTGTGTGTTATTAAAAAAAAGAAATGTCGCCTTTGTGTATTAGGTTTTTGTAATTGTATGTGAAGAGTATTTCTGTGACTGAAATGAATGTAGTTGTTTATTTTTTTTTTGTATTTTGTTTTCTTTGGCTGCTTATTATAAATTGTTTAAATATAATGTTATTTGACATATTACTATATGTTACTATACTATAAATGAGTGATAACTGTTAGATGTTCTATATTACTTGTGAGTTCCCGTGCCATGTAGTATTATACCTATTAAGGAATATTAAATTTTATAAAAAAAAATGTTGTGCGATTGTTTATAAAAATAAAAAATGAAAATACAAATATCCTTCAGCTATTCGCGCAACATAATATTAACATCCTAGAAATTAAAACAAAGCTCTGTGGAGTATATTAATAAATAAAATTAATTAACATTTTGTAGTAGTAAGTCGGCGGGATAAGATGTTGATATGATCGGGCGCAGTTTCTTGGTAAACAGCGCGCTGCTACGCGATAAACGCACTAGCTTTAATTATAAAATTGTCTCCTCAAAAAACACAAAATGTTTAAAAAAAATATGGATACGCTTGCAAAAAAGCGAGATGCGGACGCTCGCACCTGCCAATGGCGTGTCCAGATAGCCCGCTTATATTTAGAAACCACTTTATTTAACTCACCGGCGAGCTTAAAGCCCCCGATAAAAAAGTTAACTTAGTGCGCTTGCGCAGCGTCCTTTATTAACAACCATTTACTTTTCGCTCATGATTGTATCAATCGACCGCGTTGCTTTAATAAAAAATAAAATCGTTCCCAACACAAGTTAAACTCTAATATTCATGTGCAAAAATCTATTTTTATGGATAAAAAGAGAATGAAGATGATACTTCGGTATGCGTTATCAGGTACGTTAAGTTGTATGGGGAGATAGTGGTGTGGCTTCGAGCCTGCGGTTAGTACGCGGCGAGCTGGCGTTGTGAGTGCTCGCGGAGCCCCTACTCTACCGAACAGTGATCTTTATTAACATAATTATAACACAAAACACTTATCGTATGTGACAAAACTGACGTATTATTGTGCGAGTTGTGTTATACTGTGATTTATTGGATATTTTAATATAACTGTTGATATTTTCTTGCCGACGGCATCTGAGAACAAGTGAATGGGTGAGATATATTATTAATGTTTCGACTTTCTTAATTACTTTGCGATTTTGCACGTAAAATATAGATATAACAATGTCAATGTATTTATGTGTTTATAAATAAGGTTCTACTGCGTGATAAAAGCGTTTCTAAGCGCAATTTGCAAAGGATTAGCAGTTATCTGCCTACGGCCGGATGCTGGATAAATAACTGAATCCTGTTTTCTAAATTATCCGGTATCCAGTTTGTCCGTAGTTGGTGCAAAAAGCTCCCTTATAGTAATACGCATGGATTCTCAACTAACGATTATAGAGATGTGTTTTGCGAAATGATTTATGGCATGACTATAGCCGTTGAACACAGAAATCTTTAGATGTTTTTAATAAAGTTAACAGACAGCTCAATCTGCATAAAATATTATTGTAGATTTAAAATTATCATCTTTGAGCGTTGATCCTGACTCAGTCATTAACCATCAAACGATCAACTTGATCGGGTTTTAACAGTTAGTACTAGACAGAGATTAATATTAATAGTAATTTTATCGGTTAAAGAGAGATGATCTTAGTACGAGTATCAAGTAATTCAGTAATTACTTGTATATACCATTATCTAAGTGTAAAGCGCTAGGGGTCCGAATATTTTAAAAAGGGTGTTAATGCTTTCTGCAAAACTTTGTAGTAAAATCCCTTGCCAGTATCTGCTCTACACAATTCTTTAAAAAAAAAAAAAACAAAATGAAATCCCAAATTATCAGCTTTAGTCTGATAATATCTTATTATACCGGTACAGCATAAAGACTATCTTTAGATGATTCAGTGCGATCCTAATAGTGTAATATCTTGATTAGACAAAAACGATAGAAATTATCTCATACCTGTGACACAATTTTATTATGACAAACATCTTTTTCTTTTGTTTATTAATCAATGTAAAACTATTAGGTGTAGCGTATTTCATGCCTAAAGTTTTGAAGTACATAAAAATAACTTAGAAGTTGCTAAGTAACCCGCACAACGGAACTAGAGTAAGAAATCTTGAAACTAAAGTTAATTTATAAATGTGAAACTGTTGTTCATACACGTAAACTGTAACGTGTGAAGTTCCATACAATAATGTTTCAATGAACAATTTCGGCTGTTTCCGGAAATTATAAACGTAACCTGGCATTTGTAATTAATCTTTTATTCTTAACTGTATAAATGTTATTTTAAAGTTTATATTTTTTAATAGTTAGTTGGGACCCTTATTTTAAGGTACAGTTAATACATTTATTTCATAAACTGATTTTACCTAAGATTTTTTAAAGATGTCAGCCTTAAAACTCTTAATTCCAATATTTTTATCTCTTAAAGGCAGTTATTTACAACAATTAACATAATATATTTTCTTTGACATGATTATGTAACATGTTATTCTACATTTTTATTCTTAATTGTGTTTTCTGACGTGTTACATTTTTAGAGGTGTGTAAATTTACTTTATCTGAGTTTATATACAAAATTCTTTTACTGTGTTTAATTAGTACAGTAACATACAAAAAACACAACAAAAGCTACTTAAAACACACGTGATGAGTCACAATAGATCGTGATCACTTGAATGTACTAGAAATGTAATTGGCAATATTGTGCCAGTGATTTATTGTTATTGAGTTTGGCATTGAATTTTGAATGTATTTTAAATTCTTTAAAGCTTTAGGCGCAGGTGATCACGTTTTGCACCCATTCAACATTAATGTTAAAAATAATTTTGTAAGCTTATAACATATTTTTATTTTGAAAATTAGTTATTCTTGTAATATAACGTTTTAAATTAATGTGGTCGTTTATTACTAATAGTTTCTTTGTATGTTACGGTTATTTTCAAATAAGGACTATCAACGCCATCTTATATTTTGAAACAAATGGAACGTTCCGATATTCAAATGTTTTTTTTATAAAATATTCATATACATACAAAAAGAGCGCATGTTAATTGTCACGGTACACACGGAATCATTGCAACAGTTGCTATTTCGAAAGTTTGCGAGTGGAGCGCTGCATTCTTGCGTCTTGGAGCTCGTCTAACCGGCACACCCGGGTGCCCCACGGGGCAGGCGCAATCACCATTTTTAAGGGCCATCTTTTTTAGATTTTCTTAGCGATTTAAAACGAGTTATGTAACCTTTTACATAACTAGTAAGTAAGGTGAGTCATAATAGCTAAATTTGAACTTCGGTCGAAATAAAAATAGGTGTTTTAGTTGAGCGCATTACTGTTGAAATATTGACTCTCCGTATTAAGATTGTTTATTGGGATTCGTAATAGCTTTTTAAATGTTAATGTTTTCCAAAATTCATATATAGATCTGACTAATTAATACTGCGCCTAAAATGGCTTAAAGTACTACGTCTTAATTGTGGTACTAATGTTTTCTGAACATAACAAAAACAGATATGCCACTTGTTTGTTTAGTCACTTCAGATAATTCAGCTTGTGTTTATACAAAAGTAAAAGGAGATAAATAATAACCACAATTGTTATTTCAAATAATTGTCTATCTCAAAGTTTAGGTACAGTGTATACATAATACAGGGTGTATAAAGACCTTGATCGAAAACTAAGACGGGCAAAAAATCCCTACAAAAAATAAAAAATAAATACGTTTTCCTTACAACCTTACTCATTAAATGTATGTAGTTGTTGGGAAAACGTATTTATTATTATATTTTTGCGAGATTTTTTTAATATGTTTTCGATCACAGTTTTTATACACCTATATATTCCGCGGTCACTTGAGGCCGTTGAGAAAATGATTCATGTTTATAATAATGCATTGAAAACTGCAGAGTAATAGCTGTAGGATGAATTTCACCGCTTTCGTTTATGGTACGGTGGAAATCTGTGAGATGGAAACTTCATAACGTAACATTTACTCTCGGCAATATAAATAAAACTGAAAGCTAGGAATTGCATCTACGATTAAGACTTCATTTTTTATGTTGAAAGTTGATGTTAATATTTCCTCTTCATTTGATGTTTGTGTATTTATTAGTTTGGTTTTTTATTAAATTTTTAAATTTTAATATAGCTTATTTTTTTATTACATAACTTTGGCAATAGGATGTTACATAACCTTTGTTAGCTGTAGTGAGCATGGATGTGAAAATACACGAATAAGTAAGAAAACAATAAGTGAGTGACTTATAAAAATTAAAATATAATAATTTTTAACTGTTTTTGTTAATTTTCCTTTGGTTTAAATAAATTGCCGTATTTTAGTATCTATTGCCTACATGGAAGCTAATATTAACAGACCAGTAAAATTTTGAAGAATATTTTGTATATAAAGAATTTTTGTATGAAAACCAATAAAATTATTAAGCTTTCTGATTCTGTTTGCAAGAAGTGTCAAAAAATCTTCTTTAATATATGTCTAGTAATTTTTAAGATATCAAAAATTATAAATTTCGAGTTTCTATGGTTTATTGGAATACTTCTTTTTTACTTAGAGCTCCCAACTTGGTAAAGTTAGAAGTGTTTGATGTCGCAACTATCATCAAGAGTTTCATAATATAGGCAGATAACGTGTTTATCTTTGCTTAAGGAATATTTTAGAAAATAATCTTGAACTTTCTTTCTTAATCTTCATATATGTTTACATGCTGTTACTCCACTTACATGATGGAATGTCTCAGATTTTTTTTTAAGCTTTAAATCTCACGTAAGTCTTTAATAAGATTCACATTAAAGCTTAATTTAAAAGATAGCCCAAAATTCAGTGACAACGGGTTAGATTTAAACTAATTTAAGACTTTCCTTTGTCAAGTTGTAATTGACTAAAACAGCTGTTTTAGCTTTTGAAAGCTTTTTGAAAGTGCAATCAAGCGATCAAGCTATATTACTTTTGTATATTTAATCAAACAGGTATGTCAGGGCTGTGATTATATTTATTTTTATTATTATTGAAGGTGTGCATAATTTATTTTATGCAGTTTTTCAGCATCTACACAAATTTTGCGTAACTTCGGCCACTGAAAGACCGCCTGGATTGTTTGCGAAGAATAACCGCTATTCATAGGAATTCACATCCCTTTAAGATTAAATACCTGTTTCTCTTAAAGTTAGGAAAATAATTCAATTATTTTCTCGGTGTGCTATTGCTTAAACAATATCATGAAAAATCCACGTTGTTTGGTTATAATTGATATTATATAACAAGTCATGTATATTCGTACTTAAACCTTTGCTGGCATAAGAACATTTCATTCTGTACATAAAGTGAATGTACCAATAAAGCTTAAGTTTAATTTCATTTATATACTCTGAACGTTTTCATTGATTGCTATGCAATAATAAGCGATGTTGTAAATTGATGAATTAAAAGACTTCAATTTCCTCCTTTTCATTAATAAGATAATGTTTGATGAAAGATATTCAAGAAGCTCTATAGAGATGTACTCATACAGGGGTATATGATTCGAATACTTTGTCTTTACTTCTGTGTTATTCCCCATATAAAGATTTTAAAAAAAATACCCAAAGCATCCACATAGCCTTTACACAAACACACGCACACACGTACACACACACGTATATAATTGGCGAAATGTGGGTGTAGAAATGCACCTCAGCCTACCACTGCGGGGATACAAGCGTGAGGTTTTGTATGTAATATATGTATGTATGTAAGTAAAGTTTGTAAATTATACAAACATTTGTCTTGGGACATAACTCACATTTACAGATTAGCCTTTGGTTAACCTACCACGGTAGCTGACGAGAGATTAGGTATATCAGTGGTTGATTACTAAGGCCTAATATGTATTAAGTCTGTAAGTGACGGTTCAAATTTGGCGTCAAATAGTTTTTTTTCTTTGACTGTCTTTACTGTAAATGTTCGTTCTTATAGGCTTTTTAACTTAATTACTAAAAAGAGTGAATGCCTATTATTTTGAAAGCTTTTATAAATTTTACTACACAATATAATAGACAAAAATTCAATTTTTCTACTCTAATGTTCAATCTATAGATCTACGAGAGTACCTACATATTTTTTTTAGAGGTTTATCGGTAAAATTTAACTGACAGGAACGGACTGTCGTTTAAAATTCATAATATTACTTCAAATTTCATAAAGCAACTATGACTTCGCTGCAGATGTTTTTAGTGGAGGCGATGACGTTCAACAAGACGTGACACTTGCTGATCGTAATCGTCATGCTTGTAAAGTTGGTAATAAGGATGGAAAGCCAAAACTCATTGTGATAATGACCGCTGAGTCGGCATGACGGTTGCCGGTTGCGTAACAGCAAGCAAAAACTTACTGAGCGTACACGTTTTGTGGACACTGGCCATCGAACTGTGAGCTAATGGATCCGAAGAAAGTTCCCGTCAGGTGTGAGATAAATTCATCATTGTACGTTAAATATTTGACTATCCACGCTTTGTCATCTCATATCTTAGTTGCAAAAAAGCAGTGATGGCCTCGAGGTTTAGGCGCGCGGTCGAGAATTTCGGCGGTCGCAGGTTCAAACCCCGGGCACACACCTCTGACTTTTCAAGGTTATGTGTGTATTCACAATGAATTATCACTTGCTTTAACGGTGAAGGAAAACATCGTGATAAAACCTGCACACCTAAAAGTTCTTAGGAATTTCTTAGGTGTGTAGTCCGCCAACCCGCACTAGGCCAGCGTGGTGGACTAAGGCCTAAACCCTCTCAGTTGTAGAGGAGGCCCGTGCCCAGCAGTGGGACGTATATGGGCTGATGATGTATGATGTATGTATCTTAGTTGCGGAACAAAAAAATTAAATTATTACAATTTTGGTGCCTCAAAGACTAAACTAGTTGATTTAGAGTAGCCAAATGTAATATGGGACACGAAAGAAGCATACTTAGTTTTAACTTTTCAGTAATCGAACGTTTTGTGTGTATAAGAAACTACGAGATTTTTTCGATTCGAATTGTTCCTACGTATAAACCGAAGCGAACGATTAAGCGAATTATTTATTGTGAATGTGACTGCACTCACGAAGTCTCCAGTTTTTTTTTCAAATATTAGTTCTTGGTACGAAACAGGTACGAAGTATACAGAATGCGATCTGTCAATTGGTTTTTAGCTAGAAAAAATTCACTGAACTGATGTAAACCAATATGAACTAATATCGTCATTTAATAAGTGAAATACTGTAATATTAATATTATAAAACTTTATAAAAGAAGTAGGTATTTATATTATATTTATAGGAAGCGACCAGGGCTTACTGCAGAAATAGCAGAAATTTGCCTTCCATAAGATATACAACCGTAATATATGTAGACTGCTTAATTGTTAATTCGATAGTTGTAACCGATGACCAATTTTAAATGACTTCCTTATTATAGCTATCTTTCATTCATACACTTTCCGTATGAATCGGATATAACGTTTGATCAATCAAAGGTTAACACGGAAGTTACATAATGTCTATTAATAAATTAATGTGTGATGAGATGCAAGAACATAAACGTGTCCAAAAATATTCAATGCATAACAAGCATGAATAAAACATTGCTTAAACCTTTCCCCGTAAACAACGCCGGGAATGAAAAAAAATAATAATGATTTTTATGATAAAGTGAAACGAGATAGGAATAAACAAACAAAAATACTTTGATGAATATCAAATTGAAAACGTGATTCGAATAATAATCGTTGACACGAAGAATTATCACGTACACCAGGCAGTATTAAACGATTTTTTTATTCAATAAGCATTTTCGATTCATAAAAGTTTGATTTATGTTTTGATTTATTTGCGTTTTTTCATTTAAAACAAAGTTATGTAAAATAATCTTTGTAAACGAAATTTAGGTAATATTTAACGTCAATTAGAAAACTAATCAAATGCTTCTACTACATAATTTGATTATAATATAATTAGATTAGATTTGATTATAATATTCAGTAGGTTTAGTACTATCTTATTTTGGTATGTTAATACTTAATAGTAAATGTAGGTAATGTTTTTTTTGGGGATGTAGCACCATTAAAAATAGTGTGGATAGTTCCCATGTGAAGCTTGTGTTGTGAAATTTGAAATTAATCATCTTATGGCCTTGAATTGCGCGGCGGTCAACGAACGGAGAAAGGTGTGCATTTAGATGAGATTATGTAAACATTGATGTTAGAAAACCGAGTACGTTTATTCCGATAATACAGGTTACCATCGTTTTGTATTCTTATTTTTTATTTCAACTTCTGAGAAGTGTTAAAATGATTCTGGCCTTTGTGGTATTAAGCGGTTCCTGACATTTGATTTTTCGTTTGCAAGCTGGCATGAGAGTGTTGAGTGACGAACGACGGGAGTCTCTCGCCACTTGATATTATCTATTTCACCAACATCGTACTTAGATATGGTGTTAATACTTTGCATTTCCAGTATTAAAAAAGTATATTTAAGATACTTGTCTAGGGTTACATTAGGAAGAGTTTTTATAACACGTACAAGTATATCCAGCCAGTTATATATTTGTAAATGACATACCTAACATTCACTGTAGGCCTCTAACCAAATACTGGGGTACCGAGGTAATTTGCGTCGAGAATAAAGAAAAAACTGGAAATCGATCGCAATCTGAACAGGCATATAAAACAATCGACTCATACACATTGCGGTCGTTAAGTTGCTACGTGTCTAATAAGAAATACTATTTGCAGCAGCAACCAAAGGAGGGTGATATCGACAATAATTTGCAAGTTTGGTTTATTGGTGGATGTTTGAATAATTTTTTTTTATTTGCTGCCAGTCTGCAGTTAATAAAAAAATAATCAAACAGTAGGCTCACACATAATAAAGATATCAGTGAAGACTTTATTATCCGACCTTTATAGGTTAAAGAAGGTCTTTTTAACGTATTGTCAAGAAGTATGGGCTTAGCGAATCAGCTTTGCCGAGATAAAATTTAGATTTATCACAGTATTACAATAAATCGGAAAGTTTTAATATTATATACCATGTATTAAATACGCCTCGTAGAAATTGTGATTTCGTAAATTGATTTTACGATTTAACGAAAATTATGTTGTAATCATACTTACTTCTAAATTTAGACTGTTGGACTCAGAAACAAAATTATTTTCGGTATCGTAAACAACTAAACAGTTAATTGTTTGTTCTAGTCGAGATCGAAAAATTATATTTCCCTGATAGAGTATTAATTTTTTTATATGTAGGTATGTATGTCTGAACTCTGAACGTTGGTAACTATTTAGAAAACAAAGTATAGATAACCAAATTTAAATTATTCCAGGAAGCAGCTGACGTAGTAAAATGCCTGACTGGACAACAATTGTTTTTAAATTCAGAATTTGCCATTTTAACATACTGGTTATAAAATGCGGTCCTAGAGTAGAAAAACCGTAATATTATTAATATGTGATTGTTGCTTCACACACAAGGATGTTTACGTTCCTTTCAATTTAACCGTTCGAATATATTTTTCCTACATTCAACACGTTTCACGTTTTAATTAGTTTGTTTTTATGATATGATTCAGCAAAAGAAAACGTTCCAAGAAATCTTTAATTCTACTAAATTAACGTATCATCTGAAAAAACTCTTCAAACTATGGTTTGTATTGATATTAGTAACTTAGAAACTCTTAGAATGAAATAACTAATTTCCATGTTTGAATTTCGAAAATTCAAACATGGCGCACAAAAGGCTCATTGAACTCGATAGGCGAACGTGAAAGTAATTCTCTTAGATTGTTATCTTAGTGGGTGTCATAGGTAAATGGTATAAAAATGAGATACAATCAATTGGGCGTTGCACTCGCACCATCGATCATGTTACGCAACACGCTCGCGATAACTATCCGCTTAACATGTCTATTATATCAATTCACTTAAATAATGGACCCATTTACATAACGTTGATAGTCTTAATGAAAGCAATGATTGCGGAATGCTTTGGTACATTGTTCACTGTTTGATTTTATATGGAAAGATTTGCGTTCTTAATATCTGTTTTGCAAGGTTGCATGAAAGCTTATTGAAAATAGAAAAATAGCTCTCTATAATCATATCATTGATTTCTAATATACTGTACTTATTAAATAATGTAATTCTTGTATCATAAAGCGACATTAAAGTAGACTAAAGCCAAAAAGTTTTGAAAATCAAGTAGTATCAAGTAGAATCATTTACAACACACAAAATTGAATAATAACCAAATTTATAACTCAGTACCATGCCATGAAAGTGTTTGCACTTGTCAGTAGTCGGCAGCAATACTGGGACAAAAATGTATAGAAACTTTAATGCAATAAATATGATTTAAATCTAAAAAAAAAACAGTTTCTCTATTCATATAAACTCTACCGTCAGATTAAAAATTGTAGTCTACTGCAATATATGCCTAGAAGCCAATCCCCGACAAGTGTATGATAAGGTAGGAAAACAGTTCCTTGTATATACAAAATAATACTTAGCTATTAACAAAGAAAACAAGAGGCGGCCTTATCGCACTAGGCAATTTCTTCCAGGCAACCTTATAATACTAATAACTTTAAGTAAATAAAAAAATATCATTATGTATTCTTTATTGTGCTCATCTTTAATCGTAAGCAGAAATCGGTTCCGAGGAACGAATTCGTGGTATCAGTTTTAGACGTTTTTTGTTAGTTGTCTCTTGTGTCCATGGTAATAGCTCAAGGCTTGGGATTTTAATTGGACGGTTTGGCTGCATCAGGAATTTAGTCACGTCTGGCAAGGAATTCCGATAATAGATATGGCTTGTTTATTTATATGCAGGTTTTCGCTTATAATATAATTAAATTTAAAGGACAACAACAAAAATATGTTATAAAAAATATAGTTCGGAATAACTGAGAAATAAAGTTTTGTATTGTGGGTCTCAGAAATAAGAGAATTTTCGGTATCATAAACAACTAAGCCCGAAATAAATAATTATGTGTTCCTAAAATTCTTTAATTACATAATTACATGTTAGTTATTTGTATATACTTATATGAAAATTATCTTTAAACCAAGCCAAAGCTCAAAAATCCGCAATCGATTTCAAAATACTGGTCAGTAAGCATTTGGGACTCATCAAAGTGATTTTTTTGATTAGCTCGCTGGTACAAATTGCTCATTTTACGGTTAAATAGTTAATTGTGGAACATAATGTTGGTATAACTCGGTATTAGTACTAAATCGACCTTGAATAAATACCAAGAAACGTCTGAAAGAGTGCAATAGGATAAGAATGCATTGTCGAGGTCTTTTCGTATTACAGTTCAGTATCACGACATATAACCATTAATATTAATTAATAAATATGTTACAATAATATCGCAATATATTAAATACTGTTACGAAAAATCAGTAAAAAAATAAAAATACGGATTTCCTTTGAATACTGACATCTACTGATAAGTTTGTATTGTGGCATAAATGATACAGAGAAGTCAAGTGATATAGTCAATTAAGTCTTTTATTGTATTATCAAACTTAGCTTCTTTTAAGTAACTGCGTATTATTCTAGGCCACAAAGCGCTAATTCATTCGCAATTCCGATAGCAATAAATGTTTCTTTCTTTTTTCTTCTTTAATTTTATTTTCTTAAGGATCAAATGGAAACGTGTGCACTGAACTTACTTACCTAAAAAACTGTTAATGTTTATCTTTGCACTTTATATCAATTTTTTAAACCATTTTCAGTTCATATTTCCCGTATAATGTATTAGTCACATTAGTCAGCAATTCGAAATTGAACCATGAACTGAAATGTCAACCATCAATCTTTTTGTTTAAAAAAATTAGACAATTAATCCAGATGTACCCACAATAATTACAAACCAACAACAACTTAAAAAAATGTATGTAGTATTTTTTATGCGACAATTGTTTTCTAAATGCTACTAACATAAATGTTCATTGATTTCATACGTAAACAAGTTTAAGTTTACAGTAAGTAAATGAAATTGCAAAAAATAATCACTTAATGTGTTTTAATGCAAGTTGATTGATATTTTTCAATATAAATAAATTAACAAAAAAACACACAAATAACACACGACCGAAACAAAACATAAAAATTAAAGCGCTTTATCGCTTTTTTATTACTGGTAACAATGAATATCATCGATCAGCGCAGCAAAGATGATGCCGCTCTTAATTTACTGGTTTTTATCTCGAAATAATTGAACGTAGGTATTAAATAACAGCCCTGTCGGTGGTAACCGCAAACTCGCAGATAGAAATAAATAAAATGAGACATTAAACGTTTGTTGGTGGCACGATACCGCGTCTCGAAACGAACCGATTCGCGGTCGTTACCAACTAAGTCTCCGGTGAATGGTGTTTTTTTATTATTTTTCGGTAACATTAGCCGTCAGTGTCGAATATGTTTTGGTGTTAAGTTGTATCCACTGGTTTTGGATGATTTATTTTCAACAAAGAGAAATGTTTTCTTTTTTTTTGTAAGTGAATTGTTTTCATTCCCAAGTCGCAATATTTGGACCATATCTTGCTGTTTAAACTTAAGCTTTTCTGTATTTGATATTATTCCTTTTAAAATTATTTTTTTTCATTTGTTTTGCCAGATTTTAATGTTGATGAAATGTCATAATTTGGACACAGGACAATGGTTTATTTCATTTAATTTTAACGGATTCTCATAATAAAAACTAATAACTACTAAATAAATAAATAAACGCACTAATAGTATTAGACAAATCTGCTTTTAGTACATGTAAAAAATAATATTCTAGATCAAAGACTTATAATTAATTCGATTACCATCTTACGGAGCACTACAGCCAGCGCTCCAAATGTAGAATACTGACTCGTAAGTTATGTAAGGAGGTGATTTCTTAAAACTCCAGCTTATAACAGTTTTTTTTCAGATGCTAATTGAAATATGTGTAAACAGAGCCGAGTCGGCGAACGGTGAAAGTGTGTTACGCAATCTTAATTTAGGCATGTACAGACTAATCATACGAAAAGTACCAGTCGAAAGAATATAATTGTTATTAAACTCGAGAGTGCGATTACGTCCTTAAAAGCCGGACCGTTTAATTGCAAATGGTTCTCGTGATACGTTCAACGCTTTTTTGTATTTTTGTTACATAAATCTTTTATTGTAATACCATTATGCCGTTTAATTCGACTTTATGGTGTATTAAAATTTTATTATTTTTTAAAATATACTTTTTGTACAAATAATTCTTAGTATATATTATATAAACATAACCTTTATTTATCTACCTTTCTTTGTCTATATTTTAAGTTTTAACAAGTATTAAAACTATGTTATCATGTTTTTTTTTCTATTAGGAAATAGCTGAATGTTCGTGCGATGAACTATTTTGTCTATCAATACGTTTTATGTATACAATTAATTATTGTTAAATAATGTAATAAAGTCTTACGTAATATGTACGCAATAGGCCTGAGTACACGAAGAGTAAAATTTACAATTACGGTGTAATTTTATATGCGACTGCATGTTATCGAACAGTGAAGTAAATATTACGTGGCGGTTTTTGTGGCAAATTGTTGAAAGTGAACAGATTTTAATTGAAATTGGACCGGAAAGTGTGAACGATGTATCCGTTTGTGGGAACTTTTAATTTTATAATACATGAATTGATGCTGGTATTGTTAAAGGATAATTAAAATAATTTGATTATTAAAGCTGGGGTCACGAGGGGAAGTGGATTAAGATTTAATTTTTTTAAGATTAATACCAAGACACTGAAAACGTTATATTTTAACAAGAACACTTAAATACAAAATAAGACTTTTATCTTAGCATGATATTAGGGGTATACGTAGTGATAACAAAAATTATATGTTAATTTATGGGACATAATTCCAGGTCAAATTATATTTAATTCCGAGCGCTAACTCCTTGCGTTTTTCCATCAACGTAAACTACAACGCATTCTCAATACATGTGAGTTTTACGACCAGTAATTGGTGACTACCTCGTTAGTACTAATGCAATCAAATCTTTATGAGACCAACGCAATCAAATGCTCCCATTATGAATAGAAAAGTAGGATAAACCTCGGTATGGCACTCATAGTTTTTAGTGTCGTCGTAGATAATTCTTTCATTAGGAAGCCAAAGAGTTTATGCTTTAAGCACTAATTATGCTTCGGCTGTCTGTCATGCTTGAATTATATATTATATAAACAATTAGTAATTAAATTAAATTAAAAACAATTAGTAGTAATACACTAAGATAATTGCACCCTCATTCACATACGCTCACACTCACACAAACACAAACTCACATACGATTCATACATTCACACACTTTTATATTTAATTAGATCTAGAATTTGGTAGAAATTGGTTTGTTACTAGATTTTTATTTTAACTCTTTTTATTGTTTGCAAACTGAATTTTCTTTATTATTGTTTTTCATTTTTAGTAAAACTATTGTATAATTTTTACCTATACTCAACCTGTACAAATGGAAGGTTGCTGGTGCTTAAAGTTCAGGGTTACCTTTTTTAAGTACCGGCGCTCAATTTTTATTCTTTAAGTTAGTTCATAAGATAGCTCATAGTTCATTGTTTTTGTCAGAAATTTTGCTTAAATAAATAAATAATTTCAAGTTAGAGTATTTTAAGAAGCCCCAAGAAAATAATGCTCAATATAGTTTAACTATCTTTTTTCCCATGTTTTAGTAATCGATAGATACTCCACTTTTCCGTATATCCAATTTACATAATAATTGCACTGCCACACAACTTTGTATTATACCATGAAATATCATCACAATAATTTATTCAAGTGTTTGATCTGCACAATAGTGCCGTAATTAGATGGCCTAAGGCCACTGAATTACAAGCAACAGTCCGGTACAAACCGACTGGTTTCCTATCCGGTTTAGTTTGCACTTAGCCGTAAACCGCACGTTAAACAATAACATTTGTTTTATTACCCTTCGAATTGTGTAAAGTGTGCCTACTCGCGAGTTATGCACAAACCAAACACCGTTATGCCAAGCTATTGACCTCTAATCGTCTGTAAAGTTAACTGTAATCAAATATTTAATTTGTGCGATATACGAATACGGCCCGTGTTGATGGCCAGTATTTTTCAAATTAAAACCCGCATATTATTCACGCCATGTTGAATTGAAATATGAAAAGTATTGTATCAAAAAAGTGGTTTGGTCAGATTGCACAAATTACTTTCACGGTCTCGATTAACGTCTTTTGCGTTCGATATGAATATCAATTTTTATTTGAAAATGGAAGTGTTTAAAAAAATTGCCTACCGTCAGATTAAGCTAGTCTTCTTTTTGAGGAAAGAAAAAAAAAGATAACTGATTGTAGTTTTCTTCTAAAAGGTTTGCTAAGGAAGTCTTTGCGATAGTCATATGCTAGCAGTGGCCGTCGTAAATCTTATGAAGATGACTAAATTTAAAGGATCGAAAAATGACCCCAGAGAGACGTTATCAAATAATGCTTGTACCAGTATGACTAAATGTATTTTTAATTTGTTAAATAGTTTTATACAAATTCTATGAAAATAAAATAGTAACATACTAACTAATATTTTATTAATCAAAAAACCTCATGACTATTTAACTTTCGCAGTCAGTACCAAGATAGCATAAAATCGACGGATCTTTCAAATATAAAACACACACATTTTTCAACGCATGAAGGGAATCGTTAGGACTAACCTAACCTAACTGCTCTTTATTTTGATTATAGAGCCTGATTAGCAAAACCAGATTTACTTGATTCCAAGTTGCAGGATAAATCCAGTAAAAACCCGTCGTGTACTTTTAACCCCATTCACATTTATACCACATTCAAGTCACTTGAATGGTTGACTTGGGCGGTCCTTGAGCTCAATGTAGGATTTAATGATGTGAGCTTAATTTTCACTCAAGTATGTTTTGGCATTTTATGTATTGATTTACGCTTTGTGTGTACACAATTGGCTAATGTACGCGTCCTCGTTCAAGTGAAATTTAGTTTTGTCTTTATATCCCTTAGACACATCTATATCTATACTAGATTTAATGTTCATATATCTTGTAGTCGCTTCTATTTCAGAAATCATTTTAGAAAGACTTAAACATAAAAAAAATATCCAAATTTAATCTCAATCAATTTTAAGCCGTACAGCTTATTTTAATAAAAATCAATTAGAACATGTAAACTTCTATACCTACTTACAATATCAATAGAATTAAAGCGGGCTTAAACTAAATGAACGATGATCATTCGACTTAGAAATCGTTCTCTTTATAGGTCATGAAGGCTATTAGCTTAATGGAGCGGTAATGATCATTGCTAGTCGCAGAAGTAGACAACATGCATATGAACTTGAGATGTTTCTTTTCTACTGTTTTTGCAGAGTGACCATACCACACCTAATACAAATAGCGCTGATAATATTAACATCACTCGTCATCCGATAACTTGAAATAATCTGCCAATCATTTTATATACACGATCTCTATTGTAGTTTGTTTTAAACAAATGACAGTCTAGCTTCTGTTTAACTTCGATACAAAACAGAGCAGTATTACATTTATTTATTTTAGCAACCCTGAGAAATGAACTTGCCAGTTGAAGTTGCTGTGTAATAACCGCTGGCGGTGCAATGAGGAAGCGGCGGGCTGTCGCGCCCGCGGTCTCAGCGGTCTCAAGTACCAACCGAGCACAGCCTGGAATTAATCACAAACATTTATTCACTGTAATCGTTTGTTTCTAAATAATAGCCCGTGATTTAACCCTATATCGATGCGGTGAAATTAATAACACTGTTTATTTTCATTGATAAAATGTTAAGAGATTTAGCTTTATATTTTAACTAGTTGTTGACCGCAAATCCGTATGCGAAACACTTCAAAAGTAATATTCTTTTCCTATTTTCCGCTACTATTCGTCGCAGCGTGGTTATATATAGCCTATAGCCTTTCTCGATAGTTGGGCTATCTAACACTAAAATAACTTTTCAAATAGAACCAGTAGGTCCTGAGATTAATGAGGTCAAGCAAGCAAACAAAGAAATAAACTCTTCAGCTTTATAATATAAGAATATATTTAGAATCCCTGAAGAGGAAGGAAGAGGTAAATTCCGAATCCACGTGTCGCTAGTTATTATGACCCATAGAATGAAGGATGAGTCTATTGCAATTTACCAGCCTTATTTATAGACGCCATAAATACTGAGAATTTCTTAAGGAAAACTCACTGTTCCCGACTCGGTAATTTATACCGGTGCCTCCCTATCAAGCACCGGATAATTAGGCCCGGGAGGAACGACGGGGTCTTTTTTCATAATCTGCAAAATATTTAGTTTCGTCTATATAATATCTATTTAGCTGACAGACGTCACTAGGGTGGTCATATCAATAGCTGCTTCGAGACAAAAAGCAGAGGCACCAACCTATCCAATAATAACTTGCTTAGTAGAAACAGTTCTAACATTTTTTTTATTCACTCAAAATAAGTTAAAATTCAATCATTGTTAATGCCGTGTTAATATATATTCTTCTTTCTTTCGACAAATAACCGTTTTTCTTTTTTCCTTGTCGCTTTTTGCGGATCAAAGTCGTTTGATCTGATATACATAATTCTTTAGGTTGACGGATGTACTAGTATTTTATAGTTGATGAATGATGATCGCTTCATTCTCACGCGAATAAACGCATTAATGAATGCATTCAAAGCATGTGCGTGTTTCTTTGAATCTTTTTATTAGATAGCTGGGTACGATCATAGAATAAAATACGTGTATGCTCGGATATTGTTGGCAACATTAGCGTATCCACGTCTATTATTTATTTGAATAATAATCTGTATAGAAGAACTAATAATCAGCGACAAAAAATATCCTGGATCCTGAAAATAGCCTCTGAAATACATTAAAAATAAGAGTAAGTTAGCCATATTTTTGAAAAGAGTCTTGTAATGCGTTCCATTGCTTTGAGACAGCCCGAAATCTGATAAAACTCTAACACATACAGTCCTACACCTCGTCTTAAATTCTTTACCCTCAAACACAGACTTATAGATGCACCAGATAGTATACACATATGTACATACATACATAACCTCCAGAATACCGGAAGGTAGAGGTGCATGTCTGCACTAACATTTCTCCAGGTATGTATCAGTCCCACTTAATAGCGGGCGAGCCTATATATGCACATACTCTATAATAATCCCATTTCATCATATAACCAGAATATTCATTTTCTTACATTTTACCATTAGAGTAATAACAAACACACTGCCATCTATTTAATCATCATTTAATACATCTGTACGTTTCCACAGAGGCCTCGCTAACTTTTATAGTAGTTCCACATAAAAACACAAACCAGGCCCACCGGTTTCAACGTGCCTCTACCAGAACATCAGCAATTACGAGCAATCAAATGCTTATTCCATTCTTAAGTAGTATTATTAATAATAATAGATTTTACAATAGCCTTTTCCCTTTGGAATCAAACAGTTCTATTTATCAACGGTACCGGCAATTGCATAATTGTTATATAGTTCCTAATTGTGGTTTATTATTTCAATACTAGATTCCATCGTAATACGGAAATTAAAGTCTTTATTTCATTAAATAGGTGATTAATTGTTTTCAGCCAGTGCTTCCTCATCTCAAAGAAGTCTCAGTAAAATTCTATCTATTATTAATTTTTATAATTTATGTAACAATTATGTGTATCGTTTTTTAATTATATACGTAAAGAATATACATATGTAGAAAAAAAAGTGTGTGTGTGTGTGTACTTATGTACACGCGTTAGAAGTTATACTTCATACATAAATATATATTTTCTTAAATAATATAATAATATATTATAAAATAATATTTTAATAACTTCATGGTGTCGGTTTTTCATGACAGTGTGCGCGCGCATCGTAATAACTTCAAAAATATGTCAATCCCTTTTTAATACTGTCACTATTCTACATTCTTAAAATTTAAAACAAACTTTTTCTGAATAACTTTTTGGTGTCGGTGTGCGCGCGCATCGTAAAAAATCACTCTCATCATTTTTCCCTAACGCGCCAAAAGAAGTATAACTTCAAAAAATCCGAAAGAGTACAAATATTGTTCTTATCGCTCGAACATTCTAACAAAAAACTGAGGCCTACTCATAACAATAAATTTTTAATAGTTAATTACGATCATTTCACCTTGATGATTTGGTTATTTAAACATTTGTTGTAAATTGTAATGTTTGTTTGGGATCTTATTTTATGAAATTCAATGTTAAAATTGTACGTATTGTTGATAACATACTTCCTGTGACAGTAGATTATTCTTAAACCTACAAAATACCAGTCCTAAATACCAGTTTTTCTCCTAATAATTATTTCAACGTCGCGCTTCGTGTGAAATAAAAAACAAAAGAAGAACCAACCAATCAACCAAATAACTTTTTTAAGCCTAGTTGATTCCTAATAAAAATCTTAATCATCCAAAGCATGCAGTTGATTGTAACTTATCTCCTCTATAGTATTTATTAGTACCGTATCTAACTGCTATTATCCATTGTGAATGAGCTTATTTACATAATGCGATAGCATTAAATCTCCAAACAACTACCACTAACTGTAGATTGTATTAAGATAACCAACAAAATATTATTGCAATTATGTATATGGGTTCTCGTGACAATTCGTACTGTTCTGGGTGAATTGTGAAATGTAACTATTTTGAAGGCTTGATATCTGCGTGTTTATGTAATTTTAGATTTAAACGTTCGTGTTTCAACGTTCAGATCGAAATCAGTTGGGTATTAACATTCAAAATTCAAAATGTAATTGAAATATTTTAGACGTTTTCATAACTTAATGAAAACTTAGAAATTATAATTAGGAAGGTGTAAGAGGAAACCAATTTTTATACTTTATCTTTAGATTAGTCCTAAAAACAATAGATAATATAGACTGCAATGCTTATGGAACTTGTGCTTTTAAATAAACACCTAAGTCGTAATTTAAACACCAAATATATAAATACTAACCACCAACCTTTTTGACCTTTTTTATTATACTTATGGCATAGTTTATATGTGTTAGCAAAGTATCATATATCTTAAAAAAACCGTTATCTATGCTGTCATGTCGTTTTAGTGGTGACATATTCATCGGCTTAGCACAAAGTTGACATTTGCACTAAATTAAGCGAATCTTTTAATTTGAATATATGTTTTATTCATAATATCCCCGTTACGTGTGATAAATCAAAGAAAATACGATCTTTTTACATTGGCCGGTACATTTTTTTTATCTTATTCTCCTTTGATGTGTTTTCTTTATCTAAAAAATCTACAGCTTTTTATACCCTCTCTTAAACTGTACACTGTGTCTACTTTTTTTCATTTCTTTGGGACTTTTTTCACGATCTATATAATTTTATTATTTCCTGCAAGACCATGAAAAGATCTTTAAAATATTTATATCAATTTCCTTGTTTCGCATTGCTATTGTTTAAGATATCATAATTTCGGTTTCCTAAATGCATCGAACAATATCAACGTCTAAAAGAAACAATTTCCGAGTTTTCAGACTAACGGCATTTTTTTAACATACGTAATTACTCAATCTATTAAGTCATTTCAGTTTCTAAAGCTGGATATACGAATAAAACATCAACAGTTTTTTAAAAAAAACTGTATATATTTCAGTAGACGTCAAGCTTTACGAACGTCACGCACCGTGAGATAGACAGGGAACGCCACGCGTGCTCACTATACGGAAAATTGTTGACATGGCGAACACACAGATGAACAGATTAACGTATTATTTACACGCATTAGTAACGCTCTTTACACATTCCACTAAAGCGGTAATCATTTGTATGTTACCAGCATTTTGTAATTAATTTGACTTCGATCACATTAATGAAGATTTTGTCAACCAATTAAGAAGTATTTTATGGAGGTGTATACTTCCTTTCAAAACATTACTTCATAGAAAAATAGAAGAGTAATAATATTGTAAAGACCATAAAACTTCGCTTCGATAACTCATATAATTATCCAAGAAAGTATGGATGCATAAAACACTAATAGCAAGATCCATTTCAGGCGTCTTCCAGTCTCAAAGGGATCAACTGCATTAAAACAAGCATGACTCGCAACAGAATCAGATAAGCCCGGAGAATAATTATTGAATTAAAAAGACGCGACCACCCGAACAATATTAATTCATAAGACGTAATTAATTACAATGACTATAGAAATATCACTCAGCGCTGAATGCCACCCATGGGCGAAGTGCATCAAAGGCTCGAGGTGTATCGTTACGATCGGTTCTCTTCTAATTATGCGACGTCACATTTTGTGGTGTGGGTGCGGGTTACAATCGAGGTGAGCAACCTCCGAGCGTATCCCATTGTCACAAGCTGACATGTGGGAATGTAAAGTGCGCACACCAGTTCACAATGAGTTTGTGTTATGCCACTGATGCGTACTTTTATACTACGGCAAGAAGTTAATTAGAATTGTCGGATGCCGAATGATGTCTGTGTACTCAGATGGACATTGGACAATTCCATGCGTGGACAGATATGCGGTTTGGTAACAGATATAATATAGTTTTGATTTGATCGAAAATATTAAAGTTTGTTCAATTTCATTAGTTTGTAAATTCTGAGTTATATGAAATTTAAAGATGAATGAAAATAATATGACTAAAACGGCATGCCTGAGAGCTCCCGACAAGAAATAAGTACTCTTGTAAATTCTACTCACTTACACAAATATAATATTAGATTTAGAATTCTTCTAAGCCGCAGAGACCAGCATTAAAACTAGTACATAAAAATTATTAAACAAGAATAGTATACACGTGGCTACATTACATAAATTGTAGTTACATCGACAGTCTCAACCGCAGTTTAATGCTATGTCGTGATTCCATTGTAGCTTTCAATAAGTAATTGATGCTTGAGTTACGTTGTCAATGGCCATTGTGATTGAAAGTACATCGGTAAACAAGGAGAAAAAGCTATAACAATAATGATACATGCATATCATTATATAGTGATTGATTTTATTAGCTACAACGCTGGTTAATGTTGAGTTGAACTTATTTTTTGTGTATTGTTGAATTTCTTATACATAACATAGTGATTATTCTACGTTGCGTAGTCCTAAGTAATCTAAGCATATATAGATGAATGTTCTTAATTTTTTTGGACACAACTAAAAGCAATTGATGATAATATTATACTAATTCTAATTGTAATAATATTTCTTTAAAAGTCCTCATCGAGAACTTGGGTAGAGGTCAGTTTTGGTATCAAGGAGCAGTAGATTGAATCTCTGAGACAAATGTTCGTATGGTCAAAAATATATTTTCGGGTCTGGGTGTTTGTGAGACCAAAAAGTCTCTTGTAGTTTCTGATGGTTGTATCTATTTTTAAATATAGCGAAAACACTTTTCATTTAACTACTCAGTTTGGTTTTACGATCCTTTGGGAAAAGTTGTTTGTATCGTACAGCATATTTCAAACGTGTTGCAGCTTTATAGAGTCGTATTGAAGCTATAAAAACTTGGTGCTTCCGTCGTGGGTAATCGGAAGTGTTACTTTGCCTTTGGGTTCCTCTTAACCACTTAACCGACTTCCCTGGGAAGTTTCTCTTGGCAACAAATCGATTTACATATTTACTGAATCTGTTAACTCAGTTACGTGTGCGACGTACAACAATAGGCTGTTATTCTCGTGTTTAATTGGCTAATAATAGGATTTAGAAAGTTGAAAAGTGAATTTCTCAAATTATTAAATAAAAAAGTATATCATCTGAATACCGTTCACACAGCCAGTTATAATTATTGGTTTGCGTCTGACTTGTATATCTTCTTACAGTAAATGTGTTTAATACGTTAAATAAGAATAACAATAAATCTCGGTGCATAATTATTGTACGTTGACTATCTAATTCATTTCAACCGAATAAAAATAAAAAAAAATATTTGCAACCTCTCAATGGAAAAGAACGCAAATAGAGACATGTTACAAAGTTACATCGGAAACGAAATTATTCGCATGGAATTTTAAACCGCGAATCACTTTATATTCCTTTTATTCCTGACACGATTTAAAAGCTCGCAACGCATGAATGCTCCCCTAAAACAATATTTACCGAGCGAGCAGTATAGGGTCGTTTATATGACAATATCTCCATTGTATCGAGCTGTTGGCAAAGTTATCACATATTATTATGTCCAGGAGCCAGCCGCACACGACTTAAATAACGAATACTCGCCACAAACGTAGCGGATTCTGCTCTTTGAATATAAATGCAGTATCGGCATGCAAACTCGCAAATTCCAAGGGAATAATACAACCCAATTGGCAATACACGGACACTAACTCAATAAACGTGAAGTGTGGGTTTAGTATCCAAACAAATGTAATCATATGTATGTATTTTCATGCAGGTATGAAGCAAAGTCGATATTATTTTGCATAAAGATAATTCATTGCATCAACTGAGTAAGACTGTTTTAAAAAGCTAGTGAAATGAACTGAAATTTTAATTCTGTATTACTCAACATGTGTTATAATTCTAGATACTCCAAACGTTATTTTTTACAGTAATACATGTTTTACAGCAATATTTGGCGTAAAGTTATTATTAGGGGAGTGCGAATATCGTTCGAATCGAATTGAAACTTTTCGAATTATTCACAATTTTTCGAATGACCCGAATTTAAAAAAAAAACCTTTTTTTTAAATAATTATATCATATTCTCAATAAATCGTAAATAAAAAAAAAAATTCTAGGCTTTAAGTAATTTGTATCCTCTTTTGTATAGGTAACAAAAAAATCTGATATACTCAAAATATCACTAATATTTTTTGATGTTAATTTTTTTTAGTTAAAAGTTAACTCAAAAAGAGTATGTTACGCTTTTCACATCAGTATTCGATTACTTACATACATTTCACATCGATTACTTTTCCCATCAGTACTCGATTACATTATTATTATATTCGAATAATTCGTAAGTTGGAATTATTTGCTCACCCCTAGTTATTACATATCCTTTGTTTTTAATCCCAAAAAAAAAAAAATACAAAAACATATAATCTTATCGTTTTCGTGTCACAATGTTTGCTCGACAGTCGCATGATATAAACAATTATTGTTAAAATCAGTCACACAATTTTTAAAATCATCCTAGTACTGCACTCAGTACGGAATTTAAGAAATGCATTTACTGAGTTGTGGGACGACATATATGGAACAATAGTTATTTTAACAACACGACGATGGAAAATATCAGAGGGCAAAAAAACGAGAATCTTTGTGTTCAACATGCAATTTCTTTGGTACAAAGACCCTGGATCAGGTATGCGTGGAATGGTTTGTTGTGAATTTACTTGTTGACATGATAGATTATGCACTTCGCTACGGGCGCAATTTTTATGCCGGTGGAATTTTTGTTCAAAATTATCAGAAACTGCTTCAGTATTTTTGCGAGGAAGACCTTAATTACTGCGTCTTAAAGCTCGGTGTATTAGTTAAGTCAGATGGTTTGGTAATCTTCAATTAGGGTTGTATGTTTGTTGATTTTTAATACGCCTTGATTTCTGATGATTAGATGATAAATCAATGCAATTGCATAGATATTGCGTTAGTGAATTGTGGTAGCAACGCCCTTATTATCCGTTTCTTGATAAAGGTTATTTTTATACATACATACATAACCTCACGCCTGTATTCCCCGAAGGGGTAGGCAGAGGTGCATTTCTGCACCCACTTTTCGCCAGGTATGTATCAGTCCCACGTAATAGGGGGCGAGCCTATTGCCGTTTTTCGGGCACAACCAGACTCCGTGCTGCTACTGAGAATTTCCTAATGGAAAAACCCAATAACACTGAACGACCCGGGAATCGAACCCAGGACCTCTAGATCGCACGGCACACACTTGTGCCGCGAGACCACGAGGCAGGTTATTTTTATGTAATTGAAACATAGCATGAAAACACAGCATTTTATAAGAAACCAACGACGAAGTGATGTAAATTATGTTGGTGATGTTGTATATTATAAATTTAGAAATAAGCAGGTTTCTAGATTTTGTTAGCTATCTAAATAAAAGTAGATACTAGGAGCTGAATTGCTCAACGTAGGCATTTGTATGCGGGTTTCTATCAGCAAGCTTGCAAGGCTTAACGGGAACTCCGACGTAATTGTACTTCCTTCGTGACAGTTATGATGGCTGCACGCAGACAAAGAGAAATTCTCACTTCCCATTGTATATTGAGGTTTATGCTCTATTAAATTCCCAGAATAATAGATTAACGCGATCGTATGGATTATAATTTTTATTTGTCGCTTTTTGTTGTGTTAGTAAAAAACTATAATATGGGCTTTTGTATAGTTTGAAAGCAAATATTTTTTTTATGAAAAATAAGAGGTTACCCTTCGTATTGTAGGTTCACTATACAATTTTAGATATCTTTATTTATATTTTTATACGTCCGTCCCTCCCGCTGGACCAAGTTCGTGGCTTTTTATTTGAACATAAATTGAGCTCGATAAGTTTAAATTTTGCCCAGTTTTTTTTTTTTTTAATAAATAAGGGTTAATGTTCTCGGTTTGTCACCTCGAGCCACAGGGATAATATTAGATATATTTATTTCGATCTTATGGCAGCGGTATCCACAACATCCTGCCTACGTTTTACGAGTCTCTGTAAGTCTAATCATGTGCATTCAACTTAATCGTTAAATCTAATTACTATGGCGCCTAACTCGACCGTCTCATATACGTGAAGCAATTCAAATACTTTGCGGTCTACTACTCAATATGGAACGATATATTGCAATCCTCAAGTCATTAACTTTTAAACTGGTTGAATGATATTTTTTATGATACTTTTCTGTAGAGTTCTTGTGATGAAAGCTATGCGTGGAAGTAAAGTCATGATTGTAAATAGACTATTAAAAAATATACTTTAATTTATGTCCAAATGTGTAATACCTTGTAAAGACTATTATTTTACCATTTTACATTATTATTCATTTTCTTAATAATGTTACTAAATAGTTTTTCGTCTATGACCGCTTATTATAAGCTGTTAAAATCAACTACTAAAACTTACTAAGCTCACTTCACGCTCAATAAAATATTTACACAAATTTCGTCTCACTTTATTTTAATTTCACACGTACCATCGTAAATCGTCCAAGAGTGTTGAATACAAATGAAATTTTATAGCTAAAGAGCTCCGACCAAGCTTTTCAACAAACGCGTCGTTTGCAAGTGTTCGTGGAACAAACCCGGACCGTCGATGGCTATATGATTTGTGAATACAAATTCGATTGTATGAAAAGAAAGATTCAAATCTCGCGACCTGGAAACTATAGAATAGACGACAATAAATTTTGATAGAATCCCGTTTAATAAAAAACCGTTTGTGGGTTAATGTAACGCTGGGTTAGTGTGTTGTATTCAAATAAAATGAAATATTGCGTGTATATAATAATATTTTAAAATTATTGACCAGTCATTTGTAACGTCACATGCGTCAATTTGTTTAGAAGATGTAGTATCAGATGCAGTCCACAGTAACCAGAATTTGATAAAGTTATTTAGGACGTGATGCAAAAAAATTGTCCGAAAAATTAATACCATAATATTCTTGTTTTTAATTAAGTATTCGATTAACAGAAAAAGAATCAATAAACACGTAACTCAATAACATTCAACTTCACAATCTATTGCATAACATGAAAGATGTAACTTCTTAGAATAACAAAGTGAAAGACTATCAACTTTTACAAAATGGAAATTATGAACCACCATTTATCACTCTACGGACTTTTTACTATCTAAACGTTTAACCGTGTAAATAAACAGCTGTCATTACGAGCTGCAATCGAATAAAAAATAAACGATTTAACATCTCAGCAGTCGCCAGTGTTATTGTCAAGGACTTGTGATTACGTCGCGATGTGTTTTTGTTCTATCGGCGGCTTCTCATTCGTGGGAATGTTTGCTTCATAAACAATGGTGACATACAGTCTTGCTGATCGGAAAGCTAATCAGCCACTTACAGTCACTTCACACGATCCTGGACTATATCGCCTAAGTGCCAGTAATAACACTCAACCACCCGCGGAACGTACACAATTTCTAATGTTCTTTACGTGTCAATATGAAACCAGTTCGATAAAAATAATTATCGTTAGTCAACCGAAACGGTTGTCAGTCTGCACGGGTAATAACTTTCACGGACCATACCTACAACTCGTTCACCTTGTCGACGCCCCGGACGAGTAATTTCTCCTCAAAGTTATCGGACAAGGTCCCAATACACTCTCTTTTCTTCGCAATTTAAGTGTGCTACCAGTAATGAGTGGTTTCACCCTATTCGAGAAAATTGCACGCCGCGAACGAAAGAGTGCAGTTGACTTATTGCTTGTCCGAGGCTCGGCCAAACCAGTCGAGTTAGTTTCGTGTTTTAGAAAATATCAATGATTAATAGAGAGGGAACGCATTTTGTACTTTTAAATTGCAGTAGTTGTTCCCGCTTGTTGTTCCCCTACCGAGCGTATATAAATCATGATGCCGCCAATACAGCACTAATAAATAACGTTAGCTTGTTGATAAAACGACAGTTCTGCCACAAACGGTACAAAGTTGAACGTTGATAGGATCTTGAGAAGTCCGGACAAGACAGAGCCGGAAACGGCGACGTTGTTTTCGAGGCTGTTACAAACTAGTACAACTTATACAATGCAATCAATAGCAGACGTAATAAATTTCAACTGTAGCAGTCGAGCCCGTAGGTAAATAAATCGAGGACGTATTTGTGAATGTTTTGATTTCACTGGGCTTGGATATCTAGCTATTAACGGTTTAGGTATCGCATGTATTCCGTAAGAACATAGATTTAATTAAAGCGTTGCTTAATCTTATGTGGTGTGCAACCAATAAAACTTTGTTTACACTATTGAATAGTGTTAACAAGATGTATCGAGAGGTTGTGAATGTTTGTGTAATATGCCAATGTTAGTTGCGTACATCATCCATACATCTCACCTAGTGAAGTGTGCAATCCGCGGATGCCCAATTGGGTAAAATTGCGTTGTCAAACTTGCGTGCTGTGTAACCTGCATTACAGTTATTAATAGTTACGAGGTCAATCATTGTATTTAAATCGGCAGCGATCGGATATTTGATTTTGTCTACACATATTACGTCATAGGCGTGCACAATATGGGGTCATTTCGAAGGCTGTTGCTGAAATATAAATCTACTATTTAACCTTTACCTTTACCTGCACGAATAGTGTTATTGCATGGAAGAAACCGAGAACCATCCGGCAACAATTGACGATCGGGACACTTGTACATCAAAAACTGCCGCAACGTATTGTCTCAGGAGACTCTGAAAATATTAAAGCGCGCACAATCGGTATCTTTACGTGTATGAACACGGATGTTAGCGGCACAGATGCAGTGGATTTATCACGTCGTTTGTGGTAATAAATAACGCTAGGAGAAGAGGAGCGGAAAGGTCAGCGCGCAGAGCGAGAGGCAACCGCACCTTCCTCAAGGCCGATGCACAAGTTAGATATCTGTTGAGTCGTGGGTACGACCCTACCCGACCGGTTGCTGCTTGCGCGGAAAACGTCAGCCTTCTTTTTAACTATCTCGTTTGTCAGCTAGTGTCAAAACTAGATCCAAACGAACGAAACTAAACATTGGTATTAAAGGACGGAAATTGTATCTGCATTGATCTCTTCGTTAACTAAATGGAGTGTTTTAAGTGAATGTTTCAATTTATATGCCAATTGCACGGTGGTACCGCGTCGTAGCGTTATAATTGCTGCAATCACTAGGTGTACGGGTGTATTAAAGCTTTTGCTCATTCAGGTTCACCGGGATTATTTTAATTGAGAATATTAACACCAAGCTTTCATGCAATGTGTTTTTGTTCAGAATTGGCTGTTCGAAATAGTTCTTCATTAATCAAATTGAACAAGATCTTCTAATTATGCAAGTAACCCTGACATTTGGCGATTTTACACTGTATTAATTTTCGTGGAATTTTGAACTTGTAGTTCGTGTCTACGCACGTGGGGCGTGCCCAAAACATAAGCTCTAATTGAGGTTCGAGGTCAGATGTCTTATGCTCTGAAGTGCCGTGTAATTGGAACAAAAATAAACGCATTTGAATAAATAATAAATCTAAAACTTCAAGTGAATGCTTGAATACGACAAAGTCAAAGTCAAAGTCAAAATATCTTTATTCAAATAGACTTTTACAAGTTCTTTTGAATCGTCAATTTTATCCATCTTAATTTTTTTTAACTATTGCACAAGTCTATAACTAATGAATGTCACGGAGGTAATGGTTATTATAATGAATACTGTCCTAGAAATTAACTGTTAGTATCCTCTATAAATTCCTAATGGTTTCGTAACTGACAAACAAGTTTTAAATTTTTAATATACTTACTTATGTAACTCAATATAGAAAAACCTTAATCACTCATAAAACATCTTGTACTTGTATAAACATCTTGAAATAACAGGAAAACAAATCCTAGACGTGCAATTTATAAAAGCCACCACCAACGAAGTGCGCTCAATAAATTCTCCATACTGTAAACAGGTTCCTTTCTCACTTCTATCATTTTATTTTTCCAATAAAGGGACATTATAATAAATTATTCGCGTCGTACCTTGTAAAGAGTACTGTGACTACCTTGGGACGGGATCTCGAAGGCCGGTCGTTGAGACCAAGAGAACGCATGCAACTTGGTGAAAAAGTACTCGAAACATTATACCTGCCGTGAGGTTGGGCACGTTCTATATGCAACGGTGTTAAGTTACCTGCGTTCGAGTGCATTTATATTGCTCTTTGGATAATTATTTATAGATAATACTGCATTTTCGAATCGGAATATTAGAAATATTGGCAGATGTGGTCAACTCTTATTAATAATTTTATTACATCATTAAGTTTACACCATAAAATATGTTAATCGTTGCAATATATAAAGATTTTTATTTGGCATTTATTGATGAGCGATATTCTTAATAATTTGCCAAGTTATATTGATTTAATAAATTAATTTAATTTAATTTACACCTTTATTGGTTTACAGGTTTAAAGTCTAGACTTTATCAGCAGTGTAGTGTGAAACATTAGTAAAAAAATTAAAGCCAAAGAATCACGTTGATTTATTATGTGCTGCAGTACTAATTATGTTTTCTCAGAAATATTTCGACCCATCTCGTATTCCTCCAACATAAGGTTTTGGGTGATTTGTTAGTAAAGCGTTTAGTAATATCGTGGAGTTACGAAGATTTATACAGGAATGTAAGCTAAATTGACTACGAAACGCCGAAGTGAATTGAATTAGTTCTCCTTTTGAATACAGATGTTATATGTATTACATGATACACTCATTTCACTCGGTTTAATACATGAAGTCCGACACTGAAGTTTAGTACAGGATGCCGATCGCTTTTTGTAGCTGTTGAAGGAATGACACTAATTGTTTGAAGTTTTTGACGTTAAATAGAGAAATATTTATAATCTACCTGAATTACTTTCTAGTCCCTTAGCAGAATGGATTAAACGTTGGTATATAGACGATAATAATTATATAGATAGGACTGTATTAATCAGAATATTTAAAGTGGTTGAAGCAATGTATCTTGAACGCTGAAACTGGAAGGAATAAAACATGAACGTTACACCATAGAAAAAAAAACATAATGGTCAAAAAAAAACACCGAATACTAAGAAAACCACCAAACCAATGACGGAAGATGACAAAGATGCTATCACTTCTATGAACGCTTAAAATATAAAACTAGCTTAGTTGAATGATTGTGAATTTCCAAGAGTTTTACACTTTGGTATCTGTTGATCTGCTTGCACGGCAGATGACGCGAGAAAGTCTCGTTGGCCCCACGATCCGTGAGATAAAACGCCTAGTGTGGACTTTCATTAATTGAGAATTTGTCTCGCTTCGTACATTCAGGTTACTGACGCTTCATTTAAATAACCTTAAAGCGTTTGCACCGAAGTCTTTATTTATGCGTAGACTGGGACCATAGATTTCATGGAAGTCATAAAAATTGTTTATTGACATTAGAAAATTCTATAATTGCTATGCTAGTAGAAAGTGGTTTGTATTAAGCGATTACTTGCTATCTATAAATATATTTATAAACTTGTGTTCGGTAATATACTCCACGGATAACGATATCCCTTATTCTTCACAATGTAGGTAGACTTTGTTTAAATCTATTTTAGTCTTAGTTCTTAAGATACCTTTATTTAAAGAATTGGATAGCATTTGTTTTGGACAATTTTTATAATACATGTATTTTTGTTTCCAACCGGGATTAAAATACCTCCATACAGTTAATTTCAACTGAAAACTAGCGCCGCTAGCCTATGAAATGATCTGTTTACTTCCTAAATTTCTTTTTCATCGTAAGTTTTAATATTATAATTAATATGGTGAATAGAAACCTGAAATGGCGTTATGTGTATATTTTTTCTATTTTGAAGTTTTTACACAAAGTATTGAACAGCCTTAGAATAAAACAAAGTTTTAACAACGTTGGATACTTTTGAGTTTGTATATAATATAGCCTAACCATCAAAGATCTGTTCCAATTTCAAGGATCAAATCCACCGACGCCGATAAAACATTATCCCTCATCATCGCATGTCACAATCAAACATCCCAAATTCAACTTGAAAACGACCAGCACCCATGTACACCAAGTGAATTAGATTTCAATGGAATAAAAGACTCGTGCGAAGGATAGGAATTAAGGATGCGTGCAAGGATATGAGCTAGATTTATACGAGCAATCTATCTATCAGAAATAAGAGCAGGGTTGAGTATAAGACGTAAGTAATAATAATAATAAATACACCCAACAGTCACATACATAGTTCCGATCCCACACTAAGATACAAGTCTTGTGTCGTGGGTATCAGAAACTACGAGAGACTTTTCGGTCTCACAAACACCCAGACCCGAAACAAATATTTGAGGATCACACAAACATTTGTCTCGGTGCGGGGATCGAACCCGCGGCCTCTCGTTTCGCAAGCTGGTGTCTAGCCAACTGCGCCACGGGGCTGTAGCTGCTTTACGTACAGATCTAGCAATCTCGTACATATGAAGAGCGGAAATTATTCGACTGCATCGTTGGACCGTCGATACATGCACTCGCCTTGGGATCTTAAGGTCCTGGTGTTGACTCGCGGCTCGAGGAAACTGTATTAGGTTTGTTTATTAGAAAATTCTTAGTAGCAGCAAGGAGGCTGAAAGCGTCCCCGACATACAGAGGTAGGTAGGAAGGTATAGGCAGAAATGCTTCTCTGGTTGTTACGGGGATGATTGCTGTGTATATTATTGCTAAACTTCAATCACATTGGTGATTTCACGCTGATAGCTTTAAAAATATACTTTTAGACAGCTGGAAGCATAATTTATTAACTTGTACGTAACGCTCTCGATTATTCATAAATGAATTTAAATAATCACGAAACAAATTATTTTTTCGCATTAATATTCAAATAGGCAGTGTGAAATGAATTTGACGGTGTAGTTTATAGTAATAGGAAATTGTTACGCAAACCGTTTCACATCTATAATGACAGAGTCACGTTTTTAAATTTGTTACTTCACAATAGAATGACAGGTGCCAGAACCTGCTGTATCTAGGACATTAAATTATGAAAGAAAGTGTGCCTAATTTATGTCACTACCAAGGTGAAAAATAATGGAATGTTAACTGAAACGTGTCTAGAAGTACAAGTCCAATTATTTGTACCATTTTGAACGGTACTTGAATAATTTTTAATGGAAATCCTATTTAGTATAAAGTTATATAATATTTTTGTGTGCGCTTAATGCAGTTGGCAGGCTTGAAATCTTTTCGCCATTGACTTTCAGGTCTTTAGCTTTCTTCACGTTTTACTATATCTTTGTGTTCCATAAAAACGGAGGTTATATGTTTTTTTTTACAAATTAGTAAACAACTTCTTCTAACTGCAATTACTCATAAATCCTGAACATCAGAAAGGTATGTATGTATGTTAGAGTTATGCTATGTTATATCACAGTCTATGCATACAATGATACATACTTAAACTGAAACCTGTATTCCCCGAAGGGGTAGACAGGGGTGATTTCTGCACCCATATTTCGCCAGGTATGTCATGTCCTAGGTAAGCAAGTAGGAAAGCCTATTGCCACTTTTCAGGCACAATTCTAGACTCCGTGCTGTTACTGAAAATTTCCCAATTGAAAAACCCAATAATATTCATACAAATTTTTGTTAATATTAATATTACTACATACTAATTTCAATCTCCATTCTACCTATAAAGATAAGCCAATTTTTCAATAATATATATTTTACCCAGTTATCTACATACATACTAATGATAAGCGGGCCAAACTTTATTTATTTATTTATTTATTCTTTTTATACATAATAACGTATAAAGGCGGACTTAATGCCTAAGGCATTATCTACCAGTCAACCTTAGGGTGGTGCAGAGATACAAGATAGGTGCATAAATATTGATGATACAGAAAATATAGATACTCATATATATTTATAAATATATACAAGATATATATAAATACATACATAAATAGTATATTTATAAACCTACTTATATAAATATATAATATACATAAATACAAAACTACATATACATACTAAGATGCTTCTGACAATTGATTCAAAAAAAGTTGCCGAACCCTTACTTTAAAGGTAAGCGGTTTGTCAACATCCTGATTTCTAGGGGGAGTGCGTTCCATAGAAGGATACATTGAATGAAGAAAGAAGTATGTAGAAAGTCTGAGCTATGAGAAGGACATGAAAGGAGAAGATTGTTACTTCTGACTTTACTTCTAGGATAAACATTTCATTTAATAGGAACGGCGACTGTATTAGCGAGATATTTTTAATATCAGATTTATTGGTTATGGCCCTCGTAAAAATAAAAGGCGATAGTTAAAATACTCTGCTACATAATTTTACACATTTATCGCTATCTAGAAATTACACGTGTGTTAGTTTACTGCTCGGGGCCACCTCATGTTACTAGGACCTGGATGTGAATGAAATTGCGTGGGATCAGTTAGATAAATGTGCTCCTCATTAATCCGCGCTTACATTTCCCGATCCGTGAATGGTCACCGTCGGTTCGCAAATTGAAGGAGAAATCGGTTTGTGTTCGTCCCTTACTAATTGGATGCTATAAATCAGTTAACGTAACGTTTTAATCTGATTTTAGTAAGATAATTTCATTTGATATTATTGAATTTGGATTATGAGCATTGTGGCGGATATTCATCGTAGAAATTTATTTAGTCTGGTTTTGTAACATTCACTTTAAAACCTCTTAATGATTTTTAGAGTTTGGAAAATAAGTAATGCGGAGTGAATAAAAAATAAATATAAGTATTGGATTATTTAAGTAACCTCAGAAAACTATCTCGTACTTTTTGGTCCTAGTGGGACTTCCAAAACAATTTCCAAAATAAATATGTAATTTTCAGTTCCTGCAACCATTATTAGTAGTTATTTTTAACAAAATAATTCTCATGCAATTTATTATCATTAAACAATTTGCAGGCTATTTTTTACCAGAGTGGTTTATTTATGATTATGTATGTTTATTGACGTAATTCTTCTAAGTGTTAGCTAGAATACTGCGAAGAACTCGAAAGTCATTAAAAAACCTCGACTCGTCGCGTTACATTACAAACGTGAAATTAAAACAAAATACCGGGCAATTTTCTGGAACACACGTAATTTAGCCGTGTTATTAGCGACCGCATTAACTCTACACATATAAATAAAGTCTCATTTTAAATTAGAGTAGAACTCAACATAAAATTACCTTTTATATCTTTTTTAGACAACATTAATCTGCGTCATTAAACACACGTTTGTTGGAAACGAAACGGCGCTGTCTCGCGTGTCTCAACAAATTGTTATACGGTGTTGAGTTATTTATATTGGCAAGTTTTTCATTTAATTGCCAACGCTATCAGCTAATGTGCGAAGTGTATATCGCGTGATGCATCGCCTCCGTCCGCGATACCTGCCATTTGATAAACGCAGCATCCTGTAAACGGACGTCGATGAAAACGATATTTATACTTTTAGTGATGCATCGTCTACAATTATATGTAAATAGAAAATACTATGCTAATAAAAAAAATAGTAAAAAAATTATTAGAAAAAATATTTTAAAAATAAAGAATAGACAGTATCTTACCGGTGATATTATAAATTGTAAATGTAACTGCTCCATAGATTTTTTTCAACAGATTTTACATAACCTCTCACAGTCTTGTACATTGCTTGTAAGTACTATAGTTTAGTTTAAAAAAGTGTAAAATTGACGATTCAAAAGAACTTGTAAAAGTCCATTTGAATAAAGATAATTTGACTTTGACAATTTTATCGTTTGATATTTCGTTTAAATGTGAAAATTACAAATATATTTTCAATAAATTCCCTTAGATTCTAATAATAGCTTTAGATGTTTTAGAATGGGTTTTATTAGGTTCATTAAAAATACTAACGAAGTAGTATGAAAAATTTCTTGTATCTTATAACTTTTATTATTCCTTGATATGTGATGTTTGAATTTCATTTTAGTTTCACCTCCAATCTTAAATATTGCATCTGTGGTTGGGACCACTATAATAAAAATAAATAAGTAAACCAATCTCGAGTTTGACTTGGAAATCCATCACTGACAATGTCCCCGTATAAAAAGTAACAAGAATGGAAATAAATAAAAGTTAATTAAACATTGGTCTTATTCTGTGTACATGGTTGTGCAGTTTGTATGCATTTCTCTGGATAGAATGTTAATTCAAGCGGAGTTGTCGCGAGCAGTCGGCAACTAAGTGGTTTGCCGTGTCCTCCCCACTGGGCATTTTATAGCATCAACTTTGATTTAATGTTGTTCTTATTTTGTAATGACGCTGTGCAATATCCAGTTAAATTATATCCATTGCATAATTTCGTTTCGAAATGTTATTACCGACTATAGTAATTAGATCAATATATTAAGCAGTGATGGCCTTGAGGTTTAGGCGCGCGGTCGAGAATTTCGGCGGTCGCAGGTTCAAACCCCAGGCATACACCTCTGACTTCTCGAAGTTATGTGTGTATTCACAATGAATTATCACTTGCTTTAACGGTGAAGGAAACCATCGTTATAAAACCTGCACACCTAAAAGTTCTTAGGAATTTATTAGGTGTGTAGTCCGCCAACCCGCACTCGGCCAGCGTGGTGGACTAAGGCCTAAACCCTCTCAGTTGTAGAGGAGGCCCGTGCCCAGCAGTGGGACGTATTTGGGCTGATGATGATGATGATATTTAGCGACTTGGATACCATTCAGTCTATGTAATATTACGAATTATAAATACATTTACTACTGAACGTACGATCGATGACTTTGCAATAGAAATATAACACATTAACATAAAAATTAACATACCTGAGAAATCTTAGAATAATAATTCAGAGTTGGTGTCCAAGGTGCTGTCGCATACATCAAAACATTATATAAACGGTGTGTCCAACGGAGCAGACCAAAACCGCTAGATAAATCTCATACACTAAGAATAAATCATATTAAGTAACGAGTAGTTCTCTATGACAGGAGAGAGCTGGTCATGTGTTGTCATATGCTTTCAATAAATCTTGAATGACATCGCGTATCGTGAATTATTTAGTAAATTACTTAACGTTTGGCCCACATACTTTGCTAATACTACTATTAGCCAACATGGAGCTTAAATTAGTAGACTTTAGGCTTTCGAAAATTTACATACGCAGCGTTTGGTTTCCGATCCATTGCTAGATTTGCTTGGATTAGGAAACACGAACACCTGAGGCTTTGAAAAGCAATTAATACTCGAGTAATGCTAACTTATCATAAATTACCCGTAGATTAGTTTAAGAACGAAATTAGTATTTTGGTTCTACAAACTTTTGGTTAATATTAATTATCATTACCATAAATACCGTAGTAGTAACTATGCTCTCTAAAGTTATTGGGAAAAAAGAATTTAATTTTGTTTATTATAACATAGCTATACTAAATTATAATGAGTTCGAATAAATAAATCCAAATCTTAACTTCTACGTTACCGTATTTAAACCAATTGATTGCCGACTAACATTCTAAATAAGCATTCATATTTACTCTATATAAACGGATTTAGTAAAGTACACTGCGCCTTAAATTTGGCCAAACCTACACTCATTAAAAGCCTAATATTAAATTAACACTATTTGGTAACCTCTGACAAACAAAATCTGTATTACGAGTAGAACTGATTGTTGAAACTTCTAATTAATAAGATACATATAAATTAGGCTAGTACTGATACACAATGCACTATTTAAGATAAACAACGTAATTATACGAGCCCGCATTGGTGTTGTAAAATTAACTTGTCCAGATTTACACCACATCGGTTGCATAGCTTATTTGATAGCTGGATCTTGTTAAGATTATCTTTGTGTATAACTTAGGAAGGAAACGCCTATAAAGTAGCAGGTACTCGTATGTATGAAAGCGTAGTCACATGACGCAGAATTTACTAGCAGTTATTGGAAATTAATTTCAATATCTCATAGTTACGTAGTGGAAGATAAATTTATTCAGGCGTTGGATGTTTTACTGTTGTTTTGAACAAAACTTGAATTGTGTTGTTTCCTATAAGTGACTGCAGTTTATAATCAACGTTTTTCTGTTTCTTTTAATGAAGTATTTTATAAAACTGCTGCATATTTGATAAAGACATACACTATTCAACGCATGAAGGTTTATAGAATATAAATATATCAACATATTATCAAATGTTATCGATGACAGATTTAGGCGCTAAAAAGTTCTTCAACAAAACTCTATTAGTAATTAGATTCCATAATAAGATTAGCCCAGGTTTGTCTGATTACTTTTAATATGATTATTCATTAAAAGAAGCTTCAAGGAAAATTCATCATAGGTAATTTAAAAATAGATAATAACAATAGTTCTGAAATACGAAATACTACTTATGCTTACTTGCGAGTCAAAAAGTGACATACCTACCTTTCACAAAAATATTCTCACACGTTCGCTTAGCAATAAAAAACACCATGCTTAAACGTTGAGAATTATGAAGATATCCATCATCATGCCTCGTGTTGGACCGCGGAATTTGTCAAAAAATTTGCACGTGCTTTGCGAGCGGTCGCGACCTGTTGTTGGACCGGTCCATAAAGCTGGCATACTTCGCCTTACTTTTACTTCTCTGCATTATTGATGAGGACAATGAAAATGGTACCAATTACAATTACAGTATCGAAGTTTGTAGGTACATATATCTTTAATTACAGCGATGGTGGCTTCATTTATCGTCTACCGTGTAGGTTTTTATCTGAAGTATAATAAGTTTATTTTGTCACTGCAGAACACAATCATCAAATAATTACAAATGAATTATCCTATGTTTAATAGTATAAAAAAAATACTGATTAAGATCAACATTTGTGTCATCCAGATACAATATCTCTTCAAAAGCTGTATTTCTGATCGAGCCATTCATTGAATCAACTGAAATTGTAGAATCTTTGACATTAACATTGAATTCAATGATATTGTTGTTTATCGAGTTGAACAACCTTTAACAGTAATTAATTTTAATATCAGACAACATAATAAAAGCAAGGACAATATGAACAGCTTTTAACCTCAAAGCGTAGAAATATTGTTGTCAATCTTACATGCATTATGCGACTGCCGTTTATTTATACGTTGATATGGAATTTATGTCGTTATATATCACGACATATATGAACAATTCACGCACAAGTTAAATCAATCCAGCCTATAGAAAAAACATTTCTAACAAAATAAGTGACCACGCACTGAAAAGTTTTGTTTCATTTAATTTAAAACGAATATTTTTATACTATTGTGCATGTTATTCCTAAGCAAATTTTCAAAATATGTTATAAGTATAGACAAAAAAATAATAGTGCTAAACTCTCTACTTGGTTCCAAAGTACATTGAACTGACAACAATATCACATTTCCGAGTATGGTAAAATTTCTCGTGACCCTGTACTGAGGCGCACGCGTCTCAAACCACGGTAGCGAACATTCAACTACCACTAAGATTTGCAGAACACGTAGTAAATTATCATCCCAGTCACGTTTCAAACAGCCTTGTATATCTTCAAATTAACTCTGTTACTACAAGAGATTACAGGTCGCCTAGAAACGCTTTTACTTCGAAAAGCTGGGACATCCACTTTATAAATACGTTCGCAATTAATTATTCTTTGTAAGGAGCTGTGCAATTTAAAAATAAAATAAAAATAACGTCAATAACAACACGCAATACAAAAACAATAACTTAGTCTTCTTTGATTTCCAGGTTATAGGTAAATGTGACTTTAGTGGACTTTGGCTTTAAATTGCCAAAAAAAAAAACTTAGAACATAAGTAGAATAATAGAAAAAAGGAATTAAAACACAAATACTCCTTGTTTTATTACGATGAATATGATACTCCACTATCGTTTTAAATCAACAAGCTTTTACAAGCGCAGCTGTAGATCTCATTAGATAAAAGTGTTTCTGTAATAGAGAACATTTATATTTAAATAACACCGAAGTAGCACTATTATTAAAATTATAATTCTCCGAGCGCCGAGATCTATGTTTAAAAAGTGGTTCCCGCGGCTTGACAGGTCAATAAACTTACCCTGGGTATAATAACTAACTACACGTTTAGGTTTAAATACACAAAAGCGGATGAAGCTACATTTCGTGCAATTACATTCGGAGAGATACATTTTTTGTACGCAAAACTAGTAATAAATTTACTGCTAGTCGTGACCGGAGGATTGCTGCTCACTCCCGATGGAAATAAGTAACGTTACATTTTAACAACGCTACGTGAAAAGAAATTGTAAACACGCCCTGCGTTCATTACAGACTTTGCGACCTACTGTTTATTGACAAAATTTTTGTCATCTCCCGTATTTGTACTTCAAATAACAAAAAGTGCAATCGGATAGCGCATGTTGACATTTTTGTTACTGCGTTTACCATTTTCATTGAGTACAAGGTCTGATAGGATATCTTAACTTTCAATGCCTCATGGCCGTTGTTATTTTGGAATGAGATTAATACAGGAAGTTTTTGGATCGTGCTCTGCGGTCCAGTCGTTTGTAAATTTTCCATCAATTTTAGAATGTAACTGTAAATTGAAATTGCTGGGCAAGAGTTGAGCCCACAACATGAGATTGACGCAGCCCTAATAATAGACCGCGGTGCGATATTCATCGCTAACTGTTCTTAGATTGAACATCACCGATACTTCGACGGCTAATTATCGACGATACACCATTACTGCCTGCTTTTAGTTACAATTGAAATTCCTCTTACATTGTCCATGATAGTAGTATGAAATTTGCCGTCTCATACACGCTTGGGTTGAAAGCCTCCTATTAAATTGCTCGGATGTGTTGTATATTGCAAAATATGGATAGAATGAAAAAATATTGGCGCAGAATGAACTGGTTTCTCTTAAAATAAACAAGAAATAAAAATTAAATACACCGAACAGTCACATACATAGTTCTGATCCTACACTAAGACTTTTCGGTCTCACAAGCACCAGGACCCGAAACAAATATTTGTAGATCACTTAAACATTTATCACGGTGCGGGGATCGAACCCGTGGCCTCTCGTTTCGCAAGCTAGTATTTGATCAACTGCGCCACGGGGCTGTCAAATGTAGAATAACTTTGTCGTATGGAAAATTTATAAGGAGTGGCAATCATGATTCTGTTTCATGGAAACACTATTTATGTTCAAATAGCAGTAATAGATTTATATTCATAGAGTTTTAAAAGCAAAGCCTTTATAGTCATTGTGAAGTTTTATGAAATATTTTTGTAAATAAAAATATCAACTTGAAACATACACCCTTATATTGCACTACGACTTGTTAAACTAATTGCTCAACAATTTTATAGGCCAAGCAGCCTTCTAAAGCATATCAACGTTTGAGCCAAGATATTGTGTTTCAGAATTGATATAATAGTTACAGTAAGATCAAATTCCATGACCTTCGTGGCTTCTGATGCAAGAATTTCGTAGCCCAACACCAAAACGGAAAGACACTTGCAAGTCTTGTTAAGATGGCACGACGTGCCTAACATTATTGTTTATAATGACAGCCGCACGAATTCTAAGCCACGATTCACTGCTAGATCAATCTGTGTATTGTAACTGTATGGTGAAATGAACTTATTTTGATTATAAATTGCTTAATTAAAATAAAAACATTAGGTACGTCCTCGATAAGAAAATTTTTCTTTGTCAAAATAAAAACAAATTTAGATAATTATTATTGTTAAGATTACGTAATTCTAGAGAGAGCGAATGTGTGCACTGGATAAATATGTTCCGGAAAACCTATTTGGATATCTGAGTTAATAATCCGTAAATTTGCTTCGTCGAAAATTCTTTTCATTAAATCGTAAGGTCGAGTAACTGATGAATCTACTTCATCGAACTCAAGTTGATCGGAGCTTGTTATATTCTCTTTAATCACGATCACGCCATTTTCTGCCAGAGCTTCGCTGCATCTCTCCAAGAAACCAATTAAATCGTAATCATTCAAGTGTCCAAGTACCCATTGACACCAAATTACGTCATATATTTTTTGCGGTTTGAAATGCTGAAGTCCGATTTTGTACAGTTCCCCGAGTTTAGCATTGTCTTCGCCGATCAATTGTTTCGCTGTGTTAATGAACTTTTCATCCTGTTCAACCAATTCGACTGTTTCGAATTGAGGTATTAATAGGTATTTGGCTACTCTGCCAATGCCGGCTCCGCAATCTAGGGCGAGATTTGTACGAGGCGGGTTTTCACTTGTTAGAACTTTATGTAAGAATGCCCTGGATCCGTTGATGTCAATGTCCGAGATATGGCCAAAACCGCCGAGAACTCCGTCTATTGTCGCAGGCACATTAGCCCAGTAATTTGCGGCCTTTTTATAAAAAATATTATCCGTCATAATGGAAAGGCCGATACGTTTATTGAACGTGACATTTGTGACATTCCCTGACATACATTTCATTATTTCTTTTGACCATTTGTAACCCGAATGCATAAAGCAGTTTATAATGTAATTTGAAAGTTGATTACTTTTTACAATAACAAAGAGTTCGATTAAGCACATTAATTTTTACGCTCATTTTTGGTTTATTGTTACAGGCTCTGATCGCGGCCGTGAATGAAACAAAAGAAGAAGATATCCGAGATGCTTTGAAGACGCAAACAGAGCAGCAGTTGGCGTTAGTACCAAGAGGGCCTACGGTAGTGAAAGATACAATCGCGTACAATACTACCATCAATACTGATGACACGGTAAGTTGAATGATTCAAAAAAGCTCTAGGGTATTTTTTGTATTAAAATTTATAAGATAGGGCTGGATTGTCCACGGCTCTTTAGCCGTTTATGCCTTTGCATACCAGAAAACTTTGTTACTTCATATAGCTAAATGTTTATTTGTATTTGAAATAAATTAATGATACGTTTTATCGTAAGACTAAATTCTACAGTATTTATGAAAGGTCATTAATTATATTTATCGCAACGTCCAGGAGGAGCTACGCGCGCTGCGTCCGGACGGGACAATCGTGACGGAGACGCGACACACGAAAGAACAAGAACGAATCTGTGACGAGGAGTTGTCTAAAGAAGAGGTATTTGTTATAAAACAGTTTAATGTTGACATAAATTAGTGCTTGACATATCACGCTATGCTATGGCAATAGCCATTGCTGTAAGAAATTTTAATAATAAAGGAGAATTTTATAATAATTCGCAGTACAAAAAAATATCGATGAGATAAAAAGCACCGTTTTTTAATTTATTATTAAATAACTAGACAAAAAGGTGATGGATATGAAAGTTGATGGATGGGCGAGCAGAGGAAGGCCAAAGAAAAGATGGATGGAGTGCGTGACTGAAGATATGAAAGAAAAAGGGGTGAATGAAGACATGACGGCTGATAGGGATGTTTGGAAGGATAAAACATACTGCGCCGACCCCAAATGAAATTGGGAGCAGGGCAAGGCAATGATGAACTAGACAGCCTCTAAGTCAGGTAAGCCTCTATTGTACCTATCACTGTGGCAACCCACGTATCTATATTACTTTAAAAAAAAGGTTATGTTGCGTTTAGGCTAAATCACTACCAAGCAACGAGAGTGTTGTGGAAGAAAAGGGTGGGACGGAGAGAAGAAAGCGGATAGACCTCGAGACAAGCACCGATCTCATGGCGGGCGGCCTACGAGTCGCTCACACTGTACACTCCAAGAACCGAATTGAAGAAGGTAATGTTCATAATCTAAAATGTTTTGAAACATTGTGGCAAAAAAGTGCTTTTGTTTGTTAGTAAACTTAGAGACTTTTTTTACTGTCTAAGCAATAATATAATACAAGCCACGCTTAGTGCAGATTCTGTAGGATAATTTAATATGGATATAAATGTGCAACTGTATAAATAAATAAAAGTATACTAATTACCATTATTAATATATAAATATTCTATGGCAGTCGAGAAGGAGGGTCAGCCCAACATGGATGACGATTGGGACAGCTTATCAGTGCGAATGCGACGACAGCGCCGTCTACGTCAAAATGGTAAGAATCAGAACTACCTTAGCTTTTACTACTCCCTAGTAGATGTCGCTTTAAAACAATATTTTCATTTATTAATAGATGGCGCTGTAAAACCCAAGATAGTTTATTAGTTATTAAAATATACAACAGATGGCACTTTTTTAATAATATGCAACTTGTATAAAACTGCAAAAAATATTAAAACCTTAATAAAAAAGATGACTCCGAAATATTTAACTGAATGTTATGATAATTTCTATACGTCAAATTGCATGTATGTTTTTCTGGTATAACTCATTCTATATTTCCTTACCATTCTGGAGTACTCCATAAATAATATTATTATTGCGAGTATGTATAAAAGCGAAATAGACTTCCTCGTTTAACTTGCGACATAAATGTGTGTTGTGCGATCTAGAGGCCTAGGTTAGATTCCAGGTAATTTTCATTAGCAACTCCGAGGCTTAAAATGAGCGCGGATAGCGGCCCCTAATACGTGAGACTTAAAATCCTTTTGGGAAATGTAGCTTCAGAAATGCCCCACTGTATAATGCCTTAGGGTCTAGGGATATACATATGCATAGCTCTGTAGTATGTATGTGTACAGGGGAAATTATTACATCGATAATCAAATAAGCAGTCTATAATGCGCTCAATAGCTGTAAAAACATGGATATTATGTTTAGAAAGCGTAAAATTGTTTCGCCTCTGATCCTTGTCCAGCAATAAACTTTTACTCTCACTCCTCATTCAGAAGTTAGTCACGCGTGCAAAACAACAGGTCGTCGCCGAATTAACCAAATATGTTCACGCGAAGTATCCCAAAGACTGACTATTCGTGTTTACGATGTATGTTAATACATCGACATTGTGACCATTTTAGTGTCAACTAGACGGCCTTGGTGTAAGATCGTTCCGTGGTAGTTTCGAGTGTAATTATAGTGTCTGTGATGTTAATAAGAGAATAAAAGTAATAAGTGATGGATTATGTTTAAAGTAAGCAGTGATTATAAAAGATGCAGTAGATGGTGTCACAAAGCAGTATTCGGATTTTCAGATTTATTTGCGAGGTATGAATCGAAATTCGAATAGGCACGGAGCTTTAAATACTCCCACTAGTTTGAGAAGTTTTTCAATTCTTACTACTCTTAATTTAGCAGTTGGCATTCATTATGGACTAATTGTTTTTGCCCGTTGCTGTTCTTTTATGGTCTGCCAACACGCATTAGGCCAGCGTGGTGGACTAATGCCTCAACCCTCTCAATGGTAGAGGAGGCCCGTGCCCAGCAGTGGGACGTACAAATATTGACTGATACTGTTCTCTTATAAATATATTTTTGGCGTATTAAAAAAAAAAAATTTATCCCCAGGGTTTTATTTAAAGTTCATAAAAATTGCTCTTGATTTAATAGTGAAAGCAAAAAACATAAACTAAACACTTTCGCATTCGTAACAAAATAAACTGGCGTAATTTTACGGAACTTAACAAACTACAGCGTGGCTTTATCACACGTAAGATTTTGTTATTGATCGTATTATTTAAAAAAAATTATCTTAATCCTTAAAACATTAAGTACCTGGTTAGTGTTTGTCCACGTCGTTATTTAAAAATGATCAATACCTCATGCTTGAGTGAACATCGCGTGAAGATAACAAAGTCGTGAAACCTTACATTTGAACATCGCATTGTTTTAGTTACAAATATATTATTTGGGTCAAGGTGTATGGAATTTCCGAGATTTTACTCAAGGCTACATTTTATTAGCTAAAAGAATGCGGGTGAAACACAGTTTAAACATATTATTCATTTCGCTTGAATACGTAACAACTTACAATTAACAATTCAAAACAATTGAAAATTGAAAATTCAAAACAATTGATCAACATCAATGAAAGGATTTTTGAGATCGGTAATCCGTTTATAATGTTTTTACTCTGATTATTTAGAGTCGTGATGGCCTCGAGGTTTAGACACGCGGTCGAGAATCTCGACGGTCGCAGGTTCAAACCACAGGCACACACCTCTGACTTTTTCAAGTTATGTGTTGACAATGAATTATCACTCACTTTAACGGCAAAGGAAAACATCGTGAGGAAACCTGCACACTAAAAGTTCTCTTATGAATTTCTTAGGTGTGTAGTCCGCCAACCCGCACTAGGCCAGCATTGTGGACTAAGGCCTAAACCCTCTCAGTTTTAGAGGAAGCCAGTGCCCAGCAGTGCGATGTGTGATGATGATGATTTAAAGTGCAGTATGTAAAGAAATTAGGAGCTTTGTTGTCTGGTCTTATATTTCTATTATATACCTATATCTCAATAAGTCGATGTAAATATTAAATAACATTATGAAGTCAAATTAAAAATATAAAGCGTATAAATCATCACTTGCTAAGTGTTGATGTGGGTACTTGTATGACACTGTTTTTATGTATAAAATAAATGTTTTGCTAGTAATGAAAATAATTCCACGAATAGCGAGTTACGATAGATCTGAAATGTCCTGATAGATCTCAAGTGATTAATTTCAACTTTTAAGATAACTTTGGCGGTATAATTATGATACTATAATTTGCTTTTCAAAAACAACAGTCAACTCCTTATTTTTCCATGAAATCGATTTCAAATTACTATATTTGAATAATTGCAATTCTATTCACGAAACTCGACACCAAATCAGCAATATGTCGCAAATGATTAATCGATGATTCACGATTCGATAATTGTATTGCTTTGATCGAATCAGCATCATCATTATCTATACAAAAGCGTTGAAATGGTTTTAAATTAGCTATTTAGATGTTATTTATTCGATTGGTATGTAAATACATAGTGTCATATGTTGAGCGTTTACCCTTTACCGGTGCTTACAGAATGCTTTTTTATTTGATCCACTAGATTTTACATATAAATGCCGTAATTTTCTTTGAATATTCAAATTAGAGCATTGAGTTGAGTGAATTCTGGCTGTCTCGGTTTTGAATTTTTCTCTTGGTATATCCGATATTTAGAATTATTATGAGTATTTTTAGATAATTTTATATAACACACACTTTTCAGCCCAAAGAGGTAGGCATAGATACATGACTGCAAACTTGCTAACTATGTTTTTAAGTTCCGTATAATAGGCAGCGAGCCTAAGAATTTGGTAATGGAACAAACTGCGAATGTAGGACCTCTAGATTGCACAGTATACATCTGTACCATGAGAACACCGAATCCACGAACAGATGTGGCGTCAAAACTATGTAGAGTAGAACCTCGATAAGTTGAAAACCTCCAAATCTCGAAAAATTGTTTTGTTCCCTTTCCTTCAAACACCAAAACCTCCATTATACGAAATCACAGCCCTCAATTAGTCGAAATCAGGGACTCATTTTGGTACATATTTTCGCTCCATAACTCGAAAAATTAAACTGGACCTCTGTATCTCGACCATAGCAATTCAAACTGTATTAGAATTAAACTCGACCACTTTATGTCGAATAAAAAGCCGCCCAAGTCAAAATCCTCCATAAGTCGAAAACTCTATAACTCGATTTTTTTGGCGTCTCCCTTGATGTTCGACTTATAGAGGTTCTACTGTATCTATGTTTAATAATCCTCACATAAAGAGCGTTAATCCGACGCACATAGATTTAAATGAGTAGCCGCCATTACTATGCATAAATCTTAGCCTGTCTGTTCGCGTAACTAGTTGCCTTAAATGTTCACTTGTAATAAATAATAGTTATAGGACGTGGGCTGGTACCCGCCCGGCTACGATGTAAACGCTTGCAATTATTGCGCGTGCGCAGTAACACGGGTAAACATCACTATTCTATACACACGTTGTAGGTTCATGAACTTCTGGTATGCTTAGATCGTCAGACAGTTGAGATATGAATGAAAGGGACTATCAATCATCATCATCATCATCAGCCCATAGGTATATACGTCCCACTGCTGGGAACGGGCCTCCTACAACTGAGAGGGTTTAGGCCTTAGTCCACCATGCTGGCCTAGTGTGGGTTGGCGGACTACAAACCTAAGAAATTCCTAAGGGAACTTTTAGGTAGGTTTCCTCACGATGTTTTCCTTCACCGTTAAAGTAAGTAAGATAACTCATTGTGAATACACACATAACTTGGAAAAGTCAGAGGTGTGTGCCTGGGGTTTGAACCGCGATCGTCGAGATTCTCGACCGCGTGCCTAAACCTCGCGGCCATCACGACCATCAATGGTTGCAATTTTTCGCAGTAACTTCCCCTTTGACTCATATTCAAAGAGATTTGTACAAAAAAAAAAAAAAAAACTAGTGATTCTTCCAAAGACATAAATATTGTTCTAAAATAATCCGCCCAACAGTCACATATCTTATTCCTAAGTTGTTAGGTCGTGGGTATTATAGATAAGAGACTTTATGATTGATCGCACAAACATTCGAGTCTGAATGGGAATTGAGCCCGGACCTACCCTTCCACGGCTTTGAACCAACTGCACCACAGAGGTTTTCGTAAAATAAAATTTACGCATAAACACGCATAGTCCAAGTGTAAAATGATATTTTTCTATTTATTTATTTATATTATTCGGAACAGTATTGTAAGCATTTATTTCAATAAATTACTGAAGCTGGAATAAAAATAGGTAATATAAACGTAGGTACATGGTTTTCTTAGCAGCTCGAAACTTTTAATTGAAAAGAAGCAGTCGTAAATGCAGAAATAATATATTCCGTATTTCAAAACGTAAATTATTCAAAATGAAGACGCTAGGATTTCGTAAATGATTTATTGATTACATCATTGAAAACATATGTTTAAGTCTATGAAGTGACGCCTCTGCAATATGCCGCTTTCTTCCACAAATCAGATGGAGCACTGTTTTTCAGGCAATTAAGCGGTTTGTAAACACACATACTGCTCGTAAAGGAGCGCTAAAGTGGCCAATTTGACGTTGCATGTCCATTAAAATGCTACATATGGATAATCATTGAACCTACGCGCAGTTGCCGAGGCCGACACGATTTACCGTAACAATACCATAAAGCAGAAAAAAAACGTTTAAAAGAGATGAATGTAGCAAGCATAAACTCACGCCTTTATTCCCAGAAGGTATAGGCAGAGGTGCATTTCTGCACCCACATTTCACCAACTGTTTTTAGTCCCACGTAATATTCGGCACATTTCCAGACTCCGTGCTGCTACTTAGAATATCCTGATGAAAAAACCCAATTACATTTTACCCGACCCGGGAATTGAACCTGGGTCCTCTTAATCACACGGCACATACTTGTGCTGCACAAATGATGGCAGTGAATGATCAGAGATTAAAGTTGTTATCCTAAAAGGAAAAATAAGTACTTTATTTTATCAAATTTTTGCCCTAAGTTAAATAACGTCATTTGGCGACGATAATGATAAAAAAATAGTTTATACGTAACTTCAAATTGAGAGATAAGTACAAATTTACTATTGTGTACAAATTCAGTTCTGGTCTGTTTAAGCTATCGGTCACATAATCTAAAATACAACACTGTTCCTTTTTCTCTGCGATCTTAAAATTGACTTCTACTACAAGCAAATGGCTTATATTTTATGAGTTAAATTGCACGAAATATTTGTCAAATATTTTAAATTGTTTATGAGATTAATATCAAGAAAATATCTACAAAAAGTGCTTAAGTTAATAGCGTTAAAGGAACCATATACTAAAGATTTAAGAATAAGGAACATAAGGAACCATATACTAAGATTTTGGTCAAGAATCAGAATTAGACTTTAACTCGAATCGTTATTATATAGGTAAGTAATATAAATGGGCTAGTATACTCCAACGTAGAGAGAAACTATACAAACAATCTTTGTAACAATTGATAATATAGATTTTTTGATTACTCCAAAAACAAAAACCTATAGTTCAGCGTAGTTATTTTTAATTTAGACTATATTCATACGCAAAAGTAATCATCACGTGTGTTGATAAAGATATAAAAAATAAAATAATAAGAATTTGCTTACTTAGAATTTACACAGGATTTATTATTATTAAACCAGTTTTTTATGTTATAGGTACGTACTTACAATGAATGTTTATTGTGGCTGAGTCGCAAACTTCAACGGTTAATACCGGTTGGCTAGGTCTAGTTTCGGAGTCATCTTCAGTCAGTGTATTCTTTGTGTACCTACTACCTAGGGAACCGCATTTTAGGACGCCTTTTTAAGCTATTTTAAAAATATATACCTGTTATATTCAATGTTTTTTGCTTTTGTGTTTTTATCATATATTTGATCTTAATTTTATGCTAATACGATATTACAATACAACTGTTGTATGCTAATCGCCGGCATCGTATAATAAAGAATATATTAAGCACTTAAATATTTGCTTGATCGTCTGAATTCGATCGAACAAAATGGCTTTAAAAATATACCAAAAGTATAAACACATCTATAAAGGTGACACTAAACGTAATCAGTCAATATTGTCTCGTTGTTGCGTGAAGATGTCTCCTTTGCATCCCATTGACCTTCGCTAGTTTGGCAAACTTATCGCGTTACGCCATAGTATGCGTGAGAGGACGCCGAGTTACGAACACTCGGCATCAAGTCGGTGCGCGCGCGCCCGTGCCGTCGCATCGCTCCCCACTCATCGCGATTTATACTTTCAGATCCCGAGAAAGACTACGCCAAACGGCCCGTCGACTTCGACATCGAGGAAGAGACGCGCAAGAAAGAGACTTCCAAGTGGCTCGAAAGTCACTTCGGCAGTGAGTCCCGATCGTCCCACGACTCCATAGCCGAGGAGATCAGCCGAAGGCCTGAACCTACCTTTTATAAAAACAAGACTGCAGAGGACGAGGGATATTACGGGAAAACATCGTCAGGCCCTCCCCCACCGGTTTATGGAGATCGCGTGTTGCGGAAAACGAAGTCGTCGACACCGTCGGATGAAAGGCCCGCGCCTGTGAACAGAACTGGAGGATATTTTAAGGGTGTTGCGGATTGGTCACAAAGACGAGCAACAAAGCCAAGGATGCCGGAACCACGGAGCTCATCGCCGTCACCACCAACAGTTCGCTCCCCATACGCTAGTGATGACCGATTGAACGGATCTTCTCCAAAACACGTGTATGGAAAACGCGATTCACCTCAAGGAAGGTCATCACCAATTGGCCGCCGGCATCCGCCTTCACGCGACGACTCCGCGTACGTATCATCATCAACCATGCACAGCCCCCCGCGTGGGTCACCATTCCGTCCATTGGAAACAGATCGTTCATTCCGTGAGCCCTCAGTCGAAGATGATTATCGCCCGATGGCGCCTGAACGTAAACGACAAACTAAACAGCGGTTATCGGAAGAGCATCGCTACGACAGTGGATACAGAAGTTCATCTCGGAATGAGAACTCGGGACGGTCACGTGACAGTCGCGAGGAAGGAGCAACAGAACCACCTCCAGACTACTCCCCACCGAGAGAGCGACGCGAGAGTTCCGACAGAGACCGCACCCCGCCGAGACGACGTGATCGTGACGAACGTAAACAGAATCAGAAAACAAGGTTCGCCGATAACGGTCGGCGTCCGTCTCCAGCGCGCAAGTCAGTCGGCTCAGCGATTGGCAACTCGATACGGAAGCTCGTGGGTAAGATCCGGTCTGCGTCTTCGGAACGGAGGGCTAAATGGCGACATTCTCGGACTCCATCGCCTGAGCACTCGTCGCGCACGTACAAGCAGTATGGCGGCGAACTGGCACCACCGGCGGCGCCCCCACACCGGTACTACCTCGGCGAGGACCCCTTCGCGCCCAGCATCTACGGCCGTGAACACAAGTACGAGGGCAGTTCGAGACGCGCCGTCGGCAGCGACGCCCGCGACCATCGCGACAGGTGAGACAGTTATAATTATTACACTAATCATAATAACGTTGGTATTAACACAGTGCGTATGCGTTTTGTTCTCATATTTAAGATAAACCTGAATTCTTGTTATTCCAATATCATTATCATTCAAATTACTACCAAATGAAAAACAATTTATAGTCCTGCGAAGCGTGATATAGAAGGTGCAACCGTAAAAGGAGGTGCGTGTAGAAATCTTATGTAATTTTTCGTAATATTTTGTAGAAAATCGCCTATAACATAATATGACGTTTGTAGAAAAATATCTACGCTACCATAAATAGAATGTTGTCCTACAATCGATCCAAGCCTCCGCCTACATCAAAAGATACCAAACATAAAATTTAATTAATGCTTCTGTTGTCTATTATCATAAAGTTACGGCGATCTGATAGGGCCCAACAATAATAAAGTTAAATGTGGGTTGAACAGGCTAGATTTGCTTTATCTTAGCCGACAGAACTGAGTCTAATCAAATAGCACGCAACGGAGGCACAAATGGCCTTAGTTATATCCAATTGATATTATCTTTCATCGCTCACGATATGCTTTATAATATAATAGGATTATACGAACATTTTTGTTACTGACAAAGTTAAAGAAAATTACATTATTCTGCTGAGATCTAATCGTTATTATCGTCGTGGGATTATTTGGTAGCCGTTGGATATAATTTTATAAGTGCTATTTATGATTCTGTTATTCTACTTTGATATTAATATTCAATTAATTATATTTCCCAACCAAATTATATAGTTGTTTTCAGTACGCGTGTAATAAACCTTAAGAATACATACGTTAACAAAAGAAACAAAAACAAAATATATCAAGCACTTCACATAAATAGCACCTGTACATAAATTACCGTTTCACTGCAAACTAAAATTACACATCCAAATGTTTCGTTCTTGTCTTTAGAAACTGCGGAAAATAGTGCGTATTGTGCAAATACTCTAACGCGGCCGAGACGAAACAACCAAACAGGGAATATTGTAAACTTTCAAAGATTGCCGATTTTGCAACTCAGCGGCTAGTTCGCATACTAATTAATATTGTTCGTATTCTGAAACCCCAGGCATGCAAACTTCAGCGACGGTGAATTTAGAAAGCGTTTGCTTTGCTATTACAGATAGTTGAAATTCAATTTGGTGGCGACGCTTTGGGCATTTTAATGATATCGAAGATAGATCGATGTAGTCTTCTGGATAAAAAAGAATAGTATGTTTGATCGAAACGGTATCATACTGACGGAATTGACTTCATAAGGCTTTGCCATATCAACGTAATATAGAAATGGACAGTTAATAACACTTCAGCCAAGACAACGTTCCGGCATATCTTGCCTTTTTTATCTGTCAATGCCCGACTTCAGACTTAGCCTTATATGGGTAAATAAGCATTTATTCGCAAAGAAGCCCTTATTTAGTACATGAGTTGAGTCACCCGTCTTTGTGCGGTGATACACTATGTCTTAATAAGAAATATGGTCGGTAATGTCAATCGCAAATGACTCATTGCTAGGAAATGTTCTTAATAAACAACAGGTGTATGTTTAGGTGGAACGTAGTCCATGCAAATAATTATGATACACTTCCTATTGAAGTTTGCGACGGATTATTGATTCCTTTACGCGCGTGACATTGAATTAAGTAGTAGTATATACATATAGGTACATATTATTATAATATAACAATCGTTGCTAAGTATAAAATTACAATGCATTAGTTTTTGTTATGTAGTTTATTTATCAGATGTTAATGTAAACAAAGCATCTTTAGACGCGTAGGAGGAGAGTCCTCATTGAATCTAATTATTAGAATACCAACAAGATGATTAGTTTTTGCGACACAGAATTATAATCGAAATACGTGGGCCTAATCACTCGACCGTCACGAAACACCATTAAAGTATTCGAGATCGTGCAAAAACTAAATCAATTTGTTATCGCATTGTTTTCAGGGGCCAGTTTTCGAGCACGTTGGGTCGATTCAGTCACTCGACCAGTAGACTGAACCCGAACAGCGAGCCTGAACAGGAAGACTACACGCGCAGCGCTCAAACTCTGCCGCGAAAATTGCACGAGCGTAAAGAAAAAGCCACCGAGAAGCCGAGCTCCAATAAATATTGGCATCGTCTGACGCCGAATAAGCGGTCCACAAGTGCCGTCAACATATCCAACAACGTGACAACTTCGCCAGACGGCAAAATAAACGGGTACCCTCCAGGGCCTGCTAAACCCGCACGCACATATAAAGCGTTGAACAGGAGTAAGAGCTTTGCTATGGGCGCTCCCGAACAAGAAACCCACCCACGCTATGTCTCAACAATGAACAGAAATTACTCCACCATGTATAAATCGAATCCCCACCTCAGCAGACTGGATGAGACTCCGGAACAATTGAAGAGTCCCGGAATTGTTTCCATTATTAACCGCAGTCAACGAGACTTGGCCGACGCAGTTTCCCGTGAGACGGAAAGAAGGCGAGACGGTCTATTCGGAGCGCGGTACGGAAAAACGACACCAATGACCAATGGTACCAACGGCTACAATCATAAATATGAAGATACTGATAAGAAGAAGATATTCCTTAAAGGTCTGAGGGAACGCGCTCCAGATCTTTATCAAACTTTGCACGCAGACGAGGAGTCAGAGGGAAGCCGATTATCTTCTAGATACGGTACGCCTTCTCCCCACTATAAAGAGCGGGTTTCTGAGGAACGTGTGTCGAAAACGCCGCTGTACAAGACGGAATCATTAAACAGAGAGGCGAGTCCCTTTGTGTCGAGGTTGGAGACTAGATTGAAGTCCCCTGCTATTAGACGAGGTAGCAACAGCAGCGACAATTACTCTGAAACATACAGATATACTACGAGATCAGGGGATCCCGAACGTCCCAGTGTAACTGACACTGTGGAAACTGTTAGTAAGAAAATATTGCCTTCTAGAGATGGTCGCTCCAAGGAGGTCATAGAATCGAGAGAGATAAACTCAGTCACTAAAAGCCGAGGATATAAAGAACCGACACCTAATATAAAATACATTGAGAATGGAATCCGTTCGTCTCCATTTGGTTACGAGTCCAAAAACGGACCGTACACAGAAAGAAAGTCGAGTAGTTACAAGGTAATCGAAAAACTAAGAGATTATTAGTAACTTTTCATAAAATTGAAAAGGAGTAATTGTCAATTATGCCATATTTTTCAAACGTTATTGAATCAGAGTCATAACAGACTGAATGTTGGAATCATTTTAGGTAGTAGGATATCTAATTATAACACATATTACGTACGATAACATCTGTTAATTTTGTTTAAGTCGCTTCGTGTCATCATGTAAAAAGTCATAGAGCTTTACTAATTTTATTATAATATTGGTTTTACTCCGTCCAGTGTAATAAATTTAAAAATAAATTCGGGTACTTAAATAATTTTACAATTTGTGAATAGATTTAATTTTAAAATTAACACTGATGTATTAAGAAACAATAATATTAGGTAAGATTTTGTAATGAAAATATATCAATAAAATTGTAACGTGTTAATACGCACTAAATTTTGTTTCATTTTATACTCTGCAATTCTCGCACAGAACAGCTCAATAACTTATTTACTGTTCTGTGAATACTCGATACACACTTGACCGAGTCATGAGATAAAATTCTTTATAATGTAGATAGAGCAAATAAACTACCATTACATAAATTATGAACTTGTGAACTATAACTTGTGGGCTATAACTTGTAACTATAACTTATTATGAATTTACGAAATATAAACATAAGAGAAAAACGTGTTCGAGAAATCCAGACATGATGTACCTACCATAGTTATTTCCACAGGTAACGTTCTCTCTTAATCATTATGGGAGATTTAAGAATTCGATATATTTTGGTGTTTTAGACTCTCGAATACGTAGTTAAGGAACATGAATTATATGAAAATGATGTTATTTGTTTAAAATAAATTTTCTAAGGCAAGATTAATAACCTACTCGGTTGATTTAGGATCAGATTTTTTACTTATATTCTATTGATGGTACCGTAAGCAGTGAAATCAGATTACCTACATAATGCAGAGACGCATAGGATTGTCTTAACTGTTGCAATTATATTATCTCCTTACAGAGAACTTATCCGTCTACCTGCCTAACACCATATTTATTGTTATGTGAAGAATTTGGAAACAAGTAAAGTTTGAAGCTTTTTGTAATTTACCTTAAATATAATAGAATATATATTTAAATTAAATTTTGGACTTTGTCATATGCGTACCTTACCTACGTACGTGAGCTGGGCAGAAAACCTTTTATAATGGTAATGTGTTATGTAGTGATGGCCTCGAGGTTTAGGTGAGTGTTCGAGATTCTCGGCGGTCGCGATTCAAACCCCAGGCCCCACCTCTAACTTTTAGAATTTCATATTAGAGTTTGAATCAGAATCATTTATTAGTAAAAAAAGTACCTATATATAATTGTACAGTAATAGCAGGGAGTTTCTTTCAAAATACTAGTACAATATGCAGTTATCAATAAACAATAATCTACTGTGAAAGCAACATTCTTCTCCGTAAGTATATTTGTCCCGTGGATAATTTATATAATTATTATGCGGCTCAATATATTATGTATGAACACAGTATTGTCCAAGTCATTACTCAATTTTCCGCTTTAAAAAGTTTTTATATTTATTGTATAACAGTGACATCTATGGTTCATAACATGAATGATTTGGTAAATAAAGCGTCAGGATGTCATGTTTCTTTGTAACAGCTATTTAGTTCTTTCATTATCGTACAGATGTCACTTTATTAAAAGTTGCTTTTAAAAACAAAACAGAGATAAAAGACACATTTGTCTGTAGCTTACCACCAACTTATGCTGCTTAAAGTTACTTAACTGTAAATGTTACTATAAGAGCAACGACGCCAAATGCAGCAGTAGGAGCACAAAAAAGTTGATACCTAAACTCAGCGACTGATCAAGAGTTCTGACCGCCCTAGGCTAATTATGAGGATGCGCCCCCGTCAGATGTGTGTATGTTACGGTCGGCCTAAAAAGTATTATATTAGTCTTGACTTTGTTTACTAGTGTGAAATTTTTAACAAGGTTCATACTAAAAGCAGTGATGGCCTCGAGGTTTAGGCGCGCGGTCGAGAATTTGGCGGTCACAGGTTCAAACCCCAGGCACACACCTCTGACTTTTCGAAGTTATGTGTGTATTCACAATGAATTATCACTTGCTTTAACGGTGAAGGAAAACATCGTGATAAAACCTGCACACCTAAAAAGTTTTTAGGAATTTCTTAGGTGTGTAGTCCGCCAACCCGCACTAGGCCAGCATGGTGGACTAAGGCCTAAACCCTCTCAGTTGTAGAGGAGGCCCGTGCCCAGCAGTGGGACGTATTTGGGCTGATGATGATGATGATGATACTACCTATAAAAGTTTTCAGATCGATCTGCAAGCGAAACTAACGTTGTCCTTTTAGTCTAGTCGACAAGTTGAAAATGGTCCAAAATAGAGATACTACTCTTAAAATTATGTGTGATACCTCATTGGATGCGGAATCACTCCTAGAAAAATGTGCCAAAAGCGTGTATTAGCACATGAAAAATTACAAAAGTTATAAACAATTAAAGATGAAAAAAAAGGCATTTCGTTTTTGCCAATATTTCATAAACTATTAATACTTAAGACATTTAAAAAAAAGATTCTAAAAGAGGAGGATATTTCTAATAGAAAACTCCCAGCTCCCGGAACTCTATCTCCATTATTTATAATTTTAATTTAACGCTGAAAATGGGTCTCCGCGCGACAGGTTTTAGGTTGCGCGCGCGGCGTCAAAAGCAAGTACGACACATTTATTAATTTATTTAAGGTATTGAATATATTTTTTTAACATTTGAAAAAATTATGGTGTATTCTGAACACATTAAATAATTTATTCCCGTTGGAAATTTTACTTAAAGTTAATTTTTCCACAAGTTAGACGATTAACTAACAAAATTTTCTCGAACTTCCATCTTCATTGTAAATGAAAAAAAAAAAGTTTTAATTAACGGTTTTAACTTCATCAAATTGAAATTTTGATTTCTTTCTTCTTCTTACATCTCTTTTGTATGTGGTCACTTTGCATCTCTTGATTGCCTCTGACTCAAAATTTACGAATCTTTTTCGTCACGCAACGTATCAAGATAAGCGTGTAATGTCTCATAAAGGGTAACAACGCTAGATAAATCAACAGAACTTGCTTACGGTGCGTTTCTATGTGGAGTGTGATATATTATAAATGTACGTCATATATCCCTTTACATCAGTGGCGGTACTACCATATATTATACCCAAAAAGCGTTACTCGTTACTTTTACAATGTCTAGTTTATAATTCTTTATTGTAGGGTCAAGATATTCTCATTTTTATATCAAATTGCCTTTGTTAAATAAAGATTTAAATCTTTAAGATTATTATTCGCAATTTTATAAGGCAAGCTGGGCCTCGTTTTTATCGTAGTTGGGTTTTAGTTTTTACTTTTTTTGTATCAATTTATTTGCAAAGTATATTTTAATTAACAAACTAAACTGAGTAATAAATTGTCTGTCTCAGGAATTAAGAGAATCTGGAAAGATTTCTTATTCTATCTAATTCTGCAAGCTTATACCACGCCACACATAGCCTATAATTAGCGGACAATTAAGACGCTTCTAACAATACCTTATTTCTCTTATTCTGGCTAGTAGTTTAGAAGGTATGAGGGAACAGATAAGCATACCATAGAAATATCATAATTATTGAACAAATACGGACAAAATCACGAGCCATGTAATAATATTTTTATTTTTTTAAATGTGCAAATAATGTCCTTTCCAATGATACCAAACACGGCATATTTATCTCAAATTTATTTTTTAACACATTACTTTATGATCGCTAGAGAGCGCCATATTAGATTCAATGACACGTCGTATAGCCTATAGCCTGCGGACGATCAAGACGCTTCTAACTATACCACATTTGTCCTGTTATTAAGTAATAAGTAGTCGAGGAGCTATGAGGGAACAGATGAACATGCATACATACATAGCCTGTTAAAATCATAACCCTCCTCCTTTGACTTTTCCGTAGTCGCGTAAAATCAGGGAGTCCCAAGCTTTTTCAGCTCACAGCGCATTTAGTTTTAGTGTTTTGTTTCGGTCTAGTTGAAATATTTAATGAAATGTAATGAAATAATATTTATTGAATCTATAAAATGTCAAATACATCACTTAGATTCGGTTATTTCAAAATTCAGTGTACCACCCTGTTCGGAAGGCAGTCATCACTAGAGAAGAACGGGCAAGAAACTCTAGTGTTGCTCTTTTCCAATCAAGAGTTAGTTAACAATATACATAGATACAATGACTAAATTTCCCATATTAGAGCAGTTCATTAATACAATCTCAGACTGTTGTATTGAATATGAGATGATGTAGGTTACATGCAATGATGCGTGATTAATAGTGCATGCGAAGACACGATTTCAGCGCGCCCCCCCGATGCTCGCGCCCTAGGCTGCAGCCTAATTAGCCTAAGGGTTAATCAGGCCCTGCCTAAACTCATAATAGGTAGTAAGAAGCATAGGTGCAAAAATAATTATTATGATTATTGAATTGTCAAATTGAATTATAATAAACTTTTCTTTTTCATATTAATTATTTATATGGGCATGGTACAATGTGTGTAAAAAAGAAGATTATTTTAATTTAAATAATAAACACTTCTTGTAATGCATGGAAATATAAACTTTAGGATAAGCATTAAAAACTTAAAATTAAGGAATTTTTCTATTTAACGAGGGCCCAGTTAACCCTAATATTTATATAGTTGTAATACCCTCGGGCCCCTCTATCACCCCACCAAAAATCATGGAAATCCCCGACCCACACGTCGTAGGGTCTCCTTGTAAGGTTATCAACGGTAAGGTTTTGTATTTTTTTTATGTGTATAACAAATAAATTCGAAAGTACTTAATAATAATAATAATTAGAATGTTTTTTCGTACATATAAAAAGGAGTCTTAGACGTAACGTTATAAAATTATCCAGGCGAAGCGTGGCCCATACGCTAGTAGATTTTAACATTATAGTGGAGGCCTTCACATTTCTTAAATAAAACTTACCAATGATTTTATTGAACAAGACGTGGAAGGTGTCGAAATATTGAGAAACATTTGGCAACGTTCATATTAGAAATTTTAGTTCTTAAGAATGTTGTGATTAACTTAAAAATACCATATTTAAAAGACGTTATGTATGTATACATACATTATGATGTTCTTTGTTAGTTCAGAAAAAAATATATAAAACTACGGACTTAAATAACTTTATAAAAGGGTACGAGACCGGTTTCAATCCCTGAGTTGGAGTATTGTTATTAAGTTTTTTCATTAGGAAATTCTCTGCAGAGCTACGGAGTCTAGAACGTTCGCCAGCGTTCGGCAACAGGTTCACCCTCTATTACGCGGGACTCAAAACGAAATTCTCGAAGCCTGTTCTCCTTGTTCGGCTGATATTCACTTTTAACAAAATTTTAACAAAAGTTCTTTGGGAAATTAAATCGATGTACAATTGTTCACTCAGATGAACTACGAGCTACTTTTTTCCATTAAAAAACAAAGAAAACGACTACGAGCTAGAAAAGGGGGGGGGGGGGGTGTATCATGTTGCGTAGAGCAGTATTGTGGGTTATACATAAGTAGCGAAAAGTCGCTATTAGGACAGGTACCAAAGTAATGTACTCGATATTAAGACTGATTGATGAGTTCCATTTCTAGATAAGAGAACTGATATTTGTCCATCCATATGTGGTAGTATAGTATATTCTAATCGTGTTTAATAAAGCTGCTTCATCAAGTAGTACAGTGACAGCAAAAAATTTAACTTGGTAACTTTCTAACTTATGTAGTAAGTAAATACATAGTACCAATTTTATTTACTTATTTTTACTCTATTGCCCATGTAGCTTAATAAAATTAAAACAAGAATATTGAGTAGTAATTAGTTAGTTCTATAGTTGTTTAGTTTCCGCAAACGTATCAGTCTTTGGACACCACAAAATTGTGTGTCTATTGTATTATACATGATAGTTTTAACAAACAAAATTAATTACTGTAATTTGCTGGTGGTAGGATTTTCTTATCCGCCCGGATGGCGACCACCGTACACAGGGCGTAAAACCCGCCATAGTGGCACATGCAAGTGTGCCGCGTTCCGGGATCAGCCAGTGTATATTCGGTTTTCGGGGGGGCTTCAATCATGGTGAAAGGATGACCGTGCCGGCATTTTTTGGCCGGTTTGTCGCGGTCGGTCCTTTGATCGCCATGATTGATAGTCCCCCAAACTTCTTCACAATAAGGTGAAGAAGTATTCGGCCGGCATGATTGTGTCGACCAACGGGAGACCATCATCTCTCGCTGGTCGGCACTTTTTCTGGACTCCATTGCGCTTACCATCAGGTGCAATGGGGTCACTTTGTCGTGCCAAAAAAAAAAAAAAAAAAAAAAAAAAAAAAACAATAGAATAATGGTGTTGGGACGGTAATTAAAGGCATAATAGAACTTTAGTAATACAAATCAGACAAGCTTTGGCGGACATGACCGCCATAATTTTCTTTAAGAAAATTAAGTGTGTTTAGCCTCAGTTCGTATGGAGATTTGGACTGTGGACGTAAACGCAGTTTCGACTAGCATAAGACCTTTTTTATCATGAGAAAAATCCTCTTGGATTCCTGTTTATAGGAAGCAAACGAGGTATGCCATACTCTTACCGGGTAAAAACCTCATCTCATTGAACATAACCCCACAACTAATAAAACTAGTGGGTGCAACTGCGCCCCCTATATCGCATTTAGTGTCCGAGACGCATTGAGTGACTGAGGAATCATTGTGGGCGTATCTGGTGGCCACCGGGAGTTTCTGCGTTTGAAAATTGAAGGCTAGCTTTTATTTAATGAAATTCTTAATAAAGTCTTTAAAGAATTCCATAATGTTTCTCTTGAATTTAATGTAAGCTCTCAGTAGTCCGCCGTTATAACAAAAGCGTTTAGATAAACCAACAAAAAAAAAAATGCGGTCACAATTATAATGTTAGTTCCGTTCAAGTTTTCCAGTTTGCAATAATAAGTAAATAACATATTAAATTCTTACATATTTTACATCATTTCTGTTTTTTTTTCGGCGTTGACTTGAAAGATATCATTGGAATGTTTATAAATTATGCACACATACTTACCTCCCGCTACCCGGAGGAGTAAGTAGACGTGTGTTAGCCGGGCAGCCGAGGGGTATCGGGTTGGATTTCCGGACCGCCTAAGTATTTTTGGGTTTTAATAATAATGTGACCGACAAATGACAACAGGTTCTAGATTTATCAGACTAAAAACTCAATTGGCCTGCATCTACATGCGCGTCTACTTACCTCCACAGGAATAATAGGCGTTGTAGTGTTTGTATACTTGTCTCGGGAGCACGGGTAGTGGGGGACTCAGTCTTTTGCGAGCCGGTGGCGAGAGCGGACGTGTTACCCTGACTGCTGGTGACGTAACGAGCCAATACTTTACCCTCGTGAAGGCACGAGTACTAAAGGCGTTAGTGTATATTTTAACGACACAAATTGAACTTAATTTTTTTACGATATAATAGTTCATAATAGTAGGATGAAGTTCATCCTACTATACTTAAAAATGTCAAGTCATCGAAGTTGATTGTAAAACATACCATGAAGCTATAATATTTATTTTACTTTACATGTATATTTTTATCTATTGATGCTGACTTGCTTAAGTAAGTTTGTTGGTGCGAGATTTCCAAAAAATTTATTCAATCCCTTTTGATATTAATATTTACAACGGCCTTAGAAATAATGGAATATTTATTTTTGCATTTAATTTTAATGTAACCATGATATCCCTGTTCGATATCCAGGTTATGCACAATTGTTATTATTCTTCACAATTGTTATACTAGAAGAATTCATAGAAGTAGACCTTTGCCTAACCCAATTGGTTTATGTATTCCATTTATTGTTTTAGAGATGTTGGTGAATTCTTCAATATTAATATTGTAAATGCGAAAGTAACTCTGTCTGTCTGTATGTCTGTCTATCTGCTACGCTTTCACACAAAACAGCTGGACCGATTTGAACGGTTTTTTGTATGGAGATAGACAGGACCATGGGAAAGGAAGCATGGTACTTTTAATCCCGGGAAAGTTCCGGGATTATGTTTGCGTACATTTTCAGGTGATCTTTGCAAGCAATAACTTTAGACACAAAATATCAGAATACAAAATAAAATTGAACATTAAGTGACATTGTTATTAATTTATTTTAATGTTAATAATACGGAAAACGTTATTAAAAACAAAAATTATTTAAACAATATTTTTACGCATACTTCGAAAAGATACAGGCTTTATTTCAATAAAATTAATTGCTAGAATAAATAAAATCTCCCTAGGAGAATTCCACCCGACCGAAGTTGCGAGTAAAGATTAGTATGTAGGTATATAAAAACACACCGACCTTTTTGCTCTTTCACACGCTTTATTCAAATCTAAACTTGCTTAGAGCGAGTACGTTATATCTATGTAGTGGAATAGGAAATAAATATTAGAAAATGGTTGGTAATAACTAAAACAAATATATCTAAATAAATAAATAAAAAAAATCAACGTGACTTATATGTAATTAAAAATAAATGTGTGGAGTGAAAAAATTTAAACAAAATACTGTTTTTTTTTGTAGGAGGCTATAAGTTTGAAAATACTTCTTTTATTCGCCGTCATGGGACTTAGCGAGTCAGCCAACATTTTGTACGTGATGCCATTCACTTCTAAATCTCACTACATAATGCTGAAGCCTATAGGCACAGAACTCGCAAGAAGAGGGCATAATGTAACAGTGATAACGGGATACAGAGATCCAAAACCGCCACCAAATTACCGGCAAATAGTTGTCGACCACAAGGAGATCTGGGACATAGTAGGTAAGGATTTCCAAGCTAATTTCCTTATTGTCGTATAAAATCCGCCGAATATAGTGCCAGGCCCTTATTCTATTCTAATTAATAAATAATTAACATTAATACCAAAAGCTCCTATTCTATAGATTTTTTCAAGCAATATAAAAAAGGTTTAGAAACCTTTTTTTGGAATAAAAGTACCATTCATAAAATAAATTTATCAGTTTATACATAAAAGTGTACGAAACAAACTAATTTTTGCATTTAAATAATTAGTAAAGACAATATAAAGAAGCTAAAGTTTTTCGCACTGTACGAAATTTTCCTAGTCAATTATAAACTTCTCATACACTACGAAGAAATATTTATTAAAAACAAATCGGCATATATCAATTGTATACAGATTGTAGTTCCTACCGGTCATTCTACTTCTATAAATTATATTTTCATCAGATGTTAGAAGCGTCTTTTTGCCGTGCGTAAAAAACAATTGCGCTGCGAGCTGATGCTATATAGCTTGAAAAGATCTTTTAACAAAAAACATCTTGACTGTGGCATTGACTTTAATTTTTTTTTATTTTGGAATTGAAATGAGTATAATTACTTTGACTGGAACAAAAAGCAGTGCTTTATGTCTGGATTTACATAATTTCAAACCGTTCTCTGGAAGAGTGTATTTCTAATATTACGTTTTGCTAGATAAGTATCAAGATCCAAGATCCAAAATGTTTTCCAGGTAAACTTCTAGAGATTCTAGAACTAGTACCTAGTGCGGCTGAGAATATTCTTACGGAAAATTAAAATACCACTTTGAACGACATAGTCATGAACCTGGGATTTGTCGATTTCCTTAATCTGCGTTACAGGATCAATAAGGCTATTTAAAAATTTACTTCTAATATGGTGGTTAAAATTTATTATATTGAACTTCATTTGAATGGCAAAGGAAAGGTTAGATAGAATTCTTACGCCATTTTCCTGTACCTACCGTAATAACTAATAAGGAAGTGATGTTTGTTGTAAAATATATACATATATTTTAGGGGCGTTTTAAAAATGGCTGCTATATTTTATATAAATGAAAAACAATAATACATAATATATTCACTTTTTCATGCTGCTTGCGAGAATAGAAACCAGGAAATCTACATGGCGTGCGTAATTTTTTTCGCAGCATGTGGTCAGCACAGATTTTTTTTATCAAACATGCCGATTAGACGAGTATATTTATAATTAAACCGGTTCATTCAAAAATATATGAGACGTATTTATTTAATAAAAACCGGAAGCGAATAGACTGCCAAGGCCCGTCTTCGATATCAGAGTACTCAATCCTAAAATTCCACAATTTTGATTGTATTAGATAATCATCTTTGGCTTGGCGAAGAATGTGTGAAGATACTCCATTAAGAAATTTGTTTTAGCGTTCTTTGAAATAATTTTAAGTGTGTATCAATACTGTAAATTGGAGTGAGGTCGTAGTAGTGGTATAAAGACAAACCCTTCTTCTAAAAATAAATTCGTTCCTTGTGTCAGCAGCGGAACGTAGATCTAGACTGATTAAGTACAGGTGGAGTACAGATAATATGTACGTACTAAAAGTCTTAATTGCAGCCCGCTTATGCATTTTCATCCATGTTTTGTTATTTGTGTTTTTCGGCCATATTTCTAGACTCCATGCCGTTACAATAACAAATTTCACTAATTTCTTAATGTATAATAATTATAATAATTTACACAAAAATGTAAGGACATCCACCAAAGTGGACCGACGAGTTGGTAAAAATCGCGGGAGGCCGCTGGATGCAGGCCGCTTCCGACAGAACACTGGAAGTCTTGGGGGGAGGCCTATGTCTAGCAGTGGACGTCTTTAGGCTGATGATGATGATTGTTAATCTAGGCTACCTTTATGTGGGATATGACTTCAAAGGGAGTTGAAACCCTTGAGGTAGGTTTTTTGAATCTATTTTTTTTGTTACTTTGTTGCGATATTCCGATTTATTAGCCTATCACTAAGTTACTATTAGGCGGAAAGATAAATAGATGAGGTAGATTCAATTCAAATTATACGGTTAATTTTAAATAAGTCATATTTGCAAAGTATAGAAAATGTCTAACGATAACTTATGGTCAAATGACGATGACATGCAGATTTCTACAGTGTTTTCCTCGCTGTAACAATGAAGTATGAACGGCATATTCATGCTAAGTGATTATTTACTGTATTATTATAAAAATGGCAGAATAATAGTGTACAATAACACTCAGCAGCATACAATTTACAATTCATATAATAATTGGTGTATTTAACTGACTTCTCCATCATCATCATCAGCCAAAATACGTGCCACTGCTGCGCACGAACCTCCTCTACAACTGAGAGGGTTTAGGCCTTAGTCCACCACGCTGGCCTAGTGCGGATTGGCGGACTACACACCTCAGAAATTCCTAAGAACTTTTAGGTGTGCAGGTTTTATCACGATGTTTTCCTTCACCGTTGAAACAAGTGATAATTCATTGTGAAATACACACGTCATAACTTCGAAAAGTCAGAGGTTTGAACCTGCGACCGTCGAAATTCTCGACCGCGCGCCTAAACCTCGAGGCCATCACTGCTTCTCCATATCTTGAATATATCTTAGGCCCCAAGTTTTTTTTTGCTCTGGAGATAAATGTGTAATCATTTTTCTTTTATCTAACGGCCTTTATTATAAATGTTAGTTAATTAACTACTATTTAAACATGCGTTATCGCGTTTTCTCTAACGTCACAGGTCAATCAATAGAGTGGAATAAAACATAACATAAAACACAACAGTAGTTACAACACCAAATGTTAATAAGTAAGGCCCTTATTGATTGTATTTTCTGCTGGTTTAAATCCAGGTTATAAAGAAAATACAACTGTCATATTAATGCAATTGAGTACATTTTTAAGTAAGCAAAGTTACGAATTTATATTTTTATGTGATGATCTAGAATCATTAGATGAAAATCTATATAAGGATGTTATGCTTAATTGCAAAATTGATGCCATTTTTTTAAAGTTTGTGCATCAATAAAAGTCACCTTGACTGCAGTGTTTTAGTATGCTTTTAGTAGACTTACATACACAATAACAACTGCATCATGGAAATCATGCATCAATTGGATTAATATTTTCTGCAATGTCTGCAATATTTCCTTAATATTTTTTGAGTATAAATATGCTGAAGACAGGTATTTGTGTACATATAGGTATCCTATTCAAAACATAAATGTGAAATGAGAGCCAAGTTCAATATTATTATATATGCCTTGGTTGTTGACTTCAACGACAAAAGAAGTGAGATCTAAATGGGTGCCAAGTTCAATGGTCACTCCTGAAATTTATTTATAGCAACATAAAATATCATTTCTTCTTATAACTTACTTATATTGTAGCCTGAGGTCTGACTTGGCTAGTTCTCATATACGAATTATTATGTTCGATGGCTAGTTTTTACCAGCAAGTCAAATTTTTCGGAATAATAAAATAAGAACCGACAAGTAACAGGCTTAGAACTTGCGAATTTTATAATATAATTCGACAACCAAGGCATATAAATAGTAATATTGGACTTGGCTCTCATTTCACATTTATGTTTTGGATAGGATATCATTACTTTTTGTTCATCATAAATAAGTATAAAGTTAAGTGTTCCTAATAGAATCAATTAAGTCAAAAATTATAATTAAATGATAAAAATTTACCAGTTTCTGATTTATTCCTTTGTATTCACCTAATTACCTATCTGCATACCAAATTTGAACTTTCTAGGCCATCTGGAACTGGGTTAGAGTTTTAATCTATAGGTCAGTCAGTGTTAAAAATGACGATTTTTGGACATTATTATCTAAATAACCGTATGAGAAGTGTTTACGAAATTTAGAGCACATGTGTATCTCATAAGTCTCAATATTTGAGCCAAATTTGACACATGGAAATCGTACTACTCTAAGAAACGCAAAGACGGTTCGGTTCGGTTTTCTGAGAGATGGTGGCATCAGTTCAATTAAGGAATTTGATTTAAATTGTAGACAAAACTGAGCCCACCTTAACGCCTTTTTGGAGTGGCAATACTTTATTTTTGGAGTGGCAATTCGGGCGAGTGTAGATATAGTGCTATTTGTTAATTATGTCACAAGTAGCCTAGAGAGTAGAGAGAGGTCTATAAACGCAGAGGCTTTGACACCATTTTAAGGTGAAGATGCTGCTCATCCGCATCTCCATGAAAAGTGGATAGCTCCAACTCACATTAGGTACTATCAAAAAATATATGAACAGGGAGACCTATAATATATGTACACATAAAGTCTGATGAACTTATCACGGCTTTGTGGTCGCAATGGCGTCATACGCAATTTCCAAAAAATAGTTTCAATAATATTATTAATGACGGAAGATGTTCATTGTCATTGTTGTTATGACAAACCAATAATTTACCAACATTTGTTTATCGGTTTTAAACATCTTACCTAAGTGGTAATATCATATGATATAACGTAGGGGGTATGACATATAACAAAACATATAACAAATAATATGCTTCAATCCATGCAGGTGTAATAAACTAATTGAAGATATTTTTTGATAAACTTTCACAATATTAGAACCAAACGTTTTCAACTTAATGAAATATAAATAAGGGTTATAAAGGCGAAGCAAAATTAGATAAGTAGAATTTGCTATCGACATACAAATTCACCAAAAACTTGTGAGACAGTGCTCAAGTCTTTTTCGGTCAGCCCATTCTTGGCGGATATAATTAGAATCAAGTAGTATCTAATAATTTTAATTAATTACAGGTGGTGGCAGACCAAACGTTTTCACCATGGTTGGCTTACCTGCAGAGAAATTCCATGAAAAAATTCTGTGGATGGGGGGAATCGGTTTTACTGAGGTGGCATTAAACACTAGTGGTGTACAAAAGTTTTTGGACGAAGATAACCATTTCGATCTAGTTATATGTGAACAATTTTACCAAGAAGCTATGTACATGCTGGCTCATAAATATAACTGTCCTTTAGTGTTAGTTACGACGTTTGGAAGTTGCGTGAGACATAACATAGTAGTAAGAAATCCTTTGCAAACCGCAACAGTTGTGTCAGAATTTTTGGAGTTAAGGGACCCGACCAGTTTTTGGTCGCGGTTAAGAAATTTCTATTTCACGGCGTACGAGTATGTGTTGTGGAACTATTGGTACTTGGAAAAACAAGAACAGTTGGTGAAGAAGTACATTCGCAACCTGCCGCAGCCAGTTCCGAGTTTATTTGAGTTGCAAAGAAATGTTTCTATGTTTTTAATGAATGGACACTTCAGCTTTGACACTCCTACTGCTTATCTTCCTAATGTTGTAGAGATTGGCGGAGCTCATTTATCTAAGAGCGATAGCAAATTACCAGAGGTAAGTAACGTAATCTATAATTTATACTATAAGTACGTATTTATACGTTTGCGTTGTGTTCAACTGCTTATTGAATGTTGAAGTTTGGGGGTAAAATAACGTAAGTCAGAGAAAGAAAAAAAAGGTTCTAGATATTGAATCGAATGGAATGAAAAACATATAACAAATATGCTTAACTTAGCCTATTGCTGAGTTGCTAGTAATTATATTATGACTATACCAAACATTCGATATCATAACATTTTTTCAATGTTGGTAATGAAGCTCTCGGAAACCATGAAGTATTTTTTGCTCCCATAGCAGTTAGGTCGATAACATTATATCGGGAAATTATATAACCTATTGTGGTTGTCTGCTACTAGTTTAATTAGCTTTTAGGTATCAATCGTACACTTTACTTTCTACGTTCTTGGATTTTGCTATTAATCAAAGATATCTAGTGTAACTTGGAAAATGGGTGCATTTAGCAATGTCGACAAATTTTCATCAAGTCGTCTGACCACCATCAATATTTGCCGATACCTTAAACCTTCTCAAACACTTTTCTGCTCATGGTATCGACAGGCCCTCCATCCATTGCTGATTCCGCTTATACCGATCTATGTATCTCATTTACTTTTGATATAAACTATTAAAAATAACTTTTATTAATATTATAAGTTTTATTTTTAAATTTTAGCTACAATTTTGTGAAAGTCATGTCATAACAAGTTTTGAGATTTAAGGAGGAAGACTAAGGCCTAAACCCCCTCAGTTGTAGAGGAGGCCCGTGCCTAGCAGTGGGACGTATATGGGCTGATTGTGATGATGATGCGTTATTTTATAATATTAAAAAAGGTTATAGGCTATATAACATCGTAAACATAAACGCGGGTATCGCGGGCACAGCTAGTTTGGAATCGTTGGAAAGGTTGTAATAACTGATTTACTAACCTGCATGACCTCTCGTTTTGGTGATCGCAAGTTCATTCCGTACTTCCGTTATTTATTACACACTTGTATCGTGAAGGTGACATCTCAAGAAACCTTGCATTTTTTAGCGTTCACGTAAAATTTGTTTGGTAGATTATGGCCAAACACGGTCAAAGGCAGAACTTGTGTTGATAAGTTATTATATTCTATATATATATTCTCAGCCTATCGCCGTCCACTGCTGAACGAAGGCCTCCCCAAGTAGGCGCCAACCATAATAAGTTAACGTTGATAAGTTAACGGCAGTTAAATTCGTTCTCATTTAGTTTATTGTATTCTATGTAATTATTAATGGCTTTGGGATTTAAGTTGCCTGTCTTGATTTTGATAATCTCATACACATAAAGCAAATAAATTAAATACGAAGGATAACATATCGCATATTTCCATCTTAGGTTAATAATTTTCATATGTACTCGTATTTATACATTTAATAGACCCTCAAGCCTGTATTCCTGAAGAAGGCGAGACTATCGCCGTTTTTCACACACATTTTCAAACCTAGAGACTGGAGTAGAAACTGGAAACTCTAGATCGCACATTGCACACTTACACCGGGAGTCATTTTATGAATTAGTATCTCAATAATAACCTTAATTTTAAGAAACTAATTTATAAACTGACATGTTCAGTTCTGACTGACTGCTATCAAGTTAGTACTGTGCTGATGCTCTCTATTGTCTGAGACATTGTAGTTATTTTTATTCATGACAGCTCCGTGACGCAGTTGGCTAGAGACCAGCTTGCGAAAAGTGAGGCCGCGGGTTCGATCTCCGCACTGAGACAAATGTTTGTGTGACAAATATTTGTTTCGGGTCTGAGTGTTTGTGAAACCGAAAAGTTTCACGTAGTTTCTAATACCCACGACACAAGACTTGTATCTTAGTGTGGGGTCAGAACTACTCGTACATATTTATGTTGGGTGTATTTACTATTTATTTATTTATATTTTATTCATGTGTCAGTGAAGATTATAATTAAACATACAAAAGGAGCGGCATCTAAAATGTTCAAGGTTTGGTTAAATTTAAAATGCAAATTTTCAATTGATTGCTACGATCGTAAAATAAAAATACATGCGATTTTTTGTTAATTAGTTTTTTTTAATATTAACTGAATCAAAAGATTTCCACGTGGTCTTGCGGTACAAATATGAACCCTGCAATCACAAGTTCCCGGGTTCGATTCCCGGTTCGGTCAGTTTTATTGTGTTTTTCGATTACAAAACTATTAGTAGTAGCACGGAGTCTGGAAACGTGCCCGAAAAACAGCAATGGGCTCGCCCCCTATTACCTGGAACCGTTACATACCTGGCGAAATGTGGGTGCAGTAATGCACCTCTGTCTACCCCTTCGGGGAATACAGGCGTGAGATTATGTTTGTATGTGATTGATGATCTTCTGGGCCTCAACGATTTCTACAAAGCAGATAAATTTCATATTTTTATCCTAATTTGTAGGATCTACAAAAGATTTTAGACACAGCGGAGCATGGGGTGGTGTACGTGAATTTCGGCTCAAACGTTAGGAGCTCCGAGTTGCCGGAGGAGAAGAAGAACGCATTCCTAAACGTTTTCAGGAGGTTGAAGCACACAGTTATATGGAAATGGGAAGACGACAATTTGCAGAAAAAACCAGACAATTTGGTCATCCGGAACTGGTTGCCGCAGAAGGATATTTTATGTGAGTATGAATTTTTATATTTGAATTGAATTCTCCACATTCTTCAGACAAATAAGTCTATGTTTTGAATATGAGTTACGCAATCCTTGAAGTGGCGAAATTCTAATAGTTCATATCTTTAATTATTTTTACATATGTAATATTTATATTAGATTTAAATTATCTCCCGTTAGTAGTTTACCTTGACGATTAATTTCTAGGTTGGCCGAGATACCATCTCTGCCTGTTTGTATTTAAGCCTCAATGCTGTCACCAACATTTTGAATTTGTTTACCTTCAGCTAGCGGTTTTATTTGCATTGATAAAGGTTCTGTCGATTATTATTTTCTAAATTTGTTTAAAAACATGTAACCCACACCTATCTTCAGGGTTCTATCTAGTAACTCCCCCTGTACCAAGCGTGAAAGCGTGTGAGCGTAAGAAACTAATTATTTGAGATTCAGATTTATAAGTGACGATTATCGCGCTTATAAACAACAATGGGGAACATGTTGAGTAAAGTGATTGCCTGATTAGTCTTTCTTAGAGAATTATTATAATGAATTTATTATATAAAGCCTTTCCTTACTTCGTTTAACGTTGGATATATGCCCAGTAGTTTGAATCTTAACTGATATAAAATGTAAATGATTCAAATGGCTTTACAAGCAAGTACAATACTTATTGCATATTGTTATCTAAGAATGCGTCACTCGAAGTGTATTGTCTATTGAAGATAAAACTTGAAGATAATATTACACGTGTCTTTCAGTTCCTTATTCTTTTTATTATTATTATTTATTTTAGATATATTAAAGAATATTGTAAGTTATATGTTGTCGACTTGAACGTTGCATACGACTTTATTTTCTTTCTACTCTGCAACCTTTCATTCTATGAAGAAGTTCATTACAAAGTCACGGACTCTGGAGCTTATCAATCTTAGAGCATCGAACGTAGCGATCTCGATGACCCTTTTAACATTTGATAACCTGGGAGTATCTGGGTACATGTTTACATACACACTCACTCCTTTAATCCCCTTAGGGGTAGACTGAGGTGTTTATTTGCACCCGCCTTTCGGCTATTGTATTTTCGTCCCGTGTAATAGGGAGCGAGACTATTTTTCGGGCACAATTCGAGTCACTGTGCTGTTACTGAGAATTTCGTAACGAAAAACCCAATAACTACTTTGCCCAACCCTGGAATCCAACCAGGACTTCTAGATCGCACAGTTCACAGTGGCACGAGTATTTTTCGCTGCAAGGGCGGTGCGTTCTCATCAGAAAATATCTAGAAATAAACAGCAAAGTCCGTTACGTTGTATTTGGCTTTGACGCTTATCTTACCAGGGATTTTTGGTCTGGAGATATCTGAAAAATATAATATACTACATTTATTAAATAATTTATTTTATGATAAGAGCTGATCCGATATGACGAATGCAGTCGAAAGTAATTTCTTAATTGTATTCGACCATATAAATGTTGTATGTATTGTCTACTTTTTCAGGATAACGATACCAGTAGTCAATTCACTTCTCAGTCATCCGCTGATTGGATAATATCACGTCAGGGCTATACTATCATCTGTACAACTATTATAAGAAAGTAACTTCCAAAAAAAAACGACCTTCATATCAAAAACTTTGCAAAAGGGCAAATTTATATGTTGCAGTGAATCGTGTCAAAAGTTTGGAAGTCATAGATAGCTTTATCAGTTCTGGTCACCAACAAATTATTAAATAGACTACACGACGATAGATCGTTGACGGAAATACCGAGACTACGAAATCTGTCTTCCGACAATGAACGTCACACTGCACACATAATATATCTTAAGTAATTCAATTAGATCGCTTGCATCATGTTGCAATGCAGCAACGAACGTAAGCGCATTGAAATTTGTTTATAGCCAGTTAGAAATTCTGCCACAGATTGCACCCTTACTGTAAACTGTTAAGGAGTTCCATTAATCATCATCATCATATTCGACTACGACAGTTACTTGACCATAACGACGTTAGGGTAGGTGATTCAAATATTCGGATATTCTATAAAAGATTCAGCCGAGTATCTTTAATTTGGAACTAAGAATTGAAGAGTTCTGTTACTTTATCATGGATCCCATAATGAGAACTTAACCAAACTCTCATCAAATTACCATTGAAGTACTTCGAATGGCGTGATATTGAGTTATTCGTCAATTTGTCGCGCACATACTTTATGCAAAAAGACATATATGGGTTTCTCATGGATGCCGTGGTCAGAACTGGGCTAAATTAAATAGGACCACACGGGAAGCTCCAACTTTCAAATAGAAAAGAATAATCAAAGTTCACGCAGTTGAAAGTTCTGAGGTAACAAACATAAAAAAAATACACTCGAATTGAGAACTCCTCCTATTTTGAAGTCGGTAAAGATATTCATTTAAATGCAGAGTAGTAGGAGTATAAGCCACTGCAACATATACCTTCTGTTGTGATTAATTTGCTAACGTACCTACATATCAAAATTTGATGAATTAAATATGTTTCTTTTTTCCAGCGCACCCCAACGTTAAAGTGTTCATATCACACGGCGGTTTAATAGGCACGCAAGAAGCCGTGTTTCATGGAGTGCCAATTATCGGTGTACCAATTTACGCTGATCAATATAATAATTTATTGCAAGTTGAACAACATGGCTTCGGGAAAATATTGGAGTATAGAGATATCACTGAAGCAACACTGTACAAAATGCTAGTTGAGGTTCTGAGCAACGAATCCTACAAGGAGAAAGCTAAAGAGATATCTGTTAGGTTTAAAGATAGACCTTTAGGAGCATTGGATACCGCGATGTTTTGGATCGAATACGTGATAAGAAACAAAGGAGCTGAATTTATGAAGAATCCCGCCAGAGACCTGCGCTGGTTCGCTTACAGCATGTTTGACGTTTATTTGTTTATTGTGTTTATTGTTTTGTCAGCCCTTTACCTTATTTTTAAATTCGTGGTGTTTATAATGCAAGCTTTAACAGTTGATATTATAGTTAAGAAAAAGAGAGCATAAACTGATATGCGTTATATTTTGTGATATTAATTTGAGAGTGATATTTTTTTTTTGTAAAAAAAATATATATACCGATATTTCATATGAGTGTTTCATCGTTTAATATTATTCAATCGAACAAATAAACACACACAGTTAATAACAAAATTTTGTGTTTTGTGCTTTACGTTTCACCTGCTTTTCATTTAATTGTAAAAAAATAAAAAATATATACCGATATTTCATATGAGTGTTTCATCGTTTAATATTATTCAATCGAACAAATAAACACACACAGTAAATAACAAAATTTAGTGTTTTGTGCTTTACGTTTCACCTGCTTTTCGTTTAATTGTAACCTTAAACCTAAGGATCATAACATGATGTAAGATAGGCTATATACCTATACAAAACCTATACAAAACCAAAACATTTTTCAACTCAGAAACAAAAAGACAACCCTCCAGCTCAACATTATAAGTAATATTTTATGATGATGAATGGCTTCTCAAAATGACCAAAATTGTCAACATATCGAATATTTTAAAAATATTAAAAATGATAGTCTGATCTGGAATAATCTGCATGTAGCATCGGGCTTCTGTACGTTCATTAAGCAATGCCCCTATTTAAAAAGAACAATTATTCTTAACTGTTAAGTTATTACTTGCTGTTGCCTGTGACTTAGTTCACGTTAAATGAAAATTTTTCTTCGTTTATTTTAACCTGGAAACAGTTTTTTTATTGTATAATAAATGTGAACTAATTTACTCGTTACAAAATTAATTATCTGCCAACGAAATTCTTCTCAAAATCGGTCCATACATTTCGGAAATAAACTGGAGGAACAATACAATTTTTTTTTATTAATGAAACACACTTGGATTTTAATTTATGCTTAAAGATTTCTGTCGAACTGTTTGTACCCAGTACTCTGAGGTCAACGAACTACATACAAAAGACAAACCGTATTGATAAATGAGATGTATGTTTACATTTTTATTTCGTCATCTATTTTTAGTGCTATTGCCGCTTTTCGTGCTGATTTCTAGATTCCGTGAAATCAAAGTTACTTAATAAGACTACCCTATGTAGCGTTGTAGAAGACGCCGCAAAATCTAAGAAATAAATATGTATAACTAGTCTAAAAATTTTATAGGTTCTATCCGATATTAACACCATAAACAGACCTTTTCGAAGAGACGTGACGTGACCTCCTTTTAGGGATACTTACCTCCAGAGGAGACTTACCTCCATTTGACTCACCCATATTTATTATCAATGTGTATCAAGCTGATGTGAAGAAGTGTATCGGAGTGATTTGTATCTGCACTTACATATATATAGTTTTTGCATCCATCGGATCAAAGTCAAAGTTATGTGCCTCGGAAATAAACCGGCAACTCGAGAACACGGTCTTAGGGAACACGCGCCTTACCCTCTGAGCAATCACGCAAGTACTTTACGCACTTATAATTCAGTAATCACGTGTAACGTTAGATAAACAGTCTCAGATACAACGTTGATAGATTGTCATTCTACATTATTTGGCGTCTGGATATTCTGTCTGGCGTTCTATATTCACAATCTACGTATTGCCATTCGTAGCCAAGCTTTCTTAGAGTAAATACATAGGATATATGTAGTGTGTACATTTAAAAAATGGTTAGTAGAAAAAAAATATGTAATTGTATTGCTATTAATTAATAAAAAAAAAAACAATTTTTTTAAAATTGAATACTGAGTAGAGTTGATATTAAATCTGAATATTATTTTCCAGGAATTAAAAAGTTTTGTGTTGTTATTCGCCATAATAAACATTTCGGAATCAGCTAATATTTTATATGTAATGCCTTTTCCGGCTAAATCTCACTACATAATGCTGAAGCCTATAGGCACTGAACTTGCTAAAAGAGGACATAATGTGACTGTGATTGCGGCACACAGGGACCCAAATCCGCCACCAAATTACCGACAAATAATTGTCGATCACAAGGAGATCTGGGAGTTTGTAGGTAAGTATTGACAGGGTTTTTATGTGGTTCTGTTCAGTGATAATCGTGTACTATAGTATCGTATCCTAGACTGCCTCGTGGTCCCGCGGCACAAGTATGTGCCGTGCGATCTACGGGTCCTGGGTTCAATTCCCGGGTCGGGCAAAGTGTTATTGGGTTTTTTCCATTAGGAAATTCTCAGTAGCAGCACGGAGTCTGGAATTGTGCCCGAAAAACGGCAATAGGCTCGCCACCTATTACGTGGGACTTATACATACCAGGTGAAATGTGGGTGCAGTAATGCACCTCTGCCTACTCCTTCGGGGAATACAGGCGTGAGTTTATGTATGTATGTATGTACTTTTTTAAATCCTGTATCCTGAAAATTTTGATTCATATTTTTTAGCCTCGTTTTTGGTCGTAGTTGGGTTTTAGTTTTTACTTGTTTTTATTGTATATCGAATATCTTTATTGTTAATTTTTTACTTGCTTCTTTAAATTTTGATTGAGCTGTTAATTACAGCACGCTTGTACTTATTTTATCAGTTATTTTTCTTCCTTTTGTGTTACTATAAGGTTTTTAGTTACTTATATGCGGAGACTAGTTAATGGCAACATATGTACTCATTTTTTGTTTATTTGACATAGTTTATTGTCTGTTATATTGAAATAGCTTAGGAAGATTCTTGAGAAATATGAAGATAAAATGGCTCATGAAACAATCGTACATCAATTTTTCATACACTTACGCCTGTATCCCCGAAGGGGTGGGCAGAAATAAATTTCAACATCCAAATCTCGGCAACTATCTTTATTACCATGTAATAGAGGACGAGCTTCTTGTAGTTTTATGTGCATATACTCAGGATTTATCGGTTTATCGTCTATGATATTTTTTGTACCTACTAACTTTATTTCTAAGCTGTGTAGGTTTCCTTACGATGTCTTGCTTTGCTGTTAAATTTCGTGATCATTCATTCCCAAGACACAATTATTGAATTAGTATAGGCTACGGTACTCTTCAAAACCTTATATCACATCGTTATAATATTATTGAAACATGTTATGTTAAGTATATTGTTTAAGTTTATGGAAATGTGTAAGTAATTGTAGTGACAGCACTAGATAAGATATTATAATTGACTAGCTGACCCGGCGAACTTCCTTCCGCCCAACAACCGATTCTTAATTATTTTTTTTTACTTTTTTTATATATTTTTTTGCGTAACTTATTCCTTATTACATCAACTATCTGCCAGTGAAAGTCCCGTTAAAATTGGACCGCCCGTTTTGGAGATTAGCCGGAACAAACAGACAGACAGATAAATACACAAAAATGTTAAAAAACGTTATTTTGGCGTATGTACCGTGTATACATCCATATGAATTTATTAAAAAGCGGTTATTTCAATATTACAAACAGACATTCCAATTTTATTTATTTGTAATAGATAGATAAATAGATGATAACAGAAAATATTTATTGAGATCTAATGCTCTTCTGCGGTGGTAGGCAGATTTTGATGATAAAGAGTTAACTCTAATTGTAATCTCTAAAAATATTTTTTGATGTACCGAGCAAAATCTACTCTCTGAACTAGACATTGATGTGTAGGAGAATGAAGAAATGTAAATCCACATGAATGAAAAAAATATTCAAAAATTTCCTTGTTTTTCAGGTGGCACAAGACCAAATGTGTTCAGCATGGTTGGCATGCCTGCAGAAACATTTCACAGAAAAATCCTTTGGGAGGCGGCTACTGGGCTTACTGAGGTCATGTTGAATACTACTGGATTGCAAAAGTTCTTGGCAGAAGACAACCACTTTGACCTAGTCATATGTGAACAGTTTTACCATGAAGCAACGTATGTGCTGGCGCATAAATATAATTGCCCGTTGGTTTTGGTCACAACCTACGGAAACTGTATGAGACACAACATTGTAGTAAGGAATCCCATGCAAACCGCAACAGTTGTGTCAGAATTTTTGGAGTTAAGGGATCCAACCAGTTTTTGGTCTCGATGGAAAAATTTCTATTTCACAATGTACGAATACGTGTCTTGGAAATACTGGTATTTGGAGAAACACGAACAGTTGGTGAAGAAGTACATTCGCAACCTGCCGCAACCAGTTCCAAGTTTGTTCGAAATGCAAAAAAACGTTTCTTTGTTCCTAATGAATGGACACTTCAGTTTTGACACTCCTGCTGCTTATCTACCTAATATGGTAGAAATTGGCGGCGCCCATTTGTCTCAAAGTGAAGGCAAATTACCCGAAGTAAGTTTTATAGACAGTCTATTTTATTGTCTTTTACTCTGTCTACAATATTTTTACTGAAAATACTTTGGTCTCAATTTAGACTAATGACATGACTAATAGGGTAATATAGGGTAAAAATTAGTACTATAATAAGCACGCGATCCAAAAAACCGATGGCAAAGAAATTAAATACGGGTAAAATGTGTCGGGTCTGGTGATGTGGTTCTTAACTCTATTTTTAGCGGGCTACATATACCTAAGAAATTCCAGTTCCTTCTCGGGTGAAGAATGAAGATAACTCTTTAACTGTGCAGTTACCTCAAAATGATTTTTCCTCACCGTTAAGTGTTTGATATTTAATTGATTATAGATATAACTTCGAAAAGTCAGAGGTTTGTATTTAGGATTTCAACCTTCGATCGCCGACATTTTGTCTCGATCGCCTAAATCTCGACGCCATCCCGTAAATAAAATTTTGTGTTAGTTTGATATTAAAAAAAATTATAGTTGTATGTTTTGCTAAATAATGAGTAGAAAAATTATTAACAAATGATTAGGATAGAGTAGATCATTTTCAACATTAATAAGTTTTCTTGTTTCAACATATTAATGACAAGTAATTTAATTTGTAAACAAATGTAATTACTGCGCTAGCTTTTGGTGTTAATTTGTCTGGACTCATTTAAGATAACAAATAGAAAGCGCAGAGCAACAAATGCATATAACTGTAAAAATATTTGTTAACATTAGTTAGATTTAGATGTCTATAGACAGTCACATCACGTCATTATTACATAACGAACGTCCGGCACGCATGCTGCAATGACCTCTATGGAATAAGACGGTGTTGTTGATAATTTTATCATTACACAACATTAAACATCGTGAACATGCGTAAAAGCTCTTCAAGGTCTCATTAAAATTTATATTACATCCAAAAATGTATTATATAGTTCACTTGAGATGTAGACAGCAATTATTTTAAAAATATCTTTTAGTTCATGGCTTCACGTTATAAGTATGGTTTGCGTTCGTTTTCCGGTTCGGGTAACGTGTCTTATATAGTATACGACAAAGGAATGACACTGTACCTGATGGTAAGCATTATTGTGCCCAAATAGAATTTGATGAGCCTAAAGACTCCCACAACTCGTCACTCTATCCCGTCTTGCCAACCTACTCAGATGCCATCTCACGTAAGGTTTTAAGAGCCCTGGACTGTACTAAGGAGAAAACTCGTTTACTGGTGAACTATTTTACAGTTCTATACTACAACAAAGAAGAAAATTTGCGAACATTTTAGTTCGAGGCGAGATGGAAGTAACCACGGAGCTGTGGATTAGCAAGACAGCAAGCATGGTTCTATTATGGAAAGGAGAGAGTGTATGGAATAGATTCGAAAAACAGTAATACGGTCGCTCTCTGTTACCCCTTCGGAGGAGAAATTTCATTTCTAGGGACCGTCACGCAGTATACAGTATATAGTGAACTAACATCGACGTAGAGTATTTATTAAAACTTATTCCCTATATTCTGTATTAATTTTTTCTAGGATCTGCAAAAGCTTTTCGACGAAGCGGCGCATGGAGTCGTGTATGTGAATTTCGGCTCCAACGTTCGGAGCACTGAGTTGCCGGAAGAGAAGAAGAATGCATTCCTCCACGTTTTCAGGAGTTTGAAGCAAACCGTTCTATGGAAATGGGAAGACGACAATTTGCAGAATAAGCCAGACAATTTGGTGATACGAAAATGGTTGCCGCAGAAGGAAATTTTATGTGAGTATGCATTTTTGAATTTAATTTATTCGTCCATTGTTAGGCACAGTTTTTGCGATCCACGTCCAATTGAGCTTTTGATTACATTATTGTAGTATTTCTGCGTTCATTCAATTGATCATTATCTAGATGCAAGATCAATCAAAAAAGTATACCTATGTACACGTCGGACCAATTTAAATCACATCAATAAAAATTATACGTTAATTTAATCACTGATTTAATCATTCGAGCTTTATAATCCGGCTATCACCAGTTAGCCGCAGACATGCGTAAAATAAGCATGGGTTTTCCAATCCAAATTTTTATCAGTGATCATAAATTTATCTGCAATAAAAGAATTTTTATATTATGTAACTACGCTTATCTAAATCCAATTTAAAAAAATATCTTTATAACACTTTTATTGTCTGCACTCTGTCTATTGTTCTAGGTTGTAATATTAACTAATAAATAGAATAAAGAGTCAGTGGCACAGTTAGTTCGAAGTTTGTATGTGAAATTATCCGTCTCTCATTAATTCGAAAAAATATACTAGTATTACTTGCGTGGGCTATTGTAGTGATTTCACGTTATAAGTAAGTTATCTCGGCGAAAAAAAATTTCACTCCATCAGAAAATTCTCAATCCTCAGACAACTTTCTTAGAGATAATGGTCCAGCCTAACACGATTTTAGCGTAGCGAAGACGTACCTCCTAGTTGTATTGGAGACCAACACCAATGCACAGTATTATAATCAGATACGCCGTGGGTTCGATCCCTGCACTGAGACAAATGTATGTGGGATCCACAAATATTTGTGAGACCGAAAAGTCTCTCGTAGTTTCTGATACTCACGACACAAAACTCATTTCTAAGTGTGGGGTCAGAACTGTGTATGTCACTGTTGGGTGTATTTATTTATTTTACTATGCTATAAATTGAACATTTATTAATAATATATTTTGTCTATATACAACACAATACTGGTAACAGTGCTCGCAATATTAAAAGGGAGTGCGGGTAGATTAGGCTATAACGTAATATTTAGGTATATATAAGCTATAAGCAAACATATTTCATCGTATTTTGGAATAAAAGCTACTGCTATATACTCGTACAACAGTCGAACATATTAAATGTACTTTTTTTTTTATTCCAGCGCACCCCAACGTTAAAGTGTTCATATCACACGGCGGTTTAATAGGCACGCAAGAAGCCGTGTTTCATGGAGTGCCAATTATCGGTGTACCAATTTACGCTGATCAATATAATAACTTATTGCAAGTTGTACAACATGGCTTCGGGAAAATATTGGAATATGAAGACATCACTGAAGCAACACTGCAAAAAGTGCTAGTTGAGGTTCTGAGCAACGAATCTTACAAGGAGAAAGCTAAAGAAGTATCTATTAGGTTTAAGGATAGACCTTTAGGAGCATTGGATACCGCGATGTTTTGGATCGAATACGTGATAAGAAATAAAGGAGCTGATTTCATGAAGAATCCTTCTATAGAACTGAGCTGGTTCGCTTACAGCATGCTTGATGTTTATTTGTTTATCGTGTTTATTTTTTCGTCTGCCTTATATGTTGCTTATAAGTTAGTTATATTTTTAACAAATGCCTATAATACAATTAATGTAAAAGTTAAGAATAAGAGCGCTTAAAAATATGGTCTCATTAAATTAATTAGCAATAATTTTTTTTAATGTATAATATTATATGACTTAAGATATTTGTTTATCATAAGAATCATAAATCACTGCCATGAGAAACATAAAGAGATATATATAAGACGTATTATGTGTATTACGGTGTAGGTATAACATTTTACAAAAGAAAAAAAATAAACCAAAGTATTACATCAAACAAAACATTAAAAAATTAATTTGCATCTGTTTTTTTTCTGTTCTCGCAGCATGGTATATACTCGTACATGATACATATTGGATAAGAAAAGTCTCTGGGACCGAATAGTTATAATTTGTCCGAACTTGTAAAGAGGTAAAGAGTCTGAGTCCATCTCCAAGTTTGTGGTCTTTGTCCACTGCATATTACACAAATATTTGAACAAAACATTGGTGTTTGGACGGGGTACGGCCGAGTCGTTTTGTCTTTTGAAAACTGGGGGGTTGAAAAGGGTCGCGAACGAACTGTCTGACTTATGAATTCCGAATGGCCAAGCATTCATTCATTTCGACTTTTCATTTCCTTTCCACGCAGACATGTAATCATCTTACATTCGTTTTGCAATTGCAATTCGTGTGATGTTTGTTACTGTGACTTTTATTAAAAGGAAAGAGCGAGTAAATGACTTTTCAATAACATGCTCATTTTTGTTAATAGTATTTTATGTTCAATATTTAATTAGTCGTCATATAAACATCATTTATTAATTAATGAGAAGAATGTTTCGTCTTCTGCTGTTTGCCGTGTTCCAGTGGGATTTTGAACTGCACGTATTCTGCTTGTTCCTTAACCATAAGACTTACATGTGTATGTCAATTATTTCAAGTTAGAACTTTATAATTTGCAAATTGGCTTTAATTAATTTTTATTTAATATCATTTTTTTAACACTATAAAAATATACAACTAAATCGGGATAAACAACTGTGATAAAATGAAATATCTACATTAGACGGTCTTATCGCTTGCTGCGAACACTTCCAGACAACAAAGTACTGATAAAAAATTGTCAGTATTAGCTGAATAATCGTTTTTGTTTTTTTTTGTACTTAAAATTCAGCAAATGTGCAATCGAATGACTGTATGGAGGGTAGAGGTAAGAAGAATCATCTGTGTACAAAAGTGTCCGTCAAAATGTATTAAATTAGGGTGGCGCCCCATTAGCATCAGGGTAAATTTTAAAGGAAGCGGGAATCAATAAACGTACTATTCACAGTTCAGGATATAAAATCACTCTAGCTACATGCGTTTTCTCATAATAACTCTTTAAGGTTATATTTACTACATTATTTTGTACGTTAAGTAAGTGAGTAGTTGACATTTTCAATAAGTAACTACTTTAGTCGACAATAATATTAAATTCACACCATACCCTTTGTCTACACCAGCGCCATTCTGGAAGGTTTTTTCATTTACAGCTTACAGCTGGACACTTTTTTCGATGTTCTACCATATGAGATGACTCTCCTTACCTCTACCCTCCATAAATGACAGTTACCGCTAATGTCATTACTGGAAACAAATTAAATCTCAACGTCGCGACGCGTCGGTGCTAGTGCTACTTCGGTCGAGCAAGGCCATTCGTACAGAATACAATAAAGATGAGGATTTATATATAAGATTTTAATAGTTTTATTAATTTAATAGCAAAATTTCAGAGGTCAAGCTTGTAAGTTGTAAGGGACAATCGCTAAAGTAACACAAACGATTTTTTGTTCTCAACCTCGACAGTCGACATTAATAAATAAATTATTTTGCAACCTAATAAACAAAAACCGGTCAACAGAATTTTATTAGGTACTCAGATAAATAGTAGTTGGACTGCTCGAACACAATACATAATTTAGGAATGTTGCTCAGGCTGCACTCTTGGAAGTTTGACTCAATGACGCAAGATGGCGCAATTTAATTATATTATTTTATTATTAAATTGGTGAATAAATGAAATAATTTTTTTAACAATTTATGCAAATAGATAGCACTTTTTAATAGTCTGTATAAAAGGATACGGTTCTTCATTACTTTTTAATTGTAATAGCATGTTTTAAAATATGTACATTCCCTTTAAAGAAAATATTGGAGGTAATAACCATCATCACCATCAGCCCATATACATCCCAATGTTGTGCGGGTTGGCGTACTACACTGCATACCTAAGAAATTCCTAAGAACTTATAGGTGTGCAGGTTTCATCACGATGTTTTCCTTCACCGTTAAAGTAATAATTCATTGTGAATACACACATAGCTTCAAAAAGTCAGAGGTGTGTGCCTAGGGTTTGAACCCGCAACCGTCGAGATTCTCGACCGCGCGCCTAAACCTCCAGGCCATCACTACTTATTATTGGAGGTAATACGAGGAAATATATCTTTATCCACCATGATGGTACTAGATGAAATTCAGGCTGTTGGTTGTTAATTTGTCTTTTTTGTCAAATAGCTATGGGGTGTAATAATACACCTATATGTATGTATGTATGCTTTTAGGGATATAGGTGTGGGAGAAGGTGTATCGAATAATAATGGTAATCGGATATAGAGAGCTTTATGATTTGCGTGTTTGTAAATGCATAGTTCTGACTTGAATCAATATCACGAATACGATTTCACCAGTACCTATATCATGTTACGGCAGACCACGGGTTCATGTAAAATACAAAAAAATAGGTAGATTTTATAAATCGTGTACAAAGTTCGTATATGGCCATTAACTATGATATATAGCAGTGATGGTCTCGAGGTTTAGGCGCGCGGTCGAGAATTTCGACGGTCGCAGGTTCAAACCCCAGGCACACACCTCTGACTTTTCAAAGTTATGTGTGTATTCACAATGAATTATCACTTGCTTTAACGGTGAAGGAAAACATCGTGATAAAACCTGCACACCTAAAAAGTTCTTAGGAATTTCTTAGGTGTGTAGTCCGCCAACCCGCACTAGGCCAGCGTGGTGGACTAAGGCTTAAACCCTCTCAGTTGGAGAGGAGGCCCGTGCCCAGTAGTGGGACGTATTTGGGCTGATGATGAAATATGATTATTTGCCAAATCATAAAATCTGTTTGCATACCCGCTTAGTAATTTATATAATTCAATCCGTATCATGCACTCGCAAACTTCTAAATACAGGATCATAGCGCCCAAACATATTATTAAAGCCATTGCTAAACACATGCAAGTTTAATGATCGTCTCGATTAAATACATAAGTACAGATAGCATTAAACTCGGGGAAATTATTTGGGGCTCGTAAATTCGGCCTATCTCATTAAGAGTTTGCAATTAAAACTTGGGAATCTGGCGGCGATCGCCAAGGGTTCAACGCCAATGCAGACACTCGCCAAATGTAAATCATTCGCGAATCGTCACTGCATTTCTGTCTGATAATAATTGTTGGGCTCATTAAAGTTTCGTTCTTAATTACTATATATTATTACTGCTCTTTCGGTAATTAAAAACTACGAGAAGAAAATTTGTTTCATTCAGTAGTTATTTTAAAATTGCATGGAATGTAAAATAGACAAAATGTAAAGGATCTTCTGTGATATGTGCTTCTGTTTCGGACAACGTAAACGGATTTTTTTATTACAAAATTCTTAGTAGCCGCACGAATGTGTAAATGTGCATAAAACATTACTTACACACTATTGCGTTGGATTAAAGTAAACCTTTTTTTTTAAAGGCGAAGCGCGGGTTTAATTAACCATTGGGGGTAACAAACATGAGCCTGTGTGTGTATGATTCGTTAAATAAATTATTATCAACTCGTTTCTTACTAGTACAAGCCATGAAAGAGGAATTCTGTGCCTAGCATTAGACAATAAAGCACACGTGTTTTGTGAGATTTTTTTGTGATATATACATGCGCCCGACATGTGTAAGTCAAGGTTTGGCGCGTATTTTTTTTACAAAAAAGTAGTTCGTATAAAAAAGTTTTTTGCACGTACAAACGCGAGCACAAAAACCATACGTTCGGGCATAAAGCGAGTATGATGTAATGTTCTCGAATTCAATGGAAAATGTTTTGTGCGGAGGCTTTGTGATGTTCGTAATATTACTGTTAGTTTCCCGGCATCGTACACATAGTTTTGAAGGGTACTTTATGACAAGTATCTGGGGCGATATGTGCTATCTTGCCATCTGTCTATATTCTATGTACGAGTATACATGGTACAGTCACAATATATTCATAATTGTTCTCTTGCCCAGTTGCCAATTCTATTTGGGGTCGGCGCAGTATATTTTATCCTTCGAAACATTCCTATCAGCCGTCTTGCCTTCATTCATCCATCCATCCATCCATCAGCCAATGGAGGTCCACTGCTGGACATAGGCCTCTCCTAATGACTTCCACAGGGATCTGTTGGAAGCAACCTGCATCCAGCGACGTCCCGCGACCTTTACCAGGTCGTCCGACCATCTTGTCGGAGGACGTCCCACGCTGCGCTTTCCTGTACGTGGCCTATTTTTCATTCACCCTATTTTTTCATATCTTCTCTCACCCACTCCATCCACTTTTGCTTTGGCCTTCCTCTTCTTGTCCATCCTTCAACTTTCATACTCATTACGTTTTAATTACATATTATGCTTCATCCCAATGGACAATGAATAGGTTGTTTGGTATAGTATATTCGTCTTACGCGAAGCAACAGTCAGTATTGCGTTAGTCCGTTGACTGAGTTTGCGCAGTAAGAATACCTAATCCCTTCTTTTTCTTATCTTTAGAGCATTTATTATAAATCGTTTTCTTTTTTTTAGGATGTTCGTAAAACACTTTGATTAATGAAATAAATAAGCTAACTATTCTTGACGAACAAGTAATCGCGATTCTAGAGTATTAATTACTAGTCCTATTTAATTCCCTCTTAGGGCATGTGCCAATAAGTTTTCTAGGAATTCTTAGTAGCTAGCACATTGTCTGCAAATGCGCCCGAAAAACGGCAATAGCCGCGCTCTCTACCTCTCGCCCTTTATGTATACAACGTTGGTCTGTATTTGCTTATAAGCATCTTTCAATTATAATCATTTAGATTAGAAGTTTACTACTTATTATCCGACTTCAGAAAAGGGAGGAGGTTCTCAATTCGATTGAATTTTTTTAGTATAATCTAATGTAAAAATGATGCTTCATTTTAAAATTAACACGCAACATGTTACGAAGAAATAGACTTTCCGAAACTTAGGGTGTCAGTAAAATTGCAGTTTGAATTTAATCCACTTGCAGCGCTGCAGAGTAATTTCATACAAATTTAAACGCGCGGTTACGGCGCTGAACTCAAGCGACAAATTTGAAAGCCCCTTACTGCGTATAGGCTTATGCACGCTAAATGCACTCGGTATGTATACTAAAGGCCGTAATGCAGGCCGTAATAATATATTCTTTACATAAACTCAACCAGTACAAATGGAAGGTTTTGCTGGTGCTTAAAGTTCACGGTTACCTTTTTTTAAGCACCGGCGCTAAATTTTTAGTCTTTAAGATAGTTCATTGTTTTTGTCAGTAATTTTGCTTAAATAAATAAATTCTAAAGTAGTAATAGTTTCACTATGATCATTCAAACATCTTGTTAATACTATTTGAATAGGTAAAGAATATTTTGACTATAACTTTGGTCACTTGGGTTAGCAAATTCAATGAAAATCCCAATTAGTCTTTGTTTCACGATGGGATTACAATGTAGGTACATTTCCAGGTCTCAATAGGCTATAAAATGGATAGACTAGGAAATGTTGTTGGTCCAAAGACAACCAAACACGAAGGAAACATTTCCCGTTACGCAAACGATCGAGGATGGCTGTTATTGTGTATTTGACAGACGAGACAGACAATTTAACTTGTTCTCAGAAGCTTGGAGGGTCTTGTAATTATTGCAAACTACCGTAGTTGCTTGCTACGTTAGAATCGGAGCATCGCCAATACCGGCTATGTTAAATACGAGCTCTTACCAAGCGGTGTAAAGGCGGCTAGGTCTGTGTAACATTCAACAGTATTATTTTTATATCGATATTACAAATTAATATCTCATATTATTGGTGGGTTAGGGAGTTTTCGTCCGAGAATTTCGATTTTTTGACTTTTTTTACACATACATACGTGCATTCCATAAATTCTCATGCCTGTATTCCCGGAAGGGGTTGGCAGAAGTGCTTTTCTACACCCACATATCGCCAGATATGTATTAGTCCCACGTAATAGGGGCAGAGCCTTTACCCTTTTTCGAGCACATTTTGAGGCTCCATATTTTGTTTATTCCTGGTAAATAATATCAAGTAAAAATAGTTGTGTGGCGTGGTTCGTTGAGATTAAGGTAGAAATGAGTGTCGCAGTTTCGATGTCCGCATCACTGCGTAGCCTAGAAGTTTCAATTTTTTGGCCTGGGTGTTTTTGATATCAATTTGAGAACAGTATTAAATATTACAAAATACAAGTAATATACATAAACGATACACAATACATTAACTAATTTACAAATGCTACAATTATTACTTATCCAACTAATTATACCCTTTGAGTCGGTATAAATTGCGTTTCCTACCCGAAATTTGAGTTATAGCTTCCTGTAAATTATTGCCGATCTTTTCCTACTGAATTAATCAATTAAACCGAGGTTGGGAAGCAATCTCTGGGTGTAGCTAATTATAACAGATTACATTAATCTCTGACGATATGGCCGCGTTCACTTCGCTTGTGGTCTTTCTATCAGCGTTTAGCGATATTACTTTAAAAATAAATTTTATTTCACTATTTCATTATATCATAATAGGACTCTAATTATAACTTGCCTGCGTAAAATTTTCTGAGATAAAAATAATTCAAATTTGTTTTTCCAGACTATAATGTATGTATATGTTTCAAGATTCGTTCATTCATTCTTTTGAGGTCCAAACATTCGCACATACTTTCGCATTTATAAAATTGGAAAGAATATTTACAAAAAAGGCACCGCGACGAATCGGCGGTCAAATAGTTTCAAGAAACTTTTTTAATCAGTCAGTTTCATTCGTGTCATTTCAATCAGATAGTGAGTTCTCATTGATTAACGTCCAAGTATTCTAAAATCGCTTGACGCGCGCAGCGGTGCCATTTTCATACTTTACGAGTAGACGGGACCTTCTAAGATTATCTCAAATTACTGGGCTTTCGAAGTACATGACTATTCCATTTATGTTTCCTAGGGTATCCACTGCGATACACCAATTTGGGAAACGTCAGTCGCGCCAGCCGAATCTGTTTTATATTATGCACTTGCCGAAGCGTCGGGAACTTTCATTAGCTTTAATATTTAAGTGGCTTTCAGAAAAGTTCTGTGAGTAATTAACATATTTAATGGTCCTAATTAAGTAAGGAAACTACTTATGGTAAAGTTTTCTGGAGTGGCCCATAAATTACTCATGTTTTGAAACGCTGCACTGCACTATTTACCAGTAGCCCTATTATCTCGTAATTAACAGCATCTAGTGCACCGTGTAGAAATAAGGTCCGTCAAAAAGAATTTGCCTTGTTAATGGCGTCAACGTTTTTGTCCTGGAAAGTGGGAGCTCGGAATAAAATGTATGCTAATCTGACATTTGCATATGACTGGGAAAAATCACTGGTCCATTAAAGAGTGCCGTTCCAGAAGTGTGAAAGGATGGAGTGGGTAAAATACAGTTAACAAGGGACGTAGAGGTGCCATTAAAGGTCTCAGGCCTTTCTTGCTGTCGTCGTTTGTCATGCAAATAGAGAGTGAATAATTTATTGGAGATTCATCTCCCCCGCATTATGTATCCGCAATGGTAGGGGAAGTCCGACGAGGGGCAAGCGTTGTACTATAATATTTTTATAATAGAAATGTTAATGTTTTAACGTTCCGTGCCATGGCAAGGGAACTTGAAACATAGTGCCAGGCAATGACGTGCTAACAGAAATTTCCAACGCGACGCTGACGGCTAATTTAGATTAAATATTCAGTGCGCCTTACAAAGCAATTCTTAAAAATATTGTAGTTGCGAGCTGCTACGTTGTTCGCATTTATAACCGTGTGGTTTTTGTCGTCGGGCAAAAATAAATGGACACTGTCGGCGTACGGTTTCGCACTGCTATAGAAATTTCGTGTAATTTTTTACTTGTGAAAGAGTTGCGTTGCATTTCGTGGTTATTTGTGGCTGTATAGGTGTTTTTTATTTTCATAAAAACTACTTTGTTACCAGATTTTAGATTATAATAAGTTGGCGCCTAGGTTTTTGTTTTTGCATTTGCACTGTAATTAAAAATACACTTTGTACGTTCCTATTTACTTTTCCTTTATTCTTAGATTGTAGTTTTATTTATTAAATTTATATCCAACGGTTGTGGTATAATTTTGATTGCATTTTCTTTACATTTAAAAGTACTGAACAACATATAATTTCTTTTATATTTTTTTACTTTGCATACTTCAAGGATCTTGACATTGAATTTTTTAATAGTAAAAGGTTTAGTGGAACACATCATAGTGAATACGAATATAAAAAAAATATCTACATGACCTGTCTACTTACTCAAATAAAATACGCGTATGTGAAGTTATGCTTCTTGGGCATCATTAAATAAATATTAAAAAATAATATTTTAATTTGATGTTTGATTTTAATTTTATCATATTTTTTTTTATTTAATCATTTATTTATTTATTTTGTAAACATAAAATAACCAACAATAAATATTTTAAAAATAATTTCATAATAAACTAAGTGTTAAATTACCATTCGTGATAGCGCCTACAGAACATATTTCAGCGTGGGAACGTAATTGCTATAACATGTCACCTGTTACAAATATTGCGTTTTTATGAAAATATATTTAAATTTACATTACTGTATTTCAGAGCATAACTCAGCGGCTATGTAAATTTAAACATAAATGTTTATTTAAAATCTCACATCTGATTTTAAAAATTGACTGACTGGTTGGTGACCCGGCACAAGTGAGTGAGGTCTAAAATCAGGTTCGGGGCAGTATGTTTTATGGTTTTCTTATTCATAGCAGAGTCTGGAACTGAGTCCGATATCAGCAATACAATCGCTCTTATTACTTGGGACATTACAATCGGTGCAAAGTAGGTGTAGGCTTATACCTTGGTACGTGAAAACAAAAATGATTTTCTATCTAAAATAACATATAAAATTAACAATGATTAGATTAATCTCATTATTATAAATAATAAATAGCGCAGTATGTACTTCATTTTTATTATTATTATTGTGTAGCTTACTATGATCCACACACATAGGTTGAAACCTGCACATCCAAAGTTTTTTAGGAATTTCTTAGGTGTGTAGTTAGCCAAACCGCACTTGGCCAGCGTGGTGGACGAAGGTGTAAACCCTCTCAATTTTAGAGGAGGCCCGTGCCCAGCGGTTGGACGTATAGGTATATATAGGCTGTTGATGAGGGTAATGGTATGTTTTACAATATTTTCTCTACAATAATTATTATTTGTACGGTAACTCACTAATTACTCACGAGTTACATATTTCTGTTAACAAAGATCACTGCGACACAGTCAATAGGCTGGACATAACGTCGACATAATAAGCCGCGGGATATAAAGTGTATTAATAAATTTCGCGCTGACTTCACCCCGCTTAGCTCTTGAAAACAACACTTAGGTAAGTAGGTATATAATAACTGCACTCCAGTAAGGAGCGTAAGCTGTTTAAACTATGCACCGTCCTAGAAAAAGTTCAGCTGAATTTTTGCACAGAATTAAACTCTTGCACGGCATTCTCACAGTTTTATTAAACATTACTCGTCATGATATTTCATTCGTACTCGACGTGGGAATGTTTTGGTTTAAATAGATTAGTTTTGTGGTAACTCAGTTCTTAGTATAGTTTATTATTGTTTGTGAGAATTTTATATGATATATTTCTGTTTTCTGTTGACGCTTAATTCGGGAATCTATGCTGCGCTCCACGATGCCAAAGACAGGAACAGGTGGCGCGGCATAGTAAGAAGGACGACTACTGTTGGTGCAGGGGATCACGACCCTTAGCAATGAGGAAAACGACGCGAGGAGGACGAGGATTTCTGTTTTCATACATACATACATACATAAACTCACGCCTGTATTCCCCGAAGGGGTAGGCAGAGGTGCATTTCTGCACCCACATTTCGCAAAGTATGTATCAGTCCCACGTAATAGGGGGCGAGCCTATTGCCGTTTTTCGGGCACATTTCCAGACTCCGTGCTGTTACTGAGAATTTCCTAATGGAAAAACCCAATAACACTTTGCCCGACCCGGGAATCGAACCCAGGACCTCTAGATCGCACGGCACATACTTGTACCGCGAGACCACGAGACAGTTCTGTTTTCATGGTAGAAGATAAACAAGATCAGTATAATATTTAATCTAGTCGCCCTACTATAAATTGGCTACTAAAAATACTATACACATAATTACTACAAGTGAGATGAGAAGTTTTAAAATTCTCAGTAAATCATCTCAGTCTTTAAATGTGTGGATCTTATAGCTATCGAAGCGTATGCGTTGTATACATCGTCTTCTACTCTTTTTTGGATACAAGTATACGCATATCACATAATATTTTTCTTTTGGCGCATTATTCATTTCTTATAACATATAATTTATTCCACCACGAGCGACATGTTTTGAAAACGTGATAGTCTGAGATGAATGACTATTCTTAAAAATATGAACGCCTAATAAAGATTTCTACGCTGTTGGGGTAGCCAGAGCCGAGTCCTAGTGCCGGCCGTCGTTGAGCGTCGTTCAGAATTATCGCAACACTTAATTCGGTAACATCGGTTGTCAGAACTCTTTCGGACTTACTTCTAAACGTTAGTTGATTTAACCAAAACATAAACATGCTTTACCTATCTCCTTTTTTTTAACGTCACAGGTCAATTAATAGACCAGTCCAAACAAAGCATGCTTAAGAAATAGTACAATTAACAGTTAGTAAGTGATACCGTAAGTTTGAATCTTCTTCAACGATCCAGTACTTGATATTTGTTGATGTGCCTAGAAAATTCTCAATATGTTTACTCTACAGCACGAAAAATCTTTGGTAATAAGTTATTACTAATAACCAAATGCTACTTTCGTTTGGATTGTATAGATTTTAATACCGACTACTAAATATTTTATAGCAGCAGTGATGGCCTCGAGGTTTAGGCGCGCGGTCGAGAATTTCGGCGGTCGCAGGTTCAAACCCCAGGCACACACCTCTGACTTTTCGAAGTTATGTGTGTATTCACAATGAATTATCACTTGCTTTAACGGTGAAAGAAAACATCGTGATAAAACCTGCACACCCAAAAAGTTTTTAGGAATTTCTTAGGTGTGTAGTCCGCCAACCCGCACTAGGCCAGCTTGGTGGACTAAGGCCTAAACCCTCTCAGTTGTAGAGGAGGCCCGTGCCCAGCAGTGGGACGTATTTGGGCTGATGATGATGATGAAATATTTTATATTAGTAATTTAGTTACACTGAGTATAAGTATTATTTATTCATCCTTCGTTGACGAATAGTTTGTTAGTTGATAGAGACGAAAATAAGTCGAGTAATTTTGATGTAAAGTGGAATTGCTATTGTCATTTGTGTAGGCATTGGCGAAAGATTCATCTCTCGTTAAGTTTCGAACGTACCAGTCTTCGCATTAACCTCCGTTTTAGTCGCATCAAATATTAAATAGTCTACCTACAATAGTAACGTCCTTTTCCTTTGAAAACAAAAATCCTAAGCATATTTTAAAGCGTTCCAAGTTCATGTGGCTCAATGAAATTTATTTTACTAAGTTCTCCACAAGCCCTTTAAAATATATGTATTTATAGACATTTAGTCGTGTTCGTAAAAATCTAGTCAAAACAATTTGCCAAAGGAAATACATATTAATAAGACATGCATATACGTTTCTTGTCACTAAATATATCTACAAGATACGTTTGTATAAACAAAGATAACAATGTTATCTTGTTGAATAATAAAGATTTAAATTATGTCATAACGTCAAAAACGTATGAATATTGTTTGCTAAATTATTAAAATAAAGTCCTCTATGAGAGAGCAACTAACAGCGCGTATCAATTGTTACCAACATGATAAGATTTTTATTTGCAGTGATAACGACCTCTTTACAACAAAGATCAAAACAAATTTCAATCTAGACATAGCAGAAACAACTTAAGAGCGTAGAATAGTGAGCTTTATACCGATAGTTTTAAATGTGGTAATAGCTTGTCAATAACATCATCACACAACATACGTAATACGTTAACACTGCGCGTAAGCAAATTATTCCGAAGTTAGCCGCGGAACGTTTTTAACTATTCAGTACGAACTGTCAGTGGGTCAGTGACGAGGTTATCCGCGCTTTTATTACAATTTAACAAGAAATCTCGTAATAAATTATGTAATGGACAGTTATTTTAGTGAAAAGTGCTATTGAATTGTATGTTTATTATAATATAACACGTAATTTGTGTACGAGAACAATATAACGTAAACAAGCAAACAAGTGATTAACAGTAATAAGAGTTTGTTGACTGTGTACTGTGAACTTCATAATGGTTTCACTGAGTTCAAAATTACTTTTAACCACATTGTGCAAAAGTCAAAATTTGAGGACATTGTCGACGACGTGCACAAAAAATGTGAAAGTAACATTCAATTGGGAGGACCCTTTTAATTTGGACGAGCAATTAAGCGACGACGAAAAGGCCGTGAGGGATACGTTCAAAACCTATTGTAATGAAAAGCTCCTGCCACGGGTGATCGAAGCGAATAGAAATGAAGTTTTTCATCGAGAAATTTATAAGGAACTGGGTGAGCTGGGAGCTCTCGGCTGCACCATTAAGGGATACGGATGTGCCGGCGTCAATTACGTGAGTTATGGCCTAATAACGAGGGAGTTAGACGGAGTAGATTCTTCGTATAGATCTGCAATGAGCGTCCAAAGCAGCTTAGCCATGGGAGCAATCTACATGTACGGCTCCGAAGAACAAAAGCAGAAATTCTTACCAAGGATGGCCCGAGGTGAGCTCGTAGGATGTTTTGGATTAACAGAACCAAATTATGGCAGCGATGCAGGTGGATTGGTCACTAGAGCGAAGTATGATGCTAAAAGCAAAAGCTACATTCTCTCAGGCTCAAAAACTTGGATCACGAATTCGCCAATAGCGGACGTTTTGATCATATGGGCGAAAGACGACGAGAACAAAATAAGAGGTTTCATTGTAGAAAGATCGCAAGTTAAAAAAGGTTTGGATACACCCAAAATCAATGGTAAATTTTCTTTGCGAGCGTCGGCAACCGGCATGATATTGCTCGACGAAGTGGCTATACCGGAGGAGAATTTATTGCCCAATGTAGTGGGCCTGAAGGGGCCTTTCGGATGTCTCAATAACGCGCGATACGGGATCGCTTGGGGCGCTCTCGGTGCCGCTGAAACATGTTTGCGGATCGCCCGTCAGTACACATTAGATAGGAAACAATTTGGAAGGCCGCTCGCTTCGAATCAGCTAATACAGAAGAAACTAGCGGACATGTTGACGGAGATAAGCATAGGGTACCAGGCTTGCTTACGAGTCGGCCGTTTGAAGGATCAAGATAAAGCGGCCCCTGAAATGATTTCGCTAATCAAGAGAAACAGCTGTGGTAAAGCTTTAGACATAGCCAGAGTAGCCAGAGATATGCTCGGAGGAAATGGTATTTCTGATGAATACCACATTATACGTCACGTCATGAATTTGGAAGCGGTTAACACGTATGAAGGGACACATGACATCCACGCCTTAATATTAGGCCGAGTCATAACGGGTATTCAAGCATTTTCTTAAAATAAGTAAAAATACAATTTATTACACTACTTACACGCAATATATTTTTTGACTTTTGTTTTTAAATAAAATATTATTTTTTATACTGATTTTTTCTGTATTAATTTACCAAGGTGTGTAAAGTTGATTAGCCAAAAAAAGAAAAATAATCAATGAAATCTCAACCATCTTGGAGGCGCCGGGTATCGATCCCGGTACCTCTCGCATGCTAAGCGAGCGCTCTACCATCTGAGCTACGCCCCCGTTGGTTGTGAGTATCGAATTAATGGTGAGCTTATTATTTTTGACTTAAATGTTAGATTAATTTTTCTACAACGAAATTCATTACATGGTATATAAAATACATTACCATATTTTATATACCTGGTTGAAATGAATTTAAAATAAATTATCCAACTGATGAATTAATTTACTAGAACAACCAACAACTACTTATGTAGTCTGTGATAAGATATGTAAAAACATGTTATTGTTACGCCAGAGTTTATCAAGCATAAACACGAGCGGCGCATAATCTGAGTACAGCTTATATTGTAATTAAAAGTCTCTATCTTTCATTTATTTTACGAACGTAAATTTGTTATTAATATTTGGTCGTTTAGCGATAACTGTGATACTTTTAAATGCTATACGTGGAGGTGTTACGGGCCTATCACTAAGTCTATAATAATACTTGCTAATTTGACAAAATGACAAACTAACAAAATAAACTGAAAAATTGAAAAAATTACTATTTAGACAAATTTGACAAATAATTCTTGAAATACATGTTACACTGATTATTGTTACAAAATCATTCTTAGTATACTATACGAAAACTAAATTATTTGTAAATTCATCTTTGGAAAATGGATCAGGACCATGATGGCGGACCCGTTAGTATCACGGGTACAACGAGACAGTGTTTTCCCTTAAATAATATTATTTATGGTTAATTTACAAAACTATCCTATTTCTGTATAATATGGCATAACATTACCTAGAAATGTTTTTGAGGCTGAATGTATTATTGTTGAGGACGCCGGTGAAACACTAATGCCGTCGTATATCGCGAGAAAACGTGCGTGTTATTTGCGATATTCTTCAACCAGAACAGAAAAGACTTTGAATACAAACGCTGTTACGTTAAATGATGTCTAGCTTGTATTGTAAGATACATTTTGTATTCAATGTGGCTAAGGAATATATTTATTCAGATGCTAGAGGCTCGGTTTGGATTTAGGCCATTAAAAAAGTGGTAGGAGTTGGAAATAAAAATCGGACAGGAAATAGAAACTCTACTTCATGCTTTCCGTTCTCTAAAATAAGGAGTTGAATTTATACATTAATAACTTGAACACTATTGTCTCGTATTATATTTATGTATTTGAAATGGAAATGTATAGATTTAACATCGTAATAATATTTTTTTCAAATCAAATCAACCTTTAGAGTGTGTTTTTAGTACAAAATATGTTACAGTTTGTAAAATCCCACGAATATCTTCCTTTATGGGTGTACACAATTACATACATACATAACCTCACGCCTGTTATCCCCGAAGGGGCAGGCAGAGGTGCATTTCTGCACCCACATTTCGCCAGTTTTTTTGTATCAGTCCCACGTAATAGGGGGCGAGCCTATTGCTGCCTTTCGGGCACAATTCCAGACTCCGTGCTGCTACTGAGAATTTCCTAATTGAAAAACCCAATAACATTTTGCCCGACCTGGGAATCGAACCCAGGACCTCTAGATCGCACGGCACATACTTGTGCAATTTTAATGTATAATTGAATTGCTAAACTTATACATTATTAAATTGCTTGTTTTAACATATTATTATAAAATATTGGATAAAATAATAATAAATAAATAACTGATTCCTTATCAAAGAAAAAATATAAATGTAAAACCATTCGGTGCCCAAGTTGGCATCCTAATCGCTAACAGCAGCTACCTTATTATTTTATAAATTATGGACTAAAAAACTAAAATAAAACTTATTATTTAAGCGTTCAGGACGACACGTTCCTACTGTTCTTCGGGGGAGAATTCAAGCAACGACTGTTTTGGATATATTTAAAGGGTCCCGTTCTTCAGAAACACAATTTAGTGTTGTTGAAATTGTTCCCGAGGATTTAGCTGCGAGCCGTGATATCACAACGTCTCAGAATATTTATTTTAATAAGACAATAAGAGAATAGGGTGTGGGGAACCGTTTCATACGTTAGCTTAGTGTGCAAGTGCATTTATTTTGATTATATGAAAAATATTTTGTTGTTTATTTAATTCAGAATTTACTGCACTGAATGAAAATTAATATATTCTCGGTGTTATTTAATTGAAATTTGGTGTTTCAACGGAAATTTAATAAATTTTGCATCGTTTATTTAAGTTAATAATATATTATTATATTATTTAAGTTAATGGACATTATTATATTATTTCATTTTTTATAAGGCGTGTACGGTGTACATTCTGTTAGCCCGAAATCAAAACCGTAATATTTCTAAAATTTTTATGATTACAGTAAATATATATGTAATTCAGGCAAATATAAATACTGTCACGTCTGTAGTCCTGAATAGGTGGGCAGAGGTGTATTTTCTGCATACAAATTTCGTATTTTTTATTAGACAAACCTAAACAGAAGGCATGACATTTTGAGTAAGAACCATGAATGCTATATCTTTATTATTATTTATAATAATAAAAATATCGTCATCATCCCATATACATCCCACTGCTGAGCATGGGCCTCTTCTACAACAGAGAGCGTTAAGGCAGTTGGCGGAATATAAAAAAAATCGACATATCAACAACATTCTGTCTCAAACATAAGCAGCGAAGTGCCTCGACAATGTATAGTCAAAACGAGCAGTGTTGTCAACATACACCTACTAAAGTATGGCTTTATGGGCGCGATGATCACTGTTATTGTTTATTACGCAAATAATAAGCCTGGTGGAGCTATCGCATGGGAATTATACATAATATCAGGGTACGAACACGCTAGTTCTCTCTTTCTGTAGGAAATTGCCACTGTTTATATTGCTAGCTCAATATGCGATGCATTGTTTGAATGCTTGTTATACTGAAAATATGTTTGGAATGTATGCCTTTTTGGCCAGTAGCTTATCATTATAAGGAGGTATGGAGAAACTGACGCTTTTACACCTAAAATATAAGACTGTTGGTACTATGTTGCCCTCTCAGTTGTAGAAGAGGCCCGTGCTCAGCAGTGGGACGTATTTGGGCTGATGACGACGACGACGACTATGTTGCCGAACTAAGACCTCTCAGTTGTAGAGGAGGCCCGTGCCCATCATTGGGACGTATGTAGGTATACGTATGGGCTGATGATGATGATGATGACTATGTTTGCTTTAAAATACGAATGAAGAACGCATGATGATAAAATTTTCGAAATGTGCGCCAATTTAAAAAAATCCTGGATCAAAATTCCTGCATCAAAACCAACGAAGTCACGAACAAAGCTAGTTATTAACATAAAACTTGATTTTATGCATTTTCGATATTATAAGATTTATCTATATTTTTACGAGAGAAAGGTAAGCGAAGGTGTGAAATTGTTATAACATAAAGAAAAATAATTTAACACCCCTACTACAAACTTACTCCCGATAGCAGACGCCCGTAAATAACTAGCAGATTCAGGTTATAACAGGGAATATCATTTGGGGCTCGTGTTTTAATCCCTCTTATGGAACAAAAACAATTTCGCTACGACAAACGGAACGCCACAAACAAGCGCAACAAACCCCAATCTCACAGCTAGTCATTTAAAATATTTATTTTAAATAAAGCGATAAAATTGTGTTTGGTGGAAGTGGTTTTCTTCACAGCGGCTTTGCGGTCTCATTCGTTTATTTATACGCGATTATGTCGAACATAACAAGAGTGACGTAGCCTCTCTACCTTTTGTTTTTAATCATTAAATTCGGAAGTTATGCTTTACTGGAAGTTCCAGAAAAACATCGGAAAACATCACTATTTTATTGATTGTCAGGTAGTGTCACAGAATGAGTGTATACCGTGCGATGCAGAGGTTCCAGTTTCGGTTCTTGGGTCGGGGAAAGTGTCATGAAATTTGGTGTTAGTAAAATCTCGGTATAAGCTTCGTGCTACCGGAGTTGTGTCCATAAAACGGTGAAACTTGGTCATAAATGCACTTCTATGCCTACTCCTACGTTGGAAACGGGCGTATTTATGTAAATGGTGTATAATTCATTCATTTTTTTTCATCATCAGCTTATCTACGTCTCACTGCTGGGCACGGGCCTCCTCTACAACTGAAAGGGGTTAAAGCCTTAGTCCACCACGCTGGCCTAGTGCGGGTTGGCGGAATACACACCTAAGAAATTCCTAAGAACTTTTAGGTGTGCAGGTTTCATCTCGATGTTTTCCTTCGCCGTTAATGTATGTATGTGATAATTCATTGTGAATACACACATAACTTCGAAAAGTCAGAGGTGTGTGCCTGGGTTTTGAACCCGCGACCGTCGAGATTCTCGACCACGTGCCTAAACCTCGAGGCCATCACGACTTCGAGGCTATCTCGACTGTTGTATTACAGGCTGTATTCAAACCTATGTGTTGGTTGATTTAGCAATATGAGAAATTACAATGTAAGTCACGGACTCCAATCCAAGGCACGTACTTGGAATTTATACTCGCATAATTCATAGTCAATTTGATTTTATCCATAGTTTGCGTTATTGTAAAATTGTCAATCAATGCGATAAAAACGTAGCCTGAACATATTTATAAATTATTCTTCACGGATCTGAGTATCTTTGTATTAACGTTCATATTTAGAATATCAGAAAGACGACCAAATATTTAAAGAGGACTACTGACATTCATACCTCTAACTTTAATAAATATAATACTGAAATAAGTGAGCAAAACGCAATACTTATGTCATTTTTGTATGAGATTGAAAAATTAAATAATTATAATCTTTGATGAATACGAGAACTATCGTTGACTCATATAATTAATCAAATTTATTATACGATAACACTCTATGTGGGGCCTAAATGCGGGGAAAAATACGTATTACATGTCTTTTGATATTTACGTTTGTTGTCGTGTTTATTATTATTACATATATTGCGCAAGGATGACACGCAAAATCGTGAAGCGTTACACATTTCTGTATTTGGGATCAGAACTTTGATAATATTTGGGACTGCCTCGTGGCACAAGTATGTGCCGTGCGATCTAGAGGTCCTGGGTTCGATTCCCGGGTCGGGCAAAGTGTTATTGGGTTTTTCCATTAGGAAATTCTCAGTAACAGCACGGAGTCTGGAAATGTGCCCGAGGAACGGCAATAGGCTCGTCCCCTGTTACGTGGGACTGATACATACTTGGCGAAATGTGGGTGCAGAAATGTTTATGTATGTATTATTTATTGTAAACGGAACTGGTAAAGATTATCATGTTTATACAATATTTTTCCTCAGTTTCCATTGATTTACCGATAACAAAACACAATCAGAACTACAAATGCTTTGTATTTTATAATTGGCACTTTTGCTTTGATACATCGTTAGCTCCCTATCAACCTGTTATCATTCACTTCAAAAAGTTATTCAAATACATATCGTAATAATGTACCCAACATTCGTGTTCATTCAGCGCCATCTGTTAGTATCTTTAGGAATCAATGTAGTATTAACTAGGACATCAGTTATCATATCGGTTGTGTTGTAAATGTAAGCGTTATAGAACCATTCTGTAACCAGATAGGGCTGTTGTGAGATTAATCGACTGTACCAGCGTTTTACTATTGACTCATATAGCTGAAATTAATGGTCATTCCTAATTATTTGTCTTGGATCGATCCAAATTTTACCGAATCAAGATAAATTATTTGTGCTGTTTCCAGGAAGCTATGCGCAGGTAATGATTTTGGGCGATGGGAAATAAACAGAAATACCATTAAATTATTACTAAACAAAAGTTTATTGATTGAAATTAGCTGGACGACCTCGCACAGGTAAAGTGTAGTCTGCTTTCAAATAAAGTGTAGACTATCAAGAAACGAATTAGATTACCCATCACCAATCGATACAATAATGCCGATCTTAAGGTATTATTTTTTGTATTTACATTTATATACCGCACACTTATTTATCTTACTTTTTATTTCCTTTTATACTTTTAATCCCCTTTCCCCGTTCACAAAAGCTGGCAACTCCCAGTCTCTAAGTGGTTGTTTATGGACGGGGATGATTACCTACATTAGCTAAGTAGCTCATCTGCTAAGCTGCGATATAAAATTAATTCAATCAATAATTCTCATTATAACCCGTTTGATAAAACATCTAGCCAGGCTTAACCTAATCGTATAATGCAATTTAATTTCAACGTACAGCTTTTAACTGATTTGCTCTATAAGTGTGCATAAAAAAATGAGCTGTTATAAAAATATTGATATAAAAAGAATATAGCGAGTACTTCAGTACTTAAATAATACTAAGTGCTAAACTTTTTGCTATTTCAATTTGCGATAATAGTAGTAAGAATTTCCAAATACATTAAAGTTAAGGAAAATGTTATTTTTTCTTTCCTCTTTATAGCATTATTATAAATATCCTTTATAATCTATTAACTTTCTTATTTATCTCCAAAACAAACAACAGTTACCAATTTTTTTTTTGCTATACACATACATATGACATTTGGGTGACTTCGTCTCTCAAGGTTGAATTAACATTAATGTTTTTTTGGCTTCCGCTCATTTAAAATGTATCAATCATGAATAGATTGTCATAATGACCTTTCTCGGATACATTATAATTGGTAGGAGACGTTTAATTTCATTTCTTGGAGGGTTTCTTTATAAAAATACCTTACTTTTAATACTATATTATAATACTAATGGTAAGTATAATACAGTCCAAATGGGGTGTCGACTATTACTACCAGAAAAAGAAATACAGGCACGGTCTTGTACTTAATGTTATTTTATGTCTGCATGGAGATTAGCAAAGTTACGTGTGGATTAGGTAACTGATTTTAAATGGTCAAATGTCGCGAGGAAAAAGTCACGCCCAAATGTTAAGATAAGAGTATACTTTATACCTTGAAGACATCAACAATCTCGCCTACAAAGCTCAAGCTATATGAGGTCACTGCTCATCAGATGGGCATATGAGAAATTAAAATTCGATTCTAGTTTCGAATTTCCTTTTCAAAAACTACCTTTTAATAATATATACACGACAACGGTATCTGTAGCTTACTAGTAGTAGTTACATGCCGAGAATATTAAAACTTGAAATCAATGTACCAGGAACCCATAAGTTGCAAACACAAATAGTATACAACATCAGATTTAACAGAGAGAAAAGTGTAATTCCAGCAGCAACAGAAAACTATGATTAACGTGCGCCAGCCGACAAGCATGGAGCATTGGTTATCAATAAAATATTGCGAACCACTGTGAAATATTTACGTTCTCATTAGGCGGCCCTCCCATCGGAAACGGCTGACATAATGCAATACCAATCCAGTTCAGCGCGTTGCATTTTACTAATTAACTTCACGTTCGAATGTATTTTGTAATAATATGATACGTATACGTAATTGACAATGTGAACGTAATGCATGTGTTTGCGACTTTCAGCTTATGGAAACTTCGTGTTGTTTTGGTGCATTTACTTTGGTATTTTATACATACATACATAAACTCACGCCTGTATTCCCCGAAGGGGTAGACAGAGGTGCATTTCTGCACCCACATTTCGCCAGGTATGTATCAGTCCCACGTAATAGGGGGCGAGCCTATTGCCGTTTTTCGAGCACATTTCCAGACTCCGTGCTGTTACTGAGAATTTCCTAATGGAAAAACCCAATAACACTTTGCCCGACCCGGGAATCGAACCCAGTACCTCTAGATTGCACGGCACATACTTGTACCGCGTGACCACAAGGCAGTATTTTATGTAATTAAACTATTTTGACGGTGATGGGCATTTAAAAAATAAAACATTAATCAATTAAATCTTTCGCCACTGTAAAGCACCGGCCCAATTCAAAGTACGTGTTTTAGACGAATACATACAGTACATACAGACGAATAGTACATATATGCTTACTAATATTATAAATGCGATTGTAACTCGACAGAGTCTGTCTGTCTCTTTTTCCTGCTAAAACTACTGAACCGATTTAAATGAAATTTGGTACACAGATAGTTTTGAGCCTGAGAAAGAACATAGGCTACTTTTTATTGCGGGAAAGGGGTTTTAAGGGGTTGAAAGGGGGGATGAAAGGGCTAGAAACTTGAAACTTATTTTTTAGGCTGTTGATTAGATATAAATAAATATGACATTCAAAGTATGTAAAAAATTACCTTTAACGGAGTAAAATAAAAATAGGGGGTGAAAGTTTGTATGGAAATTCGTCATTTTTGAAGCTAGAATGATGAAACTTTTTTATATGGCTTTTATTACATCATATATATGATATATATATACACTATATAAGAATTATATTAAAAGTTTTTAAAAAAAAATCCCTTGATATGTTTTAAATGAGATAATAACTATATGACTGTTACGCTTTCACGCCTTAATCATTTGACCGATGTGAACGATTTTTGGTATGGACATAAATGGGACTCTGTGGAATAAAATAGACTACAACTTATTTTCTTTTTCAACCCAACCCTGTAGTCTACGCGGACGGAGTCGCGGGCAAAAGCTAGTAATAAAATAATTAAGTACAATTCTATCTAAGTAGAGTGTTTTATACCAAGAAAAGACTAAAATTATCTCATATCAGTCTAAAGGTTCCACCAGCCTGATAATGTAAATAAATACTAAGACTTGTGTCGTGGGTAACAGAAACTACGAGAGTCATTTCGACCTTACAAATATTCAGATCCACAACAAATATTTTTAGATCACGCAAACATTTGGATCGGTTCGGGGATCGAACACACGGCCTCTCGTTTCCTAAGCTGTTTTTTTGCTAAGTACGCCACGTTGGCTGTCAAATTGTTTTTAAAAATGTTATAGACGTATTATACATCTTTGTGTAAGAAACTTATAAACGCTGCTAAAATAATTTAAAGTTAATATTTTAACTACATTTTGTATTTAAGAGTTTAATGCGATTTTAAAAGCAGTAAGTTTATTAATCTCTAAATAATTTGCGTTACTTTAAAAGATTATACAAGTCTGTTTGAACTTTAGTTTATGGCATTGCTGATTTAATTTATCAAAGGGAGTCTTAATAGTACTTACATCTTTCCAATTTACGTGTAGAAATCATTGCCATAGAACATTTGTAATGCATTTTGTAAATTAAATGAACAACTATAATATTTTATACCTGTGACGTCATTGGAATTACTGTTTTCATTATATACGATCACGCCTATATAGCCGAAAGGGTAGGGAGGGATTTATTACACCCCTACGTTTCTACAGTTGAATTTCAGTACTTAGTTTTAGTGGGCTGAATATTGCCGAAGTGAGCATGTTTTCACGGACGAGCTTATAAAAAAAAAAACAACTTTATGCGCGTGACTTACAAGGCATTTTTTTTAAATATAATAAAGGATTTTAGGTTATAAGAGCGATCTCCTTGGAAACTCACCTGTTCGCGGAGGCAAGAAATCTATTACATAGCCTGTGTGTAAGGCAAAGAAACTTGCGTTTGTATAGTTGGTGCTAAGCTTGGGAGTGACCATGGAGTTGTAACGTAGGAGAAGGTAGGTAGAGGTGACTTCGGTGCCAACATTTGGCCAATTGCTTTGTCAGTTCCACCTAATAGTGAGCAAGCCTATTACCGTTTCGCGAGCTCATTTCCAGGCTCCGTGTAGCAACTGAAAAATTCCTGAAGGAAAAACCCAATTGTATTTAGCCTGACCCAGGAAACGAACTCAGGGTGTCTATATCACACGGTACATTATTACTGGCGATAGATTTAATTTATCAGTTGAAGCACAAGCTTTATTAATGCGCTGTGATGTGGAAACCAAAAATATAACTACCGAACCTAAACCCTGCTTTTGTGGACTAATCTAAAATATTTCAAACAATTAAACGGTGGCTTTTATTTTCAATTTAACCGATCGTTATTTAAATAACACAAATGGAACAACGAATGTCCAATTTGAATAAATTCATTCCGATTTCATTTTGATTAGTAGTTCATGCAAATCGTTCATAATTTTTGGGACGAAATTTAATTTGTTATGAGCGGGCCAAGTTAGCGAATAATTGTGTTAATCTTGATAAAATCATTGATTTGTTTTGTTTGTGTTTTTAATATTTAATTATTCTATCGTATTATAGTTATAATGAAACGCCTGAGATGGCGATAAGATGCCCTAAATGATGCTGCTATGGTAATTGTAGGTAATATGTTACAAATATTTTAAAAAAGTTAGAAGGAATCGATTTTTTTACGCCTGTACAAAAAAGCCTGTAAAAGGGTAGTCAGTAGTAGGTGGGTATAGACCAAAGACTGTATTAAGACATCGGTAATAGGGAAAGCCTTTTGGCATATTTTGAACATATTTTCGGACTTTTTGCTGGTGTCAAGAGATTCATAAGTGAGTTGCATATGAGTAGAGAAGGAATTACCATTGCCTATGATCCTAAAGAAGGGATAAAAACTAATGGCGAACAGGAAATGTCACCGCACATATGGTAAGGGAAGCCTTCCGGTTCTCACATAAAACAGTTATTGTTTAACCACGGATGGACTTTTCTATTTCACTAGCGCTGTTTTTCACGAAAGTTTTCACATTTCCGTTAGAACAGTGGAGCAGTTGGAAAGTTTAGCGTAATTTGCATCCCACTCCCACAGATCTGAATTACAATGAGCCACGAAAAGCAATTAATACTTGAAGTAGCGCGATTCCGGTTTAAAACTAAGTGCTCTTTTGAATTTTCCTCTTCATTTACATTTATAGGAAGGGCCCAATTGATGAATGTATTTTTAGCAGATAACCTGATGAATTGCAGGCATCGCGTCGTGCCTCTAAGAATCCTGAGTGGACTCCGTACATATCCGGCGTCCCAAGCCTTCAATATTCGATGTCAATGCATTCTTTCAAGGGAATTCGCTTTATATTTGATGTATCACGTTTCATATCCTTTGCTGTTTACAGCTATCAAATATTTTTGAATAGTCTCTGTTACACACTCGTGGCCTCGCGGCGTAAGTATGTGCCGTGTGGTCTAGAGGTCCCGGGTCTGACTCTCGAATCGGGCAGTGGTGTTGGGTATTGATAGAGTTGACGACGTTATATGAACTATTTTATTTTAAATGATTAACCGCGGCTAACATAACGTTATCCCTTCAATATTGCGATCGATCTTCTGTCAAAAATGATTTTTTTCCTGGTAATTGTTAAGGCTTATTTTCACAGAACAGTAACAACATTCTGTATCCGAGAATTTTAATTGTTTTTCAAAAGTCAGAGTCAGGGTCAAGCAGGTTTGTTAAAATGTTATCATAAAAAAATCTACCGCGTAAATGTCGCGGCATTAGACCCTGTTCGTGGCGTACGCATTGTGCTTAATGGAGTCGGTTGTGCGTCGAGCCGTCTGGGATTCCTTGCTATTCATAGTCGGCGCTATATCTCAAACGCACCCATTCTTTGTCTCGCTGCTTTTAACTGCAGTCTGGGAGTCTTAAAGAAAAAATATGTATGCTTGCTCCGTCTGTTGTTTATAAATACGTCTTTGTCTATGAATATTTTAAAATTGTTTATTGTTGTAGTCGGTGTTGTTGGTTCTGGAAGTATTTCGTGCGTACGATGAAGACGCCCCGGTTCCTAAATCGATTACTGAAATTTTTCGTACAGAAATACTCGGCAACAGCATAGAGACTGGATATGTTCCAGGTGAACGCAATAATCTTACCCCCTAAGAAGCGGGGCTTCACAGTTGAAAACGTGGGTTTACAACCCTTTGTTAACAATTACAAGGATATAGACGTCAAAAAGTAGGTATAAAGCTATATTTTTCCGTGCTGGGTAGTTTAGTACTAAACCCTATCAGTTATAGAGGTGGCCCGTGCCCAATAGTGGGACGTTTGAGGGCTGATAATGATGATGATGATGTAGGGTAGTTAGAATAGCGGTAACGGCTGTCAGAAAAAATAACATTAGTTTGCTGAAGTAATAGAAACCGGTAGGGACTTCGAGCTTAAATCTAGAATTTTCTAAGTCATAGTCGCGTACATTCATGCAAAATGACCATAGATGAAATAGGAATAAACGGTGATGGAAATGAATATACCTGGTTCATCGCTACACAGGCAGCATCCGTAAAAAAATTCATTCGGATAATATTGCTAAATTTAAAAAACTTTAGAAATATGTAGGACCTATTAATCCAACAGACAAAAATATGGCATTTTGATTGCATCATCATCAACAGCCCAAATACGTCCCACTGTTGGGCACGGGCCTCCTCTACAATTGAGAGGGTTTAGGCCTTAGTCCACCACGCTGGCCTACTGCGGGTTGGCTGACTACACACCTAAGAAATTCCTAAGATATTTTAGGTGTGCAGGTTTTATCACGATGTTTTCCTTCACCATTAAAGCAAGTGATAATTCACACATAACTTCGAAAAGTCAGAGGTGTGTGCCTGAGGTTTGAACCTGCGACCGCCGAAATTCTCGACCGCGCGCCTAAACCTCGAGGCTTTCACTGCTTTGATTGCATGCTTATTTTATATTTATATTTATTGGCATAACAACCCATTTAGTTTCTGAATTCGTAGAAATACAAGTGGATATTTTTATAAAATTCAAATTAAGCGACAAAACGTCAATAACTTCACCCTCTAACCGATTCCATTAGCGTTAGCATAACAAATTAATATAAATCCAGATTGTAATCATTGTTTAATCTTGTTACATTTAAAGGCAATTGGCCATTTTCACGGGAAACCATTCAAGGCCCCGTTCAGTACACAGCGAGATTGCGCGTTTAATTTTAACAATTATCATATTTTTTAAGTTAACATCTGTTGGTTTACCCCTTTCAAGATTTTAATTATGATTTTTCGCGCTGATATTTTTTCGCCGAGGTCTTTAAGCCCGCCTCGGAATCACAATGTTAAACACGCGTCACAAAAGGGTTCTTGTTCTATTACGAAATTTACATTTTTACTTGTGCTATGTTGATTACGCTTCACTATTTGGCCTTCTTTGTATAATTTCCCTTTGCGAGCTACTTTCTGCTTGTTGATTGTGGATTTGTGCTCGGGTGTTCTGTTGTCAGGAACCGCGGTCTGAGTAATAGCGTTTTTATTGCAGTGTCTTTTGATTGCAGCAGTGCTGATTGTCTCCTGCTGCGAGCGATCGATCACTGGCTTCATTGTCAGATCGAAGAAAGATTTCTAGGCGTTTGCTCTGGACAAATTCTCAGTAGCAGCACGGAGTCTACGAAATTTTGCTGATAAATGGCAATAACTTCTGTGTGTGCGCAGAAATACACTCTTTTGGGCATGTATATGTACAGTAGTTAAACGGCGAAGGAAATATAGCAGGCAATCTATATTAGAGGTCTAGGCGAGGAACTTTTCAGGTATGCGATGTCCATATTTCTTCCATTATCGTAGACTGCCATTGGCTTTATCCTTTTCAATACTAGAAGGTACACTGTAGTAATATGACTGTATGTATGAATTCCTGTAATATGACTTATATAGGCGGATATAGATAGAAGCATAGATTACGTGTTTTATGGATATTTTATATTGGTGAAAACTTTATGAAGATCAGTTTAGTATTTTTTGTATTTATCGCGAACAGAGACCGACGAGGCGAGGGAGTTTGCATTTTGATATTTAAGTATCATACTGTACTAATAAAATGTTTTTTTTAATGCACTAAATACTGAACTTTAATATTTTAAGTAATAATAGTGACTTTATCGACCTTAAAAAAACATTACTCGTAGGTTGACCTACATAATACATCCAACAGGTCAAGAATAGCTAAAAGTTCTTTCTTGTATTTGATCTCATAATTTCGCGAGATCGCGCCTACCTGTCGAGATTACAGGAAAGAGCCTATTTATAAACATGGAAAATTTTATTCGCATTATTTTTAGACCTGCCTAAAATATTTTATTATGCTTGGATACGTTTAATAATAGACGTCGTTTTTCCTTAAAAGTGGCTTATACCGATGTTTCTTTATAAAGAGAGCAGCTGCCAAAAATATTAATTACGGATAAGTATATCGTAATGATGTTGAAATGTAAATGATGAAGTGGGTGGAAGGCTCGTTGGGGGAGAGCCAAGATTTCATTATTTCTGGCTCGGAGTGTAGACCCATTACTTGCATGACTTCTTTTTTAGGTTATATATGTTATTATGGGGCATAAAGCCACTAAAAGGAAATATTGAACCAGCAGAGTGATCGTCAGCTAATAATAATAATAATAAATTTATTTATTACCAAAAAATTTGCTTATTAATCTAAAACATATAACACATCGATTTATACAAAATATTTACATATCTAAGCAAGTACAAAAGAAAAAGTATACATTGACCTCTGCACTAAGCGTGGCTTGTATCGCAGGGGTCTACATATTTACCGATCCTGATACACAATTTTGAACAGGGCACACGGTTCTTAATTAAAGGTATTTATTAGAAAAATAAACTAAACAATGCAATGTAAAGCCCAACGTTGTCTATCATACAAAAATGTCTTGTTAGTTGATCAAATCAGGCCGATTCAAATTATTCTTTTATATTGCACTTGAAAATTTTAAAAATGGAATTGAGCAGTAACCTTTTACTTATTATAAAATAAAATGGCAAAGACAACACATGATTTTAAATATAGTCCGAATAAGTGTCGACAGCGAAAGGAATTAAGCTAAGTTTTTTGTACCGAATAAAGTAAGTACACAATTTAATCTACTACTTATAGACACATGAACTATACCAAATCTCACGATAAAGGGGTGTAGTATGACTAAAGGATGTGTGCTAATTTACAGCCTTTGTATAAACCAGTCATGTGTAGAAGTTAGAAACGATCTGAGTGCGCCAGTGACAAATTGTTGCAGTAATGAGAATCTTGCCTCCGCACCGAGATGCAGCTATTCTTAGTACCTATACGTAGTGACTTTTGTCTTTACCATATTAATACTACAGTAGTATAAAGTTAAAGTAAAGTCTTATACGCGCGTCTTGCGTTCACCAGTTGTTTTGTCAAAAGGGAGCGAACATATTACCGTTTTTCATGCTCAATTCCATACTCCGCTGAATTAGCACCCACCTTATAACACTTTAAGACCCGAAAATCGAACCATACAACGTGATATCATCATCATCAGCCGTCCATATATGTCGTATGATTAAGGCCTTAGTCCAAGACGCTGGCCTAGTGCACATAGCGCGGATAACTGATGGCCGATGGCGGACTACACACCTAAGAAATTCCTAAGAACTTTTCGGTGTGCAGGTGTCTTTGAGGTGTTTTGTTCACCATTAAAATACGTGATAATTCATTGTGATTACACACAAACGTCGAAAAGTCAGAGGTGTGTGCCTGGTTTGAACCTGCGTGCCTATATCACCACCAACGTGATATAAACTAAATGAATAAACAAAAAGTATTATCCGAGACGAGTTTTTAATGTACTTAGTTTTTATAAGGCTTTCTCATTGAGCGTGCTGGTTCCTACGTGATTGTGTTTTCTATTTGCGATTATTCTTAGACTACGTGCGGGTGTTACAAGGAATTAAATAAAAGCGCTAATGACTGTGTCTTGTGGAACAATATGTATCTTTCTTCTGTATCCCACTCTGTTTTCTAACATACCAGGGATTTTAGTAATGAACTGCACTGTATCCAGTCTATTTATTAAATAAATAAAATAAATACACCCAACAGTCACATACATAGTTCTGATCCCACACTAAGATACAAGTCTTGTGTCGTGGGTATCAGAAACTACGAGAGACTTTTTGGTCTCACATACACCCAGACCCGAAACAAATATTTGTGGATCACACAAACATTTGTCTCGGTGCGGGGATCGAACCCGCGGCCTCTCGTTTCGCAAGCTGGTGTCTAGCCAACTGCGCCACGGGGCTGACTTATTGTGTTATTTCTATGTCACAGTCGCGTAATTTATATACGCTTAAATTAGTCCAAGCGTGGATTTATTTTCAGAAAGGTTAGGCTTAAAAGAAAGCCTATAAGAGGGCAAATGGATTTAATTTACTTTTAAAGACAGAAAACAACTAACACTGATACTTTTGGCTGCACATAGACATCTTGTGTTACGGATGTCATAAAATACGAAATGGTTTACGTAACGTACGGATAGTCAATTACGTCGATATAGTTATGTAGTTTCAAAAAATAGACGCATAAATTAAGAAACATTATGGTCTGCAATAGACTAAGAATCGAGTGCCAGTGCTAAACATAAAATAAAAAACTCAAAAAAATAGCGCATGAAAATCTAGCCACATAACTACGTTTTATGTTCAAACTTGACGCGCACTGACACCGCGTTACGGCCAACTACAAAATTTTAGTTTCGCCTTAGGGGATAAATTCAACTCGAACTTTTTGCGAGCAAGGACCATACCAACACGGTCGTTGAAAAAGTTTGCTTCGTGTAAAAACATTGCATTGGAAGGTCGCCAGCTGGGGCCACATCACCGTCCACCTACAATACGTCCGAAACGTCAATGACCCCACTGCACTCGGCTGGGGCGAGAATGGTTCGTTAATTTGGGGAATACCAGGGCATCTGCTGTTAGCGGGATGTAAGCGAATCGCAAATCATGCTAGTAAATCAATTTAACGGTCAGCATCACTCGCGCTTGCGATCCTGGAATATAGGTTACTGGTGTAACGAACTTAGCTATTCCGTAAAAACTGGCTGGAATTTTCAACTAGCCCTGATGGGGTTTACACTTGTTTTTATAAGCCTTTCAGTTGCTATGGAAACGTGAGACTATAATTGTAGATTACGTAATATGCGAAAGATTATTTTATGTTTTGAATTTATATTAATGATGAAGGCTGTTTTAAAAATAGGAAATAACAAAGATAACATTAAAGAGAAAGTAAATTTACCGTAATATATTATTTACAAAATAAAATGAATAGAATACAAAGTTTCTTAGAATGAATTTTTTGGACAGAAAAACAAAAAGTCTCTTAACACCAAGTCGAAAAAAATGTGGATTAAATAATAAATAAAACTTGTCTAGACGCGGACACCGACCACTGCTTTCATAAGCAGTTTCTAGACAAGGAGAATAAATGTGCCTTTGCAGTTAAAATATTATGTGTTTTCAATTTGAGTATTGCGGAGCCACAGCTTTCTGGCACCTCACCACTACTCTTTCATCACGGCCTAAATCACGAGGCCACGTTTTCACACACTGCATTTCAGAGTGTATTATGTCGCGTTGTAATATTACATCATGTTTGAATCCATTGTATTCACTTTTAGTATTTTACTGCTTAAGCATGCTTTGACCTGCTCTATTGATTGACCTGTGACTTTAGAAAAAAGGATATGAAGCATGTTTTAAGAAGTATTTATATTAACTAACGTTTATAAGTAAGGCCGTAAGTATGTCAATGTTTAATGTATTAATATGTGAATACCGAACTAAAAAAATATAGTTTGAAAGATAGAAGACTTTAGCTCCAAAACCAGGGATTTATGTATGCTAACCTTAAGATCAACTGTTATGTTAGGGGTAGAAATACATTGTCGAGTTGCAAATATACGATTACCAATCAATGATAAGTCATTAGAATTATGATTCTTACTTACTTAAGAGCACGGAGTCTGGAAATGTGCCCGAAAAACGGCAATAGGCTAGCCCCTTATTACGTGGGACTGATACATACCTGGCGAAATGTGGGCGCAGAAATGCACCTCTGCCTACCCCTTCGGGGAATACAGGCGTGAGTTTATGTATGTACTTACTTACTTAAATGGCGCAACGACCTAAAGTGAATTTTGGCCTCCGATAACAAGACTTTCCACTTCGATCTGTCCTGTGCCATCTCCCGCCAATCCTCGATCTAGAGAATTATTACTCAATCATTTGTTCTGTTTTAAATTGAGATTTTAACTGACGTCATTCCCTCAGAAAAGTCAGCAAACTAAGAATCTCGAAGAAATAATTTCGTCACTCAAAATTAATCTGGAAATGGCGCGGCCGCTACTTTCGGCCCGTGTCAAGTGCCTGCGAGTGTGTCGTTAGTCGGAGTGTTTTCTTTTGTCTCAAGTATTGCGACATTCGCTTGTTACAAGCTTTTGTTGGTGACCCCGCCCGTGGCCTTCTTTAACTTATTCATTGCGTGTTCCGAACCATCCCTCAGCGATTTGGGTCATACTGTTTTGATATCTGTAGGTGAATCGGAAGGTGTATTGTCAATAGTATAATCGATCGGTGCTAATGCGTGCTTAATTGTTCTGCTTTCATGAGCGTTTAATATGAAAGGTTGACTAATAAGTAATAAAACCAACCCTAACATTCGCAATCATAGTTCCGAAACCACTTTAAGATATATTTTGTTCTGAAAATATATGCTATGAGATACAAACATAAATTTTGTTTATGCTTTAAAACCATTAAAATACATACATACATAAATACATAACCTCACGCCTGTATTCCCCGAAGGGGTAGGCAGAGATGCAATTCAGCACCCACATTTCGCCAGGTATGTATCAGTCCCAAGTAATAGGGGGCGAGCCTATTGCCGTTTTTCGGGCACATTTCCAGACTCCGTGCTGTTACTGAGAATTTCGTAATGGAAAAACCCAATAACACTTTGCCCGACCCGGGAATCGAATCCAGGATCGCACGGCACATACTTGTACCGCGAGACCACGAGGCAGTCATTAAAATACATATTTATGGATAACCTTCTATACTTTTTTCCGTATGGCAATTGGATGATTGAGGTGAATCTTTATACACATATTTCACCAATGTAAGTCCTTAGTAATAGATAGCGAGCTTTCACAGGGTCACATTTTGCTCCATCTAAGATTAAACTGCCTCGTGGTCTCGCGGCATAACTATGCGCCATACGATCTAGAGCTCCTGGGTTCGATTCCCGGGTTAGGCAAAGTGTTATTGGGTTTTTCTATTAGGAAATTCTCAGTAGCAGCACGGAGTTTGGAAATGTGCCCGAGAAACGGCAATGGGCTCGCCCCCTATTACATGGAACTGATACTCTGCCTAACCCCTTCGGGGAATAAAGGCTTGAGGTTATGTATGTATGTATGTAAGAGTAAACCTCTGGACCAAAGAGGAAGTCAACGTCACAAGGCCTCACTAGAACTATGTAAGTCATCAAAAGTTGCAGTTCCAGTGGCTGAAGCAAAAAATCCTTACAAACTATTGCACTATTGAATTCTATAACTAAGAATATCGAACAGTGCATCTCAATAAAAATGCTTTGCAAACTTTCAATTTCAAATTTCACCAGCCAGCTACCATGGTCGTGCAATTTTCATAAAATACATGGGCGGACGCGACCTACCCCAACCATAAAGGTCGGTTTGAACGCCGGTGTAGCGGTCTTTGCTTAAAAATTCAATATGGCTAAACGTACTTGGGCTGCGGGATATATCACGTGGAAGCAATTTGAGCACCTCTCGTATGCACTAAACGTTATTTATGGTGAGCCGGTGGCACCCAGTGGATCGCCTACAAGGTAACAATGGATTTTCGGGAGACAGTTTCTTAGCGTTGCTGTTAAGGGTTGTTTGCACTTTAAGGCTGGTGCTAGTTTATAGTGATATTAAGTTTATTATTTATCTTGATAATTTTTTCACTAATCTGGATTTAATGGTATATTTATAAGTTACACAGATCTAGAGATCTAAATGAGAACGCTTTTTAACTGGTATAAATTGTATCTTTTAAAAGGGAAGAAATAGTATTAAATATTATAAATTTGTTTCATTTATTGTTTAATGACAATTATCTTTCATTTATAGATTAAATTCAATGTATGGTCAAAAACAGACAATATATTACGCGCGATATTTCTTGCGCTCAACATAAGCTTTCAGTGTTGTCGTTTACTAAAAGTTTAGAAAAACATTAAACGACATACAACAATAATAATATTTAAATATAGGTCATGAAAGCTTCCTGTTTTAAAAGGCATAATCTATAATAAAATTTTACATTCTTAAATAGACAAGCAGTGTCTATTAAAATAGTAAATTACCAATTAAGTACCTAAAAATATGTGGTTGGAAGTACTCTTAAGCCAAGCACATAGATAAATAGGTGAAGTTTGTATAAACCTTTTCAGGTCATTCTAATGAAATAGGTCACGCAAATTAGTGGGATGCTATACACGAAATTTTTCTTTGAATAAACACTTAAATTTAAATGCGGCGGGTCAAGTGTAAAGGTGTTGAGCCCAATTTTGTTTACATAACATGGTTGTGCCTTTCTAAAGGCAATGTAAAATACTAAATTTAAAAACGGAGGTATATATACAAAACGAAATTCAAGTTAATATAATTGGCGAAAAATCTCAAGATTAATTAACACTGGTTTGGCATTTGCTGTAATAAAATTGAGGGCGTTATAAGAATTATATGAAATACAGTAAAGTAGAGTAACATAAACATCACTGAACGTTTGTACTCTGGAATTTATTAAGATTATCAACAGTCTAATGCCGCATCTGCCTAGACCCCAGCACGCGAAAGAAGCCGCGGATCCGATCTTCGCACTGAGACAAATGTTTGTGTGATCCAATAATAATTTGTTTCGGGTCTTGGTGTTTGTGAGGCCGAAAAGTCCCTTGTAGTTTCTGATACCCACGACACAAGAGTTGTATCTTAGTGTGAGGTCAGAACTGTGTAAAACTTTTGGGTGTACTTGCTTACATGATTTAATTTGTTATGAACATATCCGTTGCTAGAAGACACGTAAAGTAGGTGTATATGAGATCGTAGCTGCGTTTTACCTCATAGCTGTAAATTTCACGCTAAACTAGACTACAGTTCAATTTAGAACAAAAAGTAATAATACAAATACTAAAATTAAAATGTTCTGAAGTTAATGTAGGTACTCATGATAGGAGAACGGTAGCAGGCGCGACATTATAATTACGATTTAAATTATGACGGGCTCAAAAGAGATTTCCAACTAAAAGAACTCTGGAACAGCCCTTTATTTTGATTTGTCCCTTTGTTCTCGTAAATGAAACGCCATTTGTAGATGACTATCTTACAGGCGGGATAATGGCCAGGATCTTTCGAAATTATACCTCATTATCACTTTTATAAGGAGTTTCATTAACCAAGCTGGCCAGTTATCGTTGAGTATGCTTGAAAGATACTACCTACTGAACTTACGGCAAATGCTAAGAACTTTAGATACTTATAGTGTGTTATAACTAAATGACACAATAAAGAACGAAAGAACGGCTTAATGTTCTAAAAATTTACATTAAATACGTACTCACAAAATCAAACTTTAAAAATTCCTCTTAGTAATATAATAATCTCTTTTCTTGAGCATCAAAAATACACTAAAAACTAGACAGAACTTCGACCTTCATCATCATCATCGTTGATCGATTGAGCGAGTCCTGGTTAGGGGTCCATTATGTCCACATAGGAAAAACTGCCCAGTCCATGGAACTTTTGGAATCTATTTGACCTGCATGGCCTCCTGTTCAGGCTGACCTAATATTGCTTGAAGTAATAACATTAATGTCATCGAAAATATTTTTATAAAAAAATCTCAGCAAATTTATGTGAGTGCAATCTCTTTGCCTCAGACATTGGATACCGTTAATGAAATTACTCAAACGAATTGTAACGTGGGTGAACTCATTCATGAAAATTCAGAAATTCACATCTACGTTTGCGATTCTGGAAGAGCTATTGATACAAGCAATTTTTCTAATGCACCTACATGCTGGCAATATCTTGATTAAAGGCGTTCTATAATAGAAGTCGATAGTATTGCGCCAAACGATTCACATATTTAAATTTTTAGGTTCTTTTAAGAATGTTTCGATGTGTGTCGCGTTTCCATGGAATGTTTTGCGGGGAGTGTATCATTTCAGTAACAATGCTTTGATGCGGAACACTTTCTCATTACGGGATGGTTTTTATCCTTAGATAGACGGTTAAGTTTGTTGTCAGGCCACAGAGGTTCCGTGCTTTAGATTTGATAAGAATTGATTCATCCTGCGAGCTGCGTGGAATAAAAAAACAATGTTTTGATGATTTTTTTTATACTGGCACGGTTTGTGCCGTAAAAGAACCACGCTAGATTCCGATGTATGCCAGATACTTTTCTAGAAACGGATACTAGTACTTGTCATCAGTCAACATAATGCCGACATATTTATAACATAATATTCTGAAACGAAAGGCATTCACCTGAAGCATATTAAACAGTACACGTGCCACATAATTTCATTCGTTCCATCTAGTTATACTTCATCTAGTTCCTCCATTTGGATAACTCTTAAGTACTCCCAATCGAAAGTCCAAAATATCAAGCGTTTATTGTAAAAAAGATAAATTACTGTAGTCAGCAAAAAATAAATAAATAAGTCAGTATGGCTTTTGGTTACCACCTCGTTTGTTATCATCATCTTGTTAGGTCTTCGCTTTAACGATGCAGTTATATTGCAGTACTTTCTAATATAAATACGCACTTTTCTCTCATTAAAAAAATTTGAACACAAAAAATACACCTAATATATATCCCTTTTATTCCTCCAAAAAAAGCGGAAAATTTTACAAAATTACGCGAGGATCTAAGGAAATCCATATTTATTTACATTAATATACGTTAAAGCTGGCAGTGAAACGCCGAGCGCTTACACCGCGCCGACGGGCTCATCAAAGAACAGCCGATAGATTGCACGCCATGCGAATAACAAGCAGGGCACTGACGTCAGCCCCTACATAAATTAAATTTATAATCAAACCGACTCCCCTAAATGAAATTAAATTATACCTGCCTCTGGTAACTTCGGCAAAACATTTACATTTCAAGCCGAAAAACGTCGTAATTCACTCTCCGTTTCAACACAAAATACACATGTCATTTTGTCACTGTTAAAAGATCGGATACATGGTGTGCTTAATTAAACAATGGTTATTAATTTGTGTTCATAAGGCAATATAATAACGTATTTGCAGAGGCATTAAAACGAGGATACATATTGACCGAGGGATTAAATGGTACGCTCCTTATTCAGTTGTGAGTACATAAAATCTTATTTTACTGGTTAATTCTTACACAATCAAGACACAAGCTTAAACTTTTCAACTGCCATAAAATGTTGGGCATAGCAAAATAACAGCAGAAAAGTGGATACAAGAATGTAAAAAGAGTTAGTAGTATTCTATTCTATTTATTGATATCAATAAATAACAGATAGTGAAATTAATTATTATTCTATATTAACAAAATAGCAAAGCATATTTGACAGCCGCTGTGGTGCAGTTGATTAGACATCGACTTGTGAAACGAGAGACCGAGGATTCGATTCCCGAACCAACATTCGTTTACATTTGTCTAGACAAATGTTTGTGTGATCCACAAATACTTGTTTCGGGTTTGGGTATTGAGACCGAAAAGTCTCTCGTAGTTTCTGATACCCACAACACAGGACTTGTATCCTAGTGTGGGGTCAGATCTATGTATGTGACTGTTAGGTGTATTTATTTTAATATTTTTTTTTAGCATATACGTCCCACTGCTGGGCACGGGCCTCCTCTACAACTAAGAGAGTTTAAGTCTTAGTCCACCACGCAATAAGACTGCACAAAATAATAACAAACATTGCGTAAGCTTTAAGAATGCTATATTCATCAAATTTAAACCAGAATTATGGGTCTGAGGTTTATACTCACGATTAACGATGTTGGGAAGAACATGTGTCAAATTCTGAGACCATCACGAACTTTAATAAAAATATTGTATTATTACTGTCATAGTACGGCTGATAAAACAATCAAATTATGGATCGTAATAAAAAAGAATATCGCCAAGTTTATTAGAGACAGAAAATAATTTTGCTATTAAATACTACGTTATGGCCTTATAATTCTCTTCTTGGCAGCACAATAAACTTCATTACTCGGGCAATATGCGCATTTTCAGTTCAAGCTCTTTGGAAAAAAATTAATAAGGATTGTCTTTTTACGATTGAATATAGGTGGTTGTACCACGCAGTTTCATTAAAAAAAAATGCATACATACATAACCTCACGCCTATATTCCCCGAAGGGGTAGGCTGAGGTGCATTTCTGCACCCACATTTCGCCAATATGTATCAGTCCCACGTAATAGGAGTCGAGCCTATGGCCGTATTTCGGGCACATTTCCAGACTCCGTGCTACTATATCTTGATTGGAAAAGAGCAACACTAGAGTTTCTTGCCCGTTTTTCTCTAGTGATGGCTGCCTTCCGAACAGGGTGGTAAACTTAATTTTGAAATGACAATCTAAGTGATGTATTTGACATTTTATGATTCAATAAATATTATTTCATTTCTTTACTAAGAATTTCCTATGGAAAAACCCAATAATACTTTGCCCGACCTAGGAATCGAACCCGGGACGTCTAGCTTGCACGGCACATACTTACTCGTAGACCGCGGGACCACGAGGCAGTCTTAATAGACATTCGGATATATTGATAATTTCGTATTTGTAATATAAGTATAGTAATGTTACTTAGGAATCTGTTTGAGGGTAAGAAGAATGCAGATAGTTAGTGACTAACTAAATTTTTCATGGGCCAGCAACACATTACTATTTCATTGTCTTGGTGGTTTTTCATCTCCTACTATTACGTGATAATGCTTACTCTTTTATTGAATTAGGTATCTTTTAAAAATTGATCAATCTATCTCTCCATAATGTGGGGTCTTACCCACGTTTAATGAAACTTATGAGCAGAATGAAATGATAGTGCCCCGTAAGACTTCATTTTATTTATCACTAGCTGTGCCCGCGACTTCGTCCACGCGGAAAATTTATTATTATTGCCTAAGTTACTCCTTATTACATCAGCTATCTGCCAGTGAAAGTCTCGTTAAAATTGGTTCGCCCGTTCCAGAGATTAGCCGGAACAAACAGACAGACAGACAAAAATTGTAAAAAATGTTATTTTGCTATATGTACCGTGTATACATCCATATGCATTTATTAAAAAGCGGTTATTTCAATATTACAAACAGACACTCCAATTTTATTTATGTGTATAGATTGAATAGAGTATAGATGACATCAGTATAGACACATGTCAATAAAACAAAAACAACCATTATTATTTTCCACTAAATGCAAAATTAAAGTCGGGGCTGTACTTTGTAATGAGAATAATATTTAACTTTATTAAGCGTGTGCAAATAATAGCCGAGTCACTGTGTTTTCTCAACAACTTAGCGAATAATTGCTTACTGAGCGCCAAATGAAACTTCGCGAAGTAAACTTGGATTCTGATAACTGTGACGTCGAAACCGCCAGACTAAATACTCAGATAGTTTTACTACAATAATAAATCAAGAACTTTGAGCGCCGTTCGCGTTACAAATGCACCGAAATGTCTTTCCGCCGTATCTTCGTAATTACTATCGTTTTCAACTGTGACAATTATTGTACCTATAATGCTTTTCGTGGATATTTTAAAGTAGAAGTTGGCTTGTGGATAGATATTGGTATCTAGCCGAAATTGTTTAGGTTTACGTATTGGTGATGACGTAACTTCAGGCGAGTAGCTTACTCGTTAGTTGGGGTTAGTTAAAGAAATAAACGAGCATTTGCCATATTTCTGAACATTTCGGAAATATCAAAAAAACATTGCCCGGCCCTATAATCGAACCCGGTACTACTCCAGAGCACGCCGCATGTCTACGCTTCGGGACCAGGAATACAGTCATTGAAACAAGTAAGACATAACTCTGATAAACAGACATGATTAATGTTCGTAACTAAGATATTATGACTTAAAATTCAACGAATTATAAAGAGTATAAATAATCCTAAACCACCGGCAACTGATATTTTAAAATGTAAAAGATGGAAATAACTTCAAGCCAGAAGGGACTTGTGGAAATGGAATAAATCTCAACGGAAATATAGGTAGATGGGTCAGGTTAAAAGAATTTTAAAAATATCTTACCTAACCAAAAGAATAATATAACAAGCGGAAGTTACAGCGTCGAGATCTCCAGCCATCATACTCTTTTTAAATATCAAGAGTTAAAATTTTAATTAAAAGACTCTTTGCGTGGCTTGAAACGACTCCAATTAAAACTATGTCTTCGCCACTTGAAGAACATAAAAGAGTCGAGGTCGCTAGCAAAAAGCCAGCAGATAATTGCTCGCCTGGTACCGCCTCATTATTCTGCCCTTGTCTATTTGAATATTTAATTATTTCGATGGAAATTGAATATTATAATTAGTAGAAGTGGGTTAGTAGGACTTCTATTTATTTCCCAAGATTTATTTAAAGTTTTATCAAGTTTATTTTTTATTTATTTACACTTTATACATACATGATGTAAAGGTGGACTTAATGCCTGAGGCATTATCTTCCAGTCGAACCTTAGATGGTGCAGAGATGAAAAGCGTAGGTGTAAATTAAATTATGATATACTACACACGATATTAAAACTAATACATAAATACAATATATAAGTTTTTTATATATTTTTTGAAGTTATACTTCTTTTGGCGCGTTAGGGAAAAATGATGAGAGTGATTTTTTACGATGCGCGCGCACACCGACACCAAAAAGTTATTCAGATAAAGTTTGTTTTAAATTTTAAGAATGTAGAATAGTGACAGTAATAAAAAGGGATTGACATATTTTTTTAAGTAGTTTTGATTACGTCACGTACTGTTCATCTTACCCCCCCCCCCCCCCTCCGCCCCTAGCCCGAGACCCCCCCCCTAGGATACCCGAGTTTGGTATCATTGGAACCGGCGTGACGTAAGCTATCGATTGGCCCCATTGGAATCGGGAATTTCGTTCATCCTAATTTTAAGATTAAGTAAAAAACTTATTGAAGTTATTACGATGCGCGCGCACACTGTCATGAAAAACCGACACCATGAAGTTATTAAAAAAAAAAAGTTATTGAAGTTATTACGATGCGCGCGCACACTGTCATGAAAAACCGACACCATGAAGTTATTAAAATATTATTTTATAATATATTATTATATTAAGGTAATAGCATCAGTAATTGACCACTTAAGGACACAGAAATTTCTTTTTTAATGCCTAACTTTAATCATCATTCAAATTCAATGAGTGTTTTGTTTTGTTAACTCTGTGCAAGTCTTTTAACGAAACGAGCTAGTATTTTTTCTTGTACAATGGTTGCATTCAAGTAAAAAAATGAAAATAAAACTTAATATAAGAGATTTAGTAGTTGACCACCTAAAAACTAGTAGTTGACCATGTTTTGCATCAGTAGTTGACCATTAAAATTTTTTAAATATTTGTTAAATAAGAAGGCAAATTAAGACTACTTTGCGTTTTATTTGAAATATAATAACAATAACATCCCCCGCTCGTTAATAAATGTTCTGGCCATTTCCACAATCGACCATTTGCTTTCATCGATGATATTATAGCTGTTTTTTTTATAGCTTTAAGTACTTTTCCGGGATAAAAGTTATTATCGTACTTCATCATCATCATCATCATCAGCCCATATACGTCCCACTGTTGGGCACGGGCCTACTCTACAATTGAGAGGGTTTAGGCCTTAGTCCATCACGCTGGCTTAGTGCGGGTTGGCGGACTACACACCTAAGAAATTCCTAAGAACCTTTAGGTGTGCGGGTTTCATCGCGATGTTTTCCTTCACCGTTAAAGTGCGTGATAATTCTTTATCAATACACACATATGCAACTTCGAAAAGTCAGTCATGTGTGCCTGGGGTTTGAACCTGCGACCGTCGAGATTCTCGACCGCGTGCCTAAACCTCAAGGCCGTACTTAAATATGACAAATTCAACATTTACTTTTTGCCGAGGCTTTTGTCAGATTCTTAATCAGACAACAGTAGTTGAAAGTTTACGCATATTTTCAAGCATATCGTTAGGACCTATGATGTCAATTTGATCTAGAGTGGTTTCAAATATGTCATCAGCAATGCTAATTGCTGGTGATCCTGGGATCGTCACTAGCACTAGTTCGTCACCAACAGTAATATGTACCGCAGTTGCCGATGGTTCCATTGTGGTTTCCAAAACACATCATTATTGTGAGAGGATTTTTTTTTCAGCCGTTCTTATGGGTGTTTTATGAAGACGAACGACATTTACTGCTGAGAGCATTGCAGCTTCAGTATAATTTAGGAATGTACCCCTTTTCCCAGACATCTACAAGGTGAAAATTTGGTTTTAGTAACTGATCGTACCTTACAATAAAGGTGGTCAACTACTAAATAAAATTAAGTTATTGTAAAAGTAAATAAAATAGTTAATTCTAATTGATGATGCCCTTCATATATTATTCCGTACAGTACATTTACATGATACAGAAATTCATCAGAAGTTGACCATCCTGGTCAATTACTAGAAAATCATGCTAAAACGGAATCAGTAGTGGACCACCCCCACATCTCAATCTTGTAAACAAATTTTCGTATTTTAAATACCCTGTTACCTCAATTAATCCCTAACGAATAAGAAAAGCAAAACACTTATCATCAACAAGGTGACAAAGTTGCTAATATTTAACTTCAAACTTTTTCAATCCTTAAGAAAATTATGACAAAAAAACGAATAATAGATTTACGGTGCGTCAATCAACAAACAACTGGAGGCTATTTTTAATATTTGAAAATAATGGAGTCGTAGTTTGCGCGCTTCGTAGACCACATGACAGTACTGACTACTCAATATGGAATTAGTTTAAAAATATGCCGCGAATTCTTATTTTATCTGTTTATGTGCATTGGTGGTCAACTACAGGTACATGGTCAACTACTAGTGCCATTACCTTATTTAAGAAAATATATATTTATGTATGAAGTATAACTTCTAACGCGTGTACATAAGTACACACACACACTTTTTATATATTCTAACGTAAATAAAATTTGCCCTCATTTCTTTTAAGGTGTACATGCTGTAGTGTAATATGTGATTTCTAATAGAACTAAATCTACATTCAATTAATATCGCACTTTTTTTATAAATTTTCAGCTGTGTTTCAAATTAATTGATATTTAGTGCGCTCTAATGAATATCGTTCGGATTCAGGATTTATCTTGTTTCAGTCTATTTCTAGATGTCAAAGGTTATTGGTATTGATACATAAACATTACTCACATCGCATTTTAATTCACATAGAAAAAAAATCAGTGTTACTGATTAAATGAGGACTTTAATAATTATTACAGATATGTATTTTAATGTATTGAAAGAACAATGGTAGCATTTCATTTTACTGCGGCCTGCAATCATTCACTTGTTAATGAGTGCTGTCTGTCCAACTTGTCACTAACGATGTGGACCCGTAATAAGCCTCGTCATACTTGGTTTAATTGCACAAACGATGTATGTTTTTTAATAATTAAATTACATAAAAAAAGAGATTTTGCGTCGTCGTTCTGTTGATAAGTAACGGGAGTCTTAGTGATAGTCGAATTGTCCGTGAAGAAATAGCCTCTTGTGTATCGTGGATGCGTGAAATCTTTCAACTATTGATATCATTATCCCCAACAAGTATGAGCATACATTTATTTTGAGATGCATTTAAGGGTTTATATATAGCTAAAAACATAGACAAAAAAAAGATAGGTAGGTGTATAAATATTAACATATTTTTCTTACCATAACATATTTCTAATGTATAGTGTAAACTCGCGCTTGTAAATCGTAAAAGACTGCATGACTAGAAATACTTTCAAGTGCCCAAAAACATTTTTAATTTTATAAATTAAAGTATGTTTGAAATGTTTTAAATACTTTTTATATTCAAGTATCAAGAAAAGGTTAACTTTCTATAAACAAAGGATTGAATGTCTGTTTTCTAGCTGGTTTTTCATTAAGCTCCCAGTTGAGCTTTACATAGAAAGTCTGCGTCTGGCAACTATTACACTACAAGTTGTATTCTATAGTATATTGGCACCTTTTGTTTTAAGCCGTAAGTTATGAAGTCTCCAACAATGTTTAAAGTTTGTCTTGTGTTGAATAATGTATGGGGATTCGTTTAAAACTATGTGCTCATGTGTATTTTCTTGTTTATAAACATAAATGCAAAGCTTTGGATCAAGGTTTTTAAATGTTACATTTCTATAACCTTTGTGGGGTCGACAGTAAGAAGTAAGATGAAAAAGAGAAGTCATAAATATTTTTATTTGGGATCGAAAATCTTGTACATTCCGACGCTTGATTTTTCTTTTATGCGTAACTTCGGGGACGTAGTTAGAAGTTAATTACTGCACTTACATGTCCACCACCTACATACCTACATATGATTTATATATTACTATTACTCCGTCCGCGTAGACTACAGGGTTGGGTTCAAAAAGAAAATAAGTTGTAGTCTATTTTACTATTATATTATTATTTTACTCATTTTTATTTTACCCCCTTGTTTGTATTTTTTTTTACTAACTTTGAATGTCATATTTATTTTTATCTAATCAACAGCCAAAATATGTTTCAAGCTTCTAGCTTTAAAAATGACAATACTTCCATACAACCTTTCAACCCCTTAAAACTCTTTTTCGGCCTTAGCCTATGTCCTTTCTTAGGCTCTAAACTATCTGTGTACCAAATTTCATTCAAATCGGTTCAGTAGTTTTAGCAGAAAAGCGAGACAGACAGACAGACAAAGTTACTTTCGTATTTATATTAGTAAGGATAAGCGGAGAGCAAACTTAATCCCGATTACCCGGTCTATTTTCGTCCACGTTTTACCGAGAATATAATAATAGATAAACCAAATAACAGTGTGCCTGACCGGTAAATGAAGCCCAACTTCGCGACGGCACAATTTATACAATGGGACTGTTTTTACACCTTAATTGTATAATGTCTGGTTTGGAATTTTTTATTGTGGGGTCAATATATATTTTTTTGCATCGCTAATTTTCACATATTTGTTTAACTCTGCATGACCCTAAGGTTGACTGGTAGATAATGCCTTAGGCATTATGTCTGCCTTTAAACTTTGTATCTATATAAAACATAAATAAATAAGATTCTGACACCAGAAACATACATTTCTCTGAAAATATTCTCTAAATTATATATAAACGTCGGCTACATGTGGGGATCCCTATTATACAGATAACGCTCTGTCCGCTAAACTCTAGTATGACATGAAGGATGTGAGATAAGGGTGACCCTAAAAGACACATAGCGTTGTATTTTTAAGTGTGGTTTTTGAAGCTTTACTTTCCCTGACATTTTTTTTATCTCTCCATGACGCAGTGTCTTGTATGTGAAACTGAGTACAATAGACAATTTATTTTCGGATCCACAAATTTTTGCTTCTGATCTGTTTCTGGGACCAATTAGTGGGTTTTAATTTTGTTTATAGTCAGTATAAAGGATAGTATATTCGGTACTTAAATTATCAAATGCTGCTATGTTACATTTTACTTAAAATAATGTTGTACAGAGGTTTATTACATATCCTTAATTATTGGTTCTCTATCTCGTGTCAGATATATAAAACTTCCAGGTGATATTAGAATATATTGTGTCTTTATCATCATTTATCTCACTGCACTGTTCACAATTCCATTGGTATCTACCGTCGTTACTTACGCCTTTTTCTTAGTCATCTTCTCTTTCACACTGTATCTATCTCTCCTTTATTTTTACTCTATCTCTCCAAATTTATATTTATCACTTTTTTATCACGTATGAATGCAGTAGTCTGATATTAAAAGTGATAAACATTTCTTGAATTAAAATTTCGTTTTATTAGAGCACGAAAGTTTGCAAATATCAACACACAACTCAACCGTGACAACTTAACCGTGAAGTGCTTAAATTATTTACTTTTTACGTTCAAATGAAAAATCCAAAATAAAAATAAAACACATTTTTATTAAATGAAAGCTGTATTTTTAAGATAAACAAAATTATTCGTATGAAGAATATTGGATATGTTATGAACGTGGGACGGTGGAAAGGATTTATGGATATCGGGCTCATCATGCCTTTTGACTTAACGCTTGAGATGTGTGCTTGGAGCTACAGTTCCAAGATAAGTTTTCAATTTCAAATATCATCACAAATATTTGAATCGAACGTTTAGACACCATTGCCTGTAAAGATAATATATTTCTCATTTGTGTTGTTTATAAACGTATGGTTTGACCCTTAGATTCATTTAAGTGGTTACATACTAAATGGTTTATTAAATTAATTAAAATTAAATTATTCACTATTAGATATAGGACTGTACATTGTATTAGAAGATTTTATTCGTCCACGGTGGTCCATTAGGGGTTGGTTGACTTATTATATAATAAAAAAAATGGAATACTTTTAATACACTAACATTTCACAACTTTCCCCTCAATTACGATAATTAATAGAAAGTCGTGAAGGAATTCATAACCGTATCCACGTAAAATAAATACAGTCTCATAAAATTCATGATTTCAGTGGTATAAAACCACGTTCTTCATAAAACGCGTAATTAACTTTGCGTAATTAAGAATAGCGTAATTTTTCATATTATTTGTCCTAGTTCTGTGAGTTTTATAAGCGCATTGTTCGTTGGAAACACGTAACATTTTCATGGCGCGTTCGCCGTGAAATTTTAACTGAAGATAACGTCACTTGCAGTTAAGTTTTTGCACGTGGAGACTCACGTTTACCTAGGATAGTTTGCATAACGATGATTACGCTACAACAGTTCCGGCTTGTACAAATTTACCTAATTTATGTCCTGCACACAAAATTGAGCGCTTATAAAATTGTACATACTTATGTAAAAGTATCAGTATTTCCATAGAAGCCCAAAAGCCCAGCTTTCAAAACTCCGAATAATAATCTTTAAGCTTTGAGTCTTTATTTAACAAAAGCAACTTGAAATATAAATAGGCAGATATGATGAGGATAAAATTTATACTAAGATGTAACAAAATATCTGGAAAGTTTAATAAATTTTGTATTTTGTACTCATCAATTATTTTATTTAGTTTATTTTTGCCTCCCTTTAGCTTATGAAACGTAGATATTCTTAAGCACATCTGCAAAGCAGGTGCCATAATATTTTTTTTTGATATCCTTACGAGAAAAATAAACTTTCTAAATGTTTGTTTAAGTTTTTATGTACAATTTTGGTTATTGAGGTCATAAATCTTATCATCTTATTTTACACTTAAAAATCAAATAATAGTAATAATAAGACTTACACATTTCAAAATAGTACGGAGGTGCCGCTTTTTCGCTCGACTTGGCGGGGGCACTGCCGTGCCCCCAGATTTGTGTTAAACTCGAATCCGTATCTGACGGGTTGAAAATTCCTTAGACCTAGCGCTTTACAGACTCGGTTATCATCATCAACCAAAAGACGTCCACTACTGGACATAGGCCTCCCCTAAAGACTTCCATAGCGCTCTGTTAGAAACGATCTGTATGCATCGGCTTCCCGCGATCTTCGTGACATCGCCAGTTCACCTTGTGGGTGTACGTTCAACGCTGATATTTACTTGGTACACATAGAATTAACGTCATAGAAAAAATAAAAATTAAGGTATCTATAATTTTATTACTCAGACTGCTAGAATCTTTTATCTTTAATATTGGAGCAACTTTCTGAAGTTATTTTTCCAATAACACACCTCGAGGGCATGCGTAGTAAAGTCAATATCGAATGTAATATACTTAGATAATGTAAATATTTAATATGAGTACATAATTAAAATGTAACTACTTTTGTTGTTAAATATTATTTGATCATACAATCTGTCGTTTGTATCTCCTAATGGGTAGGTAGAACTGTAATTAAGGTTCGTTTTGTTGGGTTTTCATTTCCGGCGTAGTAGAAGATGAGTCTATTTTTATTTAAGGGGCATTTTACTCTAGTAATCTGCTGATGGAACGTTTTAGGCGAGGACAACGATATGATGGACGACATGAACGATGATGACTCAGTAGTTAAAATACTAGATGCTTTTGACTATTCAGCAGACAGAAAATATCGTTAGTATAGTGAATACATGATAATTCTCCACAGAACATCTTATATCTCCTTCAGGTCTTATGAGACTTATGGCCGAATACTGAAACGCTACTTAATCTGAGGGCGACTTATATTTATGTGGCTGTTATAATTTAAGCGGTATATACTTAAAAAATGTAATGTAAAAGAACTTTTTGTGGTAATGTTGCCATTTAAGTGGGCATTAGTTAATCATAGTCTTATAACCGATAAATGATGTTTCAGTAAACCGCTTATATTATAACAGCCACTTAAATATAAGTCTCCCTCAGATTAAGTAGCGTTTCAGTATTCGGCCATTAGTATCTTCTTATTAAAATTTTCGTGAATACCTTCAGATGCGTTTGATGCCCCAGTTACCACAGGAATGTGATAGTTTACGTTTCAATAAATTTACTCGAGTGCGTGGGATATTAACGGATGCGATGCAAATGGAATATCCGTGTATTTGGCGATTAGATGCGGCCCACATCGGACCGGATCTTGTTGCCCGGATAAGCCGAGTTGTGCTCCACTTAGTCGAATCTCGGTTGATTTACGTGAATTTTCAAATAAATTTTCTCTATATTTGTTAAATTTTTAACGTTTATAATATTAAGGTACTAATTATTTTTGAACTGTTGGAAATAGACCACAGTAGTTCTACTGATTATTTAAACAGTTAAAAATTGCAATAAAAAACCCTAACGCGTATTGGGGTGATTAATTTTCAGCATATATTGCGTTGTTTTAAAATGACACTTTTTCATCGATACCATTATTGAAGCATCTGCTTTTAAACCTACATCCTAGCCTTGTTTTAACAGCGTGATGTAATAAAAAATAACTTGTGTCATTTTCCAATATTCCATTCTATATAAAAATCTGTTAAATTGTGTCCACAATATCAGTAGCAAAGGAAAAGGCAGACTAAATTCATTTTATAGGGTCCTGTATTTATATATTACTTTGAATATTTATACTTTATAATTTAGTGACCCCATACTTGACTTGACTTGGTTTATTATGAATACTTTAGCATTAACAGGAATATCAGGATTAAATTCGTTTTATAATGTGCCTCGTGGTCTCGCGGTACAAGTATGTGCCGTGCGATCTAGAGGTCCTGGGTTCGATTCCCGGGTCGGGCAGAGTGTTATTGGGTTTTTCTATCAGGAAATTCTCGGTAACAGCACGGAGTCTGGATTTGTGCCCGAAAAACGGCAATAGGCTCGCCCCCTATTACGTGGGACTGATAAATACTTGGTGAAATGTGGGTGCAGAAATGCGCCTCTGCCTACCCCTTCGGGGATTATAGGCGTGAGGTTATGTATGTATGTATGTAATGTAATATACATTATCTCACGCCTGTATTCCCCGAAGCGGTAGGCAGAGCTGCATTTCACCAAGTATGTTTCAGTCTGACGTAGTAGGGGGCTATTGTCGTTTTTTTTGTAGGTACATAACAAGACTCTGTGCTGCTATTCATGAACAAGAATGTCAGGATAAACTTCGTTTTATAATTTAACGTTAAGTAAAACGAGCTACAAGTCCTTCAGTGACATTTCAACCATTAAAAATGACTAAGTTAATTTAGAAGATTTGTTAATTAAAAACTGTCCACCGGCAAAAAGCTTTTATGCGCGAACTTGAACGAGCTTCTTTAGCGTACAATATTTTTTGAAAGTTGAGAAAAAAATCTAATTTAGTTTTAAGTGTTCATAAAATATTGAAGTCCCAACCTCCTCGCGCAAGTTTCGCCTTGTCTTGAGAGATATTAAAAATTTCATATTCGCGTATATTTACCTAGTGCAAGTGTTGAATGAAATTTATGTGACACGCAGGGAAAAATGTAAATTTTACAACAAAGCCAGAAACATTGCGCTCGTATTTTAATTATGGTACGTGAAATAAATAAAATATCTATACGTTCGTTCTCGGTGCATGTGATTCATTACGTTTTTATACATTTTTTGTTGGTGCACATTTCGTTTATACGCGATGCTCAAAGAGACGTCGTTTTTTCACCCAGATTGAATCCGGTTGGTGCTTTACGGATTTGCAAAAATTGTAACGGGTATTACGTACGTGGGATCGACACCTGAATAACGTGCCAAAGGGACACATAATTTTTCCAACGCATGCATCGTTCACGTGCATTACTTTGATTGAATTACAAAAAGGTACTTTGAACAACGGTAAATGTTGGGTAACGTGCTTTTATGAGTAAGCTTTAGTGAGTAAACCAATATACAGATGTAAAGGGAAAAAGGCCGAAGGAATGCAGGTAGGCAGAGGCCATTTTTACAACAAGGTTATGCCCGTTGTGTTATTTTCTTAAGCCACCCCTTAATAGGCAGCGAGCCTTTTGCCGTTTGTCGGGCAAATTTCTGGAAACCAAAAAATACAAAACTGACTGCCTGACCCGGTAATCGAACTCACAAACGCACTTTATCAACTCCTCACACACACAGTTGCACGGGCACAGTCGTAAGTACGAGAGTAAAAACAAAAAGACGAATGGCACTATAACAAGCATACGCTACAATATAAGTTGTTAGGTGTAGTTGAGATTGCATGAAAAGGTTAGGGGTGAGTAAGGCGCTTCACTGAAAATACTTTCAGTGAAGTCTATTTACTTGTCTTACTGCAAATGTGCTTAACCTGAACATTGAAAGATTGGATCATTTTTCCTCTACTAGATTGGATTGCTGTCTGTATCTGTTTGCCTTGCGTTTGTATAGTATTTATTGCACATTGTTCATTTTCTGCTTCATGACTTTTTTATTTAATTTATGTGTAATAAACCTTGAGGTTTAGGCGCGCGGTTGAGGTTCTCGACGGTCGCAGGTTCAAGCCCTCTAACTTTTCGTAGTTATGTGTGTATTCACAATTAACCTTCACGTATTTTAACGATAAAGGAAAACATAGTGAGTAAACCAGCATCCCTAAAAAAAGTTCTTAGAAATTCCTTAAGTGTGTAGTTCGCCAAGCCGCACTAGGCCAGCATGGTGGACTAAGGCCTAAAACCCTCGGGACGTATATGGTCTGACGATGATGATTATGATGAAGAGGGTCTTTAGACTCCTGAGCGAGTTAAAGGGCGTCCATAAGATACGATAGATCGAAGTTTTATTTGATTATCCCATTGCTCTACCAAGATTAAGAATGTAATTGTAATTTTTATGTTAGCACCAAGACAAGTAATGTATGATCTTGAATTCACGTTTCGTTTGGGTTTTTGAGAGATTGAAAAGTCTCTCATAGCTTCTGATACCCACTACACAGGACTGGTATGTTAGTGGAGGATCAGAACTGTGTAGATATGAAGCTGTTGGATGTATTTATCTATAAATAATGAAAAGAACACTTGCTACAATGACATACAGAAGAATGCTAAGTATTTCCAGATGGTTATTCCTGGAATTGATAAAATGAAAATATGTGCCCAAGCCACTACACGCCTTTGTAATGTAAAAAAAAACATGTAACAGTCGTCAACGATTGTAACAGTGCCACCTACGTGTCCGTTTATTCCCTCCCCGTATTTACCGAAACGTTTAATATTTAAGGAGATTCAGCGGGCAAAAGCAGCTCGATACAAATTGTTATCCCCAAGACTAACAGCGAGTGCCACATATCGCCGGGCCGCGTAATTCCATTAATGTCGAGAATACATCACGACACACCTCGCCACTCCCGTAGATTTACTGCTAGCGGCAGATGAAAGGGCTAGGTCGACTTCGTAGGCTGCCTCGTTTATTAGCACGGTTATGTGAGCGAAAAGATTTATCGTGTACTATATAGAGTTTTTTCTGCCTTCAATTTAGTATCGAGTGCGGTGTGTATTCGAACGTCGGTGAATGAATTTTTTGAAAACATTATTAGGTTCTTAAGCTATGTACTCCACGGCAACTGAGTTGTTGAAGACTTTTTTTTTCTATTCAATGTATAAGTTTAGGTCACAACAATTTTATTTTCCGTCGACCCTTGGCATCATGGAGTGCAACCTATGTCTTTGTTTCGTGTTTTTTTTTTCTTAAATAATCACGCACTTCGTTGGTTAAGGAAAATGTTTTGAGAAAACCTGATTTCAAAGGCGAATCTCTAGGATATGTGAAGTCAATCAAGCCACTTATCCCAAGGTATAACCTCTCGTAATAGCCTTGCAACAGTCGCTATATAGGTCAACATAGACTTACTTAAAAAGACTAATTCAGAAGACATGTTGGCGAAAACAACGCCATTTAAAAGGGAGAGCAAAGAGAAAGAAACAGTTTATAAACAACGTTAGACAACCGTACTGTTATCAAGCAAGAATGATAACATTTCCACTTATTATCTCTTGGACGGAGACCGTGAAGATGCATTTATAAATTACATTTATTATGTTGCCAGGAGTGTTTATCAGCAAAAATATTGCTCGTGTGCTGCCTTGCGGTTCTCTCTCGCTGGTATTTTTCCATTTATTCGCCGCTGCTGCGTATAATGAAGCGATTAATCTATTTTGTTGATGAAGGTTCGGATCGGCGATCGCAGTTGCGCTGCTATTTTTACTAGACACATTAATTTTCTGTGTTTTGAGTTGAATGTTTGGGAGACAGATTTAATATTACTATTTTAAGAGGAACCATCCAGTTATGAGACCACAAACTAAAAAAAAAACTATTTAGGATCATAATATTCTGTTTAGCAGTTACTTTTTCACATAGTCAAAGTCAAAGTCAAAGTCAAATTATCTTTATTCAAATAGACTTTTACAAGTTCTTTTGAATCGTCAATTTTACATTTTTTAATATTTTTTTAAACTATTAAACTATTGCCCCTTCGAAACGTGTTATAGCTGTGGAGAAGAAACCGCGAGAAACTCCCTCAGCAACACGAAATATATATTTTTTTTTAAATAGAAAATCGTGTTTTTTTTTAATAAACAGTTTCAATTTTACATGATGTCATAATTTTACAACGTTAAATGTCATAACAATATATAAATCTCAGTTCTGAATATTACAGTCGTCTAATACATATAACATTTTACCATCAACCCCTAACTTTTAATCCATATACCATCACCCTCTATTAATTTTATTCTCAAAATAAAATTTACCCACATTTCATTAATTCATTTGCTAAATTTATTATTTTATACTAGTAATAAATTTAGCAAATGAAACCGTACACACACTATGATTTATAAAATATTTTCCTCAAAATTTTAGAATGATATACCTATCTCAATATTTTGGGATGACGGATAAAATTTCCCTTTGATCATAGACGTGACGCCATCTCAGTCGATGCCAGGATCCTTCTATGATATAATAATAATAAATTTATTGGATTATAAAGCAACCATCTTAAATGATGAATATCATAAACGCCAGCCTAGTTTTAAGTATCACATACCTAATAAAATATATTGCAGTTTTTTGCGCACATTTTCCTGCTTCGTGCTGCTATTTTTCTTCATCAAAATACAAAAAACACACTTAAAATATCTGTCGATAACCAACCTTAATAAAAGTATGGCCAAAAAAGCAGATTTTTTACTCTTCTTACAAGTAATATGAATAACAAATTTCATACAAGTTCAAATAAGGTGAAAAACTGAAAGAAAGAATCTGGTTATTTCGCTTTCAAAGTATCGGATGCAATACAATTTTATGCAACCTATTTCACGCTTTGTTTAAGTTAGATAAAAGCTTTCTACAGTAGCGTAGGAATCCAACTTTAATGATACTAATGTATGTTTAATAATGAGTAATGATAGACTGCTTCATGGTCTCGCGGTACAAGTAAATGCCGTGTGATGTAGAGGTCCCGGGTTCGATTCCGGGGTCGGGCAAAGTGCTATTGGGGTTTTCTATTAGGGAATTCTCAGTAGCAGTTGGGGGTCAGTAAATGTGCTCGTAAAACGGCAGTAGTCATATTATCTTATACCTGGCGAAATGCGAGAGCAAAAATGTAGGTACATCCGCCTACCCCTTCGGGGAATATCAGCGTAAGGTTATTATGTATTATTTGGAAATAAATAGTACTTAAATTCTTAGAAAAACCACTAGGCCAGCGTGGTGGACTAAGGCCTAAACCCTCTAAGTTGCAGAGGAGGCCTGTGTCCAGCAGTGGGACGTATAAGGGCTCATGATGATGATGATGATGACTTAGAAAAATAGGAATGCTTAAGTACGGAAGATTAAGATTCATTATGAGATTTCTGACCTTTCCGAAACACGCCCTTAGTTCGTAGATTGTAGTCTGGTATTAACAATTTATGCATACTCCGTGCTAAGAAATTCCATTTTTTATTTACCGTACAAACAATCTGTACCCTACCAATGAACTCAAACTGATTTCCAATACTAAAGTATATTGAATTTGAACTATTGAAATTTGGAATTTATTGTTGCAAATTCTTAAAAGTATGTTTTCCATTCAATATTTCCCTGCATCTTATCGTTTCGAGAGAAATATGTTATTGTCGCAATCATCGAAGACGTGTGGCAATTTAAAAGATATTTAGCTCAAAAATAGACGTCACGTCGTACGTACAAGGAATAACGAGCAGGGGAATGTTCCCCTTTCAAGGCCCCTCATGTAAAAATGGAATTATTTTCGACAAGCGCAAACCTTATTTTCAAAGTTGATGACGACGGTACAATGCTTCGTTCGACTCAATTCTTATAACATCGTCAGTTGTTGTGCAAACGTAAATTTATTTTCTCTCATTCCATATTATATAAATTTCTCTCGACGAGCGGAAATATAAACAAAAAGCTATTTTCTATTTCATCTTTCAACTAACTGTCGGTCGTGTAATCTTCTTACCCGTCCTTTTCTTTGTTTTGAAGTGTTTCTAGGGATCGGCCTCGATAAAGGCTTTGTAGGAAGGAATAAGGGCAGGGGTTGATAATCTATATCAGTTTGTGTGCGACCAAAGGGATCGTTAAGACGTACTATACCTACGGCCGTTGGTAATTCTCGTATATTTTCACATGAGCTTGAAGGGAGAAAATATACCTTTATTGATTTTTCATCATGACGTAACGGTTTGTGTATCTTTGGGATATAAGGAATGGATATTCTATATATGTTTTTTATAACGTTAGGGTCTGATGTTTCGGTTTTTTGTTGCTTTTATTTAGTCAATCTTGAAGATCTTCAACATGCGTGGAGAGCTTGACACTATTTCGATCTTTTGATTTGCCACATTTGCCCAGGCCACATGCTCCCATTTCCTTGTTATCTAATAATAACTAACACTTATCCACCAATAATCTTTAACTCGATGCATTGTATTTTTTGTTAAGCACTTTGCCATGAAATTATGGAAAAATCTAGCGAGACTATGCTTGCAAAGCACTGAAATGGTAGGTACTATTATATATTTGATTATATAATACTGAATATTACTCTGGCATGTTCTAAGCTTCTCAAAGTATTACTTATAAATACTTTATAATAGTTTTATCTCAACACCGTTAAGATTTCTTAATGAAAAAATTAAATTGTTGAAGCTCCAGCAATTTTAATTAGAACATTTTACTACATAATTATGTTAGCTTTGTTTGAATTCTTGATTTAATTAATATTATGCTTAATACCACTCAAAAGTTAGTGGCGTAGCTGAATACAGATTTAATTTACGAGAGAATAAATAGAATCTTTGAAATACATGAAATAAAGAGCGGGGAACGAGCTCGAAATCTCTCAAATGTACATTAATGGATGCCCTCAACTAAAGTACCTGAATTTTAAATAGATCATTACAACGCCGAAACGGAATTTAAAACAGATTTTTCTTAGGGACGAGTCGTATGAATCATGACACAATGGTCCCCATTCTGTGATTTCCCTCAAGAGAAAGCATCAAATTTGAAGTAAATCTGCGATATCTCCAGTAATGTGTCCCTAGGCGTGCCAACCGAACTCGCTGACCGTAAAATTGTAAAAACTACCATAAATCTTTGCGTTTTACTTCGTTTTTTTGTAGAAAATTAAGAAAGTGTAGGTCACTTCGATGAATGTATGTGATTGGGTAAATTATGGCATTAAGGGTTGAACAGCTCAATTAAACGTGTAGATGTAGATAAATCATAATTAAGGTGGGGCAATGCCCGTGTTAGTGTTTTGAAGTTTGAAAGAATTCTTGTTTCGGTTGCGCTGTAGTATTTACGGTCGGTGCTTTTCTTTGTTGTGGTGCATCTAACTTTGTTTCTATTCATATCAGTGTTAAATTGCAAGTTTATATCATTTTAATAGATTACTTTTATTTACAATTCTTTTTGCACAATAGCGGAAGATAAAAATCCTTTACACATAATTAATAAAAAATCTTAACTGGTATTGGTTCAGTGTGATGAATTATGATACTTAACTCTCCAACCGATTTGAAAGCCCACATCTTAACTATTTCACTTACTTTTTAAGTATTGGTACAACAAAGTTCACACGTATCTCAATAATTATGTGGATCTGTTTCTATTCGTATTTTAACAGGTGTGTACACAGGCTGATCATTGAACGCGGTATATTTACGTATGTATCTCATTAACGCACACATCAGTAAGATAGTTAAAAAAGTTCGATTAACTTTGATTTAGAAAAATATACTGCCTTCTAAAACACAAAATATATAATAAAGTTATCTACGTTAATACAGGCGAAACTGCAAGCAATGAGCTCAAAAAAAGACGAGTAATAAATAACAAAAAAAAAAACTACAGAAGCGAAGTTAAGCTGTTGAGTAAATGTATTTTCTGGTAAGTTATTTCCTAAAGGGACGGATGTACTTCGTCTGTAACCACTTCCAGCAGTAACTAGAGAAACTTTACGTTCCAGTTATGACAGATTGCAGAAGTTCTGGCCATGTCCGTCATTTATTCAAGACGGCTGAAGTTATAGTCGGTTACCCGTTCATTGAATTCGAGCGGCTTTCGGATAGTTTAATACCGTTGTTTAATGCTATTTGACATTTTGAATAAGCGTGAAAGTTGTGAGTGGTGAGGTGAAAGTGGTGAGTGGATAATTAGGCTCTTGGTCGAGATGAGTTTTCGATGTTGTCTTGGACGCCCGTGACCAGCAGCGGGACGTATAATCGGTATGTGGACGGACGTGTAATTATTGTATTTGTACTTAAAAATTGAACTATGCCACTTACATTATCAGATATCTTATAATGTTCACAATAAATTAACCCATAACCATACAATGACACAATGAAACAAATCGAGAAAATGTGAGATAGTTATTGTATTACATTAGAAAATGCGCCTACTTTTGTTATAAACTAGAATGCTGAGTAGTCTTTTGTGTATCGTCATATATTATATGGAGTAAGTAGGGGCTTTCATTACTTGTCTAGTAACTCGCAACAAGTGAGTGCTTACTGCTTCTTCTAGAAAATATACTACATTCACTGAGCTCTTTTATTCTGGTAAAACATTTTTACTGTAATTTTTTATTTTTTATTATTAACAATACTCAATTTAATTCAAGAAATCTTAATTTAAGAATATAACACTCGTAAATTTGAAACTGGAATCTCATTTCTGCCTAAAATGTTAATAAGAATAATAATGCGTCTTTTCATTTGTTTTGTTGTCTTGCACCTGCATGGGATTAAGATATTACGATAATTTTAGTATTGTCGGCGATTAAATAATCAATTAATTAAAAAAAGGCATTGGTATCAAATCTTTAACGTGACAAGTTATACTATATACATCGAAAGTGCAAATTATACTATACACATCGTATTAAATAAATTCAGTCTTTTAAATATGTTTGCTATTTAAAAGATAAGTTTATTTGAGCATTCAACGCATTATTTAATCCGGAACTTGATGAATTACTACCTAGAAAATAAGCAAAAAAGAAATAATCAGACTAAATTGGTTCTCTGATATCTACAGAAATTACGAATGAATAACGTACAGTTGCAAAAACATCATGAAACACACGACGAAAAAACCTAAAACTCAATCCTTAATGTGACATTAAAGGAGACAACTAAAAAAAACAGTCCTTAAAATTCAGCAATTGAAAGTTGCTCAATCACTTTGAATATTAGTCGGAAAGTTTTTAATGAAACCGTGGCTCAACCGAAAAATACTCCAAACCTCAAACACGCGGAGCTGTAGAGCTACGAGACCGGAATAATGTCAACGACAGGCACGAAATCAACAACAGGTGGAGTGGTCCCGCCTCCTGTAATTATCACACATGCTAATTCCCGTTCGCAACACTCATTTGCATGTTTCTTTTTTTCTGCTTGTACACGGTTATTTCTTGTTGGCCAGTGTAGTGCGGAAATATAAATTATTTGAGATTATCTAGAATATAAATTTAAAACCGTTAAAACAGTTTTCATAGACAAACTTATAAATTGAGTGAATTTTATATAATAAAATGTGATTTATCTAGATTTTAATATTGGTTTATGTCGAAATACGATGCTTAATATCTTTTAATAATTGTAATATACGAGTATGGTGTAACAGCGGCTGAAAACCGTTTATAAAAACATTATCGATTAATTTCAAAAGGATCAATTAAGAACATTAAAAAAGCAACAAACTTAGAAAGATAATAAAAATAATCATTTAATTAATTTCATCAATAACAACGTATTATTCACTTTATACAACCGAATATAAAATTTTAATAAATAAATTGCTTTTCTTGACTCGTCAAGTAATTCAATATGCTCAGCGTTTCGTGTAATCTTTCTCCCGTTACCAAACTCTGGTTACATATCTGTTCTGGGTTAGAAAAAGTTTACGCTTTGAACCCTAGCGAGGTAAGTGTTTTGCATTTGGATCCACGCGGGCTGCATACCAATGCGTAAAAGGATTGATGTTTTCACAAACCCTCTTGAAAAATATCTGCGATATAACTGAGAGCTTTCGTCATTTCAATTATTAAGGTTTGTTTTAATGGTGTTTTCTAATTTATTAATGTGATCCACTCCATTTGTGCATTGATGGATATAGGGGTTTTCTAATGAAATACTTCTTAGTACTTTAAGTTGTCTCAAGTTGAAAATTTTAATCTCTAACCTAGGAGTATGCATACTTTATTATCAATTTACCTTTGCTTTTGCCATCGCTATTAAACAGAGATTTTATCAAGCAATTTTCTTAAAAAAAAACCCTTAGGACACGAACTTTTTTCCAACAGCAGTTTGAACCAGCCTCCTTACCAAAGTTTGTCAAAATTGGTAATGCATTGATGTAACGCACTTCTTAAATAATTTACCTTTGCTTTTACCATCGCTATTAACACAGATTTTATCAAGAAATTTTCTTAAAAAAGAACCTTAGGACACGAACTTTTTTCCAACAGCAGTTTGAACCAGCCTCCTTACCAAAGTTTGTCAAAATTGGTTATGCATTGATGTAACGCACTTCTTAAATATGTAATATACCAGTAATGCCAACATACCCATGCCAATGCCCAATGCCAACATATTCGAAAAGCTATTATACCTATAATATTTCTTTTAATATCTATACATCGTTATCGCGAAAAGATAACTTAAAAGTTCCATACAAATGTTTCATATTACCAAGGTTATATTGCCTTGACAAAATTCATACCTTATAAAATATATTTTAAACATTCCTATAGGCAAATGAATCTTTTTACCCCTGCGAAAAATTATGTCATGATGGTAAGTAATTTATACACAATTAGAAGTTACTAAAATAGTATGTGTACTTAATGAGAAGAGAGGAAAATTGCATGGGTAAGAAATATATGAATCTTGAATTTTATAGTTTCATGAAATATGTAAAATTCATGAAATATGGACAGGGAAAAAAGGGAGTGATAATTTGACGGCTACTACTAACTAGGTATGCTACTAGCCATGAATAAATCGTCACTCAATGCAGGAAAGAAAAAGATTTCTTATACGGTCCAAAAAAAAGGTTTTATAAATGTTGTGATAAATTAGATTAGTCTGCCTAACGCAAAAACCAACCCAAGTCATGAGAAACCCATTATTTTAAGAAGTTAATACTTAATTAAGAAATTAATAGCTTTATTTTTTAAAGTAAAATAAATTTATAAAAACGTATAAATAATTACCGCTTTCTCTAACAGAACATTATTTTGTGCGATATAAAAAGGAAACGCTATTATAAAAGCTTGAGGATGCGTAAGTTTAAGCCAAGTTCCTTTATAGGAAGATTGGAAGCTTTAGATATCTTTGAAAAAAAGTTTCAACCCTCCGATAAAATGTTTTGTACGTATGTAATCCTCAGCTTCTACGTGATTTGTCTTTGGCGTGATAAGGAAACTGGCTTTTGGTGTACTAAAGTATTTTCTACACAGATACAGAATCGAGAGGCCGCGGGTTCGATCCACGAACCAAGACGGATGGGGCTTGCTTGGTCTTGTGTGAAATGAATAAATCTTTAGTAGTTTCTGATGTCCACGACGAAATAATTATACCTTAGTGTCAGAACTACATATGTATGTGTGTGATTGTTGTGTGTATTTATTATTTTTGTTATTATTTTGCCATGTAATCTAAAATCAATTATTTTAAGATGATAATTTTTATATAACATGGCATAACGATAAATTTTCACCTAACATTACAGAAAGTACCATATATGGAGTACAGACTGCCCAAAGAGGATTATTTCTCTCTAATCCACGCACTTAAACTACCTTGATCATTTGAACAAATACTTTTTTACCCCTCCTTTAGAAAAAACTCCAGGTTGCAAAAACTATGATTGTGTTTTATTATACCTATTTATACTCTGTCACTATCGTCTTCCCTTACGGTTAGCCTATGAGGTATATTTCTACGCCCATGTTTTTACAGCTATGATTCAAATCCCAAATAATAGACGACTTGCGATATGGAAAGTGTTTGTCGTGGTGCTATTAAAATAATCGCTAAACTAAATTATAATACTCGACCCGGATTGAGTCTGAATCTACTGGATCACATGCCCAATTTGCTTTTACGAATAAACGAGACAGTGCGTATTTAATTTACTTTTTATACCGATAATATCTCAGAAAATTCATAAATTACACGCTAAATTACTTTTAATTATTTTAGCATAATTTTAGCTCGCGATTTTGGTAAAGCATTAAACAATACAGCAAAATTATGTTTTCCATGGGCTTGAGGACATCTTAAGGCTGCTCTTCAAAGGCAGTCTTTTAAATTGCGTCATAAAATATTACGGGGACTTTGTGCTCGGGAAGAGCCTGTGAAATAATTAAGGAAGTGTAATAAGGCATTTCCATTTGCATAACAAATTTTTAAAGGTCTGTCGAAAAAATATTGCTGGTAAATCCTTTGACAGATCAACCATGCCCCGTGGGGATTTCGGCGGATTATTATTTTTTGTGTGCCAGCGATTTTACGTGTTGATGTTAGAGATTGTTCATTATTTTTTAGTTTGTTTAGAAAATGGTTTTGCGGTGTTCGGAAAACATTCATTTTTGTATCGGTATTGAAATTTAATTAACACCCCGTGATGATACAATTGCTTTTGTACGAAATCAAATATATTATACTTCCATTTTACGGTATCACTATTCTTTTTTATCTTTTATTTTCAATACGGAAAAGATAGAAGATAAACTTGTTCTGGTTTCTAAGTATTAAAAAAATGTGATGCGTATAAAATGTCCTTCAAAATCATTTTTAATCTTGAAAGCTGAATGCTGTTTGCATTTTATGCTTTTGAAAAATTACTTTTACATACAGTTTATGACAATAAACTCCATGTTTTTATAATTATATTCGAAGGATTGTCTATAAGGTAAATAAAAAAGATTATAATCTAATAAAAAAAAGAATACAGTACTATTATGGCCATATTCCAACATATAAAGTAAACAGAACAGAAGTCTGCGAATACATTTAAATATTAACCGATTTCGAGGCGTGAATATCCGCTTCACATTATTGGTTGTATTATGGAGCAGTTGTATAACCTATTGTGATAGGGAATGTTGCAGTGTCGAGTTGTGTCCGAAGAGGCCCTGTGTACGCTGTATGCCAGAAGTGCCTTGTCCGTGAAGTTGACAAATGCCTCCGGTACGCTAGGTGTTTACAGACGCCACTTGATACAAGGGCCTGGACATCTGATATGATACCTACATGAAAGCTTCGAGTGTTTTTACTATAAGGTTTCTGTTGTACGTCACACGCAGAAGTTTAAATATTTGTGTTGGATAATCTGAGTGGTAAGTGGTCGTGTTTCTCGCTAACCCTGAAGAGTACAATGAACCCTCATTGTACTCTTCAGGCTCGAATGTTCGTGGCTGAATGTCAAACTGCCTTTGCTTAGCTTTATGTTTTCGTTTGGGATTTCGGTAATAAAAAGTGACTATAATAATATTTTTTTGCAATGATGCAGAGTGACAGGAGTAAATTAATTTTGCAATACTTGTATTAACGCGATTGTTGTTTTTTTTTCTTTTTTATGTTTAAATTGCGATATAAAATAGTCGCAAAAATAAATTGAGTTTAAGAAAATAACAAGATGAAAATACCAAATAAATCTATGAAAGCGTTGTTTTATTGGATTCGTATACAGTCTGTGTTTATTTAAAGGCTTAATGTATTCAGATTTTTTATTAGAATTGTAATATTTTATGTTATTTATTGTATTAAGTATTTTTTTATTGAACTGTATTTTTATTTTTTTTATATTTATCTCATTAAAATGTTATGGTGCGCATAGTGAAAAACTATTTTAATATGAGTTTTGTATTTTTATTATTGGCAGTCAGCTTGAACTTCGAAACGAAAGGGTCGACTTGACCAGGGCAAATCATGCTGTAACGTCTTTTTACGAGTCAGATATCCGTAGTTCCAAAGTATTAGAAGAGTTTTATCTGCAGATATACTGATAGTCGTAAATATAGGGGGTAAAAGCTGTTATAAATTCTAATCTATTTACATTTAATTTCATACTAGCCTGCATACTAATAAGAGGTAACCGTAATTATTTCATTAATAAAAAACTCTATTTCATGCGCACTACATTACCTTCCAATATAGTGATACTTTTACATTGTGAATGAGAAAAAGCAACTTAATTCTAAAAAAAACAAATGTCTAAAGAAATACATCCATACTGCCAAATAAACGTGTCAATAAAAAAGCGAAATTTAAGATACAAAAATACATGAATGAAATTTATGCGTCGTCTAGGTGAATAGGTAATGGCTATAGGCGTGTAGTCGCGTATCCCCCAAGTGCGTCTGAACGAAACAAAAGGAGAGGTGTCACGTTAAAACTCCAGTGATATGTATTATTCAGATGCCGCTTCACAAAGACTATTTCGCTTTGTTCAGAACTGACGTGTACTGAGCTCAGACATGTTATGTTTAAATGATATCTGTAAATTTATACGAGAATTATACAGGGTGTAAACTAAGACAGGTAATAGTTACGGTGCTTGCAAATATCTTGACGCTAAAAAAATCCCGAAAATAAATAAGAAAATTTACGTATTTCTAACCATTAGTATTCATCACCATCAGCCCATATACGTCCCACTGCTGGGCAGGAGCCTCCTCTACCATTGAGAGGGTTTAGGCTTTAGTCCACCACGCTGGCCTAGTGCGGGTTGGCGGACTACAAGAAATTCCCAAGAACTTTTGGGTGTGCAGGTTTTATCACGATGTTTTCCTTCACCGTTAAAGCAAGTGATAATTCATTGTGAATATAACTTCGAAAAGTCTGAGGTGTGTGCCTGGGGTTTGAACCCGCGACCGCCGAGGTTCTCGACCGCGCGCCTAATCCTCGAGGTTAGTATTAACTCATAAATATTAATTGTAGAAGTATGTGCCGTGCGATGGGTGCGATGGTGCCGTGTTGTTGGGTTTTTCCAATAGGAAATTCTCAGTAGCAGCACGGAGTCTGGAAATGTGCCCCATAAACGGCAATAGGCTCGCCCCCTAATACGTGGGCTGATACATAACTGGCGAAATGTGGGTGCAGAAATGTACCTCTTTCTACCCCTTCGGAAATACAGGCGTGCGGTTATACATATATGTATGTAGGTAGAAAAAAATCATTTTGCACGAAAAGTGACAAAATTCTTGGTTTAATAACATGGGACTTAAAACATTTCCGTTAAAACGCATAATCATAATGCATCTTAGACCTTAGGTCCAATTTACCCAATAAATCTCATATATGTAAGTAGTTATTTATCCGTGGTGCGTTAACCCTTAATTCGACGGAGTTTTTTGTAGCAAAGAAAACGGATTTTTTTAGTAAAGTCATATTTTTGGATATGAAATAAGTACAGGAAAAATGCTAAAAAAATTTAGTGCTGTACAGTTTTTAATAAAACACATGTCCGTCACAGCGAACATTGTCAAGTATGTAACGAATTACTTGCGAAACAACATGTCCGTTGGGGCGGACTCTACCAAATGACTAACAGAAATGATAAATAAGACAAATACACATCAAAAACAAAAAGAAATGTAATTCTAATCAAATATAATAATTATTTTGTATGAAATTTCAAATGGCAATTACGAGGGTTCTTTCCTGTTACAAAACATAGTCTTACGTCACATTTTATGCAAAAGACAGCAGTCTTTTTACTGCACTCCATGCAACGACCTTCTTCCTTCGTCGATAAAAAATAACCAATGTTGTCAAAACGCACACAATCTACTGGTCTGGGCTTACAAGGCTTCCTTATCGTGGTCTATTCTTGGTTAGTGCGCTTAGCTGACCTGTTAATTTTGATCAAAGCAGATAATATCTCGTATCAGAAATCTTTCAATTTAAGCTGTTTTCAGATTTTCTTTGGGAGTGGTGCTTTCTGTACAAAATCAGTTAGCTGAATAGATTTGCCTGTACATTGGGTGGAATAAATATTTGTTTCACTGACAATATCTTCAATAATATTACAAGAAAAGAATCTGTAGAAAAAAAGGGTGATTCAATTTCTTGTATGTCATGATCTTCAAAGTCGTCCTCTGGGGTCGCCACTCTGTGATGAAATGGCACCTTCTTCCATTTGTATGTCAGACTGAACTTGTTTTGTGGTTTCTTGGCCTTTTTGGCTGCTACAACAGGAACTTTAGATCTTGTCTTTCCTTTAACTGTAACTGCTACTGATGGAGGAGTTGGTAAAGATGGTAGAGATGATATTAACGGGAGATTTCTGTAGACTGATTCTTGCGATGGACTAGGGATAATTTCTTGCAATATTGGAGTAAAACCGGCAGTTAAGGGCTCAAAATCTCTTTCACGTTCAAATTCATCACTGTCTAATAAATTAAGCCGTTCCAAACAAGAAGCTATTGAAGGTGCAGGAGATGAAAAATATGAATATGGTGAAGGTAGGACATGCAGTTCTTCGTCAGAATTTGATTTATTACTAGCTTCAGATGGGGCACGATGTTTGGGTACTAGAGCTAATATCTTGTAAGTGCGTCCATGCAAATGCTTCTGTAAAAACGCTAAACAAAAAAAGTAAGCATACACACACCCACACCAAGCATTTATAGAAGAATGCATTCAACCACATGCGATATTATGCAAAAAAACAATAATTGTAACAAAAAAGTGTCATCGTAGCGTATTTGGCAATGTTCGTCACACCGGACAACTTGATAAATATATACTTCACGTAGTAATCGACAGTGTCCGATGTGGCGGACAAGAGATTTAAAGTAAGATAAAATAGTGAAAATGAGAGAAGAAGCTCGTGATTATCTTATTTTCCAGATGTATATAATATCATAAATATAAATTAATACAGAAATCGTCTAAAAGTTAGTAATAACCAATAGAAATGAAATAAAATACTTTCAGCAAAACATATGACTTGGGCGTCGACGCTATTTTTGACGAAAACTGACATTTTGAGTGCTGTCATTATTCAAATAATATTTTCTACTATATCTTTTATATGTCACCAACACACTAAAATCAAAATCTCACGTATTTTTCTCTAAACTAGTTCAGTAGATTTTTTTAAATCAGTTGTTCGTCACACTGGACACTATCGAATTAAGGGTTAATTGCGTCTAATTTGACTAATTGTAATTGTCTTTCTTTTTTATGTGAGGGTGAAACCTCACAGCTCAATGTTTTTTGTCACCCGCTTTGCTATGGAGGGAAGTGGACAACTCTTTGTTTTCTAACTCCCCCTTTATTTTGTCTTTCTGATTAACTTCGTTGCGGGATTATGAAAAATTTAGGTCCCCTTAGATCCGCTGAGCTTCATCTCTCAGCGTCAATACTGTGCGTGCCGCTGTTGATCCTGGAGCACAGGAGTTACAGTGGCGGGTGTGTGGTGGGATAGGTTTAAAAAAAAATCATAATGCATAAATCCGATAAACAGGCGAGATTTTTTATGCATATTTATACATACACAGGAACCGCAAGTTTACTTCTACTGTTGTCAGATCGCCAAGCCACATGTCGTAACTCTGTCTGAATTGGCCGTTCTGCAGCAAGACAGGTTGATGACCTCATTAAGATCCTGGATCGTATTTCGGTGCGATACGATAAACATCGCAACTATCACAATAAGACGAGCTTAAATTTAGCAAATCAAGCCTACATACTGCGGATATTAATAGTAGTAATTAATTTTATGCGAGAAAAAGAGTAGAGAAAATTCTCCCTAACACAATTTAATAAAATTAAAAATTATAAGACATTATCTGATATAGCAATTAAATTAAAAGTTCTTGCAATGAGTTATTTCTTGTCACAGTGCCAGCCGGCATGGCGCTCTCAAAAATACACTGAATATCTGCGGCTATTCCATTTTAAATATTCTGGCCATTCCTTATATTACATGAGGGTTTAAAATATACAATCATCCTATACATCTACATTTATAACTATGGTAATGGCTAAGTAATTATAAACTTAGGTTACCACGCTTGCATAATACTTGTAGGTTGATTTCACATATACTCAAAAACTATAGAATGCTTTGTAGGTTTCGGGAGACAAGAATGTGACGCCAATATCGGGTCTATCATAGTTTACGTCACAAGATTTTTACCTACTGTGGGTATGATTTACTATTGCTATTTGTTCATATACCCTATTATTCCCTTTCCGTGTTGTACTGAAATTGTACTGCGCAAATTAATTATTTAGAGATAACAGATCATACTAGTTTGTTAACCATAATGGTACCCACATTTGTTCTCGTGTCAGCTATAAAAGCGTTTTTGTGTAACCATATCATCTATTACTGTAATTTAGTCGTGTAGCCGATATATATAGTTGTGTTGCGTACTGGCTGTATGTTATGAGTTCCTGAATTCGAATTTTAAATTAAGTATGTAATTAAAGTGATTAAAAATAAGAAAGATTCTAATGAATATATTTTGTTCATATCTTTGACAGCACCGTGACGCAGTTGGCTTGATACCAGCATACGAAACGAGTGGCTGCGGGTTCTATCCCCGCACCGATATAAATGTTGTGTGATCCACAAATATTTGTTTCGGGTTTCTGATACCCACGACAGAGGACTTGTATCCTAGTGTGGGGTCAGAATTATGTATGTGAATGTTGGGTGTACTTCTTTTTTTTTTAACAGTGTATCCCATCGGGCCTTGCACATGGCTTGAGCACGTCAAACACAATTTGCTTATGTACTAAATTTGATATCGTCAAGTGGAGCTATCAAGGGCTATCTGACCTCGACTCCACGGCCTTTAGGTGAACATGGCTGAATGATGAATGCTGGGGTCTAGTTAGTCGGTCAAGAAAATAGTTTTAATAATACGAAGCAGCAGCATCGTACTAATGACATTTGAGTCATCTATTCATACATTTAGATACATACATAGTCCTTCAGATTCCAAATTTAAAGACGCTGAATTTTTGTATGACGATTACTAAAAAAAAACTAGAACTACAGCATTATATCACGTATTTACAGGCCGGTATAGTTTCTATAAAATGCCTAATTAAAAATATTTCAACTCCACTCATAGTGGAATAAAAAAATTGAGCAAACGGAGCATCTACGTGGCCGGGCGCTTGGCCACCGCCCAGAGCAAACTTGCTCAAAGTACTCGCCCCCGAGACGCGAGAGTTCTGGAACTTCACAAATGACACCGAAGAGACCGCGATAATTCACAGGCTAATGTCAAAGTTGGGACTTGTTTGAAATTTTTACCAACATAAAGAACTGCCATTATTCCCTGTTCCCTCCCGATGTTCGGTTTTTGATACGGTTTTTGTTGGTACCGCCAGATGGTTGTGTTAATGTCGATTAACGGAGCAGCCCCCATGGCTTTTACGCTGGATTTGTAATCGATAGTGGTGGTTATTCTATTATATTAGAAACTAGCAAAAATATTTAATACAACAAGCTATATATACATATATAATATATATGTATATCTATCTTTATTATGAATTCCAGCGCTAGCCAAATGCTTTCTCTATGATTGAGAGGCGTTGAGTCAGCTGGTCTAGAGCGGTTGGACCTAACATATCATTTTTATTGAGGGCAGTCTTTCTTTAAATTTTGTCCAGTAAAAAATTTCGTTGATGAATCGATACATTTTACTAAACAAATTATAAATAAAACTTATGCAATGTATAACGCAGTCTAAGAAATATTATCTGAAGTTTGCTACTAGGGGAAAAAAATAACGACAAAATCTTAAACCGAATGAAACCCTCAACTAAACAAGGAACGAGTAGAATCGCCGAAAAGGGGAACTGCGATTCAATACGAAACGTACAAAGGAGTGTAATAAGCTTAAACCAACGTTTTGGAATCTCAACAATACCTAAGCAAGACGATATTAAATCGATCTATAATATGTTAGCATCGAAATGCCTCGGCTTCCCGCTGTTCTTTTCTAATATCTTTTAGAATTTATCGATAAATAGAATTTGTTTATTTTATCAAGGCTCAAGAGTCCGCGTTTATATTTAAATTGGTACTGCAATACTGCACTATACCTGATAGGTTTTATTACCCTCTATCTCTAGAAAAAATATTTTCACGTAAAGACAGTAGTTAATTGTTGAGCTCAAAGTATACAGTATAGGGCCTCTTTTGTAACGCTCATAATCTTTTCTAATAAACTACTCCGAAGCATATTATTATTCAATGTCAGGGAAAATATATAATACAATTTGATATATATTTTTCAATATATTCAATGGTCGAGATTGTGATAATCACATCATTATTGTTGGATGTAGGATTTAGAGGGAATCGTGAGTGGGATTCAGAATGCGTGCGTGCGACCGCGCATCTAAACATTCAACTACAAAATACTTGCGAGTACACAGTATAGCAAACATTGTTCAACTATATAATGTAATTGAGAAAGTACAAAGACCGACATTGGCTCCACGTATCACGGTACAATTAGATAACTTTTAATTGAGTTTTTACACTACCCGTTCGTAGTTGCACACAATGAATTTATGTTTATTAGTTTTGGTTTGAGTGATATCTGGTTGAGGTTCCAACAATGTACATTAAAATTAAACCACAAAGGATAATTAAAAAACAAATGGGGTGTATTATATTGGTACTTTTAATTATTAAGACATGATTTGACTGAGGCGCAGTTTGCTAAACACCGGTTCGCGAAACGGGCGCCCGTGGGTTCAACCCCCGCACAAATGTTTGTGTAATCCACAAATATTTGTTTGTAACAACCAATTTTTTGAGCAAGTTTCTAATGCCCACGACACAAGACGTATTTTTTGATGGGGGGGCCAGAATTATGTATGGGACTCAACAGTCACACTCAACGGCGTCTCGCCTCCTATTACGTGGGACTGGTGTCTGATATATATGTACCTAACGAAATGTGGGTGCAGAAACTTTCGGGGAATACGGGCGTGAGGTTATGTATTTATGTACGTGTATCGGGTGTATTTATTATTTATTTAATGATATTTATGTTTAGAATAAATGTCATTAAATATATTAACAGCCCCGTGGCGCAGTTGGCTAGACACTAGCTTGCGAAACGAGAGGCCGTGGGTTCGATCCCCGCACCGAGACAAATGTTTGTGTGATCCACAAATATTTGTTTCGGGTCTGGGTGTTTGTGAGACTAAAAAGTCTCTTGTAGTTTCTGATACCCACGACACAGGACTTGTATCCTAGTGTGGGGTCAGAACTATGTATGTGACTGTTGGGTGTATTTATGTATTTATTTATATCACACAGCAAAATACTCTTAGTAACATTTCACCTGATGGTAAAGGTGGTACTGTATATGGAGATCGCCCAAACGAGATTATTTCTCCCCAAACGATGCACTTAAACTACCCTCATCATTTGGGCGCATACTTTTTTACCCCTCGTTTAAAATACTCTAGGTTTGAAACAAATGCTTTCATTATGTAGTAAAGTGGAATGGCTAATTAATAGTAAAATAAGATAGAGATGTTATTTTTTTTACTAACAAGTTTATTAATGTAATTAATAAATTCAAAAAAGTCACATACATAGTTCTGAACCCACACTAAATATGACACCTGTCTTGTATGTACATACTCGTATCTACAAGTCTTGTGTCGTGGGTATCAGAACCTACCTTCGGTGTCATAAACACCTAAACCTGAAACAAATATTTATGGATGACACAAACATTTGTCTCTGTGCGAGGATTGAACCCACGGCCTCTCGTTTCACAAGCTGATATCTAGCCAACTGCGCCACGGGGCTGTCTAAATACTATTAGCGTGTAGAAATGAATCGTATCTTTGTAGAGTAAATTTTGATTATACATTTTCAGACAGAGACAGTATACACCGTTATAACTTACGTTGCGTTGTTCTTTCAGTGCTATTATATGCAAGTGAGTTCGGCACAATATGTTTAACGTGAGAATTAATTTGGTTTAAGTTTTTACGTCAATAATTTCTTAAAGCATGGACAAATGTTCATTTAGGCCAGTAATTCCCAAAGTGGTCCAGGTGGACCCCCAGAGGTCCACGGGAGACTCGACGTGGGCCTACGTTGGGCGTGATAAAAATGGCGGTCCACAATCGTAAGCGGGGGTCCATGAATCCATGAAGATTAATTTGGTTTTGAACCAAAATGTTGGCTTTACTTCTCCTACCAATACCTATAGGCAGATAATAATATTTTATAAAGCTCAGCTATTGTAACTTGTAAAAACTTTCATAATCAGTACAACGCACCTTTTTTTAAATCGTTTTATTTTTTATTATTAATGTAGCTGGAGGGGGCCACCGGATCCATCAAAAATTTGAAAGTGGTCTATGAAACAAAAGAGTTTGGGAACCTCTGATTTAGGCATTATAAAGTCACTTAAAATTGCCTTATCTCACCAGAGAATAGAATCCAGGATCAATTCAAAAGCCAGAAAAAAGTATTTTTTATTTAACGTACAATAACGTTAAAAAAGAACTCACTGCACTTTATTCAGTGCAATATATTTTCAAATTGAATAAACGGTCCACAACAAAATGAGCCATTGCATGTCGAAAGTAAGAACAGAAATTTAGCGCTTAAGATGAGTTGAAGCAAACCTTTTTATTACTAAGTAGGAGATTTAAATTAAAAATGCAATAAATTCAATTAACAGAACTACGGCAAAGGGGGAAGAAGCCCAATTAAAACTATGTCTTCCCCGAGTGAGTAAAACGTGAAGTGGGTAGACAGGGGAGCACTGAAAAGCACTTAGGTCCCGTGAAAGCAAGATTTCGTGGATTTAAATATTGAAGGATTAAAAACGATTTGCTAAATGTAAAAAGTACAGCGTTGTATGGTACACTTTCGTATATGAATTTTATAATGTCTTTCATCTTATTCAAATACACAAGGCCCTTAATGGATGAGACATAATTATGGTAATGCGACTAAACTCTCAACATTGTTTCTTTGTGTTTTATATAGAATTTCGCTAATGCAATGAGTTCTTAATGTTTGATTATTGCAATATATATACCCTTACGCCTGCAAGTTTGTGGCGGATACAGTGGATTCAGTTAGTTTTTTAATTGTCATGTAAATAAACTCGAATAATACATTCACGCCAGTCAAGAAATTTAAAAATAATAAAATGTAAATTGAAATTAAATGAGCTACATCATCATCATCAACGTTATCGTCATCATCATTATCATCATCATCATCAGCCCATATACGTCCCAATGCTGGGCACGAGCCTTCTCTGCAACTGAGAGGGTTTAGGCCTTAGTCTACCACGCTGGCCAAATGCGAGTGGCGGACTACACAATTTTAGGTATGCAGGTTTCCTCACGATGTTTTCCTACACCGTTGAAGGAAGTGACAATTCATTATGAATACACATATAGTTTCGAAAGTCAGCGGTATGTGCCTGGGGTTTGAACTCCCGACCGTCAAGATTTCTTTTTTAGGTTTATTTTTTATTGATATTAATATTCCTTCGCACTAGGCCAGCATGGTGGACTAAGGCCTTAAACCCTCTCAGTTGTAGAGGAGGCCCGTGCCTAGCAGTGGGACGTATATGGGTTGATGATGATGATGATGATGACGATGATTCCTTCATATATAATAATAATAATAACTGCACTAAAATACTGATTTTTTGTTACTTGAAAGTAATTTTAGTAAACTTGCCTTGTACCAGCTGATCTGTATTACAGCATTTTTGCTTTTGAAACAGTAAATCTAAGTTCAAAAAACATCGATTTAACGTAGTCTGTATTGACGGAACTCCGAAAACGGAAGCGCCGAGAGCCGCGCTTTAGTTAATGAGACTCTACTGCCAAAAAATATTTACTAAATTACTTCTATCTTCTGAAATGGGAGTTTTTCAGAGGGAAATCTACGGTTTTTATTAAACGACGGAAGGGTTTTTATGTTCCAAAATGAGGTTTTATGTAATTGGAATCTTTAATATATTTTTGGTTTAATTTTATTTGAGTACTTGTTTGTGTCGAAATATGTATAATGCGGAAAGTAGTTACCTTCTTTTGTTCATTTTATTACGTACTATAAACAAATTGTGTTATTTTTCTAAGTTAAAAAACAGATTAATATTATCATATTTCTTTCATTATGATTTCATATATCATCTGTCTCTATTATTATCGACTTAATATATAGAACGTATTATGCCGTACATAATGGACACGAATTATGCGTAATAAGATGTAAATCTTGTGTCCTGGTTTTAAAAAACTGCTACTCATATTTTTCCGTTCCACACTACTCAACATTTGTGGATATAGATTAGGTATAGAGTAGATGTAAAGACATTTCTAAACCGGCTTTCAACTCGCAATCAACGACTTTATAGTATCTATTATTTTAAATAAGAATGGTAATTTTTGCAACTGGAAATTCGAATGTAAAAAGTGATATAACATTTGTGTCTGGTGATATGGATAATAGCATTTAACTTAAATAAGGAAGACAGAAGAAACTCTATTATTGGGCGATTTATTTAATATATAAATTTCGTTTTATGTACCATATTGTTTTTTCTTTATCTCCATTCAAATATAACTTTTTGGCTATGCTGGTTTTGGTTTGAACCCGCGACCGTCGTAATACTCAATCGCGTGTCTACACCTCGAGGCCATCACGACTTGTATCTTTAATCTGACATTAAAATAAAATAAGTCAGACGCTTTATTTTAGTGATGTACGATATTAAATAAATCTTTAGTACATACGTTTTTTTTTGGTAGTATCAAAACTATCGTGAAACCCAGAATATTTTTTAATTAATCCAAACGAATGTAGGTCAATTTTAAAATTAGACCTATCTTTAAATTTGCAAAATATATATATGTATGAATTAAATATTCAGTTTAGTAATCCCTACATGAATTTAAATCGGCAAATTTTATTCGACGCCACCACAGATAAAACAAATCCTTCAGCTTCAAAATTTGGGTGAGCTCAATAAAACCCTGTGTTTTTTACGCATGACCTCACAGTACGAGTCTTAAATAAAGCGTGAATAAATCTTTTTTAGTGGTCTCCTGTCGGTTCTAGGCCATAAACACGGCAGCGGTCCGGTACAATGTGCTCCTCGTTCAAGAACTGTCATTTATCGTCGGTGCAAAAAGGCAGACACCACTTGTTTAGCCACCGGTTAGACAAAAACAACCTAAGATATACTGCTTTGGAAATTACACGTAGTTTTAGTATACAATTTAAATTGTGTTCATAGACTTATTCTTATTACATACATACATAACCTCACGCCTGTATTCCCCGAAGGGGTGGGCAGAGGTGCATTTCTGCACCTACATTTCGCCAGGTATGTATCAGTCCCACATAATAGAGCGCGAGTCTATTGCCGTTTTTCGGGCAAATTTCCAGACTCCATTCTCGTGCTGCTACTGAGAATTTCCTAATGGAAAACCCAACACTTTGCTCGACCCGAGAATTGAAACCATGACCTCTAGTCTTCTTATTCTTATTATTTATACCAAAAGAAATAAGTATTTACGATTAACAATCACATACATAGACCAGTTCTCGCACCGCCCTTAGGGTTCCAAGAAATGGGTCATGGTTGTTTCGGAAAGTACCTGTACCGAATAAGACGCGAACCCACGCCGATTTGTTTTCATTGTGGATACGAAGAGGATTCAGCCCAGCATACGTTAGAGCACTGCATAGCTTGGGATTCAAAGCGACGTGACCTTATTGAAGCCATTGAAAACAACCTATCACTGTCTAATGTGGTTTGTGCAATGCTGGCGAGTGATAGGGAATGGACTGCCGTAACTACATTTTGTGAGCATGTGATGCTGGCGAAAGAAACCGCGGAGAGAGAAAGGGAGCGTAGTAACAGACTCCCCACCGGGACTAGGCGAACCCGTCGTCAGCGAGACGACTCACGACCTCCATAAGTTTGGGTAGCTTTCTCTTGTAGGGGACGACTTAAAATTGCGTGGTAGTACCTACTGTGGTATTCTGTGGATCGGTTGACAATGTTCGGACCGCGGAGGGCCCCTTAGGGCCAACTTCTAGGTGGGTGCGGTCCAATGCACACGCGTATACCGTGCCCCCCTGCATAAAGAAGCAAGAGGAATATCACGGGGTTTTAGTCGGTAGGACGTCCCAGTATTTGACAATTAGCAAATCTTATTTTCAAATACTGGAACGGTGAGTCCGACATACCTCCGAGCCTCATGCTCGGGGACGATCCGCAAAGGGATTTCCTCGTGTAACAAAAAAAAAAAAAAAAAAAAGGGTTCCAAGAAATACATAATTGAAAAATTCCAACAAGTATTTATTAAGTTTAGTTTATTTAAGAACTTCTATACTTCCCAATAAATAAGACTCAATAAATCAAAGGGAATCAAAACACGATTTTCAATTAAAATATACATTAGAATTCCTTAAAAAGGAATGAAAAATCTTTTTATCATGCAAATTACTTACCTCACTAAACTTTAATTAGAATTTCTTTGATGGCTTTGATTCCTCGAGAGATTGGTACATTCAATAATTCGAAAGACCCTCGATTCGTAACGAATTGACTTATTTAACGTGGAATAAATGTACTCGGCGACGTGAAAAACAACATAAAGACACCTTTTATCTGACCTCGGATGGAAATGACGAAAAATAAATCCAATAATCTGAGGCTTGTCGTCTCACTTTGATCTCTGGATTTGTTCATGTTTGCCATTTGCTTTCAATTTCTTATTTAAATGCGACTTTTTTCCTGAATTATTAAGTCGGGTAAAGCCGAATGTGTTATAAAATTAAATTGTATTTGATCGTTTTAGTGCGTAATTGCTTAGTTTAAAATCCATTTTTCTTTTTCAAATGTCTTTTTTATAATAAATATCAGGCCCTTTAACATTGTAAACCTTACATCCATACATGTACATAATACACGTTTGCATCCCCAAAGGGGAAGGTCAAGAAGTTAAAGAGGGCGAGCCAATTGCTTTTTGCTTTGCACATAATTGACCCGGAACCTCTCGATCAGGTTGCACACTCAAGCTGTGGGACTAGTGAGGTAGCGATATCGTAGTATTCACAGAACAGCTGAATAAGATTAAAAGGGAAATAAACAGTATTTTGTATGGGGATGAGTGTCGCCGCTTGTCTGTCTCCAATTCATTCTACTACGATTACGCTATATCAATAATAAATTCAAACAATAAAGGGTTTGCTTTATTGGTTGTCACAAATTTACAACAGCCTTTATATTATACGCTACCCGAATTACTAAGAAGCGGCCGTGTCAAACATATGATAGTCTAATCGTAGATTCGGCGCGTTGACATTTCTTTTCTAGTCTTAATCAATTGTTCACACATTATCTATTAAATTTATTATAGAACAGGAACTTGTTGCTAGTAGTGATATATATGTATGTAGGGGTGATTTCGTTACTATCAACTTTGACGAAAGAGTAATATTCACATACATACATAACCTCAGGCATGTGTTCTCCGACGGGGTAGGCAGAAATGGATTTCTGCACCCATAATTCGCCAGGAATATATTAGTTTATTCCTATGCCTTTCAATTAAGTTATCAGGTAGTCATTACTTGCTACGTTGCGTGACAACTTGTTAAAGGTTGATTCACCGTGACTTTTGTTCAAACATGTCGCTCTGTATGTTTTTGTGTCGTATGTCTGTGAGCGACTGACGATGACATCGACTGTATCAAATGCCATTAAAATTGTCCAGATATCACCTGCCATAGGCAAGGTCTTGATTTAATAAAATGGGAGTGATCTGCATTTATAAATCCCCTAATGTTTCCTAGGTGAATGCTAGACAATCGACTAAAAATGCTTTATATTAGTAAGTAAAAAATATAAGCAAATAAAATATTGCTATTGTACGTAATTTATTCCTTCATAACGTGAGGCAAGTGCTTTTAACTTCTCTACCACTACGACAAGCAGCATGCTGTAGTAAAACCAGCGATAAATATTTACATATAAACTAAATTGCAGCATTAAAGGAGCATAAAAGTCGGTCCAATTTTATTTAAATTCAAAAAGAAATATATAAAACCGGATCCCGTGACTTATCCACTAAATTCACGATCGTATAACCTGTAGTACCTACTCATAAAAAGTACGTTGCCGATAAAAATCTGACGTAAAAAAAGTTCGTGAAAAGAAGTGGGGATAATTGAAAAACCTGATCTCTCATTAAAATCTCTCGCCTCCGTCCGTTTCAGAATTAAACATGGGGCATATCGCAGTCACATCGGTGGTTCTGCCCATTTTTTTATGAAAACTCGTCCGCCAGTTTTGATTGTAGATTATACAGGATTTCTTTTATGTTGACCTTTTTTGTGTAGTTTCATGCAAGTGGCCTTTATTTTAACAAAGTATGGTCTTGACAGATATGGTATTGTTGGGATTTATTAATATCATTTTACTTCAAATTAACGTATTTCGGAGTTCTTTGTGGGTACATATATAGAACATACTCCCGCATGCATTTCCGAAGTGTTTTACATTAAGAAATATTTTATTTGTATTTTTATACCAGACACATTTTTATACTCCGTGTTGGCGCTGGGAATTTACTTTGATAATATAAAAATAGATATGCCATTACTCGTAGTAATGTAAAAGCTTTATTGGATAAAAAAATATCAATACCATATATTTTGCAAGTAGGTTTTTAAAATACACTTTTATATTTCCTATTTAAAAACATTTTTTCTTTGACAAATGACCTATTTATTTTCATTTATTTATTACACAAACTCGACCTAATTTAGTTAGATCTAGATTCAGGATCCATTTCTTAGCGTTGTAGTTAGTTATCGTTCAACCCAAGCGTAAACAAACCAGACTTGTTTATTCAATTCGCCAGTAGGTATTCAAGAAGGTCGGTCAATTTAATAACCTAAAAACTCTATTGCCCATTCGAAACGTCCAATTATTGTGCCCCAACAACAAGGCCCTAGACAAATTTAATAAAGTCTAGACTTTACTTTTTCTTCGCTTTACAATAGATATTCATAAAATGGGTCCTAAATTCCTTTTTAATACGACTTGTAAGGACAATCGTATCCATGGATTGGTATTAAAAATCAGATCATTGATTACATTTTTATATGACAAATATTCACGAATCTATTTTTCGAATTTACTTAGTAATAGTATAGTAGTAATATACTATTTACTAAGAAGCGTCTAAGGGTAAGTTGTGTTTATAGGTCACCAAGTATGTATATTCTATTAATCACTTAATTGGATAAACATTAAAAATGTCTTTTAGTTGCGTGGTATAATTATTGATTGTTGTAATCTTGTACACTTTTATGAAAATATCTAATGTTGAATCATAGATTTTATCTGATTTTGTTAAATTACTGGCCAGCGTTTTACGGCGTGTGGATTAAACAAAAAAATAGTTAAGAAACGTCATGCACATATGTTTTATACGAATAAATTTACTCTAATTTTATCAAGTTGTAGAAGTAATGATGGCCTTTTAAGATTTAGGCGCGCAATCGAGTCAACGTCGGCGTTCGCGAGTTCAAAACCCGGCACACACCTTCTACTTCTCAAATGTGTGTACCTATAATGAATTATCATATATTTCAGCGATTAAGTAAAACACCGTAAAGAAAACTGCACACTTATAAATTCCAAGGAATTTCTTAGATGTGTAGGCCGCCAACTCAGACTAGGTCAGCGTGGTGTATTAAGGCCTAACCCCTCTCAGCTGTAGATGAGACCCGTGCCCAGCAGTAGGACGTATTTGGGCTGATGATACCATAAGTAAAAGGGTGGAGCTGATAGACCTGTGTGGTACTATCGTTTCACAAAAAAACTTTCAAAGCAACTCTGCTGCTTTTGTTGGTTGTATCTATAGGGATAGTGCGCTGCGTTGGTAAATCACTTGAGATAAGAAAAGAAAGAGAAATATTATACATTTAAAATGTTATGTTTTATGTTCTTTATAAAATTTCCATTTTTAGCTGCAATACACATAATTATTATTTGGCAAAATGTTAGTTTCCTGTTCGTTGTTTTCGTATTCCAACTCAGAGTGTAAATTACAATAACTAGTTACTTTGTTTTTAATAAACATGTTTAATTATATTTATGTAAATAAAACTGCCTAATGTATTGTTAGCCATGTTCCTAAAATAAGCCTTGTCAAAATTTCATTACAATTGGAAAGTAATTAAACCACGAGTAATTGATTTTCCGTATTTTTGTTGTGTCATACGATTTAGAGATCATAGGTTCGATTTCTGGGTCTGGTCGGTCTGGTCGGGAAAAGTGTTATTGGGTTTTACCATAAGGTTATTTGGCGGACTACACACCTAAGTAATTCCTAAGAACTTTTAAGTGTGCAGGTGTCTTTCCTTCACCGTTAAAGTATAATATGGTAATTCATTATGAATGCACACATAAATTCGAGAAGACAGGTGTGTCCCTGGGGTATGAACCTGCGACCGCTGAGATTCTTGACCGCGTGCCTAAACCTCAAGACCATCAATACTTTTATTTTAGTAAAGTAGTACGTTTACTTTTAGTACACATAAAACATGAATCAAACTTAAAAAAACTAACTAATATCAAAACGAACTTCATACTCTTACTCGTTTACCCTAAACTTCTTACAAGGTAGGTGAAGCGTAAGATATGTTATAACTCTACAAAATGTTATTTAAAATTACATTATGTTCCCCTCATCACGCGATTCGCTTCAGTAAATGCTCCACGAAGTTTAATGTAGCCTTGGCGTGTTAAGAAAAAACTTTAAAAAATCTGCAATACCGATATAGAATCAAGGTGGTGTGATTTGTGCTGTATGTGCTTTAATGTAGACATGCTAGTACCTAATAAGAAACGTTTTAAAAACTTGAATATGTAATCGTTGGCTAATGGATTTATTAATATTACTTTTATCGTGTACAGTGTTATTAATTTTATTTCTTTTATAAACTTGCTTTTTATGCTAATTATTCTTAATACTCTGTGTTTTATTTGACTCAAAATATTAATCCATAATAAGTGATTTTGTTACGTAACATTAATGCAAAGTTTTATGGACTCTGAAATATTAAAGAATACAAAATTGTTAGTTGTTAAAATTTGTATTAATATTTGACTTCCTTGTTGTCTCGCAGTTCAAGAATGTGCCTTGCGATCTAGAGGTCTTGGGTTTGATTCTCGGGTCGGGCAAAGTGTTATCGGGTTTTTCTATTTGGCAATTCTTAGTGAAGCATATTTATGAAGCAGTGATGGCCTCGAGGTTTAGGCGCGCAGTCGAGAATTTCGGCGGTCGCAGGTTCAAACCCCAGGCACACACCTCTGACTTTTCTAAGTTATGTGTGTATTCACAATGAATTTATCACTTGCTTTACGGTGAATTACCTTCACATACATCGTGATAAAACCTGCACACCTAAAAGTTCTTAGGAATTTCTTAGGTGTGTAGTCCGCCAACCCGCACTAGGCCAGCGTGGTGGACTAAGGCCTAAACCCTCTCAGTTGTAGAGGAGGCTCGTGCCCAGCAGTGGGACGTATTTGGGCTGATGATGATGAATTCTTAGTAACAGCTCAGAGTCTGAAAATGTGTCCGAAAACCGACAATGGCCCCATATTAAGTGAGCCGAAAACACAATTGCCGTAATGTGGGTGCAGAAATGCGCCTACGCCCACCCCTTCGAGGAATAAAATCGTGAGTCTACGTAAATATGTAATTTGTCAAAATTTCCAATGTAACAAGCATTAAGTGTTAATAATCTTTCACCAGAATATAAATAATTAACTTCTGTTCAAACGGATTTTTTATCGTAATTGTTTCGATTGAATATTGGTAGCGCTTAAATCCCGTTCATAACAGATCCGTCAAACGCATTGCCACAGTAGTAAAAAAAATACATTTTAGTTTCAAATTAAAATTTACAAATATTGAAATACAAATTCATTTATTGTTTTGATGTTATGTTCGCAACAACATAATATTTTCATTCAAGTACGAGTATTTATATTTACAGCTGCACTATTGTAGGCTTGAGTTTTTGTTTTTTTTAGTATAGACTCAAACAAAAGCTATGCTATTATATTAGTCATATTTAAATATAATATTAATAAATCTCTATTCGTCCATAATAAGAGACAACAGTAAACAATATTTACAATAGTTTAGTTTAAAATAGCTTAAAATTAAAGATTCAAAAGAGCTTGTAAAAGTCTATTTGAATAAAGATAATTTGACTTTGACTTTGACAATAAAGCAATTCTAATGCAATCTGTCTTAAAAATAGAAGTCCGAGTAAGCTCTAAGTGTTTTAACCACTAATATCATAAAAAAAATCAAGAACGCTGTTCTTTCAATGACGTTTCAATTCATAATTGACCTGTGTGAAGCCTTAATATAAATTTACACGCCTCTTAAAAATAATATTTTAGAATACATACACATTTGAGAGACTTATTTTACATCTCTACCATTATAACTTGAGCTTAGTTTTTGCTTTAAATGCTTGATGTTTCTTACGATAAATAGACAGGGTGTATTCAGACCGTGATCGGAAACTAAGGCAGGTAACAGCTAAGGTGAAAAAAAAATGTCGGGATTTTCTTTAACGCCAAGGGGTTTGTAATCACCTTAGCTATTGCCTGCCTTCGTTTCCGATCACGGTCTGAATACATCCTGTATAAAGACATAATTAACATGCTTGCAAAAGACTTTTTACATTCCGACTTCTAGGTGGGGCAAAAACTGGTAGGCTACAAGGTGGGACCCTCGCCCAGACACAAATATTTTACACCTATTCGGTTTGATTAAAGATCGAAAAAATCTGTGCAGTAAACTTTAGTAGTGTCATTTTCCAGCGTCATAAAATGACGTCAAATTGTAAGTGATCAGGGGGATTCTGAAGTTAAAACTTTTATAATAATACTGGGGTCACTTCAAAAGCTTTTCTTTGGGTAATCATAGACTCCACGTAATTACGATATGACTCAAAACGCTTGACTTTGAATCACTGAAAATAAGCGTACCGATTGTATAAAATAAACTCAACTTTAGTAATAACAGTGAAATATCGTCGGTACACAACGAAGTAATTATATGGAAGTAATATAAAATGAAAACGTTTCGGTATTTACTCCATTTAAGCCTAGTACACATAATTGGTGTTTGAATTTATTGTAATTGGAAAATTACTAGCTATATTACTGACTGCCTGGTAGCCCCGTGTGATGAGTGTTCGTTATGCGATCAAATAGTCTTGGTTCGATTTCCTTACCAGGTGGTATACTATATTTTTTTTTCATTAAGATGTCGCCTGTAGTATCACGGTATATGCATTCCAAAAACAGTGGTATGTGGGTGTTTATAATACCACTGCAAACCCTCTAGGAGATACAGGCATGAGTGTATGGGTACAAAATGAACAGAACGTGCGAAATAAAAATAAATATTTTAGAGGGAAAGTTTTTCAACGGAATTCAATTGGTTAGTATCTGGGAAATGGCGTTGACGATTTCATGTTTTTATTTTTATTTGAAAGATTTTCGCTTTTAGAGTTCGTACACATTGAAGTTTTCCTGGAATACGTTGTTACCTAAAATACAAACATATATTTTCTCTACATTGGTTTGTTACATTTTAATAACAATATTAATTCGTACGCTTGACGTAACAACAGCTTTTATTTTTACTTAACTTTATTTAAGTTGACTGACGGACGGTCGGTGGAGCAGACAAGTATTGGAGTGGAGACCGCGCTTAGGCAGAGGAACGTCCTGCAGCCGAAGGTCCGACGATTTGAGAAAGGTGGCGGGTAGCGGATGGATGAGGGCTGTTCAAGACCGCTAATATTTATGAATATGGGCTGATGATGATGATGATGAATTTACATGTAGAAAAACCTTACATTAATCTATGTTTGGGTAAATTATATTCGTAAACGAATAAAATTGACAGAAACAGATTGCCATCTAGATATTGTACCATGTTATACGTACTACTGCTGGGTACATTGAGCCAACAGTTATAGAGATATTTTTTAGTTCGCCACGCAAGTCTAGAACGGAGTTGTAGAGTTGACATATTGTACATGAGAATTCCTTTTGGAATATGAAATGGCTTCCTCACTGATATTATGATATATATTTTTTGTGGAATGCACATGCATATTCAAATTGTGTACGTTTTGTCGAATAGATAGATATTGTCACGGAAATCCGCCCGTATAACTAAACTACCATGCCTGTTTTTATGACAACACATTGTGCAGAATTTGAGATAAAATCACCGCTTGTAATTCATTAGAGCAATATTTCAAATAGGAGTTCAATGCACCATTTAAAAGAACACCACAATTGAATTAATAATTTCATTTCACTAATTAAAGTTTTCATATCCAATTAAGAGTAAATGTGGTATTTTGTAATTGGTAGTAAAAATAAATGTAATTAATAATTTATATAGGTACGTACATAATATAGCGGGTAACCTCAGCGGAGACGGCGGTATATTTCTACACCCAAGTTTCGATAGCAGTGGTTGAAGATTTCGTACTGCTCTTAAGATTTTACAAACAGGAATTCCCAAACTACTTCTTTGGAGCCAGGAATTGCATTATGTGATTAAGTTAGGTAGTCACTAGTAGCTATTAAATTAGGTAGGTCCTTATGTGAATAATAAATAAATGCACCTAACAGTCAAATCATCATCATCATCATCATCAGCCCAAATACGTCCCACTGCTGGGCACGGGCCTCCTCTACAACTGAGAGGGTTTAGGCCTTAGTCCACCACGCTGGCCTAGTACGGGTTGGCGGACTACACACGTAAGAAATTCCTAAGAACTTTTAGGTGTGCAGGTTTTATCACGATGTTTTCGTTCACACATAACACACATAACTTACACTCAGATACAACACTCGAAGTGTGTGCCTGGGGTTTGAACCTGTGACCGCCGAAATTCTCGACCGCGCGCCTAAACCTCGAGGCCATCACTGCTTCAAACAACAATCAAATACATAGATACATCTGATCCCACACTAAGATTCGATTCTCGTGTTGCTGGAAGCAGAAACTACGAGGAAAATTACCAGCACTTGCCATCATGCGGTATATTTTTGGAGTCGATATTGAAAAGTCAGAGCCAACTTTAGCCTATGACCTAATCACTGAACCGTCGGCCGATGGAAATGAGTCCAATGAAAGAACGAAAAATATCAGCGCTTTCGATCAATCTTCTTTCAGATAAATCTCGGGGATTTTTATTTAGAACTGGCTATTGTTGCTCACAGTTTTCCGGGCGTTATATTCCTCCCGGGGGAATAAAGCATTTTCCGGGAATAAAAACTACGTAGCATCAAATTAAGGGGGGAAAAATAGAAAAATAGATGGACTTTGAAATGTGCGGCATAAAAGTCATGATTTCTTAGGTGTGTAGTCCGCCAATCCGCACTAGGCCAGCGTGGTGGACTAAGGGCTAAACCCTCTCAGTTGTAGGGGAGGCCCGTGCCCAGCAGCAGTGGCGGTACTTCCATAGAAGCCCAAAAGCCCAGATTGCCTTACAAAATTCCAAATAATCATCTTTAAGCTTTAAATCTTTATGTAACAGAAACAATTTGACTTATAAATGAGAATGTACTGACCCCATAATAAACAATTATAAAGCAGACATTATAAAATTAACGTATCAAGCTTTTGGGCTTCTATGGAAGTACCGCCACTGCCCAGCAGTGGGACGTATATGGGCTGATGATAAATAATATAATATAATAATAGTCATTGTTAGATAGTGAATTTATAGTTAATAATTTCTTTTTTGATCTGATCGTTCCACTGCTGGGCACGGGCCTCCTCTACAATTGAGAGGGTTGTACATGTAAATTATCTCGTTTGAAATCTACCTAAGCTTTCGATGATACAAGCCTAATATATGAAACAAAATAAATATTTTTAAACCCATTGTATGAAAGCAGTACATTTTTCGGGCCAAGCAATGAATACGTCACCGTCAAAAAGATTTTTATAGCCGGAACAAAGGTAAAACACGGATTTGATACGAGCATAAATTGGACGCTGAGCTTTTTTAAAAATTATTGCATTTACTTTATTGTATGCCTGCCAGTAAAGTGAGGATTGGTGCCTTCTGGATCTCTGGTTATCGTTATGCATATATTTGAACAGAAACTAACGTCTGACACTGGCTTCGTTAGGGACTCATGTAATAAAAATAGTTGTGGAAGACAGCTACTTCGGAATAACGAGCAGTGCCATTATTTTGTACATACATACTTACATACATAAACTCACGCCTGTATTTCCCGAAGGGGTAGGCAGAGGTGCATTTCTGCAACCACATTTCGCCAAGTATGTATCATCAGTCCCACGTAATAGGGGGCGAGCCTATTGCCGTTTTTCGGACACATTTCCAGACTCCGTGCTGTTAGTGAAAATTTCCTAATGCAAAAACCCAATAACACTTTTCCCGACCCGGGAATCGAACCCAGGCCCTCTAGGTCCCACGGCACCGCGGGTTGTACGGTTGTACCGCGAGACCACGAGGCAGCATTATTTTGTAATGGAAGAAATTAATAAAATAAATAAACCTTTTACATTTCTTTTCAATTTTATTAGAATGATTTGCGGCTTTGATAACTTGTTTGATCCTCATCGAGTTCTGAAGGAGGAATGGAGTAAATAAATATTCTTTCATAAAGAAATAATTGGCCCAAAAATGTTATTTTTAGCTTCATTAGTCTCGCGCGTGCGTTGATAAATTCAGTGAGATATGATATTTATATACCTACAATCTACCTATATTACTGAAATAATGCTTCGTATACCCTTTGGCTTTTTTGGCGTAATTTGAAAATGCAACTGAATCTTTCACTATTTTATAATTTATGTGCATATTTTATTTTATCATCATCAGCCCATATTATACGTCCCATTGCTGGGCACGGGACTCCTCTAAAACTCGGAGGGTTTAGACCCGTAGTCCGCCACGTTGGCCTAATGCGGGTGGACGGACTACACATCTAAGAAATTCCGAAGAACTTTTAGGTGTGCAGGTTTCATCACGATGTTTTCCTTCACCCTTAAAGTACGTGATAATTCGTTGTGAATACACACATAACTTTAAAAAGTCAAAGGTGTGTGCCTGAGGTTTCAACCCACGACCGTCGAGATTCTCGACCGCATGCCTAAACCTCAAGGCCATCACGACTCGATGCATATTTTATATCACATTCCTTTAATATACGTAAGTATTAGTACCCTTAGGAATAATGCTAAAATTATACCTTGCCATCAGTAGCGGTACTTTCGTAGAAGCCCAAAAGCCTAGCTTGCCTTCAACATACAAAAATAGTAAACTACACATCACACATTGTTGACATGAAGTTGTTGCGCGATAGTTGTGACACAAAACTTACATTTTGTTTAGCTTATAATGGTTTTTATTTCACGTAAATTACAATATTCCGTCCTTTACGGTGCATGTGTATAGCCCCTTATTTCATGTGGTTCAGTTCAAAGCAAAGTTTTGTTTCCTGTTTGATTTAAGAAGCCGAGTGGCGTTTACTAAACTTGGGGTTAGTTAACAAATCGTTACTTCTGTGTATGTAGCAACGCTTACGGTCCATTGGTGCGGTACATGGAATCAATTGAGTGTATTTCATGAGTAACTTTTGCTTGGGAATGCGTCCGCCAAGTCGATTGAGAAGGAAGTTTTAAAATTAAATTTACTCTTTGTTCCACTTTATACAACATCTCGGAGTGGAGTTCAATGCATTTCTAACATGGTTTGATAAGAGTTCATATAACTTTTATGACGTGGTCGATATTAGATTGATGCAAACATAATGTCATACCTCATCTAAAGGCAGAGGTAATAACTACAGGTCTCTATTTTTCTCAATCCTGACTTACATTTTCTTAAGTTTTATCAATCTCTTCCATCTTTGTGCGTTGTTTCGAACGTGATTAATTAAAGTTTAATCGATACAACTCCGCCCACCCTCGTCTTCTTATGTTATCGATTATATTGTTTCTAGAACATGTTAATTCGTGGTGTCTGTATATAAAAAAATATTATCCCTATAATTTTAGTTCTGAATTTTTCGAGATAGTCGAGTTAGATCGACACGGACAGTCTCGACTGAAGTGTTACTATTACTATTGTCTCTTTGAAAAATAATATTTTTTAGTTGTAATCTTCGTCATTGGTTGTCCGTCTCTGAGTTAAATGCGCTATTCACACAATCATAGAAGTATTCATCCATTATAATCTCATATAACGTTTTAAATACATTTAAAGATAACAGATATTACCGAATATTTTCATTTCATAAAGCGTGTATGACAGAAGACTTAACTTGTCGATCGTAAGCAATGCGTTTCATATTTTTCGAGAATTTTTAACAAAATAAAATCCTATTTTAACGAGCATCCATCACAATGTCAGCTGCAAAACTTCGTGTGTGAAGTATGTCTCCTGCATGCTACAGTAATGGTATATGCTGATTCGTCTCAAGTTTAAGGAGTATTTTTCCGTTTAACTAGACAAAACTTTAACTACGTCTACTACAGTGGCGGTACTTCCATGGAAGCCCAAAAGCCCAGTTTGCCTAACAAAATTCTGAATAATAATCTTTAGGCTATAAATCTTTATTCAACAAAAGCAATTTGATATATAAATGAGTGTATCATCATCATCAGCCCAAATACGTCCCACTGCTGGGCACGGGCCTCCTCTACAACTGAGAGGGTTTAGGCCTTAGTCCACCACGCTGGCCTAGTGCGGGTTGGCGGACTACACACCTAAGATATTCCTTAGAACTTTTAGGTGTGCAGGTTTTATCACGATGTTTTCCTTCACCGTTAAAGCAAGTGATAATTCATTGTGAATACACACATAACTTCGAAAAGTCAGAGGTGTGTGCCTGGGGTTTGAACCTGCGACTGCCGAAATTCTCGACCGCGCGCCTAAACCTCGATGCCATCACTTGTGTAAAATTTGTGTCCAATGAGTGTATACCTACTGACCCCATAATAAACAATAATTATAAACTAGACATTACAAAATCAACGTGTAACGCTTTTGGACTTCTATCCTCATTCACAAAACGGGATTCTTATATTTTTTGGCACATACTAGTTTACACCACCAACCAACTCCATAGGATGATGCGAGATATTTCGGGACAACTCAACTGGGACAATGTGATTTAAATTATTTTATCACGCATTTATATTTATGCTTGCCTTATTGCTTGAAAGGACTCTGAACTGTAAACTACTGAAACTGATTTCCAGTTAGGCCATACTTCTAATGTCAGAGAGACAGTCCAATAAATTTACATGATGAGTCGATTTGTAATAATAATCACTTCCGAATACGTAGACGAAGCTGACCTATGTATCATCATCAACCCATAATGTATAATGAAAGATAATAATCATTTACCTTCCTAAATAGTTAACATTCTTTTCAGACCACAATGCGCTTTGTCGAGTTTAATATGTAGTCTTTATTTCACCACATTTATTTACAATGTACATACATACATATGTACATACATAACCTCACGCCTGTATCTCTGAAGGGGTAGGCAGAGGTGCATTTTTGCACCCACATTTCGCCAGGTATGTATCAGTCTCACGTAATAGGGAGCGAGCCAATTGCCGTTATTCGGGCACAATTCCAGACTCCGTGCTGCTGCTGAGAATTTCCTAATGGAAAAACCCATAACAGTTTGTCTGACCCGGGAATCGAACCCAGGACCTCTAGATCGCTCGGCCCATACTTGTGCCGCGAAACAACGAGGCAGTCAATTACAATGTCTTTTTAATAAATTCTTTTGTTTCGGATAAATTATTTTTTGCCTTATAATCTACAAAGTCAAATTCAAAGTCAAATTAACTTTATTCAAATAGACTTTTACAAGTTCTTTTGAATCGTCAATTTTACACTTTTTTAAACTATTCCTGATTTCTTAAAAAAATATACGACAATACGCCAAGTCGTATTAAATCTAATACAGAGCGTAGTAAGCCTCGTCACCCTAATACCTACAACGGCCCAACAAAGACATGAAAAATGGTTGCATGAGAGACGTGAAAGGGATAAAGGTACATCTTATCTGTTGGAACATTCAACGCGTTAAAGCATTCTCGATTCAAACGGTTTTTTCATCTCCAGTATTTTTGCATACGTAGAAACGATAGGGGCGTCTGTCGACTCAATTTTATTGATCAGGGGGTGACAATTTATTTCATGAAAAATATTTTGTGGCGTCCCCCTGTTACCACTGTTAGCGACTGTATTAATATAATTATTATTAATATTTCAGTATTGCAATGCAGCGTGACTGATTATATTAGGTAAATTGTAGATTCAATAAGAAAGCCGGACAATAGAAAGTAGCAAATTTAATTACAACAAGAATACTAATAATATATCTTTATTTTCCCTCTGATTCCTTTAGTTTCACAACTAGTTTGTTTCATCCTTGTATTTTAACATAATTTATTTGATAAAGAATGCCTGAAGCTTTAGGCCCACACACATTTTATAAGAGTAAAACGTTAAACGTTTATGATTTAAATTATAATTCTAAAATTGTACTTCGGTTTTCAATTATAGGACATCGTGAGGGCTTTTTTTTTGCTAGTCAGAGAGGTTATGCGCCTTGTAAGCGGCGAAAGACTCACTATTTATAAACCTCTGTGTATCATATAAAGGATAGCGGCATGAGAGTATCTACAATAAATATAATCTCAATACGAAGAAATGCTGTATTCATAAATTTGTAAACATAGGGAAACTCAATTCATCGCGTGAGTGAAGAAAAACGATTAATCAGGACAAGCTTACACAAGTGCATTGAACTTTGATCATACTTATTCGTAGTGATCGCGTGATCCGAACCGTGGCGTGTCGTTATATTAACAGTCATTACAAAATTTCCCAATAATAAGCCGAAACATTAGCCCGTGGCTACACGAAAACAGAATTAATAATGGCCCAACTTCGCGGTTATTCGGCGCACCATCTGCGCAGAATGTTGCCGGAGAAATTTTTAACACTCCCTCCAAATTTGAATGTATAAAGATGGGAGTAAAAGTTTAATATACTCTGATTGTTGAAGTGTGTCATACTGAAAATTATCTGTTTGTTAAGGAACAACAAGGGGTTTCATAATGCAAAATCGCTTCATACTTAATGGTATCAATTGTTATTGGATTTTTTCTTTAGGAAGATCTCTATAAAACAGTATAATGCAATACAATGCAAAACTTAGGTGCAGACATAGACCTTGCCTTACCCTTCGAGTATGTGTCAGTTTTTTATTTATTTTCAGCTTATCGCCGTCTATAGCCGAACGCCTCCCCAAGTAGGCGCCAAACAACCCGGTCTTGAGCAGCCCTCATCTATCCGCTATCCACCACCTTTCTCAAGTCGTCGGATCATCGTGCTGCAGGACGTCCCACACTACGTCTGCCTAAGCGCAGTCTCCACCTAACACTTGTCTGCCTGTCTGTCACCGGGTGTGTCAGTGGTATAGATAAAGTTCCTTATAGACTACAAGCCCATGGTAAAAATTAACCTGTGAAATGAACCACCGTGAATTACGCTTAGAAGGCTGTTACTATATCATAAAATAACTCTGAGCGCTATGCCGTCATTTCTGAGCAGTACAGGTGAGTACGAGAGTAAATGGAATTTCTCTGCTACAGGGATGGAAATACGACTACTTATTAATGTACGGCTTTTATTATAACTTATAGACGATTAAAAATAAATGTCGAAAAACCTAGTGCCGTACTAAAGTGGTGGTACCGGAAGTTAGTGCAAATTTTTAATTCGCCGGTAATTTTAGGAGCAAAATAGGTCATTTATTACTGTACGGCATTTGTGTAATTCTTTTTGTATACATATACAGATACTTTACCCATGAACGCCGTACAAATTTTCCAGTGCAGGGGTCGAAAGCCAAGGGTCGCATACCTTTCCCTACACCATATGATATAAGGTCATTGTAAAATGTACGGCATCTTGTTCAAAATGTTATTTAATACGGACAATAATGTTTGGTAATTATGCCGTCTAAAAATTATAGTTCATATTTATATAAATAAATAAGTATCTTCATTTCAGGATTTACCGAGTTATTACTGCTGTAAGGTCATAAATTTATGTACGGCAACCTTTTTTTTAATATAATGTTATTAAATATTACCGTTGTACCTTATAGCCGTTCATTATAAATGGTAACAAATAAAAATATTAGGATTTAAAAAAAAGGAAATTTCCGAGATTTATAAGATTTTTCAAATGTTCCTGTAGTAATTTGGGAAGTAATATTTTAAAAGGTTATTGTTATTTTACTTGTAACAAATATAAATAAACAAAAAAACCATATGCCGTACATTTTACGTCAGATATTATTCTTTACGGCTGATCAAAACTTCGATAACATTTGAGATGTCCCTTGAGGTCATTAATAACTATACGGCATTTGATAAATTTTGTTTTTAATATTAAATAATAATAAAAAAATATAATGCCGTACATTTTAAATGGAACATTACGTGAAATAAACCAATTTTCTTATTACGGATAAATTTGGCAATTGTTTGTAGCACTGTTGGTTATACCCTTTTTCTTCTATTACAGACAGCGGTCTGAGGCGGTGGATTAATCTTCCATTTTATAGAATAGCGGAGTATCAAAAGTGTACGGCATTTATTTTTTATCGAAGATTTTCTAAAGAGCTAAAAACCTATGTTATTGCCGTACAGAAAAAAGTCACCAAGTTACTCTTTTCGGAGGGAAGTAAATTATCCCATACACCTATGTGTCCCACAAAAAATGTACGGCATGCTGGAAAATATTATCTACTCATGAAGTATTCTGAAGATCATTTAATTTTATGTTGTTTCATTTCATCATAATTTATATATAATCAGAAATAAGAGTTGCGTCCCTTGGCTTTCGACACCTGCACTGGAAAAATTGTACGGCGTTCATGGGTAAAGTATCTGTATAATGTATACAAAAAGAATTACACAAATGCCGTACAGTAATAAATGACCTATATTGCTCCTAAAATTACCGGCGAATTAAAAATTTGCACTAACTTCCGGTACCACCACTTTAGTACGGCACTAGGTTTTTAGACATTTATTTTTAATTATCTATAAGTTATAATAAAAGCCGTACATTAATAAGTAGTCGTAATTCCTCCCCTGTAGCAGAGAAATTCCATTTACTCTCGTACTCACCTGTACTGCTCAGAAATGACGGCATAGCGCTCAGAGTTATTTTATGATATAGTAACAGCCTTCTAAGCGTAATTCACGGTGGTTCATTTCACAGGTTAATTTTTACCATGGGCTTGTAGTCTATAAGGAACTTTATCTATACCACTGACACACCCGGTGACAGACAGGCAGACAAGTGTTAGGTGGAGACTGCGCTTAGGCAGACGTAGTGTGGGACGTCCTGCAGCACGATGATCCGACGACTTGAGAAAGGTGGTGGATAGCGGATAGATGAGGGCTGCTCAAGACCGGGTTGTTTTACAGATTTTTGATGCATTATTAGACAGCAATTTAGTCTTATTAAACAATAAGCAATATACAAGAGAAAAAATAGTGAACGGTCAGCTACAACAAACGTCACCCGATGTATCGCTGGTGTCGACAGATATTGCTCTTAAATTTAACTGGATTGTAAGTAATGAAACTTTGGGAAGTGATCATTCTATTATTAAAATTACACTTGATATTACTCTCAAAGAACCTATACCTTTCAAAAGAAATTATAAAAAAGCTGATTGGGAATCATATAAGAATTATTTGAAGACTGTTTTTTCCAATTTTAATATACCTAAAAATCCTCAAACTGCATATAATTCATTTGTAGAATGTTTAAATGAAGCTGCCGATCTGTATATCCCAAATATAAAAATATGCACTAACCCGACCAATAAGTTTGTGCCAAAACCATATTGGACGTCAACGTTGTCTAAAGCCGTTGCTGAAAGGCGTCTAGCCCTGAGTAAGTTTAGACGGAACCCAACTCCTGCGAATTATGATAACTTGTTAAATAAAATCCGAATAGCACAAAAACTCCACCGGGAAGCAAAATGCAAAGGATGGCAATCATTTTGTTCCTCTATTGATAGCGCTTGTAGTTATAGGGAATTGTGGCGAAAGATGGGGTGGTACAAGGGAATAAGTCGTAAAAAAAAGGAAGTTGCTTATGATTTAGCTAATGAGCTCCTTGTTGGTCTTGCACCGTCTTTTGTTATGCCTGACAAACCTATACTATCATCTAGCAACCTAAAATTGGATGAACCTATAACTAGTCAGGAATTGGAAAGATGCATACGGACCAAAGATAGTTGTCCCGGCTCTGACAGGTTGTCCTATTCCATGATACATCAACTACCACATAATGGCAAATTAATTTTACTCTCCTTATATAATACCTTCTTTTCACTAGGATATGTACCTCAACAATGGCGGAACGTTTCAATAATACCAATCCCGAAAGCAAGTTCTGATAACAGTTCGGTTATATCTCTCAGGCCGATTTCATTAATCTCATGCCTGTGTAAAGTTTTTCACACCATTCTAATGTACAGATTAGAATGGTTTGTAGAAAAACATAATATTTTAGCCGATACCACTACGGGATTTCGGAAATGTCGCTCAACGATTGATAACTTAACTACATTGATCACTAACATTCAGATTGGATTTTCAGAAAAATTGTCGACTATAGGATGTTTTATTGATATTAACAATGCATATAACAATGTAGATGTATCTTGTCTAATAACTATGATGGACAAATTAGGAGTAGGAGAACGTATTTGCTCGTATATTTGGAGTTATTTAAAAGATAGAAATTTATTTATTGAAGGTGAAAGATATTTAATTAGTCGCAATACAAGTCAAGGCTTGGCACAAGGCGATCCCTTATCTCCTTTACTATTCAACATCGCGACCATAAATATTTGTAAAGATTTAAATAATGTTTATACTTCGCAATATGCGGACGATTTTGTAATTTATACATCTATGCAAAACGTGACAAAGGCCACCAAAATACTTCAAAATGCTCTGAACACGGTTACCAAAAGATTGTTGGATATAGGTTTAGTTTTATCCCCCACTAAAAGTAAGATTTGTGTCTTTAAAACAGGCTACTCGAGAAATCCTTCAATAAAATTACGTATTCATAACACAATCCTACAAGAAGTTGATACAGTGAAATATTTGGGTTTAATCTTAGATAAAAAACTGAAGTGGACTGAACATATAAATATGTTAGCAGCAAAAACAAATAGATTTTTAAATATTTTCAAAATTTTAGCGGGTTCAAATTGGGGGATTCAACCTGTACATTTAAAAAGCCTTTACGTGTCAATCATACGCAGTAGACTGGACTATGCAAGTTTTATTTTTGACACCAGTTCAAAATGTAACCTAAATAAACTAGACAAGATTCAGAACCAATGCTTGAGAGTTATTGGTGGCTTTATAAAAAGTACACCATTACATGTCATGGAATCAGAATTACATATACCTCCTTTGCATTGCCGAAGATATTTCTTAGCAGGTAAATTTTGGTTAAAATCAAAATCAATTCAAGATAGCAAAATAATTTCTCTACTAGACCAGTTAAGCCATCACTGTGAGGGTCATTTTTGGCGAAGAAAAAAGAAACCAATGTTAGTGGTTGTTCACAATACTTTTAATTCTTTACCTATTCATTCCAGTAAAAGTTTAGACATGTTTTCCCTAAATACTTGGGTCAGCAATGTGGATTTGTCTCATATAATAATTTCTAATATTGATGCCATTACAAAATCGAAACGTCAGTATAATCCATTCGAAATAAAATCTATTTGTGACAAATATTTAAATCTTAAATACGCTAACCACTACAAGATATTTACTGATGGCTCGAAATGTCGAGATAGGTCTGGAGCCGCTTTTTATGACCCGCAATTACAATGCAATGTTCAACTGCACATAAACAGCAAAATATCTATAATGCACACGGAACTTATAGCCATTGTTGAAGCTTTGTCATATGCTGACACTGTTGATTCAAATAACATTGTCTTATTAACGGATTCAAAAAGCGGTCTTCAACACCTAGCACGATGTAACTCAAGCTTTCGTGGTGCACCTATAGCTTATAGTATAATGCGCACTATAGACAATTTGAAAAATAAAAATAAAGAAATAAAGTTGCAATGGATACCTTCTCATATTGGCCTCTTAGGTAACGAAATTGTAGACAAACTGGCAAGAAATACATCGAAAGAGCAACTAACATATTCATGCAAACCATTTTATTTTGAACAGTTATGCCATGTAAAAAGACATGCATTAAATTTATGGAACGAATATTTTGAAGAAAGATCTAGGAGTAAAGGGATATGGTATAAAACCATTCAACCTACGCCTTGTAAATATTCGTGGATAGACAAGGCCAATATGAAGAGATCCATGATCATTACTGGTTTAAGGCTGCGCTCAGGACATATTCCATTAAATAGTTTTGCACACTTGATGGGTAAACGAGAGAATCCTTTTTGTGATTTGTGCGGGAAAGTTGAAGATACATATCATATCTTGATGGAATGTGTCCGAAACGAAGCCGAAAGACCACCAGCGATAAAATGTTTTGATATAGGCAAATGTAACAGTATCTTGGCCTCCCCATGTTCACAGGAAGCCAAGAAACTGTATAAAATGGTAGAAGTTAGTTTATTTAATAGACATTAGTATTTTGTTATTAAGAGTACGTGTATATATTAAGTATAAATTATTAATAGATTAGTAGATTAAGCATACATTATTAGTAGGTTAGTAGATTAAATAGGTATATATCATTATTATTAAGAGTATTATATTGTAGTATTTGTAAGCCTCTTATGGGGGTGGCGTGATTTATTGTGATCAAACCCCCTAAATATAAATAAAGATTAAAAAAAAAAAAAAAAAAAAAAATAGTAAATGACGGTAAACATTTATGAACAAAGGAGCCGTTTCTTATTACACTAATACCTATAGGCGTTTGAAAGCTTAAATTCTAATAATGCATTCTGCATAACTTCTGGGCGGATTGAGATGTAATTAAGTTAATTTTAGTTTTCTAAGAAGAACTAAAATAAAACTAACTACGGTCGGACGAATCTATGGCAACAGCTAATGAGACATGCTACCTAGAAATAGACTAAACCAATGTTTATCTGTATAAATTCAAAATATTTTATTAAAGGACCAATTGGTCCGTTAGAAATGATTATTTAATTTTATAAAAGAAACTTATTTTAGACGCCATAACTTCATTGGAAACTTGTGCACAGTACAAAGAACAAACACAGAGTAAAAACAAACAAAGACAAACGCCAGAGTGAAAAGAGTAATTAATACATAGATGGCGCCACACGAAATATTGAATTAAGATTATAATATTGACTATTACAACACCAGTATTACCAATATTATAGAAAAAAATCTACAATGTCTATATATTATCCAAATAGATTATATAGTTCCACAATATAAGGTTTAATTCTTAAGATCACTTTGATTTATGTAAAGGTTATTCAAGTACTGCCAGAAAAATTTAAATAAATAAATTAAATAATAAAAAAATGTTCCAGAGATAACGTCTGTAAAAATATTTTACTCTCAAATCTAAGGCTTCTACCCACGTCGCTATTTGAATAGATATCCTTGTTGTTGTCATCAAAGAATATCTACCGTCTCGCCCTGCTTCCCTCGGCTAACAATCCTAACGCGTCTATAAATACACATCATTAAGCCGTCGGGGATGCAAACAGGTATTATTAAATCCAGAAGTTTTTCTTCACATTTCCTGTTGCATAGGGACGGATACATCAATGTGTCCATTAATGGAGATAGGACCGTGCACGGCTGGGGAGCCATCGTTTCATTTAAAAATGCTATCTGGCTGCCGAAACATTCTTTATGGAATTATGACCGCTATATATTTTGTTACATTGACGTTAATTGCAGCGCAGAAACAAATGCTACAATTGCTCTTTAAATTATGCAGGATTACGATCGATTGCACTCAGAATATTGCTTGTATCGGTAAATTATTTCTGTAATAATTTAGTTATTGCTTTGTAATATTTTTCGATTTATGGCTAATTATTCGGGTGGAGAATACACTTTCAGAAGGTTCTATTAGTACCTAATATATAATATCATTATCTCTCTAAATAATTTCGCATTTGACATAGATTTCCCTAAGAATTAATTTAAGCATGCGAGAGGAATCTCTGCAAGAATATTGAAGGCATAGGTACATAAGAATTTGAGTTGCGTATTAAGTTCGCGTAATGGATTAAAGCCCCTAAATTGTAGAGGGTCCATCTCTGGGATCATTTAGGCTCAGAGTTTCTCCTTCAATCTGTAATGTGTTTTCACCTACTGTCTCTTTCATGCTCCGTCTTCCGTTGTGGTTGAAATTAAGTAAAATTTGGCAATTTACGATCATGTGTCACTATAGTAATAACAATAAATAGTTAATAATTATGTTAATCGCATACAAGGTTCGTTTGATCTCTACTTCCTAAAGTAGGTATTATTTTACTATAGCATTTTCTAGATTTTTATTAATCAAATGATGAATGAGATTCATATCGTTCCATCGATACTCCGTCTAGACTATGCTGAACTTATTATTAAGTGCAGTGCATTCGCTTTGTTGTGTTAGCACAAAACAGTATTGTTTCATCACATTTTATGAGTTATTTTTGAATAGTATTAAGTTTCGCGTACAACTGTAATAATTGAAAATATGTTTAATTATTTTTTAATTAAAGGCAACACAATAAGTCGCGCACTAATGCACGCTAATGGCTGTTCTTCTTTGTTTTGATTCTATGGCATTTCATACAACAAAAGGTTGTCTGGAAGACATCGCCGCTAGCGATATGAGGCCTTATTTTGTTTTTGATAATCCTCGTATTTATGAGAAACAAAAATACAAGTAGGTATGTGTATTAATTAATGCATAAACAATGATATATTAGTAAAACTTATAATATCTTTAATAAAATAAAATAAAATAAATAATACTTATAATACCTTTCGATATAATAGAAACATTCTGTGCCGGTCGAAACTGTTTTTTTTTTATTATTCGTCTAGTTTGTCTCACGACATTTGAAATCTTTGGAACATTGTGTCTAACTTCATATGTATTCATCACCATCAGCCCATATGCGACCCACTGCTGGGCACGGGCCTCCCCTACAACTGAGAGGGTTTACGTTTTAGTCCACCACGCTGGCCTAGTGCGGATTGGCGGGCTACACACCTAAGAAATTCCTAAGAACTTTTTTAGGTGTGCAGGTTTACTCACGATGTTTTTCATCACCGTTGAAGAGCGTGGTTATTCGTAGTGAATACACACATAACCTATGCAGTAATAAATACAAAAAAATAGTTTAAATACCGCTGTTCCAAATTATGCATGTTTTATTGAACCAAAGCTCATAAAAAAATACAATTTCTCACATCACAATAATAATACTATATTAAATAACTATATTACAAATAAATCTTCAATTGCTCATCGTTCATTTTTACAAAAATGATAACGCTGCGTATTCGGACGGAATAAATCTCGCTGTACGAATGTATCACATAAAGAAAATTGGTTCCGCACAATTTCGGTAATGCACGAGTTGGCTGGCCAAATAGGGACACGGCCAGACCGTTTTGATTGAGGGTCGCGGCCAGACGGATAGGTGCGAGTGGTTCATTTTAGTTTGCTCCAATACGATACCAATCTGTACAAATACACGTTGTATTTCGATTACTCTCGAAACCGAAACGGTGATGATATTCTACCGTAACATAAAAAGAAAACAATATGTTTTGTGGTAATCATTTAAAAAAAATATTTAATTAACACGTAATGTAAAGGTTATAAAGCTTTATAGTCGAGCACGTGCTATTTAAAACAAAAACTTTATATAGAAAGAGTAATTTTTTTAGAGAAATATGATACTTTGCAAATACAATATTAATCTTTAATCTTTATATAATTTTTTTGTAAAAAATATTATACAAAGTAAAATAATAACACAAATCCAATCACCAACACCATAGCAAGCGAGTGATTCTATTACAATGCCTCTTAATCGAATCCCGAAATTAAATTTCCTCTGAGCAAATACGAAAGAGGGTTATGACTGCTATTTGATATCACTAATTTCACGGCTTCGCGCTGCCACCGCAATAAATTACTAGACAGGAAATGAGCTTGGAACTCCGGAAAAAGGAAAAAATGCTAATAAAATTGTACCTTGCCCGTTAATCTTAACCCTCGCCCCCACAAAGGCAGTTTTGTTCAGATTTCAGATGCCTAGGTAACCGGGAAATTAATATTTCCTAAGAGCCGGTGGGACACGTGCTTCGGCCGAATTTAATTAACGGGGAGCACAGTGCAAGTCTGCGGTGTTTTTATCGTCTTTCTTATTTCAATGTTCGTGTACCTTGCTTGATGCTTGTTTAATTCTGTCTTTCTCCTTTTTACCCTTTGTTTGATTTAAATTTAGATATTATTTTAATACCTTGTGTTTCTGACTTATTCTCATCTGATCATTTTATTTTATCACTTGTGGAAGTAATACTGATTTAGGAATGAACTTTCTTCAAATTACTATTAAAATGTAAGTGAAAGCAATTTATTTTTTGTGTGAGTATTTGTACATTTCAAATAATATTTTGTTATCACAGTCATAATATTGAGTAGTATAGGAGTCCACTATGAGTTATCTATTTATAAGAATCATATTACGTAAGAATAGCGGAATACAAAAAAATGCTGCTGCTAAGAAACGACAACGATCTCCATTCATCAGTTGACATAATTTCGGTCTATGTTATTATTACCAGATACACTCAGACCAATTCAAAAACGTGAGACTCTTATGTGACCTGCATAAGCGGATTTTACACCTTATGTACGATAGTCGCTGCCCTGGAGATATAATACGACCAAAAATTTACTCAAGATTAGCGTTGCCAGCTCTCTCATTATATTAACGAAATATAAAATGTTTTTGATTGGTTTTCTATGGGATTATCCCCGTAGAACCGGGTCATACGTTTTAGAGTTCCATCGCACTTCGTCATGACTATATCAATTTCATGAAGTCTTCCGTAATCAATATGACTGCATAGAATAATTTAACCAACTAATAATAAATATATTATAACTTTACGTCAGTGTTCAAGGAAAAAAATCCGTGTTCTAATTGGTTCAGATTTACTAAAGCTATTTAAAAAGAAAGCGAAAACTTGTTTAATATAGTCTATTCGTGTAAATAAATATTAACACTTTAATTTAGATGTACCTACATACGAAACAGTACTACGAATAAAAATGGTAACGGAATCCCTTTTACATTGTAAGTCATTAAATTAAAAATGAAACTTTGGCTATCTCGCTAATCATAACTTAATCGAGCCAAATTCAATTGAACTCTGAATTAAATACAACACTATAAAACCAACGGCTCTATAAGACTTAATCTCATTTGCAAAGCGAATCTAACTTTTTCAAGTGGGCTAAGCCCGCCCCGGGTCCGCTCCATGACTCTGAATTTCCACTTTAATTAAATGGAAACAAGAGAATGGTGGGTCTACTCGTCACTACATTTCAATGGATAGTTTTTTTACATATTTTAGAGCTGCACACTTTAAACGAAAAAGGGAATATTAGCATATTTTTATGGACCTGTTTAAAAGTATTTTGAACTGATATTGGTTGGACTTGTATACTTTTAGATGTAAGCAGGTTTCCTCACAATGTTTTCCTCTTGATAACTCATTAGGTATAGACAAATAACTATGAAAAGTCATAGGTATGTACTATGTGCCTAAAAGTTCTTAGGAATTTGTCATATTGTGTAATGCCTAAAACCTAAAGGAGGCCAGTGCCCAGAATTGGGACGTAGGACTCATATAAATAGATATTATCTTTTTTTAATTGTGCTAGCAACAGAATTTATCACTTTATCTTCAACCTATTAAACAACTCATTTACCTCCAATCTCAAATAACAGCGTTGAATATTTTTTAATCACAGCATTGCAAAAAAACGCTGCTCTATCACTGAAGCAAACCGTACGGAACGTATTTTTGCACCGCAAAGTTACAAATCACACGACAGACGGAGCGGGAGAGGAAAATTCAGCGGTAAATCTGGCTCCCTGGCTTTAGTTGTCGAGCCGTCCCGGTGTCAATTAGCTAACAGGTAGCAGGACAGCGGATGTCAAGTGATGGTAATTAACAAAGAGATACTCGCATCCGAGTGAGGCATGCGCGCACATATGCGGTCTTACATCCTCACGATTTATGTGCACCAGGGTTTGTGTATTGGTGTTGAAAGAATAAATCGTGATGGCGTCGAGGTTTAGGCACGCCGTCGAGAATCTCAACGGTCGCGGGTTCAAACCCCAGGCACACGCCTCTGACTTTTCGAAGTTTTGAATGTATTCACAATGATTTATCACGTATTTTAACGGTGAAGGAAAACATCGTGATGAAACCTGCGCACCTAAAATATATGCACGTATATGGGCTGACGATGATGACGATGTTGAAAGAATATCTGAACTAGGTAGGTACTGCTGTCTAGAAAAATATTTATCAAGTCTATTGTCTATAAGCAAACGCTCATACTTATGTTAGTAGAATCAGAGGTGTATTAATATTTTGCGATAGTTTCTACGTGTTTTGATGGTATATCGAACAACAATGTTTTTGTTAACAGATATAAACTACTAGTTCGATTATTTTCTTCTCTTGTCAGATTTACTTTTTGTAATATAATAAATATATGTGTAGTACTAATATTTATTGAATTATATGCTAAAAGTAGTGAGATGTATTTTCTCTTATTTACTTACATATATCTATAAAACTATCTGTTCAAATGCAACTGTGATTCTTATTGCACGCATATTACTACAAATTTCGAAGAAAGAGATGAACAGTATGTGTCAGAGTCCTGGCTAAATAAAGACTTTTAGACGTATGTCATCACCATACAGACACAAAGAAAGTACGAGAGACTTTTTTGGTGTCACGCACATCCAGAACCCAAAATAATACATACATGCACAAAATATTTATACAATACTCACTGTTTCACGTCGTATTTAAGTTTTTATAAGCAATATACATAATGTTTTCATCTTTACTATTTATTTTCATTGCTTCGTTGGCTGTGATCTAGAGATTCCATTCTAATTTTCTGTTAGAATATTCTCAGTAGCATGGAGTATGGAAACGACAGTAGGGTTGCCCGAAACAAGATCTTTATGTACAAAATTGGTTAAAGCTAAATTATTTCAATTTATAGAGGCCTACCACAAACTTTCGCCTAGGAAAAACTGAACGATAGGATTTTTAGAGGTACTAAATTCTCTACAAAAACCTTTACATTCAACATCTGAAATATTTCGTTATATGAAATATTACGTTGTAGATAGATTTATTCTTATTTTAAACAGTTGTATTTCCAGCCATAGCACACACAGCAAGTTCGATTTATAAAGGGCTGTTCGATGCGGGAAAGTCATCTGTTAATGAAAACTGACACCAGTTTTATACAAAGCCGGCAGGACGGTCCGGCTTTACTAGCATCCATTAGATGAATACGAGTACGAACGAATCATACCTATGCCATGTAGGCTGCAATGGTCTCTTCCTTGTAAATTTCAATTAGATAAAATATTGTGTTTTTGGATATTTGTTGTTCAGTCATATAGAAAAAGGGGTTATTTACCATTAATTAAAAAATAAAGTATTACCTACTTGAAATCAGATTTATCACGAAAATGTTATACCTCGTGGGGTTATTATTAAAAATGATCAACAGAAAAGCCATCTATTTTTTAAACCAATGCTTTTGCAATTTATGGTGCAATTCTTACATAACGGCAAATTATTGCGTAGAAGTAAATCGTTTCTGACGAATATGATGACTTAGGTATTCATTAAGAAAATATTTTCCAATTATGACCCCATAAGAGAATGAAATACGGTAGTATGTAGGCTGATTGACAAGATATATAATAATAAGAAAGAAGCCGCGGGCAAAAGAAAGTCTTAAGTCAATATAATATCTTTTGTTAAAAACGCAAATACGCTGTTATTTTATTTAGCCGATATTCGATGCACCATGTGTAGTCTTTTCAATTTCTATTCCTTTCTATTGCTATGGAAATGACTAGAATGTTCCAAAGCATTTAACATTACGCCGTACGTCTGTACATTTCCTCCGCTCGTATCTCAACATTAAAATTTAAACAGGTGGTTCTCGAGTTTGTATCAATGTTTTTGCGGAAGTTGTGCTCGGGAATTTATTGGACGTTTGGCTACCTCCGACAGGATATATCGTTCAAGAACAGGGAATAATTCTTCAGCCGTGTTGATACTTGTGTAGTGCTTCGCTTCCTGACAGGGCGCTCTTATAAAATAGCATGTACGAACCCCTATGATAATTTACATTTATTGGTAATACTGAATTTTTGTTGGTTTTATTTCTTGTACGTACGAATCTTAAAGTTACATTTATTGGTAATATTGAAATGCTCTTTTTTAATTTTTTATTGATGTTCTTGGTGCTACTTTTTTGATATTCTTTTTTAAATGACTTTCATATGTTGAAAGGTTTTCGTAAGTGGCCTTTGAAATATATTTCAATATAGATTTTAAGGATTCATTAGCGTCTCCTTTCTTTTAGGAGTCGGTGCAGTGAGTTATTCACATAAAATTTATGAAATTTCTTATAGAAAAAATATGTTAAGATTCCATTATGTTTTATTTAAACAAACCCAAACTACTCTAATAAAAACCGAAGATCCTTCTTAATTGCCCTTTAGGTTTCGAGAGTCATTTAATTACATCCCATTATCATCATCATCATCATCGTAATGCTAATGAAAAAAATTGCAACACATTCCTAAACCTACAGGCAGAAACACATTTCCGATTATTCCCCCTTTACCAATAACAAAGTCGAACACAGAAACAGATACCAAAGCGAGGAATTTGTCTTTCTCATTTGTCTATTACGGCGCGTATCCCTTGATTAGATTTAAAGAATGGCAACAAAGCAACGGAAAGCGGGCTTCAGCGGAACTTCATTATACATTTTTCTCTTCTCCTACCCACCCCGTTCTCCCCTGCAATCATTGCGTTCCTATGGCATGTCTACGGAATTAAAGATAAAAGTCGACGTAATAAAAGGGGAAATAAGAGAAAGATTGCTATAATATTAAAATATCTGTGAAAAAGTTTCAGTGCAAACGTTTCGTATTTGAGATAATATTCAGAAAATTTACATATAAATTAAAACGAGATTAGTAGCATTATGAGATTCCCGACAATGTCTCGCGGGTTCCGCCTGTTCAAAAATATTTTGTGCCCCAAATACGCTGTAAATACGAGAGGAAAAATAACTTATGAAATGTGACTTTTATAACGGAATCGTCTGTAGATATAATGACTTAAATATCCATTCATTAAGCTTTTAAGCGTGGTATATTTATTCTCCCTCGTATCGTCGATTTTTTTTTATATCTAGCAGATGTCTCAAACATTTTCAGAGTTTCATCGTTTAAGTTAAATAAATTAAAAAGTTGACAGCCCCCGTGGTGTTGGCTAGATACCAGCTGGCGAAACGAGATGCCGTGGGTTTGATCTCCGTACCGAGACAAATGTTTTGTTTCTTAAATCTACGACACAAGACTTTTATCTTTGTTCAAACAATGGCAATATTTTACACCTGTTCTGGTGGTGTAAGGATATTCGTATCCGCCGTGATAGGCTATATACCTCCAACAGTCACATACAGTAGTTCTGACCCCACACTAGGATACAAGTCCTGTGTGGTGGGTATCAGAAATGGATCACACAAACATCGAACCCGCGGCCTCTCGTATCGCAAGCTGGTATCTAGACAACTGCGCTACGGGGCTGTCAAAATATAAGAGGTAGATCTGACTATAATGTTGCAGCATAACAAACAAGCAAATGAAGTAACAGCCGTAATTATTCCCTTAAGATTATTTTAAAACAAATATAAAAATATCTTTATTCCACAGTAAAGTAACTTTTGCATCATTTGCGAACACATTTAGCTCCAAGACTGAGTATACATGTAAATCCGAGTAAATCATTTACTTAACGTTTGTGGACAAACTGTTGTTGCAATCTGGTGTTTAGATCTCCAGTGATTTGCAACTTCGTGTACATATGCTTCAGTTTATGTACTCATCAGTGTTTTCGAAAGCACTCTGTACATTAAGTGTTTACTTGTATTTGTAATTAGAGAGCCCCTGTGGCATAGTTGCTTAGATAAGACTACGAAACGAAAGCAGTTCGATCTCCGCGCCGAGACACGTTTCTATGTGTTACAAAAATATTTGTTTCGTTTCTGGGTGTGTGCGAAAATATTCTTACAATGACTTATACTTCATGATTATATAGTTATATACATACATAACCTCACGCTTTTATTCACCGATATAACAGCTCTTTATAGAAGTTTTTTGAACACATTTCTAGATTGAAAATCCTAATAACACTTTTCCCGACCCGGGAATCGAAGCAAGAAGCGTATGTCGGGGTCACCGGCCTTCCAGCCAGGCGCGCGTCAGCGTTATGTCCGCGCATATGTTAGTACCTGGCTGAGTCCCTAACCTACACCGGCATACCGACCGAAACCCCCAGGCGGCCATCTCCGCGTCATGTGGGGCGACCACGGTGCATGGGCGAGAAGCGCCCGCAATAGTGCCGCAGCCGCTCGGTGCGCCTCCGAGACGAAAACGTCTCGGCCGCCTCGGAACTTTCAGGGGCCCCTCTCGGAAGTCAGTCATCCTTGTATTTATTTATTTATAACCCATCATTTCAGTAGTCGATAATGCAACTTTAATATAGGCGCTAGAAACCAATTATCATCAGGTGAGCCGCTACAATGCCAAAAAAAGTCTCTTCTTGGCAAACAACTACAGTAATTAAGCCGATTTCAATAACATATTCCATAACAGTTTCAACAGCTCAAACGTATACTGCAACTTTGCCAGGGGAGTCTGCCAAAATTGCATTTTGAATATATTATTACTGTAAGTTGAATATATGGCGGGGCCATGACTGAATTGTATATGAAAGTTGTTTTGAAAGTTATGTTTAGACATAAAACGACGTAGTCGGTGAGTGAAGAATATTAAATTCAACATCTATATACTGAAGTTAAAAATGTAATATAAAATCGAAAAAGGGACGTTGCAAAACGGCCGGGTGTAACATTTTTTTTATTAAAATAAGTAGAACCGCTATGCGATTAAATATGTAAAATAATTAATTACCTTTAACGCTTTTGTTCCTTACTTGGGTAGAAATTAAAAGGGAAAAATATGTAATCGCTAATTTGATCACGTGTATATGTAATTACCTATATAAAAATATTTTTTATGCTGGCACGACAAAGTGACGTCACTGTATTATAAAGTCAGACCCTAATCGACGTTTGACTTCCAGTTTTGAAGTGGTTAAGTGTCTAAACACAGACATAAATACACCTAACATAACACATTCAATACAACTCTTGTATTGTACGTATCGGTCATTATGGTATTTTCCATTTGGAAGTTCTCAGTAGCCGATTTGAGTCAGGAAATGTGCCCAATAAATGCCAAAAGGAATGACGTAGAAATCAATAACAGTAAGTAAATAGTAAGTAGCGAAATTTAAGTGTAAAAATGCACCTCTAGTTTTCTCTCTCAGTATAACTGCAAGAAAAAGCTTGAATCTACAAATATCTGACCCGGTGCAGGTCCCACTGTATCTTTTTTATGTCCTGGTCATCAAGAACTAACCAACTTTTATAATCTCACCGCGACATTTTTGAATATGAAACATAAAAGCATACAATTATTTTAAAAAAGTACTTTCTTAATTAATTCAAAAGCTTTTAATGTTTTTCACGAACCCCCGTGTATCCAGACATCTTGTAGCGGTGAGTACTTTCCATTGCATTCAAGGTGGGACATTCGCACTCCATTACTCGACTCTACATTATACTGCACCGCATAATAAGATAAGCTTTTTGTACGGCCCTCTCTGCGTTACATTTAGGGTTGTCATTCGGCTTTGTATGGTTTCTTGATTGAGATTTAACGACCACGTTTGTTAGCAAATCTAGTACTATCTCGCTTTAGTAAGCTTAGTGTTGCTTAGTGTAACATATAACAGTCATCAGTTTTTTTATACATTGAAATGAAATGAAATAATATTTATTGAATCTCAGTCATCACTAGAGAAGAACGGACAAGAAACTCTAGTCTTGGTCTTTTCCAATCAAGAGATAGTTTACAATATTGATTGGTTTAGCATGATTGTAATTGCACAATGCTTATTTCATAAAATTTATTAAACGGTTGAAAATTCTAGCTGTAGTTACTTTTTTAAGTTAAGCTGGATCACGCAACTTCGTATGCGATAATTTATTTAGAAATATTTTTTTCCGTTTTTACCACATTTTTCATTGTTGTTCCGCTTATATTGCTCGTAGCGTGGTGATACGTGATCTTTACTCGATAAATGGGCTATTTAACACTGAAAGATTTTAAGTGGTTCCTGAGATAAACGGGTTCAAGCAAACAAAAAAAAATATTAGACTAGATTATGATATTATCTTTCAATAAGGTATTGAGATTTTTTTATCATGTGCCAATGCTCATCACACTTAATGGAATTCTATAAGTTTGATAATAATATATCTAGCATATAAAATATATGTATATAAATAAATAATATAAATATGTGTATATATGTATGTGTGAATTCACGGAGTCAAAAAAGTCTGCAATCCTGATAATTCTTTCCATTTTTCTGTGGGATGATAGTTGTTTGATGCATAATCACTGGTCCTCGTGTAATTATTGGTCATAATTATTAAATTTCTTGAGTTGATGGGGAAACGAATAAAGTTAAGCCGAAAATATTGACCACATTCAACTTAAAACAGGCTCCAATTTTTCCCTTTAAATTTTTGTTAACCATCTTTTAAAATGTCTAACAACTGACGTCTTCTTTCTGGTAACCCTAATTACACCCTTCGCGAGTGACTAAGAGATTGCATAAACATCCTCAACACGAACGGATTTAAGTCACTTAAACGCATTCCCCCGTGAAACTTTATCTTTGAGGACACCGTTAAGTGACGGATAACGACTCAGTTATTTTTTACGGTAATAGTGTATTATGACTGACTTTAACATTCATTCCATGAGTAACGTCCCCTTTGAGGTGAGCTTAAAATGCATAGAATCTGAGGTGTAAGTATGAATTTATTTACGAGAATATTTCAGTGAAACTAAGAAATCAAATTATGTTTTGTATTGGATATTGTAAATTAAGAAACAAAAATCGTATAAAGTATATCCCGTGAAAAATGGCTTAATTTTTTCTTACGGTATTGCTTAAAAATAAATGAACGCTAGAAAGAAGAAGACATTTGATCCGTTCATATAAATTCAACAAGTCTAAGGACATACAAAATACAATGATCCCGTACCACATTTAATTAACGCATGGAAAATATTATCCCTGTTATCCAATTATAATAATTACACAAATTAGCGGTAAAGGAAAAAATTACGCAACATTTAACTAAATGCCAAATTTTCCCATTAAAGCTGTATTGCGAATGAATAAAATAATATCCATTTAATAACAAAGTTGGTCCAAATATGGATTTAAAATTTGAACAACGCCCGCTCGCATGAATTAGTGTTGGCAGTTGGCCGTTGATTGTAATGAGTTTTTAATACCAGCATAAGCTATTTCGGACTGTGACCCAACCTTTTGTAACTAGCATGAGTAATTAACCTATTTGTTCATTGTATAATGTTTAAATTGTAGGAAACTGTGCTGGTAATCCAGTAGTTTGTTTTAATTTTAGCTTACAAAATATTGGAGAACAATGTGGCTAGGTACTAATGGATGTTGATGAAATATTTTTTTAGACTTTTAATAAATACTTATAATATTATTAATGTAAAAGAGAGTTTGTTTAACGTTACGCTTTGACACCTAAATCACATTCGACTGAATTTGGTGAATTTTTCTACAAAAATGAATCGGAATTTCCTCGTAAAGACAGTTCAAGACACTTTTTTGTGTTTAGCATTTACAATAATATCAAGATCTTTATTTACACGATTAAAACACGAGTAGAAGCGGTTCACGGATATTTTAAGTAGATAAAAGAATCGAATTAATCAGTGTAATCTAATCAATGCAAGAGAGTATTTTATCTGAATATAACTAGGTTTATTATACATGTCTGGTTCATAAAAGTGTCTGAGTTTACTGCAGATGAATGAAAAGGAAACAAAGTTTTTAAATCCCGTAATTGTAAGTACATCACAAACTATTCATGGCTTGAAGATTAATCCGTCCAATCGAATCAATAGAATTCCAATACTGTGGAATCAGAGCAAAACTTCTGTCAAGTGCGGCCGCAAAGCAATCAACTTTGTAGCGAATTTCAGTTCAGGTCACTGGCCATACAACTCTGAAATACTGCACAAGTCTTGGCCACAGCGGACTGACAACTGACTTCGGGGAGAAATGCTTTCGGAGAATCATATAACAGTAAAATTTTCCCAATAACAAGTAAGGACTTCACTGCCTCGTGGTCTCGCGGCACAGGTATGTGCCGTGCGATCTAGAGGTCCTGGGTTCGATTCCCGGGTCGGGCAAAGTGTTATTGGGTTTTTCCATTAAGAAATTAGTAGCAGCACGAAGTGTGGAATTGTGCCCGAAAAACGACAATAGGCTCGCCCCCTATTACGTGGGTCTGATACATATCTGGCGAAATGTGGGTGCAGAAATGCACCTCTGCCTACCCCTTCGGGGAATACAGTCGTGAGGTTGTGAATGTATGTAACAAGTAAGGATAACGAGCAGAATTCTTTTGCGCCTATCCAATACTAAGTCTTAGCTCTCTACGATAATCTAGCTCGGGTTAATGCACAAGTCAAACCAAAATAAACAAATTTGTTGACAATACTAATTGTAATATACACATACATATATCTTTATGCTAGTTGTTTTTGCGTTTTCTTTTTTTAATTGTGTAAAACAAGAAAATAATCAAAATTAAATTAACAAAACTAACTACCAGGCAATTAATGCGGATACTATAAAATAAAAAATCGGTTACCAATAACAGAACAAAAAAATATCACAATACTCACGAAATAATTACGAAATTGTGACATTTAAAACAAAAAACATTTCGACCACCACGCAAAAAACATAACAATAGTAAAATTGTTTTAAATAAAACAATACAATTTCCATTGTACAGAAAAAATTGATAGACTATCGCTTCGTAGTCATTTTTGTTGTTGGTAAAAACGCGATGTCGCAATTTATGAAATGCGTGTATATGTATATGTATGTATATATCCATTCATTTTTTTTATGTATGACGTAATTCTCATCCTACATTGTTGTTGTGCCTTTTTAAGTAAACATTTATAAACTAAAATCACAGCTAAGGTAAAGATGATTTATTACTGTTAACGCGCTTTTCACTCGTTTCTCATCGTATTAAATCTTAGTAAAAAGTTGTTTTTTTAAATACTAATCTATAAAAAAGTCGTGATGGCTTCGAGGTTTATGCACGCAGTCGAGAATCTCGATGGTTGCTTATTCAAACCTCAGGCACACACCTCTTACTTTTAGAAGTTTTGTGTGTATTCACAAATAATTATCACGTACTTTAACGGTGAAGGAAAACATCGTGATGAAATCTGCACACCTAAAAGTTCTTAGGAATTTCTTATCCGCCAATCCGCACTAGGCCAGCGTGGGGCACTAAGGCCTAAAACCCTCTCAGTTGTAGAGTAGGCCCGTGCCCAGCAGTGGGATGTATATGGGCTAATGATGATGATGACAACATTTAACCATTAGGAACTCGAACCAACCCATGGGCCCACACCAACACATTTGCATCAGGCCATATCGATTCCCTCTGGTTTTCGTCTTATGCGTAGGTAAGATAGACGTCCTATACTCTGCCTTAGTTCTAGGGGATATCAGCGTGAATGTGTGTTTGTGAACGCTAATTTTACGATTGGTTCATACGAGTATTCTAATTGAAATGAAATAAACAAAGCCGAATAAACGACACGCCGTCAAACGAGCCAGCAAAATGAACAGAATTCATAACACTAACAGGTGGAAAACATAATTTGGCGCAACGTAACTGGGCCGGGGGAAAATTGCGAATACTATGTCATATGAAGGTACTGCGAAGAATGTAACATAAACAATGCTCAAGCAAACAACTTGAGTCCCTCTTAATAGAATTCTGACGGTGGGGCACCTTTATACAGCGCAAAGATAATTTAGATTGTTTGTGATGTTTGTGTTGGGTGTCGCATTGCCGTCGCCGCGTGTGGTTTTTGACGTGCAAATTGTTAACACTGGAGTCTGACGTAATTTACCGAAAAATGTAGGTGTCATCAAAATCCAGCTTTATAGTCATTCATTGGGTAAGCGAGATTGCTGAAGACCAATTTTATAAGTTTTGCCCTTCTTTGCTTTTTATAATCATACTGATGCGGCGATATTGCATATATAAATATAATGGTCTCCTTATCACTTATTAAACTCCTTATTACATTAAACGTTTATTGGTGTCTTACAGCTATGCAATGTTCTGACTTTCTATTCACCAATAGTTCTAGTCATCTTAAAATATCGAATTGTATCTGGTTTTATTTTATAACATATTAAATATATTGTGCGACTAATGATAATGATCTTCATATTAATTTTGATGTATTTCTAGAAATGAAAATACTATTGGCGGCTATTATATTGTAAATAAAATAGTGTTACTAAGAATCTACCGCACACGCTGTGCTGTAATGAATATCACGTGTAATGAGATTACTTCACAATCAGCGCACCGTTGTTAGGCTTTAATACAGACGATTAACCTGTGGCCTCACTACTATAAAACTTATATATTTCATATTTCCATACCAGTGCCAGTACTTCCATAGAATCCCAAAATACCAGTTTGCCTTTCAAAACATCGAATAATAATCTTTATGCTTTAAATCTTTACTTAACAAAAGGGATTGGATATATGTATAAATAAGAATGTCTTACTCCACAATAAACAATTATAAACAAGACATTACACAGTTAACTTGTAAAGCTTTTGGGCTTCTATGGAAGTACCGCCACTGTTCCATACTAATATAATAGGTATTATAAATGCGAAAGTAATTCTATCAGTCTGTTATGCATACTTAATACGCATGCTTAAACTGCTGAACCGATTTGAATAATTTTTTGGTATGAATATTGATGGGATTTTGAAAGAGGACATGGGCTACTTAATTTTAAATTTCGCCCGGGCGGAGCTAAGAACAATTTTTAAGTGAAATTTGCACAAGCGTGCGTAAAAATAATAAATGGGTACAGAAAGACGAGAAGCCTTTTTTTACGTTATAATACTTAATCAAATGTAAGAAAAAAATGCAAGAAAACTCTTGATGTGTTTTTTTTTACCTAAAATTCGATTTTATTTTACTCAAGAGCTCTCAATATTTCATGTCATTATGGTTCAAATTAATCGCTTTAAAAAGTTATTGAGGCTCTCCGTCAATCTAATACTCAACTTCCTGACATATAACAAAATGATATATAGTTACTTCGGCCCGGTACGATCACGGATGATGGATAGATCATCTTAACCGGGTCAGCCATTTTAGGCTGATTAATGAACGGGCATCATATAGATAAATGTGTGTATAGGATAAAAATACGTGAATGATGTTTCTTTACGTCAAAATCAATGCTTTTCTATATTATATTGTTATAGTTTCATATTGAGACCTCTATAGAATGGAAACCAACATTTGATTGACCAATCTACATATTATATGATTTAGTTGTTGCGCGATCAGTTACCTTTCTACATACAGTCGCGCAAAGGGGTAGGCAGATGTGTATTACTATACCTACGTCTCTCCAGCTTTTGCTAGCAAGTTTAAAATAATAGAAGGCGAATTTATTGTAGGTTAACTTTGTCTTAGTGTTCCTACTGAAAATTTCGTGTCTTAACTCGGGATTAGAATTCAGGACCTCTCGATTATAAATAATCTAAATATATTACTTATTTATTTGGGATATGAAGGCTTTTTTATATTTTTTATATACATATATAATCATATCATTTCTTGCAGAGGTCTATATAAAAGTATATAAAGCAGTGTATGCAATCACGCAGAAATATTTTAACTTCTCACTTAATATCAATGGAGTTTAGTTAGTAGCAATAAATTTTATTAAATAGACATTTAATTACGTATACATTCCCTTACGTATATTAGTATGGTCAGCTAATTCATTCTATGTCAAGCATTAAAATCTAAACACAAATAAAAGCCATCTGTCTGAACTAAGCATCACAAACAAAATTGGTGTCAGTAAAATAATCGCGTGTGGAAGCATCCGATAGCACACCGTGATTGGTGATCAAATATCATTTGGAGCAGTAATCTAGCGATTAATGCGTTGCTGCATTGTATTACGCCCTCTGATCAGATATCAACCGCAAAATTATGTGTTCCGTGAACGATAATCACCAGAGCGGCTGATTGGTCACATTGAATGCACAATCATTGGTGACCAATCGCTACATGTTTGTTCAAAGTTTAATTGGGATGTCATAATCCTTCGTATAATTGATAGGCATTCAGCCGTCCGATTGATTTTAAAATGGACGCACGAGCCACTGGTATGTTTTATTTATGCTTCCGTTTTTATCGGTTTGGTTTACGCTGTGTTAATTTCAACGTCTGCGGTTGATGAAAATTATGGAGAGGGTAATTACGATTCGCGATACGTCATAAATAATGAGGTGTCATTTTATTATAAAATATCTCTTTTTCAGCAATTGCTTCATGCTCATAATATCTTTCCTGTATCCTGAAATGGTAAGAAAGCCTCAAATGAGTACCTAAGTACTGTCTCATTCCTTGACCCAACAATTCCTTATTTAAAATTGATCTTGTGATTTACGAACTGTGATTAAAACGTAAGAGTATTCACTAAATTCTGAAAGACGGTTAACGAGACGATGGCTGTCAATGAAAGGAAGAAATATATACATGATTCGTATCTAGATAATTTTGTCAAGACAGCCGTACGAAGATAACGAGAACGTAGCATTGAACCGAAAGTAATTGATAATATAATTTAACAAGAAAGGATAATATCTCTCTGTCGCCCATCGCAATTTATTCCGACAGGAACAAATATCTTCGAATACTTCTTGTAATAACGTTGTTGCTCTTAAAACGTTTCGGTATAAACTTTTCCTTACCATATACTGCATCTCAGATAACTTTACAGTGAAACATCCGAAATGATATTATGTTGCCGCAGTATGTGTCATGAAATCGTATTTTTAAAACAGGTGTTGTTGTTCGACATAGTTCAATTTTGGTGATGTATTCTAGCAATATGTAGTAATGTTATTTCGCTGCAGTTATTCAGATCAATAGTTCCATTGACTGCCTCGTGGTCTCGCGGTACAAGTATGTGCCTGCTATCTAGAGGTCCTGGGTTCGATCCCCGGGTCGGCCAAAGTGTTATTGGGTTTTTCCTTTGGGAAATTCTCAGTAACAGCACGGAGTCTGGAAATGTGCCCGAAAAACGGCAATAGGCTTGCCGCCTATTACGTGGGACTGATACATACCTAGCGAAATGTGGGTGCAGAATTGCACCTCTGCCTACCCCTTCGGGGAATACAGGCATGAGTTTATGTATGTAGTTCAATTGGTTTGACAGCTTCGTGTCGTATTTGGCTAGACACTTGCAGAACGTGAGGCCGCGGGTTCGATCCCCACACCGAGGCAAATTATGCATACTATATCATTATTTATTTATTTATAGCTTTATATACCTGACAGTATAGAGGCGGACTTAATGCCATATGCATTCTCTGACATTATCTGACCTTAGGGGTGATATTATATATCATAATTAATATCATAACTTAAAAGTCAGAGATGTGAGCCTCGATTTCTATCTCGGGATTGTCATGGTAGTGTTTCTGCGAAGTGCGCGTTTCTTTCCTTACACTATCTATAACTGGTATGGTACCTCAATTTCACAGAATACTGAAGTGAAAGTTTCTTTAGTGCCTTTTATTATGTGAAAGGAATAAGAACCTCTTTTTTTCATTAGATTTAGTTCTACCAACACAAAATAAATTATATGTCAATTTTCATGAAGGCTCCATAAATGGTCGATTATTTCATTAATGCTAAGCAAATAATTTGATAATCTGCACTAACTTTGAAATGTTGCACTTGTATTGATCTATTGAAATGCACTAATATGTTTTTTTTTATTTGGAAATATTTTAAAATTATAGGTACTTAAGTATAGCTTTAAGATAACAAATTAAGTGGCACTGCAAATGTAGGCATGCTTAAAAGAGGATGTTAAATGTAATTTGTATACAGGGTGTATTCAGATTGTGATCGGAAACTAAGGCAGATAATAGCTGCGGTGATTATAAACACCGTAACAGTAAAAAAAAACAACAATAAAAATAAAAATAAATACGTTTTCTTAACAATCATAGATATTAAATGGATGTGGTTGTAAGGAAACCGTATTTTATTTTTATTTTTGTCGGTTTTTTTGTGTTTATAATCACCGCAGCTATTACCTGCCTTTTTTTTTTCTTTATTGAAAAGGGTTTGGTCACAAAAATATTACCTGCCTTAGTTTCCGATCACGTTCTGAATACACCCTGTATAGGTGGCGGTTGTATACAGGTATACTCGTATATACCTAGGTGATCAAACAACTCTATACAGTGTGTGTATGTGTATTACAAGTCTTTTTATTACTACAGGCTGCGGGGGACCGTCTGGTCAAAAGCTTTGATGTCTGAAATTGCGGATAGGGCAGTCATGTGTATTTTTACAATTAATGGGTTTTCGGAGAGCGTGTTTTAAATATTTAATCATAGGGCGTATTGTGGTTAATTTAAATGTGGATGAATTTAAAGGTGCCTTATTCATGGGGAGATTTACATTCCTTATTTGTATGCAGTTTACCGGAATTCAAATTAAGTTTGACCATTTTATTGATTTAACCAAGACGCTTAGAAAATTTACCTCGAATGGAATAGATGTATGTTCTTTCTTTAGTGCTTCTTTTTTTACTGAAACGCAGAATTTTAATATTGACTCAATTATCATCAGATAATCAATATAATTGTAATCAGACTGCCACGTTGTCTCGCGGCACATGTATGTGCCGTGCGATCTAGACGTCCTGTGTGTGTGACGTCTGTAAAGTGTTATTGGGTTTTTCCATTAGGAAATTCTCAGTAGCAACACGGAGTCTGGAACCCGCCCGGAATGTGCCCGAAAAACGACAATAGGTTCGCCCCTTATCACGTGGGACTAATACATACCTGGCGAAATGTGGGTGCAGTAATACACCTCTGCCTACCCCTTCGTGGAATACAGGCGTGAGGTTGAGTATGTATGTTATAATCAGTACTTTACAAGCAGTTAGGATTAACGACAAAGGATTAAAGTTATTTTTAATGATATGATCATTTTTTATGATTTTTACTATCAGTTAGTAAGCAGGAAAATCAAAGACATGATGATCAAGATCAGCTCTTAAATCGTTAGCATCACACGCATACGTCAGGATTACAGAGTAAACATTGTCGTACATTAACTGTGAGTAATTGCCGGCTTGACAACAGTCTGTGGCATTCCCGGGCTCTCACTTCGGTGCGCCGCAAATGTGGGCTGCTTGTAGCGGTCACAGACGCCCTTGTTGGCTAAATTCTGTTGGACGCCTAATAAAAAGGTGTAAGGCTTATTTTCGAAGTTTAAGTGGTTGCGAAATTACGTGGTTCTTCTCAGTCTACAGTGCTGTATACATGAATGAGGACGGTTTATTTTATTCATCGCTTTCAGTAATTATTTGCTTAAAAGATTAAGTAATACAAGAGCATTAACACATATACAAACACTCTCTCTCTAAAATGAGTTGTATTTGTACAAACTAATATTTTCCAGCTTTATTTTAGTCGTAATAAGACATAGAAGCAAGACTTAAGAGTTTTGTTGTGCGGCTATTAAGAATCTTCTGACTCAAAAAAAACCTTTTTGTTATTAGCATAATATCTTTTATATCAACGTTGATACGACTGGAGTTTTAATTTGTTTGTAATTAAAATATTTGTAAAGGCTATAATTAGCTTATTAGAAACCCAAATTTCTGAAAAACTAAAATTAGTTTATGCGCAACTACTCGTAAATCCCAAAACCGGTACAAAAATAAATAGTGAATTTCACACTCCCATACCCGCTTCGATGCGATTTAAATAAAATTTCGCTCGTACTTTTCAAGCAATGTATCTTGCCGCACAATGCCGCCTCGATTCAGTTGCAGCGGATGCTAGCACAAGTGCATTACACAAACACCACTTGAGTTCGTTATTGGCCGAGTCACAAGATCGAATCAGTTGCACCACACACAAACACTGTTCGACTGTCCCGGCACTTATGTTGGCCGAGTTCGGAGACATTGCAAGCGGGAGCAAACACGAAATATTTATTACCTGGATAAACTTGGCAATTTATTCTTCTGCTCACTACCTACTATAGTCATGCAAATAATCTGGAATACAACCATGTTTGTTTTTAACTTACTATTAAATATGTATATGTATTTAATGTATTATATGTTTGTATTTTGTTCAAAGCATTGTAATTATATTTGCACACCTGCCTCATTTCATCTCTGCATCACCCAGGTTCGACTGTAAGAGAATGCCTTAGGTATTAAGCCCACCTATACAAAATGTATAAAGTGTTAATAAATAAATAAATGAAAAGTAATTGCTTCTGGTACCGTGGTAGTGAGTTGCGGGCTATCAGGAAGTCTCGGTTTCGACACCCGAATTAAGGATTATTATTGGAGGTCTTCCATTAGAAAATTCTTGGATGTATCATCGAGTTTGGAAAGGTACCCGAAAAGAAAGGAAAGGTCTCAACTGATAACTTAAAAAACGTGCGTAACTGCTCCTTCGAGGATTCATGTATGTAAACGGAAGCAACATTCTATAAATTGTAATTATTGTGGCGTCGAACTGTACTTTTGTAACTTCTATTTTAATATAAACGTACATTTAAGCTGTGTCTCTTTTAATACTAATGTTCAGGTATGGTGTTTATTGAATCGCCAAGTTTCCAAACACTTCACAGTACGTAAATCTAATTGCCGTTCTCGATTGCCAAAGCAGTGTTTTGTCAGTCCCAAAACTTCGAGTGTGTGTTAGTTCTTAGTCGTTTGTAATTTTGCCTGCTTTAGATGCGGGTTGAAGTCGCCCTATTTCATGTTTGCACAAACTCTAATGTCACTAAGTTTGACCAAATAGACACAAACTATTTCAAGTCGATATGTAACTAGTATTTACCACTGGAGCGTGTTTGACTAGTCCAACGTTTAGTGTCGGTAATTTAAATTTAGACAGCTGCGTTGAGGATTTGGTGACTCATATTATTTGATTTTTATGAACCAAATTTAATATGAGCAAAGGATTTTTACAATTGAAGTTAGCGCTTATTTTATAAGGATAAATAATTGATAAACTTCACGTACCTAATTCTTTTGGAATAGATATCGTGTTGAAAATAAGGAAATATCCAACAAATACATATAAAACTATCAAAAGCAGAGATGTTTATCTTGAGTTTAGATTGTATTGCTCATCAGTATACGTTCAAATATTTTGCATAAAGCCCGACCAACTACGAAGACGTAATTTTCAAATGGCCAGATAAACTCATTGTCAGTGATAGCCAACGAATGATCTCTCTGGACAATGAAATTAGCAGATTCCATCCGGTAGTATAATAAAATGGATTTAAAAAGAATATTTTCGCAACAACTTTTTAAACTAATTACACTACGATTATTGAAATATACCATTATTAATTCATCTATTACAATTCGAGGTAGACCGTAATGAGGACAACAATCGCCCTTAATCACTGACTGTAACGTTTTCCTTTAACAAAAGAAAATACCAGAAACATTTCGCAGATGCTGAATCATTATTTTTAGTTTTGATATGGCAGTGGAGGCGAGAAAATATCTTTTCTAACAGCTAAGTAGAACGGAAGCGGCGGTACATCGGAAATCGAGTGCTGTGCGCGCCGCTTTATTTATTTTAACATCTTGTCTATAACATCCGGAGAACAATCGTTTGTTGCGATCTGCTGATAGTTCTCTAATATATAGCTGTCTTTGTATTGGAAATTATTGAGGTAGTTTTTTCCGCGATTTCGCTTTTATAGCTCAATATGGAATAAATCAAACTGGGATTAATATAGCGAAGGATTTATATTTTATGGAGACATTTTCCTGTTTTTGTTAGTCTTATTTAAAAAAAAGGATTTATAATTTAATTAACAAGGATTAATAACAATACAAGCATTTTAAATGGTGAACAAAAAGTTTGTAGGAAATTTGCATGCATGCTTCTTCTCAAAATTTTTGCTATTTGTTTTTTACTAATCGGTATTATGAAGACGTAAAACCTCTTTCAATTGTAGAAGAATCGTTTCCTCAATCAAACAAAATCAGTGCATGATATTGGTACCGCCTTGGTTTAATTGTAGTATTGGTACAATTTACATAGCTGCACCATTAAATACCATATTATAACACTCTTATTAAAGTTGTTTTTTAATTCGTTAGAGTTCTATGCGATGGTTAAATTTCAATCTTTTAGAGTGGAAAGATTTCGTACTATATCCTTTATCTTCAAAATGAGACTCAAGATAGTCTTATTATCTTGAAATTGGAGTTAACAAAAGGAAAAAGGTCGCAATTAACGCCTCGCCAATATTTGCACGCAAATGTAATAAAAGGTTTATGTGATTTCCGCTGAGAGACGGAAGCGCTGTCACTAAGGGACGTCCATCAAGATGTCAATTACTTCACGCAATCTTGTAAACAAGAACATTATTAATTATGTAAGAGTAAGACGTCACTCGTAAGAGCATTTACCCTATTATCAGCGTTGATAGTAGTGGACGAATACGGATGGAAGGTAGTTTCACATATTGACAAATTAATTTAATTTGCTTGGAAGTGCAAAAATCAAATGTAGAGACAATATAGGGATAGTAGCAGCTAAGGTGGATTAACTTTAATTGAAAAATATATGATTTTAATTAATAGTCATGTGACAATATTAAATGAGAACTAAACACAGTGACGACATTAACCAAATACTTTAGCTTACTATTACTTCCATGAGTCACCATAGATTACTATCATCTTATGATGTAGTTGCTGTTCGGGCAGATACGGTTCTCTATAACTTCGAAGTATACGCAAGTGCCATTATTTATATTTATCATAATGCTTAAAGACATAAGATCGATATTCAAAACTCACTGAAACTTGATGACAAATTATGTAGATAATTGTGCAAATAGTCTTTGAGTTTCCCTTTAGGTTTACATTAAAAACTAATCACAGTTAGCCCTGAACTTTTGAAACACAAAACCCGCCGAATTATACATCTGAGCGACGATAATTTCCTCTCTATGTTGGAGTTGGGAACTCTTCAAAAAGTTTTTCGGGACTTCTCTTGAATTCCCTTTTTATTTCTTATAAATCTAAAAGAAAATAGAATTTATGGCATCTACTTAACTTTTCACGGAAGGTTAAATGTAAGTTAATGACAATGATTTTTGTCTTTTGTCTTGAGAGCGCGCGTTGAGTCGCCTATTACAAAAGAAATTACCTGGTTTCGTTGGACATTTTGTGTGGCGACATTTTGTGGCAAGAATGCTAAAAATTTTAATGCATTCCTTTGTTCAATAAAGGTCGTTAGGCTGTTAGGTGAGTAGCAGAACGGAATGTATTATGGCTGTTTGTCTCAAATTTCAACCATTTTAAGTACGAGTTTGAAAGACTTGTTAGTAATAAAGTGTATTCTGTAGTCTATGATAACTGAACATACTAAAGTATGAGGATAACTGATTCCTATTCTAATCTGTTAGGCATTTATTAATATATATTTTTTACACCTTATTGATTTTTACTTATTAAGCACTTAAGAAATATGTAGAATTTTTTCAATGTTTTATTGTTTTCCTCTTTGACGTTATAACCGATTTAATGGTACATGCTGTGTTTGCTTGTATGTGATTGTTGTATTATTATTTTTTTTCTTCCTATTTCGTATTTTTTTAAACCATAATAAATAAAATAAAATTAAATGATGAAATAATTGTTATAAGAAGCAGAACTATAGATTTTTTATTTTTTTACATATTCTTAGGTTTATTAAATACCTATTTATGTGTTTGTATTAATGTTGGCGATTAAGTATCAAAATCTATAAATGTCTTATAAATGATGTCGTTCAAACAAAGATCGAAATAACAATAAAAGAACGGACCGCGACAATAAAGATTTTGCTTCAACTTTTTTTTATACGTGTCAATAGTAATATTCAAGCTGTAATATTCATATTTATGCTGTCTTAATAGACTATAAAGGCGAATAGTGACAAGGTACTCACGCTTTTAATCACAAAATTTCAGCGGTCGCAGGTTCAAACCCCAAGCACACACCTCTGACTTTTCGAAGTTATGTGTGTATTCACAATGAATTATCACTTGTTTTAACGGTGAAGGAAAACACCGTGATAAAACCTGCACGCCTAAAAAGTTCTTAGGACCCGCACTAGGCCAGCGTGGTGGACTAAGGCCTAAACCCTCTCAGTTGTAGACGTGTTGACGTGCCCAGCAGTGGGACGTAGTTGGACTGACGATGATGATAATGACATAAAATAATCGGTAAATTACAGTCCCTGGAGTTTGTGAGCAGAAAAAATCACTCTGATTTGCGGTCAACAAAACTATAAAAATGTATGGAAACGACCGACCGCACCATTGTTTTATGCAAATCGTATATGCAGCCGCAGTTATATAGTGTTTCTGTATTTCATTTGATACCCGATTCCAGTGAAATTTGTTTGTAATTTTTCTTGAAATTCTATATTGACAATGTGACTCATGTACTTTTTTATGAAATGCGTACTGCAGTCGCGTTAAAGTTTCATTTGTTCAAAAATGAACTTGTTGCATTGTAGATATTTTTTATTCATTATTGCTCCGTCATTAAAAGCAATGTGCCTTATACATATATATTCTACATCCATGGACAACCAGAAAAAGTCATCACATTTAAAATTTGAAAATGAACCAAAATCAAAATAAATAACAATTCCGAATATTCTCAAAAAAAGTGAAGCCTTTAGTATATATCGCCAGAAAATATCAATTAATCGTTGTTATTTTTATGTTATTAATAGTCATTCAAAATGAATTACGTGACAAAGAGATTTTCTCATGCATCCGATATTGCATACGCTGCGAGTCTCACTGGGCGTCGCACACGGTTTTTTATTTTTAATTAAGCACGTGTTTTGCTCTCACAGGCGTTGTGCAGCTCATTAGCAGCAAATAAGAAGCAAAACAAAATATTCAAATAAGACTAGATTTTCATTTAAACATGGACGCTTTGAAGGAGAACTCTTGAGATTCTTTATATTTAAATTAGCTTTTGTATACTCATGCAAAATTCATAAGATAAGAAGACATTGAAACTGCTTAATTTTTATTAATAGATTAAAATTGCGTTTCTCATAGAACCAAGTAGACGTTTGGAATTTATGCAATTACTACTATTATCAATCGTATATTTTAAAATGAACGTTGTTTTTTTCTAATGGAATTAGAGAACTTTTTTCAATTTAATAATAAAAATATTGTTTTTTATTTAACCTTTAAACGTTAAAAAGCAATCGGGCAAAATGAAATACAAATTAGATGTATTATATACTCAGCAGTAAGTTTTTGAAACTCATCCTATCTTCAAAATCTTAGGTTGATAATCAAATCGTATGATAAAATATATTACATACTCGTAAGGAAACCTTCTACGTTTGACAATTTAATATGTTCGTAAAAGAAGCCGCTGGAGGAAACATAAACATAGGAATAAGGGTTCTGCAGTTGTTTACAACACACCTGGGAAATTAATTACAAAAAAGGAACGTTCTACGTACACCGCAGCATGTTTTGTTTGAACTTCTTGTCGAACAAATGACTGTGAACAAAAAGTTTACTGTTACTGCAGATACACAGTTCTAGCAACGAGTAACTGTTTGATCGAGATTCACGATCACGTGGGTTCTTTTATCTTCAGCTAGACAAGCTATACTCAACCTACGGCCCGCCGGAATTTTGTGATTGGCCCATTTGTACTACATACTTTGTATCCATTGATAGTAATTATTATTTACAATGAATTATAACGTAATAATTGTACTTTAACGGTGACGGAAAACATCGTGAGGGAACCTACACACCTGAAATTTCTTAGGTGTATAGTCTACCAACCCGTAATAGGCCAGCGTGGTGGCCTAAACCCTCTCAGAAGTAGAGGAGGCCCGCGCCCAGCAGTGGGACGTATATTGGCTGATGATGATTATGATAGTAATTATAGTATCAATCGCGATGACCTAAAAATCATTACCTATATTTTAGCCACTACCATCTATGAAAAGTTAACAAGAACAAATAAAATGCAATCGAAATTTATACCTAAGATATTGATTTTTTATCGCTATGGGATTAAATCGTACATCATAACAATAAACCAAAAGACTGAAAACTAAAAAACATCCAGAAGCTGTTTTTGAACTACATATGTAGTGCCAACTCAAGACCGTTTTATCGTTCAAAGAGAATTATTATCGGTATTAACGAGGAAAAACCCAAACGTTACCATCCGACTTAGCTGATTTCCGGGCTTTTAAACCAATTGAGAACATTCTCAAAACCTCCCACCGTCTCATGAAAACTCGAACGTTATCAAACATCGAGAGAGTTGCTCATAAATTCGGAGAGGCCTTTTTGCCTGTAATGCCTTTCATATTTCTCTCGTAGCAGACTGCGGGTGCCGTTCAAATAAATTACTGCCATCAATAAAAATCTCAGCGTGGATATCCAACGACTTATTTAATTTATATTCCATCAGAGCCGTATTTATCAAATATCGAAGCTTTTTGAAAGATATTCACGTTTTCAAATGGCGCAATGGTTTTATCGGGTTTTACTGAATCAATCTTTACGTGTGACTGGTCGTTGTTTATCTTGTAACTGGAATTTCGTTTTTTGATACGTTCAACTGGATTAATCTGGATCTTGTACGACAACTAATATTAACTCGCTATCTGATTTTATAAGTCTTAACAATCATATGCGTTTCGTTTAAATACTTTAAAGGAAGTCACGGAGTCATATTTAACTGGGTACGCGTATTCAATTTATAAACACGATATTAATACATCGTGGCTAATAATTTGAATAACAGCTCTGGAACTACATTAGATAATAAGAAGGCAATTTTTATTTGACAGGTCATATAATATAATTATGTTATTCTTACTGGACCAAATACATGCCCACTGAGTTGGACTCGCTGGATCTACTCAGGTGTGGGTCGCGCCGCGTAAATTCCAGTAGTAAAGTGAGCCCGCTGAGTTTGTTTCGCCGGGTCTTCTCAGTCAGGGTCGCGTTTGGATCCGGTGGTAGCATTAAAATAATACGTGACGTCTCGAAAATACACAAGGTCCATCTCGTTATTTACTTTAAAATAATAATAAGATATTATGTATTTCTTGATGAAAACTAAAAATAAATTATAAAAAAACCGTAAATATTTTAATACAAATTATATAAAATGAACCATAGTTGAATTATAATCTTATATATAAAAATGAATCGCAAAATGTGTTGGTAAGCGCATAACTCAACAACGCCTGGACCGATTTCGCTAATTCATTTTTTGTTGTTTTTGCTATTGTTAGGAGAAGGTTCTTATGAAAGAAAAAGTTAAGAAAATTGCGAGGAATATGGTAAAAACAACAATTTAATTTTCTCATATAAACTGTTCTACCTAATATTCTGTCAAACATTTTATGTTTATCCCGTCAAAATGGTTAATGGTCCCCTCAAATTAAAGAACGTATTTAAATAAAGGTTTTGAATCGACAACATATATCCAGAATATTCGAATAATTGCGTATTTTAGATTTTAAAAATGTAGAATAATGTCAGTAATAAAAAGGGATTGACATATTTATTGGTTGTCAAATATTTATGCGTGCGTTCAGTAATGTATTTTTAAACTCCTTGGTTGTACCTGATTTACAAACGAAGGCAGGTTCGGTAGTCATCACGCTTTGAAATCTAAAACACCCACAACTATGCAATGGAATGCGCTTGGTGTTAAGAAAATTGTTGAGTAATGTTATTCACGTGACGATACTGAAAAGACAACTTAGAGATGAATTGGTGCTTGAGAATTCATCAATTAGATTGATCTAAGATTTCATTGATCCTAACGGGTATGACCATTGAGTTCAAACGAATTCAGTTCCCGATTCGTCATGTCTTCGCAATGACGATTAACAAAAGATGTTTGTGATCTTTTAGACAATTAAAAAATATATTAAAAATGTATATCACAAGGGATAAACGCCCATATATGTACGTCCCACTGCATGGCATAGGCCTTCAGTCCACCACGCTGGTGCTTCAATGAAGAGAATTGAAACCGACTTTATCCCATGCTGCACAATATGTACCTACATGTTTAATTAAATCATGACTTGCGGAGACACGATTGATGCATTTAATTTTCGTACTTATTTATTTCTGTATTTTCATCTCAATAAAGTGCTGAACTTAATATTTATTTCCATACAATCAAAAATAAAATTCAGGTAATATGTAAATATGTAACATTCAATGACTGTTAGGGGATACGAAGTTTTCCGGGTCAGCTATTATAAATGTTAATGTTTTGTTTGTTACGCTTTCACGCCAAAACTACTTAACCGATTATCATGAAAATTTGTACACATAGTCTTCGAGATATAAAAAAGGACATTCTTCTTATTAAAAAAAAAAAACGGAGGATAAAAGAATTGAAAAATGATTGAAAAAAGATTTGAATGACTTTTGGTATGCAGATAGGTGGGACCCACCGAAGTAACATAGGTGGGAATGGTTATCCTTACTATTATATAAATGTGAATGTAGGGATGTTTGTTACGCTTTCACGCAAAAACAAAAATTTTAGTATGACCATAAATGAGACCCTGTGAAGTAACATAGGCTATGTTTTATCCCGGGAAAATGTAATGTTCCCATTGGGATAAACATATTATTAAAAATACGAAAATAACTGTCAGAGTTTTACTTTTACGCCTCAACCATTTGAATTGATTTGGCCTTTTTTTAAATTCAGTAAGTGCCATTTTGGGCACTTGAGGGACGATTTATAGATTCACTTATTATCTTTCTGCGCCCAACCCTGAAGTCTACGCGGACGGAGTCGCGGGCAAAAGCTATAAAAATATAAAAATTGCGATTACAAAACAGGTGTTGTTCGTAGAAGGGTGAAAATTTGGAGTTATATGTATTTTTCAATGCTGAATCATAAAAAAATAAAAACAAAAAATGTCCACAAAATAAAATAAAAACTTTTCGGGTTGGACCACCCTAGGGGTATAAAAAATAGATAACCTATTCTCAGACTTACTGAATATACATATAAAATTTCATCAAAATCGGTCGAGCCGTTTAGGAGGCTGTTTTGTCACAGTTCGAAACAAGAATTCTTATAAAAATATAGATGTATATGTATATCTCACTCTCTATACAATTTTATCTCTCTCTATATATTTTTATGTTTATTTTGTATATCGATCAAAGCAGTGACTGTTATACGTATCATTTTAATTTTTCAGTGCTATTATCATTTATTTACATTTTAATAAAAAAAAAAAATGGTCAGTATAAGATAGAAATTGATCGTAGAAGGGTGAAAATTTATGATTATAATAATTTATCAATGCTGAATCATAAAAAATAAAGAAAATTAGGTCAATAGAAAAAAAAAACATACCCCTAAATGTTAAACCCTTAAATGTTGACCGATTCTCAGACCTACCTACAATATACACACAATATTTCATAAAAATCAGTCGAGCCGTTTCGGAGGAGTTTGCCAAATAACACTGGGACACGAGAATTTTATATATATGGCAAAATAACGTTTGCCGGGTCAGCTAGTGTAATAATAAAAGATTTTTCTTTTCTGTATTGATTTGTCATAAGTGTTATTTGATTTCATACGTGACCAAATAAAGCAATTTCATTTCATTTCATTACTTAAAAAAAATATGTTTATCAGGTTTATCTCTGTGTAAGTTCGTCGCCGTTTGACTGTAGCATATTCATCCTAATATTGCATTAGTATTGTAAGAAACAATCATTCTAAGTTCCCACAATTTTAAATCGTTCAAAAAGAAGACAAACATGAAACCTTAAAATACTTTTTTTTTTAATTAAATTACATTGTAGTAAATGCTAAATTTACCAAATGAAATACTATTATTGTCCAGTTAGAGTATTTTAATCACAAAACTTTAATAAACACGACGATCGATCGCGTGCTCTAGAAAGCAGAAAAATATTTATTCAATTTCCTTGTAGGTATAAATTCATGCAATAAAACTCTGGCTTTAAATATTTGACCGCAAAACGTAAAAAAAAAACTTAGCAAAGCGGGGAAACGTTCCACATATAAAAAAATGCTTAATTGCTATGCCTTTTCAGCGGAAAAATTGGCCGCCCATCAGCTGTTGAGCTAATCTTTTGCGCACTATCGGGTAGGGTGCGGGCGAGTCCACTTGTTATTCATATTCATAGGTGAGAATATGTACAGTGGCTATTTACTAAGGCCTTTGCGTTACAAGTGATACACACGAGCGCAGCGCCTGGCACACTTTATACAGTTTGAAAGACCATTTTGTCAGCGATTTATTACATTAGAGGAGAAATTATTGTGAAATGACACAGGGCCTGTTTGTTTTATAATTAAATGAAATAATTTAAAAAATGATGAATACGACAAGATACCTATCTTCTATCTTATCGCTGAGAATATTAATCAGCATTGTGTGTCATTTTTTGATTAAACATTATATTATGATATATATTTTATAATAAGTAGGTATATAAAAAGTTTTGCTTTCAATATTCTATAAGAAATTTCTAAAGCTACTAACTGCATCACAAACATAAATTATTTCATAACCTTTTATACGAAATTAATCAACAACGAAATACCTCTCGAATTCATAGTACTAGGCAGTCTTATTAAAATAGTACCATCAATACTAGTATTTAATATCATATTTGCTAGTTCTTCGTTCCGTATCTATAACCAAGTAATAGAAATGGAGGCAATGCTATCTGCTAATTGCTCAGGCCACCTTTGGCTAGACCACTGTGCGGTTTCCATACAAAAGCCCTATTGACATGTGAAATAGGCGAGGTTCAATATGTGAAACGAGCCAAGAGCCGATGTCGAATGGTCGATTTCAAATTGATTACTATCACTACGGAGAGCGCTAGCTATAAAACCTAATGTTTTAAAAGGCGTCTTTTCCACGAGTACTAAAGGTCGTTTTATGGTCCGAATGATTTGATTATTATAGAAGTGGCACGAGAACATACTTGTAGATAGGAAAATTTATTGGTTTTCATTTATACATATATATTTAACCTCACCCCTGTATTCTATGTATATATGTATATAGATATAGATAACATAGATAGATATTCTATGTATATCTGTATATTAAGGGGTAGGCCGAGGTGCATTTCTGCACCCACATTTCGTCATATATGTATCAGTCCCACGTAATAGGGGGCGAGCCTATTGGCGTTCTTTGGGCACATTTCCAGGCTCTACGTGTTTTATCATATACAATCCTGTGTTTTTTTATTTAAAGCGTTACTACTAGGAGGCTTAAGTACAGTGCTTTTATGCCTTTGTAAGAAGATAAGGAAGGGGTGAGTTTAAGAGACGGAACAGGTTTAAGTACGCGAAAATCTCTCTCAACAAGGTAGATGCTTCAAAAACCATTTATTCATTATTAACTATTACACATTTGTGGTTTACTATAACTACTGTACTAATTAAATAGTTCGGTAATCATGTTTAATTTAATTACAGTTAAAATGTGTTGCGCAATTCATCAGTTTGTTGTTTTTGCGGACTCCAGTTATATGGGAAATCATTGTAATAAATAGTTCTTTAACTCTTTATATTTATTTAACAATTAAATTACATTATATCAGATATGTTGACCTTCCTGCCAAAATGTTCACAAAACACAAAAGTTGACCGGTCAATTACCAACTGAGCTATTCTTCAAAGATTACTTCAAGTAATTTGTGGCTATAAACGTTACGCACGATATTATCCAACTTTTACACTCCAGAACTTGAGGATTTACAACGAACCCTTTAATTTATCGGCGCTCGAAGGTGCCAATTCCCACCCAATGTTATATACGGTTAAACTATTACAAAAGGGTTTCACAACCGACATTTACTTACGTCGTTTTGTGTTTGGACACGTGTCTACTGCTTCATTATATCTCGTGTTGCCGTAAGGGTTCTAAATTCGGGATTAATTAATTCCCAACTCAGAAAGTACGCGGAGAATTTAACCCCTTCAGCCCAAAGAGTAAAGACTTGACGAGGTGATTCTTACATGAATGTGCGATTAGTGTTTAACGCTTCATTTGATGTGAACACTAGGCCTTTCTCGACAATGGAGGAAGATTCTGATAAACTTATTACGAATATTATAACTGGTTGTATGACAAGTTTAAAGTAGCGTAAATATATTTTAATATTTGATTTCAGGTAATTAAAAAAGTAGTGATTCAATTTACTTTTAAAGTATGGCAAAGTACCGATTCCACACTATGATTAAGTATCTACTATGATTTTTTAAGTATCACTAAAGTATCTACCCAAAAAGTGTTTTCGTGAAGCACTATCAAATATTTGTTACGACCTTTTTAGCAGCCTTATGATATACTGGCCTTTTTTGTATTAAATTTGCATTTCGTCTCGCGGCACAAGTGTATGCTGTGTGATCTAAAGGTTCCGGGTTCGATTCAAAGTTCGGCTAAAGTGTTATTAGGTTTTTCTATTAAGAAATTCTTAGCAGCACGGAGTTCAGAAATGTGCCCGAAATACCTGGCGAAATGTGGGTGCAGAAATGCACCTCTGCCTACCCCTTCGGGAATTACAGGTGTGCAAAAGTCACATACATAGTTCTGACCCCACACTAGGATACAAGGGTATCAGAAACTATGAGATACTTTTCGGTCTCACATACACCCAGACTCTAAACATAACAAATATTTGTGGATCACACAAACATTTGTCTCGGCGCGGGGATCGAACCCGTGGCTTTTCGTTTCGCAAGCTTGTGTCTAGCCAATTGCGCCACGGGGCTTTCAATTTGTATGTAAGGCCATAAATAAATTCTGCAAAATAGAAATAACATTCCCACATCTCACAAAACCTCATTACGAAGAAATCTGTATTTTTTTTTATACATACTGTCACGACAAAGTAACAAAACTGTACCTGATGCTAAGCGCGATCCTGTTCAAAAAGAGCATCAAGTAGCAAGAGTCTCCTCTCACACGTCACTCAATACTTTCATATAAAACAGCTAAATTTAATTTATGCCTACCACATAATACGGAAAATAAATCCCCTCGAAATCGGAATACAGTTACACATTGAATTGTATTCAGTAATACCTATTGCGGTACATTCGTAAGGCGTCAAGTAAATAGGATTTACGGCAACAGGAATTGTTATTAATACATACGCGTTCATATAATAGAACCTACTTAATCTGTTTACACTTAAATGAACCACGCAACATGGCGTGAGATACTAGGGGTGGCGATAGAAATTCCGTGCGGTTGGTATTATGTTACATTTCCAGCATTGAATTATGGATTCGACGGTGGTACCAATCGAAAAAAATGTGCAAGTTAGGTACATTATTGTAATTATTTTGATTTAGTGTTTTGACTCAGTAGCAAGCTGCAGAGGCAATGACTGGGCATATGACATTTAACATTAATGGATCCTCACTCAGAAGATGTAATGTTTTATCAAACGTCGCATCTATTAATTTTTTATGTTAAAAAAATGCCATAAATTGTATAGTTTTTGCGCTCATAATATGTCACTAACCGACACTGTCGACAGAAATTGATGCGAATAGTCTCCTGACGTGCCTTGGAAGTTAAACCAAATAGTATGCCGTGACGGAAAATGGCATGACCTCGAGGTTTAGGCGCGCGGTCGAGAATTTCGGCGTTCGCAGGTTCAAACCCCAGGCACACACCTCTGACTTTTCGGAGTTATGTGTGTATTTACAATGAATTATCACTTGCTTTAACGGTGAAGGAAAACATCGTGATAAAACCTGCACACCTAAAAAATTCTTAGGAATTTCTTAGGTGTGTAGTCCGCCAACCCGCACTAGGCCAGCGTAGTGGACTAAGGCCTAAACCCTCTCAGTTGTAGAGGAGGCCCGTGCCCAGCAGTGGGACGTATTTGGGCTGATGACGACGATTAGTACGTAGGATTAGAACTTGAATAAAATCAATTATTGATAGCCATTATATTTGCCAAGTCAATAACAATGCGTGGTGTCTATGAAAAATATCCATTAAAGTTCTTTTTCGTCTTATTTATGAAAACACATACTTATTCTTCAAATATATTTATATTTTTCAGACTGGTCTTAATAAATATTGTACTTTAGCAATATCGTGGAATGATTATTATAATTGTGTGCGATGCTTCCCCTTCGCGGTACACGCAACATAACTGACATTCCTTTTTTATGACTGTGCTTCCGAATATTTCTTTGTGAAGAATGTGAACTTAGTAATTTTATAGCCCATTAGCTTAGGTATGCCGATGCTTTATTATCAAAATATTTTTTGACGATTACTATATAAATAATTCACTTTAAAAACATCATGAAGAAACCTGCACACTTAAAAATTACCCGCACTACGCCAACGTGGTGGACTAAGGCCTAACCCCTCTCTGTTGTAGAGTGGTCTGTGCCCAGCAGTGGGACGTATATGGGCTGATGATGATGATTTGAATATCTTTGAGCAACCTTGTATAATTCAGGAATAGAAAATAACTCATGATCATCACCAGAAGTGAATATTGGTGGACGGTCACGTGGTTTAGCAATATTACGTTACATTGGTCTAGAATAAAGTAGGGGAGAGGGGGGCTTGTTGTAACAATTTTTCGTTTCTTGGCTATGAAAGCTTAATTCTTTGGTATTTATGAAATCTAGCAGTACTATTCCAATTAACAACTATTCAACTATCGATTCCAAATAAACTTTTGATCAAACCTGTAACGGTTTTTTGTAGAAACGGCTTTGAAAAAAAATTGACGAGTGTTACAACTTACCCCGTGATTGGGGCTAGTTGTAACAGGCTTAGGGCACATTGTAACATTAGGAATTGAAAACCAATTTTATATTTTATAAAGATTTATTTGGCATATTTAGCATAAGAAACTTTACAAACGCTAAAACAGGTTTAGACTTTTAAGTTAAATATTTAATCTAACAGGAAATATTCAAAAATAAACAATTAACATGTTCTTTCTTTACTTAAACTATTAATTAAATTTGAGCTCACAGCCATTTATAATCTTAACTTCTTCAGTAATCAGACTTGATTCATTTAGCATTATAAACCTTAGGCACGGTATAAAAAACGTTGACTTTTAAGTTTTATTCTTAATCTAATAGAAAAATAATCAAATATTAACAAAAACATGGTCTTCCTTCAACTATAAAGGAACTTTAGACTCACAGCCATTTATAATAACAAAATCTCAATTTTTTAAGTAATCAGCCTTTTGATTGACGTAGGTAAAATATGAAATCAGTCTTCATCGGAATCACAATTGAGAAACACAAATGAGATATTATTTCCTGTTGCACATTTTACATGTGCCCACATCTTGCACATGATGTATTGTATTGACTGCTCGTTTTAATTTTCATAAGTTTCTCCACAAGCTAAACAAAACCATTCCATGGGTTCAGATTCCGAATCAGAATTTAAAACACCATATTTTACTTCTTTTATCTTTTGACTATCTTTATCTTATCTTTTTCCTCTCAATCTTTTTGTCATCGTTCTTTTGCTCTTTCCTTTGCCTTTCCTAGTCACTTGTGTTTTCTTTGTCTTCTATAACTTTTCTTCATGATCTTTATGGAACCCGTTCTTCTCTGGCGTATCTGTGAGGACACAGCATTTTCTTTTACGTTGAGGGTGGTTAGTCATTTTCGTGATGGAGCTTTTGGGTAAGGTCTTATTTTAGATGGAGAGAAATCAAATTGATTTTGAATACCAGAAGGTAGGCTCTAAGTCGGGTTGACCTCCAGGTGAAGCTAAAAAAGTATTCAAAACATGAAAAGAAGGAATTTAAATACGTCCCGTGTAATTTCATATAACTTTTAAATAAATAAGGGGCAAGTTGTAACATGCTACAACTTGCCCCGTAAAAGTGTTACAACATACCCAGCTGCGAGTTTTTTTGAAATAACTTCTATTAAAAAAAAAGGCGCTTACTTGGTGTGAAATTACACTTAATATAATCAAACTAAACAAATGCTAAATGTATATGTATAAATCAACAAATGCTAAACAATTTGAAATCTATGATAATCCATTTTGTATAAGGAGTAAAAAATACATGACCTGGCTTTTTCAGAGCGCCTGCACATAACTGCTTCCTGCGCTGTTCGGCAGGGTACTGATCGTGCTTATATGATAGAATGGATATAACGTAGTAGGTTAGGTTGAAAACCAAACGAATTTTCTTCTATTATGTAGGTAAAAAATGCTTGTTACTACTTACCCTTGTTACAACTAGCCCCACGCTCCCCTAGTGGAATTACCGTATCTTAAAAATAGTGTCATAGAAGACTTTTAGTTATGCATCTGTTGTTTTCTTCATAGGTACATTCATTTTTAATAAAGTCAAAGGTATATTTGCCTAACTTAATGGCCCATAGTGTATTATTTTATTGCCTTCATATACTTTGAAGAAAGTAATGGTACAGTAGGCCTGTCGTATTTTGGCTAATAATGACGTTTTTGATGATATACCAAAAAAATAAATAGAAAAATCTAAATAAAACACTGATGCTCAATCAGCTAAAAGCATTAAAAACATCAAACGCGATAGATAAGAGTGGAGTGTTACAAAAACAGGACGAGCACAGGTGTTGCTTTTTCAATTTACCATCGCTCGGAAAGGATGCGCATCGGCGATTTTAATTTCCCGAACCAACCGCACATGTGACGTTGCGATATTCGCGATTGTCGGAGCTTAGTGCGGTCGAACTTTTGGAAATTGATGATTTAAATTTACGCGTCGATACATTTAGGTATTGCAGTGCCTTTTGTGGGTTTAGGACCCATCAGATAGATTTGACGTCGGTGGTGGAGTTGCTTTAAATTGAGGTTCTGTGAGTACTGATAGCATTAAGGAGTTAGCGTTATTTATTTTTTATTTATAAACACTTTATTGTACACCATGGACATATTACACAAAACAAAATTAAAAGAAGGAATACTTAGGACTAAGTGACAGGCGTTAGTGCGAAAAGTAATATAAAATTGAAATATTTTAGTACCGCAATACTTGAATTGATAATAAATAAATAGACAACCAACAGACAATGATGCATTTTGCCCCAAATTATATTGGGTAAGATAAGAAAAAAAAACTTAGAGCACTTTATGTCTGTGCATTCAACATTCAAAATCATTTCAATGTTTTCCAAAAATGTTATTTATTTTATAGTCATATGTACGTCTAAATAATTATACTAGGAGAAATCTATATGTTTTAAGTTAAACTAATCAGTCAATTTTTTAAGCATTAGTAAAACTGCGCGAGAGTGCTCGTTCTAAAAAAATATTTCATATAAGTCATGTGTAAAAAAACATATGTCGATGTTTTACAATATGTCGGCAGTGCAACCCGCACATTGGCGTTATCCGCGACAAAAATAGCTGGCTCACCAATAAAACTGATATAGAAAATTGCTTCGCATATTGCAAAGTCAGAATGTTAAACAATTTATTATTCCAGGCTCTATTTTTAATGTTTGCAAATAGCCAGTGTCGTTTTAAAAACAATCTGTCAACAAGGACCGAGACAAAAGTTAACATTTCAACATTCTCAACTATTCTGGTAGCGTCTATTGTCTTGTTTCGCGCTATGAACCGTTGGCGTTGGCGCTCGGTTTGGCCGAACTTCCTTTAGGAAAAACTTCAGGGAAGCATCCCATCTCGGTCTGAGGAGATTGCAAAATATTTCTGTCCCCGCGGTGTCATTTGCCTAACTTTCCAGTTTGAGTAAGCTTAAAACTTGGGAGTTTTTGTGTTGAGAATGTTTTTAGAGTTTCCTCTGATGCAACATTTTTATTATTCGGACGAGATATTATTTGCCGACAATAAGAGAAAACAACTTTTTTGAATGTAACTCGTGAAAGTGCTTTTTGGATTTTAACGCGTAGCTCGCAAATTAAATGAACATTTTAGACATCTAACTTGCGACATAAAAGTGTGATAAATATGGGACGAAGTATTTTGTAAAAGAAAGGGAATTTTAAGTACATATTATTTACTTTCAATTTTGTAAAATTAGAACAACAAAAAAGTGATAGTTATGTCTCATGATAAACTTGCAGACAAAATATAGGTACTCTACCATGCTATACTAAGTTACTATATAAAAATAAACAATAAATACTTAGTTCTGCGACACACTAAGACCGTCTACATTTAAATGATTATAAATAAATAAATACACAAAACAGTCACATATATATAATAGTTACCTAAACAAAGATCCTAGTCTTGTGTCCTCTCAGAAACTACGAGAGACTTTTCGGTCTCACAAAAACCAGAACTGAAACAAATATTTGTGAATCACAAAAAAATCTCTCGGTGCGGGGATCGAACCCTTGGCCTCTCGTTTCATAAGGTGATGTTAATCGTGTTTCCTTATTATAACTACAGGACTCTTTGACATATTTCGCCTGCGACCCGATGAAAGCAATTTATTCTGGATGCTGATCTGCGAGCTTTATTAAGATAGCTTGTGGAGAGTTAATGGTACAACAAAGGGTATATTCTTGTCTATCCTTACAGTCCCACCACTGATACACAGGAAAACTGGTCATAGTGTTGTATATAATTAATGTGGCATGATCTGGAATCAACTTATTAAGAACCTACTTGTGTCAAATGGTGACGGATAATGTTAATAATATCTCGTCAGTCAGTACTTTTTTTTCATCAGTGCCTCTGTAACATCAAGTTATTGCTCTGCCCTTATAGAAACATAAAATTTAATATTCAATCGTAATTAGAAGTTATGAGAAACACAAATAACTAAATTCGCAAATGTTAGAAGCGTTTTATAAAATGTCCTCACATAAAACTCGCTAACGAGTAAATAAGTAAGAATTATAAAGCCGCCTTATGTATTGAGTTGACGTTTTTATTTAGGGTTAAAGAATTATGTGTAAAAGAGTTGAAACGAAAACTCCGGAGTTTACGCGATAAATAAGGGATAATGGGCCATTTCTTGAGAAAATGTTATGAAAAAAATGAGATCTATTGTTGGGACGGTCTATTGTTCACGTTATTTATTTCCCATGAAAGTGACGTGTGTAATTGAATATGCTTTTTTAAGTGCTAATACGTCTTAATAATTGAAATTACTTAGAGTCTTGTTATTCGTCTATTTTTACTATTGTGGTACTTTACTTTTAGACTGCCAAAAATCTTTATTTTAAAGCTCCATGTGACCTTTTTTTTTTGTTTCGAGGGGATAACTGTTTATGGCTCTACCTCCCGCCAGCCCTGGGGGAGGGGGCGGGAAGCGTATGTCGGGGTCACCGGCCTTCCAGCCCGGCGCGCGTAGGCGTCTCGTTCGCGCAGATGTTAGTGCCGGGCTGGGTCCCTAACAAAACCCTAATCTACTCCGGCATATCGACCAAAATCCCCCCTTGGCCATCTTCGTGTTGAGTGGGGTGACCGCGCTGCGTGAGCGAGAAGCGCCCACAATGATTCCGCAGCCGCCTAGGGCTCCATGTGACCTAACATTTTTCTCAATACCTATAAGTAAAAAGAATAGTTTTAGTTTTCTTTTAAATCATCTTTATTGGCTATAGTAAGTATATATACACTGCTGAAAAGCCTCCCGTCAACGAATTCTATGGTATGATGTTGCAATACACGAATTAAGAGAGAGAGGGGCAGATGGAGAAAAGGAGATGTATTTCTGCAGACATATTTAGTGTTGTACAACGTAAGGAACCAAGCCTATTACCGTTCAGGAACATTCCCGGTCTCCTAATGGAATAGAGAATTTCCTAATAGAAAATTCCAATTACACTTTACCTGAGTCTTTAAATCGCACGCCGTCCCTTGTGCCTTGTAACTTATGAGGCTTTTTAGTCGTTTATATTTTTTTCGAGAAACACAACTACAAAGCGTATAGGTACTAGAGAGCAATAGAGTTACCTAATAGAAGCGTTCTGCATGAACTAAAGCCGCTGAAGCCATCTTACCTATCTTTACTTTTACCAGGTCAACCGTCCATCTTATGAATGAGCGACAAACCCGGCGCCTGCCAATATCTATGTATGTACATATCCTCTGCTCTAGAGCAAGTAGAAATATAATATAATAATTTATTCAACTTGTAGCATTTATTAATGCAATTTAATTAAATAATTAAACTTTAATTACGCCAAGGATAAAAGACTTTCAGCTTAAGTGAACTGGATTCCATAGAAAAAAGTCGTCTGTCGATTGTACGTGTTCGTCTAATATGAAATGAATACCAATGATTCAACGAACATCAGTTTGTTCCGCATGAGCAGCATTCAAACGAGGGTTTTAATTAGCAATGCGCGATGAACTGTGCCCCATTGTGTCTTTTCAGTTTATTGTTTGAAAACGTTTGAATAGTAATCAAAGAGAGTCGCAAATGTTTTAAATATATAATTTTCAGAATTTAATTGGACGCAGTCAATTTCAGTTGCTTTGTGGAATGGCTGAAATGTGTGGTCCTATGAAACAGTCTCATTACGAATAAAGTTTAAACTAGATATACATAATACTAAATCACCCACGCCTGTATACCCTAAAAAGAGAAAGGCTTCTATGGAAGTACTGCTACGATGTTATACTTTTGTTTTTGATTATTGTAGATTTCATCTGATTAAACGATTCATAATGTAAAAACAATGCATAATCACTCACGCCAGTATTTCTCAAAGGGGTAAGCAGAGGTAAATTTCTGAAAGTAGTATCAAACATTTACTTTCTTGTATATTTATTACAAACTTGGAACACTTTATCCAATACGTAGAAGACTTTTTATTGTTAGATAATTAAGATATATACTTTGTGTTATTGTACAAAAAACCGCCCTAATTTTATCAATCTACAACATAATTCCTTATGCAGTCGACATTGTTGCCAGTCAACGAGAGAAAAATGAAAACATGAACTAAATATTTTAAACAAGAACAGTTCATGCAATTTGTGAAACATGACAAATGTAGGTTACATGCTTTATATTCAAACATTGAAAAATGTAAAAATAAATTTGCCAAAGCAACACGCACTATCTTCTTGTCCCAAAGACAATGATTTATTCACAAAGTTTACACAAACGGGCGTTCCAAACGTGGCTTAAATATTAACGTCCTCTGATTTTTTCCCAACACCCTTTTGAGGAATTGTTTTGTACTTTGGGTAACTTTTTGTCTTAAGAAACAGAATTTAGTAGTTATATTCCTTCCTGTTTGTTATCTCAAAGCAATAGCTCGCTGTGTAAAAACAAATATAATATGCATAATATTGGCGTTGTTTTTTTTAATATTGAAACAATTTTGAAACGTGCGTTTTTATACTTAAAGTAATTTGTTGTATCTTACTTTACCTGCCTAAAATGGAGGACGTCCAATTTGGACGTCCGCCCACAAGGTGTACCGACGACTTAAAGAAAATAGCGGAAAGCCGCTGGGTGCAGGTCGCTTCCGACAGAGCGCTATGGAAGTCTTTGGGGGAGGCCTATGGCCACGATATGTTTTTGTTTAACATAAAAATTTTACCCGTTTTAGATGTTTATTTATTTTTGTGAAGTGACTAATGAATTGTTAATTATGATTAGTCTTATGAGCTATCGTTGGTTTTGTTTAAAAAACATCTTATTAGTTCATAGAAACTAGGAAAACTTACTAATTTTTATTTATTCAATCTTTAAAATATATATTAAATGTACATTTGCATCGTGCTTTCATAGAAGCCTAAAAGCGTTACGCGTTAATTGTCTAATGTCTAGTTACTATAAAGCTATTAAGAAACGCAGCGTTCAAAACGCTGTACTATTGCGTACAAATTGTGAAAAATAACGAACTTTTGTAATGCACGCCCGTGGCACGACGCTGGCGGAAGCATCACGGAGAACGTCCTCCTATCTTGTCACACAGCCATTCCTACACTCCTGCACTTCTTATTTATGACCCCACCACGAGATAACGGAATAAATTTAGTTATTCCTCTACTCGAAAGCTCCTTATTGGTGTGATGCAATAAAATCTTCAAACAGCGACGAAATATCACAGATATTCAGAACTTAAAAAAAAGTGTTATAATAGTTATAATTTAATGAAAAGCTTATAAAAATCTCTGATATCAATGTTTCGCTCAAAAAATCCTCCGACAGAATAAATTAAAATGTGAAAGAAATTTACGAGCGCCCACTCAATTTCCAAAGAAACCGAAAGGATTCATTTCCTGCCATTTTAAATTGAATCGTTCGAGAGATTTGTGAAGGTAACATCATTTGAAAACGTTCACATTACAGTAGAACTACTATAGATTATAGAATATATATGAAATAGAATTTTTAAGACTCCACAGGGCACCATTGGTTGTCATGGATATGAGGCATATTTATTTCGAAAATAAAATTACCATGGCATGACTTTAAATTTCACATTTGTCTTGTGATGACATTGTATGTACTTGTACGTTATGTTATCGAGAGGACCTGGGCTCAATTGCCGGGTCTCATATTTTTCCATCAGGAAGTTTTGTGACTGCCTCATTGTTTCGCGGCACACGTATGTGCCGTGCGATCTAGAGGTTCTGGGTTCTATTCCCAATAAATATACTTTCATTTCAATAATAGAAATAGTAGCAATCTTTGCTGCAAAATTGGCACTCTGAACATTAAGTATAAACATACATAGATATTGTTGGGCTGTAATGAATGCGTCTGTAGCCAAGCATCAATTGGAAATCGTAAAAGAAATTACAGTAAAATTCAACAGACCATAAAATAAGAATTCTAGAAAAAAGCTCTTTCGTTTGTTCTGTAAAACCACTTGACATAAATTGACAATCCGATTTTTCATTTTGATATTAGGTATATTGCTTCGTTTTTTTCAAGGTTAGGTTGAAAAATAAAATGAGTGGACACCTAGAAGACCCTTGGACACTTAGAACAACCGTCAATCCTATGGTTTTGTCGGTTCTTTCGATTAAATATTCCAAAAATTGATTATGTAGATAAATCTTAAGCCAAATTCCTTTTGCAGCATACCCTAAAATGCCTATAAGTTTAATTAAAAATAATAATTGGACCAAATTTAACTGACACCCACTGCACATGAACTCTTACAACTCTAAAGATAATTATTAATTATTATTCAATAATGAAATGTGAAGGAATGTTAAAGACGTAGACTTCACCGGCCAAAATCCGTATGACGGTTTAGCCCGCATGTTGGCGTAGGATTTTGGTTAGTGATCCAACTCAGCTCGGCTACAACTTGTGAGGACACCCTGACATTCCTTTTTCAATCTCGTTTGTGATACCAGACAGAGAAGTTAAGGCATTCACCCCGCTTAAACAAAAATGAAAAAAAATGCGAAATACTTCGGTTACCTAGGAATTGTTAAACTAAATAAGAAACCTATAAATTTATCGTTCGTTTATTATTTAAAAAAAGTGTTTAGTTTTAGCCAGCACAGCAGCGTGAAACTATGGTAAACCAACAAACACGCGCCCGCTTATAATAATATTTGAGGGATATTCAGGTAAGAAGGTTCGAAGGTACGGAACCCAGAACATATTGGTTCGTATAATGTTATTGGTCGAGTTACCCTGAGGCATTAATGTATTACCTACTGAAGCTGTCATAGTTAAATCCCGCGGGAGCCGGCTGTAACGGGAGGTACAATACACGTAAAAAATGTATTCAGAATGGAATATAGAGCAACTGAATATTTGGACTTGTACGCCGCGTTTTTGTTCCCAGAAAATATTGTATATTATGAGAAATTTTGTAATGTGGAGTGTTTGTTGTGTGCGTGACAGAGCGCTCTGAAAGTCTTTGCGGAGGCCTATATCCAGACTTTTTTCGGCTGTTGATTTTATTTGAGTCGGATGATGATGATTATGGTAGTTGTGATAAATTATTAAAGTGGTAGAGCCATGGTGTGTTCAGTTTGTACTACGGTATTAATCGAACTGATCGGTAGCACTACCTCACAATTGAGTGATTTTTAATAGATACAAGCATAGTAAAGTGACTTTAGTGAGAAGTGATGGTGTCCAATAGTAACACATAGCCTCAGAAACTCAATCTGATCATTATTAAATGTATGTGAGTGTAAGATTGGAACATCGACAACAACATGGACACATCGACTCATCCATTGCGGCCAGCCCCAAAATACGGAAACTTAATTACTTTTTAACCGACTTCAAAGAAAGGAGGAGGTTATCAAGTCGTCTGTTTTTTTTATGTTTGTTACCTCAGAACTTTCCACTGTGTGGACCGATTTTGATGATTATTTTTTTAATTGAAAGCTGGTGCTTCCAGTTTGGTCCCATTTGTTATTTTTGGAGGCGGTGTCAGCCAAGGAAACACTACAATATACATACCTATCATCATAGTTGTAGAGGAGGTCCGTGCCCAGTAGTAGGACGTATATGAGCTGATGATGATGATGATGAATAATAATACGAATATCCTAACTTGGCTGGCACCGCCTCCAAGAATAACAATAATTAAAACTACATTATATTATCGTAATAATTTGATAGACTTTTAAGTAGTCTAATATATTTCATTTCATTTTACTTAGGAGAACTTTAATTATTATTTTTTGAAGTTATACTTCTTTTGGCGCGTTAGGGAAAAATGATGAGAGTGATTTTTTACGATGCGCGCGCACACCGACACCAAAAAGTTATTCAGAAAAAGTTTTTATTTATTTTAATTTAATCTGATTTTACTTTTAAAATTCTGCTCACGTCACGTGCCGTCAAGACCGAGTCGTGACGTCAGAATTAATTATAATTTTAATTTCCTTAATTTAAATTTATTACTTATATGATATTATGTACGTCACGCATGGTCAGGCTTAAATCGTTTTTAGTAATATAACTCGCCCCTGCCTCTGTCTAACTCCCTCAATTTTAATCGTAGGATACCCGAGTTTGGTATCATTGGAACCGGCGTGACGTAAGCTATCGATTGGCCCCATTGGAATCGGGAATTTCGTTCATCCTAATTTTAAGATTAAGTAAAAAACTTATTGAAGTTATTACGATGCGCGCGCACACTGTCATGAAAAACCGACACCATGAAGTTATTAAAATATTATTTTATAATATATTATTATATTATTTAAGAAAATATATATTTATGTATGAAGTATAACTTCTAACGCGTGTACATAAGTACACACACACACTTTTTATTATTGTTTGTTATTCATAGGTATGTGTTGAGTTAGATTTGAAGTGGATAGGTACCTACCTAGCTTCTTGCGTCGTAAACACATAGATCGTACCTACATATTGATGAGGAGAAATAGTAAGTTAATTATTAAATTATAGAAGAATACGCAATTATTTTTTTACTCTTTATTGCATTTTAATTTGTTTTGGAATTGTTTTTTGAAGGCGGTTTTTGTTTTATTATCTTGTGTAAAAATTGTCTATGCAAAAATAGTTATACCATTATTAGAAAAGTGATAATAATTTCATAGTTATATCTTTATAGTCGCCAGTGTTACAGCCTCTTCAAATATTTTTAAATGTATGTATATTCTATGAGCAACTTCTGTGTACGAACAAAGAACATTCAGACACTTCTCAAACTAAACTGTTGCTGTTCAACTGCTACATTTTTTAAACTCATGAATTAATATTTAGTAATACATTCTCTGCTGGGATAGCTGTACTTCAAATACTTTAAGAAGCACTCCAAGTTCTTACTTAAGATGCTTCCAACTATCCTAAGTTAGAGTATGTTTACAACAAGCATTTTTCTCCAAAGCCCGGTTCATTATTTACTGCTCAACTTGCTACTGGACAAAAAATGTAATAGGTACAGTTAATACTACAGTTTTAAGTAGTCAATAAAGGGTGTAGACGGAGGGCAAACTTATATTGAATTTTATTTATTTATTTAACACTTCCACTCCACATGTTCTGGAGTGGAGACCACGGCTCGGCAAACGTAGTGTAGGACGCCCTCTGGCTAGGTGGGGTGACGATATCCGCAAGGTGGCTGGCAGCGGTTGGATGAGGAGAGCCGAAGATCGAGCCCAGTGGCGTGCCATGGGAGAGGCCTATGTCCAACAGTGGACGTGAAAAAGGCTGTTGATGATGATGATGATTTAACACTTTATTGTACACTAAACACAAAAAAAACATAAAAAAACATGCATTGGAAGGTACAAATGAATTCGTACTGGTTTGTCCTGTTCATGTATTTTTTAATAAGCAGCTCATCTGATAAGTAGTCAGCCTAGGTCATCACATTGTGTGTGGGGCCGATAACACAGCGTAAAGCTAATTAACTAAGGCCTCTTCATATCGGTGTAGTGCGAATGAAGATTTCTCACGTCTTTCGTTCCGAAATCTACATAAGAAAATTTATTATTGAATGTACATAAGTTTCTTCACTGTTTAAAAGACAGTTATTGATGTTCTGTGTGTATCGGCACGAAGGCTAAGTGTACGAAAAATAGGAATAGATTTTACCCAGTGGCGGTACTTCCATAGAAGCCCAAAAGCCCAGTTTGCCTTTTAAAATGCCAAATAATAATCTTTAAGTATTTATTTAACAAAACCAATTTGACATATAAATGAGAATATCCTGACCCTACAATAAACAATTATAAACTAGACATTTCCAATTAATGTGATTGAATTTGTACCATATACCATTGATTTAAAACAAAGCTGGCGATTTGTGGGTGTAGAATGGAAATGAAAGGGTGGGGTGAACGAAATACAATTTTGACATATTTAAGACTAAGACTTGTATATCTTGTGTCATGGGTATCAGAAACTACGCGAGACTTTCCGTTCTCACAAACACTCAGACCCGAAACAAATATTTATAGATCACACAAACATTTGTCTCGGTGCGGGGTTCGAACCCGCGGTCTCCGTGTCAAGCTGGTGTCTAGACAACTGCGCCACGGGGCTGTCGTATTTACGTAACACTAATGACTTTCTGCTGTATAATAAAACAAGCTTATAAACCGTAGCATATAAAAATACAGGTGTTTTCCTGCGATAATAATTTGCATAAACTTTAAAAATATTAAAACACTGCTTCGTACTAAAACTTTTCTGTTTATCATTTCTTGCAGACCAATTAGCACAGTATACCTACTATGGAATAATTCTAGTAGCAGATGGTTGAACGTGCAATATTGACTCGGTAAGGTAAATACATCCTCGCCGGCTTGAATAGATTGCAGTGACGTGCCGTCCACAATGTGAATGATGCAGACGTGACGCAGAAAATCTGTGGTACCATATATGACTATACATATTTGTATTTGTGTATTGTAAGGTTTTACAAAAATATACATATTTCTTTGAATTAGAAATAAAAAGAAAACAATATTTTAGTTAGTTTTTAAAATGTAATTATTATGGCAACACTGTCATTAGAATAGTGGGGTAGTTGAGAATTAATAAAAAGTCGAGAAAATAATAAGCAGGGCAATTGGCCATTGGGACGAGGAACAGTAAAGACGTTGGATAAGGACAAGACGGAGTAAGTCAGATGGACACAGTGTAATTGTACATAAAAAGTGTATAATAAACTTAACAAAGTTCAGACGGAGTTTCATTGAATACGCCCAGTTGTAATGGAGTCTTACATCTCAGAAGTGCCGATACCCAACGTAAGTAATAACTAATACTAATTTCTGTTATATTTCTATACTAGCGGTGCAATGTTGATGCTAAATATACTACTGGTACCGCCGCAACCGCTATGTCCTTGCATTTTAAATCTGTAATATCTTCGGAAATATTTATTTGAATTACATGCTGTAAAGGACCATATTGATTTATATTAAATGGACAATGTATTTAAGGTACTTAATTGGATAAGGATTAATACTGTATTGCTTAAAATCACTTTGTAAATAAGCCATTTTTCCTGTAAAATGTAAAGGATAAAAAACTGGTTATTGTGGGTTATCCTTAAGAGATAGACATATACCATCGCGGACCTTTTTATTGACCTTTTTAAGGTGTACAATACTGTAGAACATTATTTTGATTTATCTCGTGGGATTCAGCCAACGTTTGCAATGTTAGCGCAAAAATGTTTATTTACGACATCACATTAGAAACCTCTAAATTTATCAATGTTTCTTTAAAATATTATGCATGTATTATACATAGAAACCTTCCTCTTGAATCATTCTATCTATAAAAAAAAAAAAAAACTGCTTCAAAATCCGTTGCGTACTTTTAAAGATTTAAGTATACATAGGGACAGACAGCGACAGCGACTTTGTTTTATAATATGTAGTGATGATTAGGACTATTGATATTTTTATATTTTAAAATATATTGCATCTTATATTGTATGAATTAACAATTAGTTAGAGAAATTTTATAAAAATAAAAATATACATATACCCTTATCTCACATGTGTTCATGAATGTATATGTAACAAGTTTAGTTGAACAGGTGTATACCTACTAAGCCATAATGTCTTGTTTCGAGTCTTCCAGAGCGAACGGTAAAACGAGCAGGATAAAAATGCCTTAACAAAACCGTATGAGCCGCCGAAATGAAGCCGTGCTCGCAGCCGCAGCCGCCAGGACCAGAGCCGAGCAAAACGGCTAGAACCGGAGCGGCAACTAGTCGAAAGGTTGGAACAAGAGCTGCCGCGAAAGGATGAGATTCTTTGAGAATGCGAACTATCTTCGTCAGAGGAGCATCGCGAGGTCGGCGTCTCGTCGCGAACGACTACACGAGGAACGAGAACGCAAGCATCGCACGGATTATAGCAGGTCATGTAATCCCTCTTTTTCCGCTAATGATTTGCTAAGATTATTACAATTCTTGAAGCGTGGTCAAGATTATCAGTCGTTATCACAGAACGCATAATCAATTGAATTTTAAATTACACAAGAACATTATTTTATATTTTGACCCTATAATTAATAAAAATAACAATTATATATATTGTTGAAGAAAGTAAATGAATGCGTTTCTGTATATGGTTGAGATACGACTATGTTTCATATATCAGTACAGATACTGCAAGGATTGGCCAAAGCCGCGACGAGTTAAATTTAATTGTGTTCACGTGGCAAGAGTGGCAGTAAAGGCAATAGCCTAATAGATATATTAGCGCTTTTCTATAGGAATGGCCAATACTCGGAGGATATGATAGACTGAATGAACCTATTAGACTAATTACTATGAGAAACCAGCATTCAATGTGTCTAGGAGTACATGACAGGAAGTATCTTACTCAAGATATTTCTGTTTTAACTGTAAGTAGGGACATCCTTATTTCTGATTCCTAAAACTCTTGGTAAAATTTGATGCATGCAATACGATCAGGGGGTAAATGTACTCTTGACTCAACTACTGACTGCGTAAATGCCAATTTTGTGTAGAGTTGTAGATGTTAGGTTAGTCTATGCTAATAGGACAGTCTTTCACGGAACAACCACACGTCATAAGTTTACAAAAAAACGCGTGTAGCTTAGTTTTGAATATAGTTACTGAATTGCGTTAGTTACACTTATAGAGTTCTATTAGCGTTAGGTTATTTACTGAATATTACTGACTACTGGCTAGTAAATTGGCGTTTTTATATTTATTCCGTTAATCAGAGTGTAACAATAACTCCTTGTAACTGTTCATATTTATTGCGAAAGAATTTTGTCTGCCGTGCTGAAAGGATTAATGGAAAAGCTCGTTAACGGGAACCTTTGGGAAACGTGAAAATAATGTTACTAATATTTCTAATGAGGTTTATTGAGAATCTGCTACAGCTCGTGGAAACTATTCGTACAGATAAACTAGACATATTGATGTCTTACACTATTTTAAGTATTACCGCCTCCAAGCTCAGTGAGTTACGGTTTAGTGTATATAGTACCCGTCACGATAGAAAGCGTTATACTACGTTTGTTACTTCGTACGGATAATACGAGTTTAAGCGTATGCCGTTTGGGCTAGCAAATTCGCCTGCAGTTTTCCGACATAACATGATGAATGATATTCTTGGCTTGGTACGTTATATTAAGCCTACTTTTCGTCAATATATGTATATTGAAGATTTGTTAATACATGGTCAGACTTTAGAGATGTTCATACACATTTGAAGATGTAATAATGTTGATCGAAAACGCGTATTATTACTTTATTTGTATTATACATATTATTACAGTTATTTTATTTATCTGTGTTCAATTTAAAAAAAAAAATTAATTGATTATCTCGGATATGAAGTAAGCTGTGGAGGAGTTAAGCCGGGTTGCGCAAAAGTCTAGTATAGTGTAATAGATTTTCCACGTCTAGTGAATACTCCTAGTTAGGATTGCCATTTATACTGTTTTAAACAGTATTATACTGTTTTACTCTACATTATAATTTTACTGTTGAACAAAAATAAAGTATACAATATACTGTTTTCGCCATCAGAGTGCTTTAACAGTGTTTAGCTTTGATAAAGTTTAAAAATAGACGGTAAATTAATAAGTTGTAAAAAAATAAAAAAAACATTATGCACGTACAAATGGCGGTCTTATCACTTTAAGCGATCTTTTCCAGACAACTATAAGATGAACATAAAAAGTTCTAATAATTATATACATACAAGTATTTGAAAATTATAGTTCAAATACAACAAATAATTATAAGCAATAAGCAACAATATATATATTATGTTAAAGATAAATGTTTATTTAAAAGATTAAAAATATATATACCTATATATATATATATATACATATATATGAAAGAAAAAGGCACGCTTTATATAAATTGGCAATGCATTCCAAAGTCTTACAGTTTGTATAGAAAAAGAATTATATATCATAGAAGGAAGAGGAATGGATAGGAGTCCTTATTTGTTAGGAGTTAGTAGAACGCAGAGACCGAGTATTAGCGACATACAAAAACTATAAACGTTCTTTGAGGTAGAAAGGAGCAGAAGGATCAAAGAGGATTTTATATAGAAGAGGGAATAATAAGGTAGTAAAGTCTTTTAACCGGTAGCATACTTAATAAATTAATTTAGTGTACTTGTTGAGAAAATATTTAATGGCGTGACCGACTGTAAGAGACTACCTTCTAAAGTTTCATAAGTTCTTTGATTACTTGAATCGCTAAGCGCTATTTGCCCTTATTTTGTGAATTTTATTGTGACCTACTCTATCGCGTAATCTATTTCCTTAAAGATAACTGAGAATCATGTGAAATAAATATCAGCTGAGATAAGTACCTAGGTATTACTTATGACGTTTGGCTTTTGACACTTAAATTGGGAGAGTTATGTAGAGGTCGCACTATTCTTCCTATAATGATACGAGACGAAATTGAATTGCAAGAAATAATTATATCATACGCGATAAGATTGTTCAATAATTGTATTTGGAAAACAATGATGCCATGCGGTGGGTAGTCGCAAGTGGCGCGCACTGGCAAATAGAATGTGTCGAGAAGTATTTAGGGCTAGAAAATACTCTTAGGGGTGGATCGTTTTGTTAAGAAATAAATTCCAAAACAAAAAGCAGATTTGCTGTTTCATATATTCCATATTGGTCACCTTCCGTGAAATTAAATCCGTAAGGAAAACTAATTCCTAAAAGGGATTAATGCATTGTAAGACATACTTTATACCTTCAGTGGTCTTGGTAGGCTGATTAGTCACAGAGATAGTTGTTTTACTTCCCATCTCTTTAGAATATTCTGCCTTAATAAAGGTTGCATGATTTAAATACAGTGGCAATACCACCAAAATCAAATGGACAAGTTGAGTGATACAATGCCAATAAATGATAGTTAAAATAAAAATGTTATTAAGATTGAACCTTTTGATACCTGTTATTTTAACTAATACCTGATAATTGTAAATGGTTGAAAATCAATTGATATTATGTGAATATGAGGTGTTATATGTCCAACCCGCACTGGGCCAGCATGACTAAGGCCTAAACCTTCTCATTTGTGGAGGGGGCCCGTGCAAAGCAGTGGAACGTGATGATATGATGATATGTTGATATGATAATATTATGTTGATATAATGATATGTTTATATGATGATATGATAATATGTTGATATGATGATATAATGATATGTTGATATTATAATCATATAATTATGTGATGATACGATGATATGATAATACGATGATACGATGATACGATGATATGATGATACGATGATACGATGATACGATGATACGATGATATGATGATACGATGATATGATGATACGATGATACGATGATATGATGATACGATGATACGATGATATGATGATACGATGATATGATATAATAATACGATGATATAATGATATGATGATATAATGATACAATTATATAATGATACAATTATATAATTGTATGGTGATATAATTGTATAATGATGTGATGATATGATATAATGATATAATATGATGATATGAGTCCTTGAGAAGTGATTGGTTCAAGGCAACAACATGACAACTGAGAAGTGATTGGTTCAGTTGTTGTGGAAAAGTCCTTGAGAAGTGATTGGTTCAAGGCAACAACATGACAACTGAGAAGTGATTGGTTCAGTTGTTGTGGAAAAGTCCTTGAGAAATGATTGGTTCAAGGCAACAACATGACAACTGAGAAGTGATTGGTTCAGTTGTTGTGGAAAAGTCCTTGAGAAATGATTGGTTCAAGGCAACAACATGACAACCGAGAAGTGATTGATTCGGTTCAATACGACAACAGCAAGCAGCATAGCTACCAAGAATTGATTGGTTTGGTAAGAAGTGATTAGTTCAGGGCCAACTAATGGGCGTTTTGAACCATGAATATATATTTAAAAGGTATATAGAATACGCAGATCATTTAAAAGTTATAGCTTTAATTTGCAAGGTAATTCCATATTTGGAATGGGGTTTTATTTTTTTAAGATACATTTAAATTTGATTTTATTAAATTACAAAATTAGTTTTTCGGCATTAATTGACGGCCGTTGTGTAAGGTTATCACTTGATGCGTGTATGAGGACATACACGTCGTCAGGATGGTCGAGTGTAAGGTTTTACAAAAATATACATATTTCTTTGAATTAGAAATAAAAAGAAAACAATATTTTAGTTAGTTTTTAAAATGTAATTATTATGGCAACACTGTCATTAAAATAGTGGGGTAGTTGAGAATTAATAAAAAGTCGAGAAAATAATAAGCAGGGCAATTGGCCATTGGGACGAGGAACAGTAAAGACGTTGGATAAGGACAAGACGGAGTAAGTCAGATGGACACAGTGTAATTGTACATAAAAAGTGTATAATAAACTTAACAAAGTTCAGACGGAGTTTCATTGAATACGCCCAGTTGTAATGGAGTCTTACAGTATGTAGGTATATATTTGTTTTAAATGCTGTAGGGATATAAAAATATGGGATACTGTAACTGGTTTCTATCAGATTTGAATAATGACACTTGAAAACACATTCACTATGGATGTTCGATTTTGTTGGATATAGAAATTATTTTTATGATCAAATAGTACCTATGTATTAATTTCTGAATACAATACACGTTTTATTCGTATATATATGCTAAAAATGCGAAATAATATACATATCGGCTCTTACTGGACGTTATCAGTATCGTCGGCATTAAAATCCATATTGTGGGTAGGTTGATATTGTTTCTTTTGTCATTCACAACAGACTGATGTTTTCTTTACAAATACTGCAGTATTTATAAACAATTTATCGAAAGGTAATCAAATCAGTTATCATAAATGAACAGGAAGTAAACACTATGTAAATTTAAACTTATGTAAATTATAATTGTAATTAATCAATACTAAATTAAATAATTAATTAAATAAAAATAATAATTCGTAATAAATATGTAAGCGAGACATGTACCTAGTTAATTTATTTAAAATTCATGTGTTTTTAGATACACTTAGTTACATGATTGAAGAAAATAAATAAATGTTTATTTTTTCCAAATCATTTAACCTTAGTATTAGTTAAACATGCAATCTTATACGTATGTAGAGCTGTTAAAAAGCAGAACTGAAAAGGCAGAAATATACGCACCTGTTCATAAGTGCTACTGTAATATGAAGGATCATATTAAAAATCCGAACATTCTCAACATCATAGGTAAGCAAATCGCCTATAATTTAAATAATATCTTGAAACCGAATCCCGGGCTCAAGCGAAATAACAATCGCGATAAATTGTATACTTTTTAAGAGGCTATAACCATTTATTATTTCAGATTTGTACTTACCTTTACAAATACAATAGAGAAAGCGCTTTTGCGGCGGGATGCTGGAAAGTTGGGCAACTGGCAAAGCCTTCCTTATCAATGAAAAAGGAAAGGATTAAAGTTTGCAAAGTAACATAAATAACTGGAAGTATCCCGACTTAGATGGATGGGGAACTTTTTATCGAACATAAACAATACTAAATAGGTACCTTTATTTAGAGTTCTTTTCATCCGCCGTAGTAAAGTTTATGGCCGGGAGAAAAATAAGGTTCTGATGGAAGTTGTTAAGTGGAAGAAATAGAATAGGTACCGACAATCCAATTTCCTTGAGGAGCGTAAAAATAGACAACCTTATTGTGGTTGTATGGAAATCAGAAGCTATGAAATTACAAAGAACGAGCACTCCACGAGCGCGGGTGCTTTTAATGCGCTAATTTAAAAGTGGAAAATTGTTTTTAAACTTTTATAATGTTTAGCTGCTTAATCAGATTTTTCTGTATAATTAGATGAAACGTTATGTCGACTCTCTACTTTGCAAGGAGAATTGTATTATTGATAATAATCTAATTTTTATTATCATCGTCATCATCATCAGCCGAAAGACGTCCACTCCTGTACAAAGGCGTCCCCCAAAGACTTCCAAAGCGCTCTGTCGGAAGCGGCCTGCATCCAGCGGCTTCCCGCGATCTTTGTGAGATCATCAGTCCACCTTGCGGATGGACGTCCAACGCTGCGCTTGCCAGTACACGGTCTCCACTCAATTTTTTATATATTCACTGTATACTCAATGTCTCTTTATGTTATAATTTCAGTCGGCAATAACATATTCAGTCTACTGATTAATAATAATAACAAGTAACATTCATACGTATGCATTATTCCGACACGGATAAGCAGAGTCATAAGACCCACCCACTAGCCATTTTTTAGGTATACGTGTTACGTACTTGCTTAATAACAAGCCTAACCCACTCCGTAGTCTAAGCTTTGCATAATGAGGCTCTTAAAGTGCCAGTTATTAAATTTTTTAGTTATATATCCACCTTCCTAAAAGTTCTTAGGAATTTCTTAGGTGTGTAGTCCGCCAACCCGCACTAAGCCAGCGTAATGGACTAAAGCTTAAACCCTCTCACTTGTAGGGGAGTCTCGTTCCCAGCAGTGGAACGTATATGGGCTGATGATGATGATATCCACCTTTTGTAAATAAAATAAGTCTGATAATGTACTTTAATGCGTATACAATTGTATGAATTCTGAAAGCTATTAAAATGAACTGCGTTCCCCAGAGAACCCCTTAATAATGCTTTAATAATACCTCTGGAACAATGCCACATCAAATTATTATTAGATTCAGTATTGGAAGCCAAATATTGGTTTCTAATAATTTGACCGTATTTCCATCAAGATACCGCGGAATGTAAAATTTAGTAAACTAATTTAATGGAATTATTAACGACTACCTTGCTACAAATTTGATTTATAAGCATTATAAGAATACAGAATACTGATAGGTTTCCTGTCGTATGTAAATAAAATAACAAGAGATCTAGTAACACGCATTTCTTTTCTTTCTTTATCCTATGTCCTAGTCCTCTATTAGAATGGCACTGAAATTGCCATTAGGTGCCAGTATAGTCACATCACGACCATAAGGCGACGCCGACGAAGCTACAAGACGTCCACTGCTCGACATATCTATAAAAACTTTCAGAGTCCTACTAGAAGCAGTCTGCAACGACGCCCTAGTTTCTTTACGAGGTGGACAGTCAATCTTATTCATGGACATGTAAGGCAGTCCCTGGCCAATTCCAAATTCCTTCTTACTTCTTTCGGTCCGTATATCAGTCCTTACTAAGTGACCCGACCACGGGCACATCAGTTGGCTAATCCAATGGGTTATATACATAAGTTACTAAGCATATAAATTATTGTATCAATGTTATAAAAGTTCTATTTTTCCTTCTAAATCCGAATCCGTTGTCTAAAATCAAATTTAGTTAGCGATAAGCTATTGTTGGCAAATGAACAGCTCTAAAAGTCGTCGAGCAAGCAGCACACGATTACAATACACTCGTAAGATGTCCAACGTCTAATGCACGTTAGCATTGTGGGAATAAAGTCGAAAATCCAATGACTAATACCAATTACCTGTACTGCAAAAGCTAGCAAAGACTAGTTCGGAGTAACAATCAAAATTTGAATTACAGTGAAGTGAACCGTTAGTATTGTTTGATTTCGTCAAATTCAGATGTTGAATAATTAATCTTGTTGTGGGTCACATGTTTGTTTAGGATGATATTTTGATGAAGTAACGCACTAGCGCGCAATCTTTGCTGACTTGATTAATGGCGGTTGACCCAAGGTACCTGCGACGTACATAATTCAGAATCTACATTATTAACATGATCATGTTAAACTTGGGTTTGAAAATGGTTCATGTGTTAAATTTGATTATTATAAGGTAACATGCGTCATAGCTTCTCATTAATAACAGTAAAGTAAAACTTTAAAATACTACCTTGTGGTCTCGCGGCACTAGGATGTGTCGTGCGATCTAGAGGTCCCGGGTAGGGAAAAATGCTATGGTTTTTTTTTCGCTTCGAAATTCTCAGTATCAGTACAGTGTCTGGAAATATACGCGAGAAGCGGTAAGAGTCCCGAATCTTTTTACGTGAGACCGATACATACTTGGCGAAATGTGGGTACAGAAATGCACCTCTTCACACCTTCGGGGAATACAGGCGTAAGGTTGGCTGGTCAGTATTATTTTTTTAACGAGAACTTATGTAAAATTTCAATTTTATCATATTTTGTTCCGTCACTGTAAATTTTAGAAGATAAAAAAGTAAATATTAGATTCATCGTGGTTCATAACTAAGATACACATTTTTGGGCCTGCTGTAGTAGGCGTAGTGGCACAGTTTTCACAGGAAATGATCGTAAAACGGTCTCTTTCTTTCGTTCAGTTAGGTCTGTGTGAATTTCGGAGGAAGAATTATCCCAATAACCTGTACCATTATTGTTCTTTATTCACCTGCAATGCACCTTTTTGGTTAGATATTGTAGACTAGGGACTCGGCCTAGCTTCACCGCAGCTTTATGTTACAAACATCGGTCTCTCTAAGCTATACCACTCCAGTTTCCAGTCTTATATCCAGGTTCCCCATACAAAAATACGATTTCATTTCTTCGCCAATCTAGCTGTTTAGTAAGAAATGATAGCCTCCATCCTTGTTTAAGATCCCATATTTATATTTGGTCAATAATGAAACAAAATTATTGATCTTGTGATTTAGGCATAAACGAAACTATATAAAAAAATGTCATCTAAATCTTTTTGAATTTAGAATGACGATGTCTGATAATATTTTTTTTTTGCATATTAAAATTAGTCAGTGCAGTCCGGTAGCAACAAAGAGTCCATTTGATGTTGCTATAGGTAAATAGCATGTTAATACAGCAGATTATGTGTACTAAACTTCAATACATCCATAGAGTTTCTCTCTTAGATTAATTAATAACACCTGAATTACAAGTCAAGGGAGTTGAGAAACTCAATATTACAGTTACCATGCTTTATAAAGTGCTCCAACTTCGGCGCTCGAATATACTGATTGCATATTATCACCCAACATGCCGCTGAAACGAGGTCAACAATGTAATTCAACTAAAGCCCAGGCAAAGTATAAATCCAGCGGTAAAAGCCAGAAATTTATCAATATATGTTACATCAATTTGATACTGCATCATGCTCTCGGGGCACATGTGTGTGTCCGATAGAGAGGTGCTAGTTTCGATTCCCGGATGGGGTTTTTTTTTATTATCATATTTTCAATAGCAGAGTCCTAAAACGGAGCTGCTTTTGCCGTTTACCGAGCATGGTACTACTGTTAATATAAATAAGGATATTTTCCCTTGAGTCTGAGAATGCAGAGTACAAACATCAATAGATTGGTCCCTATTACCTGTGACTTAATAAAATTGCAGACGTAATGTGGAAGTTAAAATACACCTTTCGACTATACAGGGTAAGCATACGAGTATGTATGTTCTCATTGACGTCATTCAATATCTCTGGCCCATTCAACAGAGCAATCATACTGACACCGAGGCCTCGACTTTAGTATTTAAATAAAGCACGTTTGGTTTTACCATGCACTTGGGAAATCAATGATACGGATTCATTCGTTGCCAGAGAGCCGGAGTTGACCTACTAAAAGAATTCTGTTGTCCGACGAAAATTAATAAAGTGGAAACGTGGATCAAAATAAAATATAAAGGGATGGTCGTAAACGAGAGCGCGTATTGATCAAATTTTCCTCTTGCCCAAGTTTTGGACTGGGGAATATTTTTAATTTATTACCAGTGCTCTGGGTTTGGAAACTTTCAGCTGGTGTGTTTCGTCATCGATTTTTATGCTGTTACGGAATATTGGAGTGTTACAGCTTACATTGTGTTTCATAGCAAGCATAGTATGTTTTTTACCCAAAAAAACAAGCGTTTGGCTAAATCTAAGATTTAGTAGGTACGAGTATTGTTAAAATTTATGAATTATTGTGATAATAGAGATAAATGTTTGTGTGATCCACAAATATTTGTTTTGGGTCTGCGTGTTTGGGAGACCCAAAAGTCTTTCGTACTTTCTAATACCCACGACACAAGATTTGTATCTTAGTGTGGGGTCAGAACTAACATATGTATGTCACTTTTGGGTGTATTTATAAATATAAAAAAAAAAAATCTTTGTTACTTCAAATGTACGCTGTATTATTGTAATTGAATGTTTAATTTAATTCAGGTCAAAGTTTTGTTTTTATGACGTTATATAAAATAAATTCAAACCTTATCTATACGACGTTAAAAGACTAAATAATATAATCTGTAGCATCGCTATAAAACAGTATCAGCTGGTTATTATAATAATCCTTCATATTTAAATTATGTACTTTGAACATTAATAAACTTAATGTCATACATTTTAACTAACACAAAACATAAAAATCCCCTAAAAGATTGGTGCTCAGAAGAGCGGAGAAAACTTCAATTTTCGATTTTCATTCACTGAAAACTTGCAATATTTTTGAGTCAACACCTGACCGTTGCACAAACATAAACTAAAAGCAAAAACACAATAGCCAACGTCGCTGCTTTTTTTTACATCAACTGAAAAAAACTTGATGGAAGTCTCGGGAGAAAATCTCCGGTTAAGTATCGAGAGGAAATATTAATAAAACGCGAAGGGCGTTGGAAACGTATTTTTTTTGTATTAAAATATTTTATTCAGTGAGATGGCTTAGTTTAATGGAATGACTTTCCGAAGTTGTAACCTTGTGTATGAATCTGACACATGTAGGTCTGACCTAAATGTAAACCTATGCTTGATGAAAAAATATGTGCATGTAATTTCTTTAGTATTTAGATATTGAGCTCGTCCATTACAGTATAAGGCTTATATACAGGGTGTAAAACACCGTGATCGAAAACTAAGAAGGGTAATAATTACGATGATTACAAAGATATATGGCGATAAGGAAAACGTATTTTTTTTCGGGATTTTTGTAGCTTCAATACCTTTGTAATAACCATAGCTATTACATGTCTAAGTTTTTACACCCTGTATGGCACAGCTGATAAAATTCATTCATAGAATTTCACCTTTTGGCAAACATGATTTGGTGTATGTGTGTAAGTAGGTTAAAGGCTTATGCTATACAATCGTGAATTAAATTGAAATAATCCCTCTGAGTTTATTTTTAATTATTTATCTACTGTGAGTTTCGGTCATTCATCCAAACATAAAGCAGTAATTAAAATCTTTACATCGAAGACGAAAGCTGAAAAAAATCTTCTTCGTTCATTGTCTCCATAATGAATATGACAATGCTAGTCTTTAGAATTACACAAGCCTGGACTGCCGACCGACGGGGGCTTTGTTTTCAAACATTGATTAAAAATGGTGTATTTTTAAGTATAGGTACATAGTTTTAGCGTTAGCGGTAATGAAATTATCGTTTATTTATCATTTACGCAATACTCGTAATATAGCACTTATGTCACGTCAATATAAATAAGACAAAATTAATTGAAATATAAAATACTCTGGTCAAGAAGTTTTTATTTATAGAAACTTTATTAGAAGTTTTAGTTTGTTATTATATAGAAGTGTTATATTGTTTGGAAAAAACCTATTAAACAATATATTATTATAGATATAAATAGACCATAAGAATTTCCGAAAACGTCATGATTGTTAGAAGCCGGATCCAAAAACGGCCCTGCCTCAGAAGACCCGTCGAAACAAACTCTGCGAGGTTTGGTTGCCGTTGGAAACTACGCGGCGCGACCCGTGCTGAGATCTAGTGAATTTACTCAGTGGGCCTGATTTTGGTCCAGTTACTAAAATTAATTATTGTATGTCATAGGAAATTAGCTTAACACATATTTTATTTTTTGTTTCGTTCCGTTTTTTCGATCGTTCCTCATCTGTGGTGTACTGTGCAGTGCAGGTCAGTACCACACTTACCCTTCTTAACCCATGTTTTGCCGACTGAGTTAATTCCCCAAGTAATAGAAAGCGAACCGACTAGAGACTTGTCTGGTAGGCCACGACTGTCAAAATTGGTCGAGAAGTTAAAGCGTTGCAGACACATAAATACAGTTACGGTCGCATGCGTATAATTATCTTCGCATTTATAATAAAACAGTAATAAAAAAATTAAAAGAGAGGAAAAATGAACGGTAATAATATACCTTTTTGAAAGAATTTTGAATATATGTTTGATCGTGCACAATTTTGAAATAGACGTACGGTTGTAACGCAGTATTCAATAATATACACCTTTTTTTCTTATTAATAATTATTTACATAAAATACTTATTACTCGTGTGAATTCCACGTGGGCGAAATCACAGCCTCAGCATACCTATAACCTTTACTGCCTTTAGTCCCAAATCATACCCCGCTGAATATGTCATATACATTAGGTACAGTGTTGTAATGGCTCCTGTGCAAGGTGTTGGTAATGGTCTCCAGTGGCCAATGAGTCACGGCGAGTGCCTGGGGCAGCGTAAAACACTCGAGGCCCGAAACCACCTGTGCTCCGAAATAATGCCCTTCTGCTTCACCTTGGGGACTTTGTGTTTATAAATTGATATTACCTACCTAGTTCGCAGTTGGCTAGACACCAGCTTGCAAAACGAGAGGCTGCGGGTTCGCTTCCCGCACCGAGACAAATGTTTGTGTGATCCACAAATATGTGTTTCGGGTCTGGGTGTTTGTGAGACCGAAATGTCTCTCGTAGTTTCTGATACCCACGACACAGGACTTGTATCCTAGTGTGGGGTCAGAACTATGTATGTGACTGTTGGGTGTATTTTTTATTTTTTTTTGTTATGCATTTAATTTGGCAATAATGTGATTAGTAGAAGGAAATAAGCAGAAAAATTTGGTTGTGGGTTTGGACACTCTTTAGAATTTATTATTTAAATATAATATCTAAAAAATGAAGCGCAATCTTCTAGGATCAAACTGCGTTAGACCGGCACATCAGTGTTAACCGGTAAGGGATAATCGGAGTTATTTCTTAACTGTTTTTTATCTATTTAGAAGACACTCATTAGGTATTAGGTGCGGTATCGTCAAAATCCCATGTCAGACAAAAATAGCAGGAATTGGTGCAAACGCTCTACGTCATTCCGTCTATTGATCAGGAATAGTAATAGTCGTTTTTCGTTCATCATTAAGTATCAGTTAAATGAATAAGAAAAAAGTTATTCGGAGAATCATCATGAAACAAACAATGATACAAGCTCATAAGTTACTACTATAATGAAAAACATTACATATTTGATCCTCTAAAATGTAAATCCAATCAAACAAAAGTCCATAAAAAATAAGATTACTTTGTACCGACAGGCTTAGCCAATTGTGTTATTTAACAAAAAAATATTCGCAAAAATCATGTTAGCTCGGAACCGCCCGAAAAAATACATCAGTGGAAATTGTTTTCCGCACGAAGGTAGAATGTTCGTGAAGATTACTTTTGCCGATCGTCCGCAGCGGCCGATTTTTCTACTTTATACGACGAACGGGAGAATCGAGGAGGTGCAAATAGTTCACTCTAGTAATAGAGATTGTTGCTGAAGTGTGCCTCGTATCGCCATCGATATCGGAGAATATATTTCGATATCTGTGACAAAGGCTTGGTAAAAATTGATTTCATATCGATTGTACGGTGTTGGTATAATTTTTCATATCTATTGCAATCGATTTAATGGTCAATCTCATGTACATAATGTATATATTGCGATAAACTCCTTGACATTGTTGCTTAGAGAAAGCGAGTATGAGTTTGATCTCCATAATCCATAAAATATTTGTTAATTATAATTGTAGTTTTCCTTTTAATTCTATCTGCACCTAGTTTTGTAATCTAATAAATAATTAGGGCCGTAGATAATTTTAACATACATACATAGCCTCACGCCTGTATTTACCTTTTTCGGGCACAATTCTGCTACTGAAAATTTCCCAATGGAAAAACCCAATAACACTTTGCCCGACCCGGGAATCGAACCCAGGACCTCTAGATCACACGGCACACACTTGTGCCGCGAGACCACGAGGCAGGCACGAGGTGGAGATAATATTAATTATATACGTATTCTAATTGTATGTCATAACTCCATATGACCTGCAGTATAGCAAGAGCCGCCTCTGGGGTAGAAATAAGTCTTAGTCAATGCACTGGACTAAGGCATAGTAAGTATTTATTTTGTAAAAGGTCGTAAACCCCTTTTCTAAATGTGGGATTAAAATTGTGAATTTTCTATTGACCATTAAAGTCTGCATACAATATTCAACAACTATCAAAAGCGTACAGTTGAAAAATGCGCTTTTCCATTTGCAAGTCCCTCGTCGCCTCACTTAGACATCCAAACAACGTTAAAGCATCGCAGTTGAATAGTTCCAATTACCACAAAATGTACACTCGTACCAAAAAGTCCACCCTTTTTGCGGTTCGATCGGAATAAAACGAGGCGGCCGCTTTGCCAGATTCAGCCAGAGTTAGGGCCCGGTAGGTCGCATTCAAGCACAAAATGGAAAACCCGGAAAGGGACCCTAAGGACCGAGTGAGCTCTTTATGTAAATTCACAGCGTACAAAAGGTGGAGTAATGCGAACTGGAGATTGGAAGTTCTGCGTTTTCACGCTACAGTTGAACGGTACAGCCAAGAAACAAAAAATATCCGAAGTACCAGTCCGAAATTGAAGACAAACACACGGAATTCAAACAGCGGCTTTAGCGAAGTGCCGTCTCAATTTCCGTGGAATAATAGCTATATGTACTACAAATATTAGGTTGTCTTTGTGAATGGGCCGATGGCGTATGAAAGTGAGATATTTTTGCGAGAGAAAATATGAAATGCCTATGTAATTCACCGAGTGTAGTTTATTGAATACTGTTTGTCAAGTATAGTAATGGAAATATTCGCACAATATCTTTTAGAATAGCTACGGAGAATTTTTACTGCTATTTATATTTGAAAAAATACTTAGACATGTATAATAGTTAAACAGGATAGACAATAATGTATGTTTAGTCCCGCGGCGTAAGAGTGCGACGGGCGATCCAAAGATCCCGGGATATATTCCCTTGTCTGGAAGTTTTCGTTGGGAAATATTCTCGAAATCGGCAATAAGTTTGCCGCTTATTATGTACATGACTAAAGACTCAAGGTGTCAAAAGTGTTAAGACACATGCAGGCAAAACAAGTTCTTAGTAATTTTACTACTGCTTACCTCTTCGTGGATGCGGACGTGAATATATTTCATAACCTCACGCATCTATCCCGAAGGGGTAGACAGAGATGCATTTCTGCACTCACATTGCGAGGCGAGCCTATTCCCTAAGGGAAAAACCCAATAACACTGCCAGACCTGGGAATCGAAACAGAATTCTCTAGATCGCACAACATGTACTCGTGCTGCTAGACTACAAGGAGTGACTGTATTGTATGCATAATTAATTATAGCATAAGCTTCTTGTATTTGCATCGTCTACATTGTCGAGAGATTATTTAGCGACATATAATTCTATGTGTAAATGTACACCATACTCAAAACTGTACCATAGAACACCCATTTATATATTAAAGGGCTACCTTTCAAACTCAATAATGTACAACATATTATGTGATAGATAATTGTAATGGACTGGCAAACGGCAGCAAGGGACCGCAAGTTACGGAGCGGACCTTGTAACTGCTTATATCGATAGCAAAATTCTCTCCAGAGACATACCTTCGGAGATATGAAGTTAATAATCTCGATACTCTAATACAATAAGGATAGAACTTCTATAACTCAATATCATTTAAGGAGTATCTTTGGGCATTTTTTGCTGATCACAGTAATGCTATAAAGACGAAATTTTGTGAGTGTGTGTACATATTTATATCTTTGTTAATTCTTCACGCTCAAACGGCAGTCTTTTACTTGATTATAAAAAAGTGTTATAGATTTATTCCATTAACAATTCTCAATAGCAGCAACCATAATATGTGCTAGAAAGACAACAAACAGACTATTGTTATATACGTGGCAGTTAAAAACAAATGAAACCACGACTTGAGAAAGATAGCGGTAAGGTAGCGGATAAATGAAGACGGTGCTCAAGACCGGGATGGTTGTCACCTACTTGGGGAGGCCTATGATCAGCAGTGGATAGCGATAGGCTAAGAATAGTTAAGAACACTTCAGAAATTAAATTATTACATTAACAATTTAAACAGACCTAATGACGTCATTTACTGAATACCCATTCGTAATAAGTTTTTGCGCATTGACACTGTATATTCAATGAAGTTGGTGCAGTTAAGCAAGAAGATAGTTACATAATGTCCAAAGTAACGTAGGTGACATAGAATCTGCGCGGACCTAACTACGAGTATGGTAACAACTTGATCAAACTTACTAACTTGAAATTTAGTATGTTCTTGTTGGAATACGAAGTTCCCTACCGCGATTCGTTATGAGCGTTTAAATCATCAAGCATTGGGCGGTTGGAAACTTGTTTATACTTGATTGCATTAGACTTAAGATTCCTCCTAATCTTAGCACTCTTTTAATTTCTACCAAATGGAATAGTGCAAGGGAATGTGGCGCAGTCGGCTAGACACCAGCATGCGATACGTGAGGCCACGGGTTCGATCCCCACACCGAGACAAATGTTTGTGTAATCCACATATATTTGTGTCGGGTCTGGGTGTTTGTGAGACTATAAAGTCTCTCGTAGTTTTGGATACCCACGACACAAGACTCGTATCTTAGAGTGGGTTCAGAACTGTATATGTGACTGAATGTCCGGATACAAAGGACATTCATTACGATGAATAAATGTACAGGTAATTTCTGACTGATGAACTGAATTCCTAGAAATATTTCTATAGATGCATATTGCTTTAGATCCTTATTGAAACAAGCCTCTTGTACGGCTGAGAAAAAACTCTCCTGAACTACTCGAAAACACTAAGCAAGGATTAAATTATCAATAAACTCTTAGAAAACTTTTACAAACTACTTGGACCGCACTGCGCTTTTCATCGGGTGCTAACTTTGCTGTAAGTATAGAAAAATATTTAGAATTTAAATGTTTTTGTTTTTTATTTATAGATTTTGTAGAAGACTTGTTTTATTTAAAGTTTAGTTATAATAAATACAAATTGGTTACCATTATATGTCCGATATTGTATACGCTTATCATTAGCATGCATATTAGAATAATAGGAATAGCCCTTATATTATTTAAAGCATTTAACAATATGTAACGCTGCAGGTGTATCTTCAATATTAAATATTCAGTCATGTCAGCGAATATACATCCCACTGCCGGGCACGGGCCTCCTTTACAACTAAGAGCGTTTAGGCCTTAGTCCGCCACGCTAGGCAAGTGCGGGTTGCCGGACTACACACCTAAGAAATTCCTAAGAACTTTAAGGTGTGCAGGTTTCATCACAACGTTTTCCGTCACCGGTAAAGTACGTGATAATTCTTTGTGAATACACATTTATATTAAATATATAAATATTTACGCCAATACACTCTTGAGTGAAATACGGAAGAATATGTGACACGAGGACAAAGGAATCATGACTTTCGAGTAACAGTTACACATAGTAGAGGCGCGCTTTGTTGCGACTTGAGCATGGCGTTACCTATCTCGTCAGTTGTTGAGGCGACATGTGAAGTTGGATTATTCGGCTGAAATTGGGCATTTGAATTCGTGACAATTATGCTTCGATGTTATAAATATCATGTTCTTGTATAATATTGGTGCTATCTTTTAAATGTTGCATTGTTCATCATTTCACATGTGACTAATTCCCTGCCTTCTTCAATTACTGAATACAGCTGGGGTTTTCACTATTATTAAATACTGAAGGCAGTTTTATAAGTTACTTTTTATCTGTTATCTACAAAATAATAAAAATCTTACTACATATCTTTAAAAAGAAACCAAAAATAAAACTAACAAATATTATGATGTACGGTGTATTTACAAATCTGTTGGATTTCAATTAATTAAAATCACAATTTTACAGCGAATTTTGGCGTCCGAATATTTGAGAAATATGTTTTCATATATGAGAGGTGACAAAGATGACATCGAAACGGAGTAAAGGTATAACATAATATTAAAAAAATATATTTCAACCAACTATGTGAAATAACTTTGATCCCTTTCACGTGCAGGTATCATCCGCGCGAAGGTGCAAATTTTTTTTAATCAATATTGTTAGCGCTCGTATATTTTCTTATCATATTAGTATTAATTAAGCTTACTTTTAAGTATACTAAATTTACACATACATAAACTCACGCCTGTATTCCCCGAAGGGGTAGACAGAGGTGCATTTCTGCACCCACATTTCGCCAGGTATGTATCAGTCCCACGTAATAGGGGGCGAGCCTATTGCCGTTTTTCGGGCACATTTCCAGACTCCGCGCTGTTACTGAGAATTTCCTAATGGAAAAACCCAATTGATGCACCTGTTGATTTTCCTTAAAACAAAAAAAATAAAACATAATTGGGACGGGAAATATTCAGAAGACTTAATTCTAAAAGATAAAATCACGAAACATTTAACTTACACCATATAGTATAGAACACAACATGATTTATATAAAACAAACACGTTTGTTCATGAAAATGAATCAACAATAGCGTCTTCATATCCCGTTACCAACGTCTGTTTCGCCATTTAATAATTTCTCTCAAAATGACGAGTTTTGACGTTGAAAGCGAAACAGCGGACGCGTGCCTCAAGCGATATCCTGTCAGGAAATATTCTCTAACCCTTCATATCAGCTCGCGTTTCCCTGAAGCCGTCATCTATACCTGTTCTACTGTTCAAATTATTTTATTTAAGTACGTTATTTGGAATTTATATTGTTTTTCCGTGTAGAATATTACATTAAATCGAGATCTGTTCGTTAAATTTCTTGGACAGCGTGCAGCGTATAATGTTAGTAAAGTTTAATAATCTCATAGCACGACTCAATTATCTTAAAACAAGGAAGTAAAATTGATCTTAGGTTACTATGACGAGTACTTACATTATTATTTAAGCAATATGTTATTTTATTTTGTTATTTTAGTCTGTTTACCCTCTTTAAGCGAGCAAGGGGTTCCACTGCTGAGCACGGATCTGATTTACGATTGTAAAAAAAAATACACCAAATAATATACAGTATATGCATAATGGAAATATTTGAATTTTAGATATATAATTAATATTAAAGTCAACAGAAAAATTAAGTTTACTGATATAGTCCAACAAGCTAAAATGGAATAACCAGATACAAATCACGCAAAAACTATAAATATAAATAATAAACAAATACACCCAACAGTCACATACATACATTGTTCTGACCCCACATTAAGATACAAGTCTTGTGTCGTGAGTATCAGAAACTACGAGAGACTTTTCGGTCTCATAAACACCCACACCCGAAACAAATATTTGTGGATCACACAAACATTTGTCTCGTTGCGGAGGCCGAACCCGCGGTCTCTCGTTTCGTAAGCTGGTGTCATGTAAATTAGTTGCATCTACAATATGTTTGAAAAAAAAGGTCTATATTAAGGTTGTACTCTCTTCATTCATTAACTAAGTAAAAACATGTACCTATACTATGATATTCATTTGATACAAAATAACTTGTTTAAAGAACCTGTGTTGTGAAAAGCAAAAAATCTACTTTGCAATAATATAATGAAGTTACAATTCCAATATCTTAATTACACTGTCACAATGAAAAGTAATTACACATATTTTCTAAAATTATTTTCATTCGAAGATATCTTTATAACATTGTTTCAAAATGCACTGTGCATTAAAGCTGGATGGATAATTAAAGTATACGCGGAAGACCATTACTTACGACTCAATATCATTAAAATCTGCTTGAGTCAGGTAAACAGCGAGCGTTCATTCTTTTCATACAAAAAGTAAGCGGAAGAATGTTTGTTCTAAAACTGTCATTCTGTTTCCTCAGTTTTTTTTTTTTCAAAGGATGTTTTATTTACGTCACAAGATGTCGTCGAAATAAAGGAGGCGTCTTCATTTGTTGAAAATCGTAATAATGGATGCTTTCACCTGTCAACGTTTTCTCCGTTTGTGTTTGTTTGCGATATTGAAATTTCTTGTTTACTTTTTTCTCGTTGGCACAATTAAATTATGTATTGTACGTAAAACTTGTCACATTATATCAATTTAATTATGTAATAAAATTAAACAGAGAAAAGACTTGCCAAAAACATTATACATTAGGAATTGCCAATAATATGCTTTTATTCAAGTTCAGATGGATATCTGGAATTTATTATTTGCTTAATCTCTTCAAACAGACACTCATTTAGATTATATGTATAACATAGATAGATTATTACCTTAATAACACTGAGCTAAATTTAGATCCTTTTTGGATCCAAACAAGAAATACGGGTGGCTCAATCATAAATTTTTCTCCTACCAAAAATTCCACGAAGACAAATTGGTGACAGAAGCTATAATAATGTTTTAGAATTGTAAAGCTTTTGCTTACCCAAATTACTCTGCACCGTAAAAGGACTGAATGGAGCGACAACATTGTCCTACACAAAACCAACGTGTTTTGTTTGCCGTGTTGGGTCAGGTTAATGAGTTTGCCGCGGATTTAAGGATGCTTCTTCCCTCGTCTTTTTGAAACCATCCAGAATCTAACCACTATCGGCTGTTATGGCGGCCGATGCCCTAGGTGTAAAGTATTGATATATTATCGGGCACATGTTTTTAACGTTATAAATATGTATCTTTGTCTATAGGTAGCCAGAACAATAATTGTTCACAGAACAATTGCCAGAACAATAATAACCATAAAAATATTATTATTAAGTACAACTACTGGGCGTGTTATTATTTTATTAACCCAACTACAACATAATGGCATTAAGCGTATATCGTAGAAGAATTTAGCGTTATTTTTATGATACTTATTAGTATCATATGGCTATTGCCAGCTATCAATATTATCAAATATCAAGCAACATACTACCCATACACTAATAGGTTAGCGATAAGGACAACTCACACTATTTGGTTTACCGAAATTGAGCAAGGAAATATAGAACTGCAAAACTAGAATGAACTTGAAAACGTAGCTCAATTGATTTCGACCATATCAGAGAGATCGCAGTATTTGTAAAGAAAAAATTAGCATGAACTGTATACGGCAAGAATACTCTAAAGTGCGTTCAGAAAACAGTATAAACCACTATTTATTTTTATTATTTATGATTAGAACCAATACTTTACTGCCGCAGACTATAAATAAGCTATGTATATATTCAAGACTAGCTGTGCCCGCGACTTGTTCCTGCGGAAAAAATATTTTTAATTATTTTGAATAAAAAAAAATATAAACTAAAAGTAGCCTAAGTTACTCCTTTTTACATCAGCTACCTGCCAATAAAAGTCCCGACAAAATCGGTCCAGCCATTTCAGAGATTAGCCGGAAATGTTATTTTGGTATATGTACCGTGTATACATCCATATGCATTTATTAAAAAGCCGTTATTTCAATATTACAAACAGACACTCCAATTTTATTTATTTGTATAGACTACAACATTCTAAACATCAAACATCTCTAACATTTCCTTCTTCAACCGACGTAATTTATTACATTGAAAGAGACTCCTTTTTATCAAACTTCGTATATAAATTATTTTTAAGTAAATTAATAATTTCCAACCCTAACACAATCTATCTTCTTTTCACACGTTAACATATTGGCAAGTCATTTACATTCACCGTTCGTAAATTAATGAAGAGGTCTATTGTTAAACATCTATTTTTTATCGGAGCATTACTGTACTTTCAGAGAAAGGTGTGTAAGTGCCGCCAGCACCACGAGCCCGCATTTTGATATCGTTTATGTTTATTTTCGATTTCACATCACTTAGTATACGCAAAGGGGGTTTGTAATCTGATTATTTAATAAAAAAGTAATGTATGGAATTATAATTAGGTTTTTGTTTATTTAGCAGTGATTCATATCACTACATACATATATAAACTCACGCCTGTATTCCCCGAAGGGGTAGGCAGAGGTGCATTTCTGCACCCACATTTCACCAGGTATGTATCAGTCCCACGTAATAGGGGGCGAGCCTATTGCCGTTTTTCGGGTACATTTCCAGACTCCGTGCTGTTACTGAGAGTTTTCTAATAAAAAAACCCATAACACTTTGCCCGACCCGGGAATCGAACCCAGGACCTCGGAACCCAGGATCGCACGGCACATACTTATACCGCGAGACCACGAGGCAGCCATATCACTATTATTCATTAAATTCATAGACCGGTTGATTTAGCACTACCGACAAAGTATTAGGAATACTATCGATGTTGTGGGTAATTCCGGCTTTATAAATAACCTTAATCTCCTCTACTCCTTTTTCCTACTTTGTCTGAATTATATCCAACGAACCTACGACATAAATTATTATCGCCTTTTTGTAATATAATAAAGAAATGACAAACGCCTAAACCTTTTTTGTATGGACGTATTACCTTTTACCTATAATTTTCGCTTTTTTATCTAATAAAACTTAAATATCGTTCACCCTAGTGAATATACCCATATAAACATTAAAATTCATTGCACGAAAGCTGTGTTTAGCCCTCCCTTATCACATGAAGCCGTGGTCATTTAAATAAACAAAGCAAACGTTTTGTCCGTAATATTCGGTGGTACTATCTCTGCAACAATAAAAAAATGCAATCGTATAAAATTTACGTTTTATGTGCCTTTTTAAAATATACTGCCCATGCAGCGATAACGAGCGCACATGTTTTCTAAGCCCTCGTAGTTTTATTCAAACTTACAAAATGAAAGTGTGCAGTAGTGTGTTTCTATTGTTTTTTGTATCAAAACATTTCGCGTGTTGTAAGTTTATTGTGCGTTGCTCTGTGTATGCTGATAATATTCATTTTCATTATCATAATATCCATTTTATTTCTTACAGGTAATTTCATTAATACTGAAGTTACAAGAGCCGAAAAAATATTAATGCCATTTGTTTACCTGAAGAATTTTAATAACAGTGATAATACAAAACTACAAGTACCATATTTAGTCGTTCCCATTTTTATCCTACCGTTAGATAAGGATCAAAAGCCTGTATCACCAAATGTTGAAATAAAAACTAATAATTTGGAAAGTGATGGCGCTATAAAATCTTTAAATGAAACCACGAAATCTGAAAAAGAGTCCGAGAATGAGTACATTGACATTAATTTTAGGCAATCTTTAAATAGGGGAGCAAAATTTCCAAGGAAATCAGAAAATAATTCTGAAGATGGCTTGGCTGAAAACTTTGAGAATAATAATTCAAGTTTAGCTGCAAATATTACAGACGAAGTAAACAACATAATTTTTGAAAATCAAAATAATGTCACGTTAGTTGAAGATAGAAGTGAGACCCAAAATACTCCGAACAACAGCAACGTATATAGTTCACACAACGAAAACAAATTACGGGATTCCTTATCACTCGCAACACTAAAAGAAGAGACGAATTTACCCGCAACGGAAGACAAACGATGGGAAAAATTCACAGTGAGTGCAAATATTGGCATAAATAAATCGAGCAGCTCAAACAATTTAACACCTCCAAAGAGGTTGGCAAATAGTAGCAAAAGTCCCTATTCAGATGCTTTGTATAACAATTCAGTGATTGATCAGTTATCAATAACGACAAATTCTTATACAAATTTAGAGTCTTCGACGGCAGAGAATGATCGATGGACGGCGTTTTCATCATTAGGCGGTGCGGTTTTAAAGCCAACGGGATTTAAGCCCCTCGCTGGTTTGTACTACGATGGCTTCTTACATACACCTTTAATTAAGATGCCCGGCTTTAATCCACATGGGGATTATTATTATCCATAGTCTTTGTGCTTTAAAGTAATTTATAGACACCTAATTGGAAACCTCAAAGAGACTATAGTTATAGTATGAAATTAATATAATTATTTTGTATAAGCCTGTAAAAGTATCCTTTATCAGATCATGCCTATATGTCACACTGCTGGTCTCGAGTCTCTTTTACAATTGAAATTGTTGTTCACTATTACGAACTGTTTTAACCCTAGAAAGATAATCTTATTTTAACCTACGGTAAAGATAATCTTACGTCTTTGAGACGTATTGATATTTACACGTTCCTGTTGGACATGTTTCCTTATATAAACTTTTAAAAAGTGTTTGGATAAATAGTTTGGGCCTTTCTACTACAAATAAAACCAAAGTAATAATCAGAAATGGATTGTAATTAAAAAAAAATAACGAAATTCTGTAAACCTCGTACAAATTATTTTTCCTCTTTTATTATCCATCCTAAAGTTGCCTGTAAGAAATTGCCTAGAGGGATAAGGCCGCCTCTTGTCTAATTTTTAATAGATAAGTTTCTTAATAATATTTTGTACATACAAGGAAGTGTAAATAAATAAATAAAAATTAACTAAAATTATTAAGTCTTTCTTTATTGAGTAATTATGTTCATATTAGTATAAAATATCATATTTTTATTAATTTAATATTAAAGATAAAGTATTAATGAACAGTTTAATATAAAAAATCAACAAGTTTTATGTTTAAATCACATTTAGATACAAGCCTTTGCATACATCAGTTTTGTGTTCACCACAAATGCTTTTTTTGCATTTATAATCTGTCATTTTGACGGACAATACGCACAATATCTCTTCTTTTTGATAACTGATTCTTCGTTAATATTTAAATTATCATTTTTTTAGTAGCAACACCTGGATATTTGCACGGATATGCCTTTGAAGAGTAGAAGCTATATTCCCCGAACATCTTTTCTCCATCCAAGGTGATACAAGTTCTGTGCGCAATCTTTTCATGTAATTTCTGGACTTAGGGGTTTTTCTTTTTTAGCTATCATATTGTGACAGTATATGTTATACGAGTTCACAAACGATATGTTCAGCCATTGCAGAAAATTACTAAAATTACCAAAAACATATTGTGCCTGCCTCGTGGTCTCGCGGTACAAGTGTGTGCCGTGAGATCTAGAGGTCCTGTGTTCAATTCCCGGGTCGGGCAAAGTGTTATTGGTTTTTTCCATTAGGAAATTCTTAGTATCAGCACGGAGTCTGGAAATGTGCTCGACAAACGGCAATAGACTCGTCCTCTTATTACGTGGAACTGATACATATCTGGCGAAATGTGGGTGCAGAAATGCACCTCTGCCTACCCGTTCGGGGAATATAGGCGTGAGTTTATGTATGTGTATGTTATGTACCTAAAATATAAAAATTACGGATAAATAAAAATAATTATTACTACAGAGAACGAAGTTCAAAAGTTACTCAAAGGATAATCATACGCTGTCGGACGTAAGCCATGCTAATATCTACGTAATTATTGTAATTACCGTGGTGACACAGCCGTTTCCCGTAAGCTCTGCCCAGCGACTGAGAATACTGAGAAGGAAGGCGCGCTACTTTGCGAAATAAAAAAGAAATAACGATATTTGTGTTGGGTTTACGTCTTAAAGACGTAGATTATCTTTCTAGGGTTAATAAGAAGCATTTGTACGGAGTAACGTAAATAAAATTATTGATTTATTATATTATATAAGTGCTGTTTTAGTTAAATAGCATTTTAAATATTCTTTGACTTACTCATTACTCGTCATCATCATATCAGCATTTTTACGTCCACTCCTAAATATATAAGGTACATCTTCCACCATTTTAATATTAGGAAATATTAAAAGACGTTAATTTAACCATAAATTCGATTTTTCATTATATAGAACACCGTGAAAACATTTGTGGCGTCGTAAAATCGTAACAATAGCTACAGACGAGTTACTAAAATTCAACAGGGCTGTAAAGTCAAGTACTGCTCGAAAATAGTCATAAAACGACGTCGACTTTTGTATTCAAAGTTGGCGTATGACTAAGTTATGAAGCATCTTGACCAATGTGACATTTTATTGGCGGGTCAAATGTGGCCATTACAATAACGTAGAAATAAATTATTATGATGATGAAAAAGATAAAAATATTTATATGGAAATGTTATAACAATTCATTATTTTTCTAACTTTTATGTTCAAAAATGATCGTTAATATTCTGGAATAGTGTGGGTTATCGTACAGATTGGCGATGGAAGTAAAATCTCGCATACTTGTGACTCAGAAATCTGAGAAGCTCATTAAATAGGTAGACTTGTAATTTAGCAATGATAACTTTATAAACCCGATTATGGTATTATAACTACTCATTATTCTAAGGTTATATATTGGATCAACTCCATGAGACGCATCAATTAAATACCACTCCGTGTTTGAGACAATAAGCTACGAGCGAACATGTACTCACGCCTGTAACCCTAATAGGGTAGGCAGCAGTGGTCGTACTTCCAAAGAAGCCCAAAAGCGTAAAATGTTAATTTGTAATGTCTAGTTTTATAATTGTTTATTGTGTGGTCAGGATATTCTCATTTATATGTCAGATTGCTTTTGTTGAATAAAGATTTAAAGCTTAAAGTTTTTTATTCGGAATTTCGTAAGGCAAGCTGGGCTTTTTGGCTTTTATGTAAGTACCGCCACTGGTAGGCAGAGGTATATTTCTACACCTTCGTATCACCAACTGTGATCCACGTAACAGGGGAAGCGCTTAATTGCATTTTCTCTCATATATTTTGAAGAAAACTTTCAATAGAACTTTGCAAATAATATGAATCATAATTCATAATAGATAAATACATAAACTAGAAATATATTTGAAAATATTCATGAACCGATCAGCGCCGTAATTTTAATTGAGTGTGGATGCAATTTCTTCATTCAACAGCTGGGTGTACTTATTCAATTTCCTGAGCCCGCTGTCATGCTCTTTGATCTAAAAAGCCTCGTTTTTTCTCCTCACATATGGTGTGAAATGTAACGCTGTTAATGCTATTTCATTCCACCTCGTATTCTAATTTTAATTTTTCAAAGGGAATTGTGGTAACGTAAAAACTCGGGTTTATTTAATCGTCCGTTTCCTTGGAATAGCAGTAAGGTGTGTTTAGCGGAGTGGCCCTGGCAAGAAATAGAAATAAAAGCACACGGTGACTTGCTGCACATTTATTATTCACCTGACAAAGTCACTCGCCATTCCAAGTACACTGTTCTGCTGGAGGTGGATTTTTCCTTAAAATATTATTGTTACGCCAAGAACGGCAGCGAGATCGATTGAAATTTTAATGACGTTTTGCCATTTGCAAATTCCACGTTATTATTAGGTAGTGACGGTTATAATGCTGGCCTGTTGTTTTAATGGGACTGACGGCGAGCGAAAATAATAATTTAACCAATGTTGCAAATTCGAGGGTGAGTTTGTTTATTTGTCACGCTTATGTGAAAACTGACTGATGGAGAAAGATTAATACGAGACAGTGGTACTTTGTTTGATAGTTTCTGAATGTTTTATGAAAAAAGGATACCTATACTTTTCTTTCTGGATTTAGTTCTGAAATAAAATAAATTTCTTGGTGACATATCTCCATACTATTTTCCATATTTTACTGTAGTACACCACCCTCGAACTGCATGTTAATTAGCTAAAAATAAAAACTAAAAATAAAATCCTTTTTTCTACTGACAGTTTGTGTAGTGTAAAAGAAAGTGTTCAGTTAGTTTCCTTTCAAGTAATTTTTGTATAAAGTCCTATTGAAGACAAATTTCTCAAAAAATTTACTTGCTTCCGACTTTCCACAAAAAGGAACTTGAAGTGTCTCACACATTGTCAATTTAGTTTCGAGGCAGTTCGAAAAGAAATGGAATGCTTCCATAGACAATAAGAAAGTGAGTATCGATTTATGTAATTAAATTTGAATAATTTTAGCTAGAACTTCTTATTTTCCATAGCAACTAACATTGAAATAATAGATAATGCCCTAATTATTATTATAATAAACGCCAGTAACATTCCAAACTCTAAAGAAAATCATTAAAACGTTCATAAATAATTAAAATATTGTGAAAGTTTAAGCAACCAAAACTTTAAAACTAATGTGGATGTACCGGCTAAATTTATTTATCAGATATGATATTTCATTAAATATTTTAATGACACTTGCTCCTAGGAAACTGTTTCATTCGAAGAGTTATTTTTATAAAAATAAAAAGCAATAACATTTCTAAAATGCCTAGCCTAAAATTTCTGATTTGGTGCGCGGTCTGTCGGATCTACTACATTGGTCGTGGGTTCAAACCCAAGGTTTACACCTTTAACCTTTTGAAATTATGTGAATACTCTTAATCATTTATCACGCACTTTAATGGTGCAGATAAGTCAAAAGTCATATCATGAGATAAAAGCGCTTTACATTAGGATACAGCGCATTAAGCCGGCGTGGTAGACCGAGGCCTCGCCCATCCCAGTTTTAAAGGTGGTCCAAGGGACAAATACGGTTTTATAAAAACTCTCTTTCATATTAAGTTGAAGAGATAAAGTTTTTTTTAAGAACTTATTTAATGATTATGGGATATAAACCGATCTCATTAACGCAGATGAAAAGCAATAAACAAGGAAACTTGCCAAACAACGTCCATCTAAACAAAATCGGTGGAGTTCGAGAGTTATAATCTCATCAGCGGAGTTTAATTGCCTCCGTAATGAGGTGAGGCATCAATATTCAAAGTAAGTATTTTGTCTTTGTAAACAGAACCCTCCGACAAATCGTCGCGCGGAATAAGATATTAGGGGACAGAACTTCACGCATTGACCCCTTTTTAAAGGTTAATGTCTTGCGTCTGCCGCACCATCACCTGAATACTAATATAATGTTTACGGGGACGCTCTTATTAAACTTTCTGGGGTTGGTTTTGGCCCATGGACGATAACAACGCAATTACAACGCTTAGGCTAAGTAAGTGTTCGTGATTTTGCTTCTCCCAACCTTTGGAGCTCGATGTGTGACATTGTTGAGTGAGTTTCATATAAGCGACCTCGTGGTATTTTATTTTAGATCCTGATGAAGTTAGTACGAATTCTAGAATCAAAGTCGACATTGGTACGCTCTCTTAAAAGAGTAATAGGTAACTTCGTGGACACAACCACTATTAGTGTATATTGTATTGTGTGTCATCTACCATTCAGCATTATTCTTGGGGAGGCTTATTCGTGTTTATCAGATATTTGATTTAAAATAACATGCGCCAGTCTTTTCCGAAACACTTCATCTGTTTAAAATGCACTGCCACCCAGAATACCCACTGGAATAATACGATTGTTTCTCAATGTCCAAAAAGAAATATATGCTACATATCTGCCGAGCCAACATACCTCAACAAATTCGTAAAATGCTGATGTTCTCGATTGAAAGGAAGATATTCAAATAAAATCGAAACACGTCTGCAGTTGCGCTTAGTAAAAGCTTGTTACGCAAATTTTACAACAAAGTATGTTCTAATTTCGAACTGCTCGCTACTGTGAGCGCATTCCAACGGATGCAGCATGCCCGATAGACTATACACCACGCAGAACTGACAATACGAACTGACTGCGCTATTGAGCATTGGTTCACCGAAGTAAGAGAGAGAGGAGAATTTGATTATCTTGGTTGAACTATAATAATTAATAAATTAGTATGGGGGATCAATGAGATTTCTTAAGACTATTGTCAAATGTACATACATACATAAACTCACGCCTCTATTCCCCGAAGGGGTAGGCAGAGGTGCATTTCTGCATCCACATTTCGCCAGGTAGGTATGTATCAGTCCACGTTATAGGGGGCGAGACTATTGCCGTTTTTCGGGCACATTTCCAGACTCCGTGCTGTTACTGAGAATTTCCTAATGGAAAAACTCAATAACACTTGCCCGACCCGGGAATCGAGCCCAAGACCACACGCAAGATTGCACGGCATATACTTGTACCGCGAGACCACGAGGCAGTCAAATGTGTCATGACATTGTGAACCACCAAATGACCATACTTCATGACCTTTGTCTTTTCTAATCTCATTACAATGCGATTTACTGTGCACTATGTATCAAAGCAGATAATAAATAATTAAAGTATTATATATATATATATTATGTATATATCAAACAAACTTGCAAGCACCTGAATATTATACAAATTTTCTATAGGTATATAACTTTGCGTTTGACATCATCTGATTATCAAATAACAAAATTCCCGTAGTTGTGTATGAAACAAATAGTACTTAGTGATTTAATTATTTAAAATTCTGCCGATAAAAGTCAGGCGCACGTAATAATCAGAGCTGCTTTTAATGGAAATTCCGCGCATTCGGACTCCAGGTTTCCTACTAAATGGCTAATTGGCAATCCGCTATACAAAATCATTTTAGCAGTGTCTCCTCTCTGGCGAATATTCTCCAGTCGTTTATTGTAGACGGCACCACCTCCTCTTTACAGACCTTTTAGCGTTTTATTACTGCGTATTACTTTAATCTGTTGCTTTTGCAAGTTTGGGAGTCAGGCCTCTGAGTTATTTCGTTTATGCTGTCGCTGGCTGCGTCGTCGTGTAATGCTATGTAGGTAACATTTTATGATAATACTATAAGGATGTACAACGTGGCTTCCTTTGTCGTGGAGAATTAAAGGCGCCTTATGCGCCGTAGCTTCATACTGCCAGCTAAAGTTAAATAAGCATATTACAATATTATACTTCATAAAAAACTTTGTCTTTACAAAGTGGCCTCAAATATTCACTTTGAAATTAACTTTTTATACTTTTCATTTATGCTTTATTAAATTAATAAAGCTACGACTGTCTACGACCTTCAGCATGAATTATCCGGGTTTGAATAAGAGGACCTGATTTCGATTCATTGGTCGAAGTGTTTCGGAACTTCTGATTGAGATTTTTAATAGAACACAGTTCCAGGAAATTTGTGTTGGTAAACTACTAAAGGTTTATCCTTTTATGGTCGAATATTCTCACTTTTAAAACTTGAATCGAGGGTGCAAAAGAATAATGATTCCTTAAAATTTAGCTTCGAAAATTTAAATAAAATAAGTCGTTTGTTATTTTTAGGAAATATAAATTAATTTAACCTGATATTAAAATTGAATGAATTCATTTTAACTTTTAACTAAAACCCCTCAACGATAAAGTAGGGTTGGAAACCTTCCAATGTCATGTTTTTTTTCAAATTAGACGAATTTAAATCTGTATGAAGAAATGGGTGTTTTAAAAATCTTGCAAATAGGGATTAAAATAATATACAAGAGGGATTTTATATTTTATGTAATGTAATGTATTTGACGTAATGATGATGATGACATATTGTTAACGGGCGACAATATTATGCATGTTTTAAAGCCAGCTAGTTTGAAAAATGACAAACAAATCATTTTCTAATACATAAATTTAAAGTAAAAAAATAAATTTTCTTTAATTTTGACTGTTAGTTTTGGAATATACTAAGGAAATGTCATTATTTCATGTTTCCACAATTAACAAATGTAAATAAGGTGTGATGATATACCTACATCAAAAAACTACCTTGTAAGTACGTCACTCGACTAAGCCGGCACAATTATGTCTACTCTACTGGTGTTACAAATATACAAATCAGATTTTCTAGTTGAACGCTTTAATGCCTTTGCTATTCTCGTGGAAAGTTATTATTATCCTTCTCTTCTTTCATTCGATATTGGTTTAATGAAGTTCAGGTTTGTAAAATGTAGTTCTTATTTTTTATCTAATAAATAACGGGGATTTTAAATCAAGATGATATTGTCGAATTTTATCATTACTTCTTGATTAAGAATTTAAAATATTATTACTTGGCGAATTAACGAGTTTTTAATAAACATACGAATGCCTGCAGAAAGTTAATTTAAAACTACATACGAGGTTATTAAAGCGACCTCAAAGAGTGTCAAAAACGATGTGAAAGTAACACAGAATGCCAATTTTAAAGTAAATGAGTAGATTTCATCAATGCTATCAGAATAACACGGAATGAGGCGAGCCGATGGATCTTATAATTACTCGGTGCGCCCCGCCCCGGGCCAACCCGTCCCGCGCCAATGTAAAATTTATTTCTCCCGCACACCGTCACCTTTCGAATTACCCACTGTATACATTGAAAAGCAAAGTTACTTTTAGTAACCTGTAAAATTTACTAATGAAATAAGTTGAATGTAGTTCAATTGGGATTTTATTGAAAGACGATTTTGGAATAAAAATAGCTAGCAGTTAGACGATTTATACGTTGTCGGTAACAATACAAACCAAACATACACATTGATATTATTGATAATTAATTATAATAGGTACATACATAAACTCACGCCTGTATATCCCGAAGGGGTAGGCAGAGGTGCACTTCTGCACCCACATTTCGCAAGGTAGGTATGTATTAGTCCCGCGTAATAGTGGGCCAGAACGAGAAAGTGTTATCGAGAATTTCCTAATGGAAAAACTCAATAACACTTTGCCAGACCCGGGAATCGAACCCAGGACTTCTAGGTCGCATGGCACATACTTGTACCGCGAGAATACGAGGCAGTCAATAATTATAATAATAATATATACTATATATACCTAGTTTTATTTATTTTTTATTCTGCTTACTTTGTACATAATGTAGTGTCAAATAAAGAGTTTTAGGAATCTAGATCAAGAATAATATCGATTATCATTAAATAAATAAATTTACTATAAGTTAATCAAAGTCAAGTGTTTGATTACAAAAAAGTGTAAATAATTTATTTAAAAACACGAGCACCACAATTATTATTATATAATTTAATTTTTTCAAAAAATCCGTTGACCCTGATATATTAGGTATACTGTTTCCCGGGGCAACCAAAGGGGATTTTATTTCGCAAAAAAAATTAAAATGGTTGCATTACCTGTCTGCTACCTGCGACTACATCTGCATCCTTGCATTATTTTCTTAGAATACGCCTTCATAAAGTAACTCTAGCAAAGTTATTCTAGTTCAGATTCACTGGGGACGGAAGCTTCGCGTCTACATTATGTTCAATGGTCTGCTTTAAAAATAATGTTCTAGATTTCTCTTAAATTCATCAATAACACTCATTCTATCCAGTAAAGTTAAATCAATTCTTGACTTGAAAACAAATTCAGCCAGCCGATATTACTAGGTCAAGACGAGGGATGAAACCTTCCTACTTCCCTTCAATATATTATATATCGGCGATAAACAATACAGACTATACATTCGCATACTCACGCTTGTATCCTCGAACGTGTAGAGGTGCAATTTCTATACCTAGTCAGTTTTAGGTCCAACGTAATAGGGGGCGAGCCTATAACCGTTTTTCAGGTTCTTTACCAAACACTGTTCTGCCCCCATAGACCTTTAGATCACTCGGCTCACACACACTTCAGTCACTGATCTATGAGCAAGTCAAAAGGAAAACAGTCTGTGTTCATCATCAACCCATATACGTCCTACTGGCCACGGGCCTCCTCTACAATTTAGAGGGTTTAGGCCTTAGTCCACCACGCTGGCCTAGTGCGGGTTGGCGGACTACACACCTAAGAAATTCCTAAGAACTTTTAAGTGTGCAGATGTTCACGATGTTTTCCTTCACCGGTAAAGTGTGTGATAATTCTTTGTGAATACACACATAACTTCAAAAAGTTAGAGGTGTGTGCGTGGACCGCTACCGTTGGGATTCTCGACCGCGTGCCTAAACCACTAGGCCATCACGACTTTACAGTCTGTGTTAAAATCTGATGTAATTATGGTTATATAACACACACACACACACAGTCTGTGTTATAAAACCACAAATAGATCAAGTTTTACTTTTAATTTGGTAATAAACGATTATAAAACCATGAGCTACTCGCGAATTTGCGATATGGCAATTTTGTTTCCAAAATAATTGCTTTGAATTTCAGTGGCTTAACTAAAGTTTTAAGCTTGTCTCATATTTTAATAAATTTATTTGAAATGGCACACTCATTTTCTGCTAGCTTTTGCTGCGCAAAAATAATGAATGAAAACAAATACCTTCCTGAACTATTTTATAAAATAAAGTAAAAATTTGTTTGCGAAACTCCTTTTAATATTTATGGAATTTTATTAAACGCATAAATATAGTTTTATAAAGAGTTATTTTGCATGCTTCTAATGAAAAAGCTATGCGCAACGGAACCGAAAAAGCTGAAGAGTATATATAGTATTTCTCGAGTGTCTTAGAACGCTTAAGAGAACTACCTATACATAATATTCAACTGAACTAAACGCTTGAGCCTAGTCGTGCGATGAACTAATTTGAAGATGATGATGATAGTAAAGTGTTCAAATAAGTATTGGCGATTTAGTGAAAGAGTTAATCATCTCATAACTCATAAATAAAATGCACTCCTCATAATCATTGATAACGCCTGTCTTTAAGCCAACGAGCTACATTGTAAAGCAGTGTTTTGTTTTGCTCAGCTCAAAGAATACAATCTCACGCTTCCCAATTTGATTATAGTTAATTCAACTCGCCCTGAAGATTAATATAAATATATCAACTTTTACAGATTTCATGCACCATTAAAGCCAATGGAATGGTACAATATTTAAATAAACATTTAAAGGCTCCTTTGTTATGTACAGTAAATAATTTATTGGCCCGAAAGCGCTGTAGACTACTTTTACTAATTGGTTCCTGCTGAAAGGTTCTTTTTATCGGTGCGGCATTTCGAAGCTTGTTCGGAAATAATTAAACAGGAGCCGTCTTGTGAGTAATAATTTTTCTTCGAAGCTCATCAGTTATTCAATATATTAAAGGCAGTGTTTGGTTTTCATCATGCGAGTATTTTCGTATTGATTGCATGTACTGAAAAATATTTTTTAGGTTAAAGGTTATAGGAATTTCTTAGGTGTATAGTCCACCAACCTGTAATAGGCCAGCCTGGTGGATTAAGGACTACACTCTTTCAGTTGTAGAGTAGGCCCGTGCCCAGCAATGAGACGTATATAGGCCGATGATAATGATGTTGATGACGATTCCCATGATGGATATTTTTAATAACAATAGGGCCTGGCAAGACGATGGTTGCGCGTTTGAATCGTAGAGCAAAAGGCATACTCCTGCAGGTCTAAGTCATTTATTGGTGGTTTGTCGAACGATTCGACTCCTTTATATTGTACATACATACATATATAATCTCACACCTGTATTCCCCGAAAGGGTAGGCAGAGGTGCATTACTGCACCCACATTTCGCCACGTATGTATCAGTCGCACGTAATAGGGGGCGAGCCTATTGCCGTTTCTCGGGCACATTTCCAGACTCCGGGCTGCTACTGAGAATTTCCTAATGGAAAAACCCAATAACACTTTCCCCGACCCGGGAATTGAAACCAGGACCTCTAGATCGCACGGCACATACTAGTACCGCGAGACCACGAGGCAGTCCTATACAGATTGTTAGGTAAAAGACCGTACATACTGAAGGACACGTTAGTCAATGGCTTCAAGTAAACATTAAAAACATAATGCAAGAGTAATATAAATATACGGCACAGTAAACGATACGAAATTATTGTAGCACAAATGCAGAAAATATGAACACCCTACATACATCGAGACTTGAATAAAAAATAATAACTAGGTACCTACCTCTTAGTGTATGCAGCGTCCACAATGGTAGAATATTATGTAGTATTTATTTACACCGATTCACTTACATTTACTAAGTATTTACATTTACACTATTTACATAAAATTAAACGTATTTTAATAATTGTTCAAAATGATCGCCTCCTCGCGCTACTCAGAGTTCGGCGCGTTTTCGCATATTGTTTTTCACCCGGCACAACACAAACGTATCACTTCGAACTTTATCAAAGGCGGCTAATATTCTAGCCTTTAGTTCATCCCGGTTGGAGTATTCTGTAGCGTACACAAGCCGTTTCACTTCACCCCACAAGTAAAATCTAACGGTGTAAGGTCAGGCGAGCGCGCCGGCCACGGCACGGGCCCACCGCGACCGATCCAGTTATTGCCGAAGTGACAATTTAAAAACTCGTACACTCGAACACTGTCATTAGCTCGGGCATATGCACGAACCATTTCCCAGTATTCTTCGTTTGAAAACGACATTGCACTTGACACAAAAGACACTAACAGTTAAAAGAGGTTTCCGCAAATAATCAAATATTGCATCACGGGCGACTCGCGACCTTTGACTGGCGCCCGCGCGTGCCGCCGCGTGCTCGGCCGGCGTGGCGACGCACGGGCATGAAAGGGCGAGTGCGGGGAGGGGTGCGGGAACAGAGCGCTGTTTGTAAACAGCTGATCGCCGATGACCGCACTTACGCAATACTTAGAATTTTTTTGGATAAATTATGTAAAAAATAAGGTACCAATTTTTTTACAAATTCGGGGTCAGAATTGAGTGCCTTATATTTGACTTCAGTATGTACGGTCTTTTACCTAACACATTGTATATTGTCTTTCTGATTAACTTCGTTGCGGGATTATGACAAATTATAGGTAGTAATAAGTCCCCTTAGTTTCGTTGAGCTTCATTGCTCGGCGTCAAAACTGTGCGTGCCGCTGTTGATCCTGGGGAATAAATAGCTCCAAGAAAAACTAATTAGGGAAATATCTATTTCATAACAAGATTGCACTGCGTAGTGCACCGAAATTTAATAATTTTAAGTTCTAGTAAACGATTGCAGTAAATATATCACCTACATTTATAAAATCTCATCATTCAAAATTATGTGAATGCTTGAAAAATTGCTCGTAACTTAATAACAAACATTAAAAGCGGTCCCTTAGAGAAGAAAACTCCTCTTTTCGAATTCATTATCCCATACAAGAAAATGTAATTGAATTGGAGTATATTTAAAACCCCGACAAAACAATCTAGACGACAGTTACCTGTGAAAGCACAAAAGAGTGGTTCAGCTCTACTTTGTTCGAAGTAAAATGATTTTAGACAAATTATACACAAGCCAATGTTGAACATGGGAGCGAGAGAACTTCTGCACGACACTTTCAACGAAATTTTACTTCCCCGAGGTGGCGTATTTGCAAACTTTCATATAAACAGCTCTGTGGAAAAGTAAACAAGTTTAGTTTAACTCTAATTTCGACACTCCAAGGAGACGTACATACAAACTCCTTGCGTCGTTCGTCTAATTAGGATATAACTTGGAGCCATTCGTTTCAATTTAGTTTTGGGCCACTTCTCCCACTTCAACCAAAGTTTACCAAATATGAGTATATTATTGCCTACGGGCGTCAAGTGTGAGCATGGAATTGTTAATTGGCAAAGTTTCGTTTGCGATTATTGTCATTACTGTTATGAGAATCAAATGACTTCAAAATGTCCCGAGAGAGGTACTTGACTTCTGCAAGTCAGTATACAAAAGCTATCTTATAATACACATTTCAAGTCGTGTAAAGTTTGAAGTCAAAGGCCGCGAGGTTTAGGCACGCGGTCGAGAATCTCGACGGTCGCGGGTTCAAACCCTAGGCACTTCTGACTTTTCAAAGTTATGTGTGTATTCACAAAGAATTATCACGCACTTTAACGGTGAAGGAAAACATCGTGATAAAACCTGCACACCTAAAAGTTCATAGGAATTTCTTAGGTGGGTAGTCCGCCAACCCGCACTAGGTCAGTGTGGTGGACTAAGGCCTAAACCCTCTCAATTGTCCCAGCAGTGGGACGTATATGGGCTGATGATGATGAATACACGTTTATAGTTTATGTTACACTCAATACGCATTATAATTAGTATAAAATGAAGAATAATAACTTTGCTTTTGTTATTGAAATACAATAAAATATATTTTACTTAAATTTATACTTGATTAGCTATGGGGCACGCAAGATATTTTGAATTCTCTCCTCTTTCACGGGAATACTACATTTTCCGGGAAAAAGTACCCTATGTCAATTTTTAAGGTCTTGTCTATCTCCATACCAAACATCATTCAAATCGGTCCAAAGGCTTAGGCGAAGACAGACTTACTTTGGTATTTATAATATAAGTATGAATTGTATAGGATTGTAATACAATTAATGGGAGGTAAAATATTGGTGCTATTGGACAAGTATAGTAAAAATGTTTTTACTGCAAAGCCAAAGCTGCAAGCAATTTATTAGACGAAGAAAAACAATTTATAAAAATGTTCTTTATTACATTGATTAAACGTATTACAGGTATCAGATTAAGCCCGCGGTAAACTAATAGTTCTGTCATTTTGTAAGTACATAGATTTATTTACAGCGACCTGAGCGACACTTAGATTTATTTCTTACATTAACTAATGTTTTTATATACTGATAACAGAATTTGGTGAGTTTTATGTGTACATATTATGTTCAAAAACGCTCAAAATCTTATTGTAGAAGATGTAAATGTCCCACTGTAGGATGTATATAGGAGGGATGTTTAATGTATAGTACGCTTAGGTTATGGCACATATGTATGAGAAGGCTCGAACGTTGTCGTAAGAAGAAAATTACAGAAATGTTGGCGCTGGCCTATTAGTTCGTTCTCAGCTTTTCTACCATTTACAATTCCTATTACACGTATAAAATTTCCTTAGCATCATGTACATCATCATCATCATCAATATGTAGGTCATCGTATTAAGTCATTTTTATACTTTGTATCAAACGTTTTGTTGTAAATAATAAAGACGAAACTTTTCTGGCGGTAAGCATTTTAATATTTATGTCGTTCTTATTTGCTTTCTTAGCGAAGTCTCAATCATATTATTATACGCGAAAGACAAAATCGAAAAGCATCTCGATGACGCGTATTAATTTATCTTTGCCGAAATCAGCGAATACTTCAAAATTCAACCACATTTATACGCTGACAACATTCGCAGTATTGAGATAACTCGATAACCTATTACTGAATAAGCATTTTTCACGTTCCACTACAATTTTCTATTTCACTTCCAACATAAATAATAGTATGACATTTTGTCGAGCGGCTGAGGAGAGTAAACGAGAACTGACCTTTCTTATTGAATTAATTTCATACGGGCGATCCCTTTGTCGTGTAAGTCAATCGTTTGTCCAACTTTATCCGTTACATTTATTCTCAATCTAATAATAGTAGGCAATAGGGTCATGTTTTTACAGTTATTGTATATACCTTGGACACACGTTATGTTGTATTGTTTATACTGGAGTATAAGGTGCAAAGTTCCTAAAAGTTCTTAGGAATTTCTTAGGTGTGTAGTCCGCCAACCAGGACTAGGCCAGCGTGGTGGACTAAGGCCTAAACCCTCTCAGTTATAGAGCAGGCCCGTGCCCAGCAGGGGGACGTATATGGGCTGATGATGATGATGATGACAAGGTGCAATAACCGAATATTGACCGCTGTTTATAGTGGGAAATTGATTTTTTTAAATGCTACTAAGTATGTAGATCGATCACTATTTCAGTAAAAAAAAACGCAAATAATTCTTCAAGTACATTAACGTTTACATTTTAAAATGTAGATTACTTTATTTATTACAGTTCGGCGATGGTTTTCACTAAATAAAGTCAAGAAACTTTGTCTTCTTTCAAAACTTGTTCTCATTACAATAATACCGACGACGAACAGTATTTAAAAACGCCGATTGCTTTGTGGGGCTATTTATAAGAATATTCAACTTACCTGCACTAATCTGGGCTCGCCGGTCTGTGCCTAGAATCCCGGGATTTGCTTTGGACAGTCGCCTATCCGCTACCGTACGAAGTTGTTCTTGAAACCTCGCCAAAAGAACACAGAAAATCACAAGCTCAACAAGGCCGAACTCACAGAATCACACTGACCACAAATGTGTTGACACTCGAAACACATCACCATTTTACACAAACATATACACACGAAGGTCAGTGACCCCAACATCCAGTTCCTGCCCCCTTCCTCCAGGGCTCGTGAGAAAAAATCAAGGTGCGTGGCGCAAAGCCATCGCGTCGCGTCGTTTCGAATAGCATCACTGCAACTACCCTCAAATATGACAAGCAAAAAAACAAATATTTTGTGATGGAGTATTCATTGAAAACTAATTATTTAAAATATTATAACATCTGTATGTTATACAGGTTATTAACTACACAGTAGTCAAATCAATTTAGCGTTTATAAAATTACCCCGAATCAAAATATTGTTCACATTGTCTAGTCTGACATAAATACAATAGTTCGTTTTCAATCATTTTACACGTATCCAAAATAATACATAAACATCCGGTAGGCTTACAGATCCTCTCAAATACGACAGCGGCTTGGGACCGATGGCTTAACTTGCTTTTCAGGGCACGTGGGGACCCGAGAGTTTAGCCACTAAAGGTAAACATTCCTCATCCGGGATTTAAAACTACTTCGAGGTAAATAATGTCATTAAAAAAATGTTTATTTGCCTTTACCTTTATTGCGTGGATCTAAACAATCTGTCAAAATTTATTTTAATCAATTCATAGCCACCGTCTTTAAATACTTATAAAATTAATAAAGCAAAGAGAAGTGAAGACGGTTTCAAGACTCTTATACGAACAGTCCTTACCTTTTACGAATTTCCGAAGGTTAAGAAAAGGAAAATAAGTTCCTTAGATACCCACGAAACAAGACTCGTATCTTAGTTTGGGGTCAGACCTGCTTATGTGACTGTTGGGTGTATTATGTGCCGTGCGATCTAGAGGTCCTGGGTTCGATTCCCGGGTCGGGCAAAGTGTTATAGGGTTTTTCCTTTAGGAAATTCTCAATAGCAGCACGGAGTCTGGAATTGTGCCCGAAAAACGGCAATAGGCTCGCCCCCTATTACGTGGGACTGATACATACCTGGCGAAATGTGGGTGTAGAAATGCACCTCTGCCTACGCCATATGGGAATACAGGCGTGAGTTTATGTATGTATGTATAGAATTGTTAAACAGCTTTTGCTAATAAACGTTTTCATATTATCATCACCTTCAGCTGCATGCACTGCTGGAAGTTGTAGGAAATGAATGAATTGCACTAATTAGTTACATAAAATGACAGTAACAAATCCTTTTGTGAGATTGGTTTGTCAAAATTACTTTACATTACTGAATTTCCCTTTCACAAACTCTCAGCAAGTACACTTGACTCTTACCCGGATATTAAACAAAATTATTCATTACTTAAAAAGTTTTTACTTTCGAAAAGAATACGCGAGGCACGATACAAATCGAGGGGAGAAGTATAAATATTTATTGTACAGGTGGTATAAACCGCTGGAGGATATTGGAGGATAAATTGATTGTTCGGGGTCGGTTTTCCATTTAGATATGGAAATTTCCTGGATTGTATACGAAAATCTTCGATTTTTTACCTTTCCCCTACCAAATCACGCTAAGAGCTGCTCTTGTTTTAGACGATGTTCAATTTTCATAATTCAACAAATGGTGACGTGAAAAGTTTTTAATCATTTTACTTTTTTGCTTTAGGGTAAATAAAATATTAACTTAACAATATTTCTAAATGACGAAATTTGTAGCTTGTTTATATTTTTTGTTTGTTTATTATACTTAGTAATTATAATTTACCTTATTGAGCCCGCGACAAAAAATAGTCATGGGTTTAATGCCATGGTTGGACTGGGCTATTGGGTTTTTCCATAAGAAAATCCTTACTAGTAGCTGGTTTTAATATAGGACACACTTATTTTAACCGAATCAGTCTTTCAAACAGTGTGACATATAATATGCTAAAAAAAATACACACTATTAATTTAAAAAATAGAATGCATTATTTCTTTAGGTGTCTCTATGTCTATAGAAAAATTATTAAGTTTAGTAAGTTAGTTTTTGAGTTTATTCGCTACAATCATATAAAAGTATGATAAAATAATAAAAGATCAAGACTCTAAACTCTAAAAAACTATTTATTTTAACTTAATTAACAATGACAGAGCACTATGACATTATCGACCGTAAGAACAAGAACCTATATTAGTTGACGCGCAATTATGCGTACATGTACATTGCTATTGTATTATTCTAGGCGCTGCGCATGTCTGCATTTCTCCCAACATTTGACTACTGTGTAGTTAATAACATGTATAACATACAGATGTTATAATATTTTAAAATAATTAGTTTTCAATGAATGCATACTCCATCACAAAATATTTGTTTTTTTGCTTGTCATATTTGAGGGTAGTTGCAGTGATGCTATTCGAGACGACGCGACGCGATGGCTTTGCGCCACGCACCTTGATTTTTTTCTCACCAGCCCTGGGGGAAGGGGGCAGGAAGTGGATGTTGGGGTCACTGACCTTCGTGTGTATATGTTTGTGTGAAGTGGTGATGTGTTTCGAGTGTCAACACATTTGTGGTCAGTGTGATTCTGTGAGTTCGGCCTTGTTGAGCTTGTGATTTTTTTCTGTGTTCTTTTGGCGAGGTTTCAAGAATGTGAAGCTATACAACTTCGTACGGTAGCTGATAGGTCCAAAGAAAATTCCGGGATTCTAGGCACAGACCGGCGAGCCCAGATTAGTGCAGGTAAGTTGAATATTCTTATAAATAGCCCCGCAAAGCAATCGGCGTTTTTAAATACTGTCTGTCGTCGGTATTATTGTAATGAGAACAAGTTTTGAAAGAAGACAAAGTTTCTTGACTTTATCCTTATCGCTAACTATTAGTCTATGGGTAGGATATTGCTTGATATTTGATAATATTGATAGCTGGCTATTAGTATCATAAAAATAACGCTAAATTCTTCTACGATATACGCTTAATGCCGTTATGTTGTAGTTGGGTTTATAAAATAATAACACGCCCAGTAGTTGTATATAATAATAATATTTCTATGGTTATTATTGTTCTGGCAATTGTTCTGTGAACAATTATTGTTCTGGCTACCTATAGACAAAGATACATATTTATAACGTTAAAATCATGTGCCCGATAATATATCAATACTTTACACCTACGGCATCGGCCGCCATGACAGCCGATGACATAGTGGTTAGATTCTGGATGGTTTCAAAAAGACGAGGGCAAGAAGCATCCTTAAATCCGCGGCAAACTCATTAACCTGACCCAACACGGCAAACAAAACACGTTGGTTTTGTGTAGGACAATGTTGTCGCTCCATTCAGTCCTTTTACAGTGCAGAGTAATTTGGGTAAGCAAAAGCTTTACAATTCTAAAACATTATTATAGCTTCTGTCACCAATTTGTCTTCGTGGAATTTTTGGTTGGAGAAAAATTGATAATTGAGCCATCCGTATTTCTTTTTAGGGTCCCCTTCGTTCGAAAAAAAAAGGAACCCTTAAAGGATCACTCTGTCCGTCGCTCACAGTCAATTATTTCCGAATCTAGTCGACCGATTAAGTTGAAATTTGGTACACACATCAATTTCTGTGACTCAAACGCAGAGGTGTAACGTGAATAAATGAAATCTGTATATGGGAGGGCATTTTTGGGGGGAAGGTGGAAAATTAAAAAAATAATATTTGAAAACGGCATCGTGTGATATATCAAATGAAAGGAGTTGTTTTGCAGATCTTAAATATATATTTTTTGTAATTTTAAAATAAATAGTTTCCAAGTTATATAAGAAAATAGACGAAAATTGACCATTCCCCACCTTATTTCCGGAACTACTGAAACTAAAATTTTGAAAAAAAAAATACAGAAATAAGTTTCCTACTTATATGTAGATTATAGGAAAACCTATAGGAAGTCCATGACATTAAAATAACATGGTAAATCACTCTATATTGTGCGTACCATAAAATTTTTCAACTCCAATGTTGAGTTTGTGTATTAACATACTTTTCAACTTCAATGTTAAGTTTGTGTGTACGGAACTCTCTTCACGCGAGTTCGACTCGCACTTGGCCGGTTTTTGGGTCCAAAAACGATCTTTTAGCTCAGTGTTATTAAGGTAATAATCTATCTATGTTATACATATAATCTAAATGTGTGTCTGTTTGAAGAGATTAAGCAAATAATAAATTCCAGATATCCGTCGGAACTTGAATAAAAGCATATTATAATATGCCAATAATTATTGGCAATTCCTAATGTATAATGTTTTTGGCAAGTCATTTCTCTGGTTAATTTTATAACATAATTAAACTGATTTAATGTGACAAGTTATACGTACAATACATAATTTAATTGTGCCAACGAGAAAAAAGTAAACAAGAAATTTCAATATCGCAAACAAACACAAACGGAGAAAACGTTGACAGGTGAAAGCATCCATTATTACGATTTTCAACAAATGAAGTCGCCTCCTTTATTTCAATGACATCTTGTGACGTAAATAAAACATCTTTTGAAAAAAATAATACTGAGGAAACAGAATGACAGTTTTAGAACAAACATTCTTCCGCTTACTTTTTGTATGAAAAGAATGAACGCACGCTGTTTATCTGACTCAAGCAGATTTTAATGATATTGAGTCGTAAGTAATGGTCTTCCGCGTATACTTTAATTATCCATCCAGCTTTAATGCGCAGTTCATTTTGAAATAATGTTATAAAGGTATCTTCGAATGAAAATAATCTTAGAAAACATGTGTAATAACTTTTCATTGTGACAGTGTAATTAAGATATTGGAATTGTATCTTCATTATATTTAATATTGTATATTCCACATCCTCATGAGCTTCCTCTTATTGTATTAAAGTAGATTTTTTGCTTTTCATAACACAGGTTCTTTAAACAAATAATATAAATTAGTAGTACCATAGTAGACAGGTTTTTACTTAGTTAATGAATGAAGAGAGCGCAGCATTAAAATATAACTTTTTTTTTCAAACATTAATTTAGATGCAACTAATTTACATTCGCATGAGTTTTGCTAAGCTGACCAAAACTTAACCCCGCAAAAGGTAACTGTTGATTTTAACTAAGTTCTTTAAGATTATATCCGTACCTTCAATTATTTTACAAGTAAAATATTTGCCTTCACTATTCACATTTGTGTTACGCCTATTGCTGTAGATAGGCGTAACAAAAAGATAAACAGCTCGTCATTCTAGTTGGCTAGACACCAGCTTACGAAACAAGAGGCCGCGGGTTCGGCCTCCGCAACGAGACAAATGTTTGTATGATCCACAAATATTTGTTTCGGGTGTGGGTGTTTATGAGACCGAAAAGTCTCTCGTAGTTTCTGATACTCACGACACAAGACTTGTATCTTAATGTGGGTCAGAACAATGTATGTATGTGACTGTTGGGTGTATTTATTTATTATTTTTATTTATAGTTTTTGCGTGATTCGTATCTGGTAATTCCATTTTAGCTTGTTTGATATTTTGGACTATATCAGTAAACTTAATTTTTTGTGATTTTAATATTAATTATCAAAAATTCAAATATTTCCATATGCATATACTGTATATTATTTGGTGTATTCTATTTTACAATCGTAAATCAGATCCGTGCTCAACAGTGGAACCCCTTGTTCGCTTAAAGAGGGTTAGCAGACTAAAATAACAAAATAAAATAACATATTGCTTAAATAACAATATAAGTACTCGTCATAGTAACCTAAGATCAATTTTACTTCCTTGTTTTACCTCTCCTCATCCCCGTGTCCCTTATCTGTTCTTCTAAGATAATTGATACGTGCTATGAGATTATTCAACTTTACTAACATTATACGCTGCACGCTGTCCGTGAAATTTAACGAACAGATCTCGATTTAATGTAATATTCTACACGGAAAAACAATTAGTTTCCATCATATGTCAATTTATAATCAATGGTGGCTTTTAAATATCCAGTTCAGTTCAAAGTAATGAATCTTAAATACTTGGAACAGAATCCTTTCTTTTCTATAATATTAGTAAAATGTAATGCCGACAAATACTAATATACGACAGTTAAAGAAATCAAAATTTCTCCTAATACCCTTAATGTACAACACCACCAAGACATGGACGAAAACAAACCAATAAGCATTTTTGTATTTCGAGTTTCAGGTCCATAAGTTCGCCGCAGTCAATTTAACAACGGTTATTTATTACATCTTTACCGCGCACTTAAAATGTGTTTTATTTTTATTATTTCACGTGTACCTGTGTTGCGCTGACCACAATAAATCTTTTCTTTACAGACCTTAAGTGTGAAAACTGGGAGCTAATGTACGGGAAATAAAATGGCTTTCCACTTTTACTGGGGCACTTGTCAATTTGCCGACAAGTGTAAATGAGGGAAAATATTTCTCTTTCCACTCGTTAATTGGTAATTGCTTCTCTTTGTTTATCAGGAACTTATTTTAAATTTTCAAAAATAAAATTAAAAATAGTAATTTAAAAGATTGTAACTGCCGTTAGCAAAGCTTAACCTTACACACCGATAGTTAGGATGCCAGAGTGAGGAACCATACACAATGCGTGTTAAGTGTAATAATAATACTTGTTTCTGTATTTTTGGTTTCATCTAGCAAACTTTTTGGATTTTCTAAAGTGAAAAATAGGTAAAAACAATTAATTAGAAAATCGCGGTATAGCATAGACGTGGTTATCACGTCAGCGGTAAGTAGAAAAACGATTAAAGACTCTATAAAGGTTAAAATTATTTTTATCACTATGCTTGGTTTTATACAAACCATCATCTACCATTATCTTCTTTGTTCCTTTTGCGACAAAACTAAACTTTCCCATTATAAGTAGGTAAGGTATATTTATCGAAATTGCCCAAGAAGCCTAAACAGCATAACATGATTAAGAATCCCCACTAAACCCTAGGCACAAATTAGGGCATACCCACGTCAAGTACAATAATTCACGTGTATTTACGACACAACCGTTCACGGTACACCGCGAGTGGCATCAGGTAGTTTGGGAAACTATGATGCTATTAATCCCTAGGGAGGGCGTAGTTAACGACGACCCACTTTATCTATATTTCTTAGTGCCACTAGATCCCCGCACGATTAAAGTGCCGTTGATATTGAACTGGGAATTAGGTTTTCGTATAGCTGACTTGTGTTTCGGCGTCGAGAATTAGTTGTCTTGCATATTGTGGAGTGTAGTTTTGCTTTTATGTATAAAGATAGTTTAGAATTATTAGAAATGGAATTGATAATTATTTAACAAATAGTTGTAAAAATAATTCTTAAAATATTTAGTTTATATCTTACAAAAGATTAAAAATAGACTGCGTCGTGGTCTCGCAGCTCAAGTGTGTGCGGTGCGATCTAGAGTTCCCGGGTTCAATTCCCGGGTCGAGCAAAATGTTATTGGTTTTTTACATAAGGAAATTTGTAACATCAATTACAGTGTATACCAATGCGATGCTATAAATAACAAAATCACTTAACTACTTGTACCTATTACAAGATTTTTTCAATGCACATAATATATGCGGCTTAAGTGAATTTCAGTAGGCTACAACTAAATACATCAATAAATTCTGCAATTACATTTAATGATCTAATAGCCCGTGTGAAGGGGGCGTATTTAGTAAGGTTAGTTCTTCCAGTAGGCACAAGAAACAACGGTTGCCGGTAACGATAGAAGACGTAACCGTTGGGAACCTAAAGCTGTATCGCTACAAGTATGTCATGTTGGTGGACCAACCCACGCAGAATTTTCCAAAGATATAAAATGAGTGAAACTTCTCTCCTCACTTCCAGCCTATTGTATCCAACCATACCCATTACAAATAAACTTGCATACATAAGTGGGTAGTACCTAGTAATATCATAAAATACAAATGAAATGTTAAAAAATTCTCGTCTTAAAGTATTCACACACAGACCTATGTACATACTTCATATAGTAGAACTCGATGTCTAGTGTGTAGTGTAGTTTAAACTTTAATATTACGTTTCTTGAGAACCCTTTTACTTTGTGACGTCCCTGACTACGTCTGCACCTGATTCATTTATTATTCTTCTCGTTTTTGAATAAAATATTTAATATATCTCTGTATACATAGGAATATAGTCTTATGGAGTGACAATTGTTGCACTATTAACCTTCGTTTTTTTCTTCATGTATGTACATAATATAATATATACACAACCTATCGCCGTCGAGTGCAAGACCTCCAAAGTGTTAAGGGAGACCACCATGGGGTTTTTAGCCGGTAAGAGTCCGGTATACCCCGCTTTTTCCTGCAAGCGGGGATCCAAGAGGATTTTCCCCATGACAAAAAAAAAGGCCAGTCCGCATTTATCTGCTACCAACAACTTCCTTGCTTCAATTGCGTGATATTAACCAACTGGTCTTTCAGTAAATGCTTTTATTTCTTTTTTATCGAATAAAGGAAGTCAAGTGTAAACAAAGACTAAAATATCAATAGAAAACAACTTTAGTTTCTGCTTCATAAAAAAAATTAATAGAGAAAATCCAGTTCTTTATTTTCTTAGTCGCGTACTATTTCTTCGAAAGCAACCGAGCTTTAGAATTTTTCCGCCACTTGCCCGCTAGCCTTAGTACCAGAAAAAAGCCAGTGAACAGATTGCGAACGGTTTTTCAAAGGCAGACAGCTTAGAGTCGCTTTGCCAGTATAGTTTTCGACTTATCTTGACTGTGAATTACACGGAGATGCAAACAATAACATTATTAAATAATAACATAGACTTACTTTGAATTAGTGGAAAAAATGGAATGCTCTTTTTGGCTTAATATGTAGATACAGAAGGCATCGAAGGTAGAGAAGCCGTTAAGGGTTTGGGACAGGCAAATATTTTTCCAACTTAATTTTATACTGATTATACTCGTAAGTACATAACATTTTTTCGCTAGTAGTCAGTGTGAGCTTCAGTATGAATGAGCAATCTACATCGGGGTAGTACCACCCTTAGAATTTTAATAGCAGTTTTTATTCAATATTTTTTGTTTGGAATCAGCTTTTTTGGCGTATGGTTAACATCAAACCGGCAAAATAATTGTAACTAGTTAAGAATAATCAAAATCGCTTCTTGCAGTCGTTCATTGATTTGAACCGCACTGAATTTATTTTTAGGTTCTAGGGCAAGTGTAAAATACATTCTTATATTGAGCCTTTCTCATAAACGTAAATAAAACAGCTTTCTGTCTCGCTTCCTCTTGCATCATAGGTTATTAAAGATCAAACTCCGTTTCATTAACTAGACATAATAAAATGTTCATTCGTCATCAAAGCAACGTCTCCGAGGTGGTTGTTTTTAGCAGTTTAGGATCCAGAGAAGCCGATTTCCAGTAGGGCAGCTTGTCGTATAGTTGCTGGTAATAAAGCACAGAAAAATACATACCGTCTATTCTTTAATATATGAACTAGATAAAAAAAGACATTTGCGAACGCAACTTGAATAAATCATACTCTGCGATATACGCACAAATAATATTATCCACACGCATCCTTATTCGGCGAAATGATTGATAAAGTTTCCGAAGCTGAAGGCGATGACATAAAACTGATTTTATTGATATTTGTGGCATTACTTGTAATACACTGGAATGATCAGAGACACGATTATTTTCTATACTGGCATAGGAGTGACACTTCTCTTAGTTAGTAAAGAGAGCTGCTTGTGAAGATGCTTCTGGGTGTCATGTTTAAAATTTTCAAACCGAGGCTAATTTCTAGGACCCGGTTGATTGTGCGAATTTAGAAAAATACCGTTTATGCATCAAAGTTCTTTAGACAAAGGATCTTTTTGAACCATCTATTCTAAGCCTCATATAGTGAGGACGCTATTTAAGTGTACAAATTTATTAGAAGTTTAAAAAATATTATGTTTTTTTCGTAATGTTTGTCATAATTCTACAAGGGCACAATGGGGCTAGCATAATCAATTGGTTGTAAGTCTCTTAATATTAATAAAGTATAAAAAGACGTATTAGGGTACGGTATTATTATGCCTATATACATAAGCGAGGAGAAATCATATTTCATCACAAAATGCTCAGTGAGGCTAACGTTAGCAAGATGAGCCTGGTTATGCCTTATACAAGCACTCACGCTTAAAGTCTTGAAGAAGTACGTACATTACTTATATTTCCTGATTTTGCTCAGGTACAGAGAATATTCCAACGGGAGTTCCCAGAATTATAGTATAAAGATACTCGTAGATGATACATTTTCTCCCTATTTTTTGTTACACCGATTGAAAATAACTTAATTTACCGCGGGTTGCGCTGCTAACTGGACTGCATGTGTAAGCAGAAAAACTTTTTTTTTATATATAGAAAAAGGAGGTCAACGAGCAAGCGAGCCACCTGATGTTAAGTGGTCAACACCGCCCATGAACACCTACAATACCAGAGGAATCGTCGGTGTGTTGCCAGCCTTTGAGGAAATTATAGGCTCTTTTGAAGGTCCCTAAGTTGTATCCGTTTGGAAATACCGCCAAGGAAAGCTGATTCTATAAAGATGTAGCGCGAGGAAGAAAACTTCGTTTGAACCGTACTGTCGAGGAAAGTAACGTAATTACGTATTATGTAGCAGAAATACGTAATTAATAATTTATTGGTAATACTTAATCGAACCTTTTGTAGACGCGTAAAATTATGTCTCGCAGAATATCAATTAACCTCACAAAGGAATATTAGCTCCGGGCCTACGCCGTGTGTCGGATTACTGGTCACCGCGATTTGTACTTACATGTTATAGCATGTGTTGTAGTTAATTATCGTCTATATACTCAGGAATTGATTTCTCAGGACTTTCTATCTAAATAAATACACCTTTATACCAATACACATATGTTATTTATATTTCTGTAAACAAATTTGGTTTAAGTAATAATAGTGGAATAGTCGACTTTACTATGTTAACAGCTCACTTTTGAACATATTTATTTCGGCTTGTTTATAAATAAATAAATAAATACACCCAACAGTCACATACATAGTTCTGACCCCACACTAGGATACAAGTCCTGTGTCGTGGGTATCAGAAACTACGAGAGACTTTTCGGTCTCACAAGCACCCAGACCCGAAACAAATATTTGTGGATCAAGCTGGTGTCTAGCCAACTGCGCCACGGGGCTGTGTGTTTATTGCCTTTAACGCTGATAATGTTCGGTTTTGTATGGGGCGGCCTAGATTCCATTATCACAGTTTAGGATTTAGTACTTATGTATTTTCCACCACGACGATAAAATGAAATTCATTTAATAAGCGGCCCAAAATAATTCATAAAATATTAATGCACTTAGACACACGAAATCGTCAATTTCTGATCATAATGGAGTCAAGTTATGTTAATTTGGTCGCAAAAAATTCTCCATTTCTTTTTATAATCTTTTACAAGAGGGTTTTGGAACGCTGAATGTGAAAAGTATAAAGGATCAATAAGCCTTTTATTAGTTCTTACATTAAAAAACTTTTTGGCGGCTGCATTAGAATTGGTTGCTGTTATGAACGCCTTTTAAGGGTTAAAGTAAAAAAGTTTCAAATCATATTTTCAAGTTTTCGGCAAAACGGCTTATTTAATGCAAGAATTTTATTCGGCCATTACCAATATTTTACAGGCTTCTAAATTGTGTGGGTTATAAGTTTAAATGCTAGATCAAGATAAAAGTTTTTAAAGCTTATCTATATTTTTTATTTTAATATGTTTTTGATTTATTGAAATATAAAACGCATAAAATGCAAATAAGTTGTTTTATTTATCAGATATTGTTTCGATTAGTAAGTGATAAACGACAATCTTATTGCGTTGCGCAGTGCACTTATCTGATGCTAGTTTTGTTGTCAGTTTCCGAGACAGTTTAAAAAAAAATCGTTACTTTGATGTTTTTTATTGCTTTCTCAAGTAGTTTCTAATACACTGGAATCAGATACAAGACTTATGTCTTAGTATGAGTACGGAGCTATAAGTATATACTTTATAGTTTTATATATGTATGTACAATGTGGCTGTTGGGTTTACATAAGTACACTTACAAAATACAAAATAAATAACAAACATAAATGCATAACCTCACGCCTGTATTCCCATATATTTTTTTATTTTTTTTATTTATTCATTGAAATAATTTATAATGAGTAGGAAGAGATGCATTTCGGCACCCACATTTCCCCAGGTATGTGTCAGTCCCACGTAGTAGGGGGGAGTCTAATACCGTATTTCGGGCACATTTCCAGACTCCGTGCTGCTACAGATAATTTCCTAATAGGAAAGCGCAATATCACTGCCTGAATCGGGAATCGAACCCAGGACCTCTAGATCGCACGGCACATACTTGTGCCGCGAGACCATAAGGCAGTCTGGCAACTAATTACTTCGCATTATACTATTGTATTTTATATTACAAGGTCTAAGTCGTATTTATAACTAATGCTTTCATTCGTAATCGCGACCCTGAGGAATCTAAGTAACAAGTTTTCACACGCAAGGACAAATCGGCGCCTATCGAAGCATATGTACATGTATAGTACATGTACGGAAATACTATATGTACATGTACTATATAGTTGGGGGAAACGAGTTCTGGAGTGGAGACCGCGACTCGGCAAACGTGGCTCGGCAAATTCGCAGGGTGGCTGGCAGCGGTTGGATGAGGAGGGTCGAAGATCGAATCCAGTGCTGTGACATAGGAGAGAGTGGACGTAAGAAAGGCTGCTGCTGATGATGATGATGATATAGAATTTCCGTAACCAGCACTCCGACTATTTGGCCTTTTGGCTCGGCGATACAGCTCAGCACATCTCACTATAATTAGCGTTAAAAACTGAGTTTATTTGTGGAATGAGGAGCACAAAGTAATCCACTTATTTGCTTACCAGTTGGTTGAAAAGCTTCATTAATGGCCCAGTGGGCGAATTTTTTGTGTGTATTTATTTTCGTCAGAGCTTGTCGGAATTCTTTTATTTCCATATACGAATATAATACGATGAAGAGGAAGCTTGAGGTTTCTTTGAGTTTATTTACGGAAATTGTTTAATATTGATCTTGGCATTGGCTTGTTGGCTACTTAAAATAAAATGTTTTTTTGTTCTGATTAATTAATATACCTTCTAGTAACATTTAAGATGTTGATCAGAAATTAAGATACAGTTTTATGCAGTTTTCAATAAACTGTGTCACCATGTTAAATCTCTCTTTATAAAATGAATGCTGACCATTTTTTCTTTTTGTTTAAGATAATATATGCCTACATACATTCATACATAACCTCACGCCCGTATTACCGGTAGGCAGAGGTGCATTTCTGCACCCACATTGGGCCAGACATGTATTAGTCTCACGTAACAGGGGGCGAGCCTATTGCTATTTTTTGGGCACAATTTGAGACTCCCTGGTTATCAAAATAAAATTTGTATAGTTCCATTTTATTTATCACTTCTAGTCTGTATCCTAATTATTATAGTCCTAACTCATCAATTAAATATACACTTGATATTCAAAGTTAAAAACACATAATGTTAGCAACGCATCGCGATAATCACATCGATTGGTGTAGACCAAACAGGCGATTCTGTTTAATTAAACGCATACCCGAAGGCAATTACCGAGTAAATATTACGTAGTTATTACCATATCGTTGCTGAGATTAATGCCCCGCGCTGTTTGCTAATGAAATTGATGTTCAGTATTTGTGTTGGGAAATAGCGAATCCGACAGTAATCAGTTTCCGCTGCGAGTGCAAAAATTACGTAAGAATTAGAAAAATGTTGCTATTCAGCTTAATGAAGTGTCTATTCATCATATACATATTATATTAGGTGTAGGTACCTTTGATGAAATTTTACACAATACATAATATCGTGCCTGTACTCCCCAAAGGAGTAGACAGAGGTGCAATTCTCAAATCGCATTTCGCCAGTGTCTATCAGTTCCATATAATAGAGGGCGAGCCCATTGCCGTTTTTCGGACATTTCCAGACTTCGTGCTGTTATTGTGAATTTCCTAATGAAAAACTCAATAGCACTTTGCTCGGCCCGCGAAACGAACCCGAGACATCTAGATTGCACATACTTCTGCCGTGAGACCACAAGGCAGTATGCAAACATTGCGTGAGGTTTAGAATAATGTACCTAAACAGCCTAGTGAAGCGTTTATATAAATTGGGTGTACCATTAATGAAATTTATTTTATCAATTTTTTGTGCTTGTGTATCCAAGTGAGCATTTTTATCTGCTGTGTTGTTGTTTTAAATCGGTTCCCGGTTTTTCATGTTTGCTCTTATTAAAATTGCTAAGATGGTAAAATGTTTTTTGGTGTTAGAAAATATTACACGACCGAGTATGTGAATGATAAATATCAATAATAAGATCATCGAATTATATAAAGAAATGGTATGAACTGTTGTGTTTATGTTTCGCAAAAAATTATAAGTGAACTACAAAAAAATTGCCTCATGCTGATTAAAATATGGAAAATCCATATAAATTGTCAGAACGACAGTTTAAAAGAATATTGTCAGGTGATTGTGTGAATTCTGCTAGACTGTACCTACTAGCCCCACTCGTTTTGTGGACTTAAGATTCATCCCTTTGACAAGCATGGGCTTCGTCAAAAAAGTGTATCAATAAGCTAAATTCAAAATATTCTTTAATCAAGAAAACTTTCACAAGTACTTTTTAATCATCAGCTTATTTAAGTTACCGCCGGTTTGGTGTTATTGCTGTAAAGAAGAAGCGGCGCAAGAAACTTCCTCAGCAACACGAAATGCCATTCCTTTTCTTTAAAATAAGACGTAAACCATTATTTATATTATGACTTGTGCCGACGCAGAAATGCTTTGTAACACAAAAAGTAAAACACAAAACGAAGACCGAATTCAAATCCGCTGTACTGTCAAAGACCAAATGTGACGCGAAAAATTCCGCATGGAAACTTTCCGCCGAGATAATATGCATAACAATAAAAACCCAACACGACATTACTTGTTCGCAGAATCACATGCAATTCTATCGCGCGGTTTGGTTGCATTGAAAATTTACTGTTGTGTGCTCGCACGAGACGTCGACAAATCCAAGTAGGATCCGATAACGAATTGGATACAGTTGTATTACCGCTCGGGGAGTACAATAGCGCTGCGCTAACTCCATCGATAACACGTCTTGACAATATTTTACTTGCAACAACTTTTGGCAGGCACTTAACTCTATTGACTGCTTAGGAACGGTTTAAACTTCGCCTAATGGAATGAGAATGTAATAAGACGCTTGTATGTATGAGTATAGTTCTAATTCTTTATCTTAAATAATGAACATTTAATAAGTATGCAGTAGGTTATAATGTACTATAGGTTTAACGCAATGGGGCATGCTAACTTGTCTTCTTAAACATAATAAAAACGTTTATGTATACGAGTGGTATCTTACAATATTTTTATGTACTTTTTTATACACAATAAATTATGCGAAGATGACAAATGAGGCGTACTACTAGAGAATCGACTAGCGAGAAACAATATTACCGTTACATAGTAACAGATATTCCAGTGATGCCGGCTTTCAATACATTTGTTTAGGATCAAACTTACCTTAAACGCACGTTAAAAATATAAAACACAGAGGTCATTGTTTTCATTCAATACGTGAAACCCGACCAGGCAATTTCACGAAGTAAGAAGAGAATTTGAAACATTTTAATGAAAACGAAAGAATACGTGACGAGATCCAAAAATGTGCTAACAATTCGGTTCATACATTTTTGATAGCCTCCGAAGTAGACTCCATTGTAATTGACAAACTTTACCGACAGTTATTTAAAGGTATCTAATAAGATCTTATGATACCGCTGGCTTGCGTGGTTTGAGTAAAAAGTTACCGACTCCTCAATTCTGGCCGCAATAATACAAGTTTTTCGTTTTAAAAAGTTTCTCGACTAAAAGATATTTTGCGTGGATTTATTGTTGGTGACTTTCAATATCAATAGCACTTTTTGCAGTAAAAATTATTTGAAAAATATTTACGTTATTCTTTTACTACACGTCGATTTTCTTTTGTTCTTTTGATTATACATACTTCTCGACAGTATGTTCTGTAATTCTTATTTCAAAATACAGGTTATTCACTAAATTATTTATCCCTAACTACTGTGAATGTAAATCAGCTTTGAATTCAGTTGAAACGATATTAATGAGTTTGCTTGCCCGCGGCGGTACCACTGTTTCATTGAAAAACGAAGCGTAGCAACAGCTTTGTCGAACGCTCAATTATTACCCTCCCCTGTTTTCTCCGTTCATTCAACCTTATAGACACTACAAAATTATGTGTAATATCATCATGTTTCATATCATTTAAACTACTTATTTCGTCGTCTGTAAGATTCACATATTTGTGTATTTTTCCCACACTAATAAAATAATGGAAATTATTATAATATTGTTTTCTACTTACTTTATTATGTGAATAATGACTTGCGATATAAATATAATGTTGTCGATAAGTTACTAACAACATCGATAATTATGCAAGCATTAACGTACATCACTGATAATTCAGGAGTGAAGATGAGACCGTTTCTCGGCGTGTGCCGTCGCTCGAAGTGGCCGCAAGTCGGTGCCTTACATGTACCCGAGAAGAACTTGATAACAGTATCAAGACAATATATTCTGTTGAATCTACCATTTAGCTTATACGGTCTTAAGCAATATTTAATAAACGAATTATGTCAAAGCATTAATATAAGTTTTTATTCAATTATGTTTCGTTCCCGAATCAATCAATTATAACCAACAGTCTCTAATATTCATAATCCATGAACACAAGAAGATGTAAGGCTTGTGTCGTGAGTGTTAATAATCGTAAAATAATGCAAGACTTTTGTATTTTTTTTGCACGCCATATTACAAAATCTAAAAGGAATAAATAATTATCGTAGTGTGACATTAAAACTATTTTTGAGTCTAAAGTATTATTCTTCTTTGAACGTAACAAAACACTCTTTCTTTATATCCCAACTCTTGTAAAAAAGCGGCAACGCCCAGCTCAAGCCAGCGCATTGCATTTAGTTCAAACCTACTTCAACATCGTTTACCGCCTACATTATATTGATTGTTGATAAAATTAGACCCGAGGGCTATAAATACTGCCACGTTGATACCGCAGCACAAGTTTCGTCCACAGGGCTAAAACGCAAATAGTGAAACGTAGGTGTGGAAACCCACTTCGAGTGTGTATATGCTACATATAAATATGGCAATGAAATGTAACTGCCTCGTGGTTTTGTAGTAGAAGTTTCTGCTGGACGATCTAGAGGTCTTAGATTCCTCAGACGGGGAAATTGTAATTGGGTTTTTATAATAAGAAAATCCTTAGTGGCAGCACAATGGGAATAGGCGTGTCGCCTATAATGTAAATAAGACAAGTAATTACCGAAAATGCACAAATGTACCTTTGCCTACCTCTTCGGTGATAAAGGGGCGAGAGAATGAAACAATAAATATCACTGTCATTGCAATACGTGATATTCTTATACTACAACTAGGCTATTTGCCAACTTAACTCGCTCCTTCACTGTAACAACACCACAAGAACAGCTATTACGAGGGTATCAATACACGATGTATTAAAATGCACTCTCTAAGATTTATCGCCGTTTCCTCGGGCTGCAACGAGAAGAGTATTTGTTGAGACCACGCACTTAAGATAACTATTTCCTAAATCAATTGTATAAAGCGTTGTGGCCCAAAACACCGTACGCGAAACATTAGACTTCAAAAGAAATATTCGTTTCCCGTTTTTGCGACATTTTCCATTAAATATACATAAAGCAGTGATGGCCTCGAGGTTTAGGCGCGCGGTCGAGAATTTCGGCGGTCGCAGGTTCAAACCCCAGGCACACACCTCTGACTTTTCGAAGTTATGTGTGTATTCACAACGAATTATCACTTGCTTTAACGGTGAAGGAAACATCGTGATAAAACCTGCACACCTAAAAAAGTTCTTAGGAATTTCTTAGGTGTGTAGTCCGCCAACCCGCACTAGGCCAGCGTGGTGGACTAAGGCCTAAACCCTCTCAGTTGTAGAGGAGGCCCGTGCCCAGCAGTGGGACGTATTTGGGCTGATGATGATGATGATACATATATTAAATATACATATATTAGTACAGTACATACTAAGTGATTTATGCCATGTTAGATGTTGAAGCTCTGTTTTCAGACATGTCAGAAAATATGCTTCGCACTGTTTGTTTCCATAAATCTTGAGTTTCGTAACAGGACACCTTCGCCGAGCTAAATGCACATGATTCTAGGAATTCAAAGGAGGAGTTATATTACTAAAGGATAGGTACAACTGCACCAGCACAGTCACTATTGTAGGGACGCTTGGGATATTAGTTTACTGTAAAAGTAATATTGTTTCGATTCGAATATGGTTCGTACCTGATAAATACTGCATATAAAATTTACGTATTTTGAGATTTTATGGTATATTTATATAACTAAGGATAGTATGATGATAGAGATAGACGTGTGTATTCACAATGAATTATCACTTGCTTTAACGGTGAAGGAAAACATCGTGATAAAACCTGCACACCTAAAAAAAAGTTCTTAGGAATTTCTTAGGTGTGTAGTCCGCCAACCCGCACTAGGCCAGCGTGGTGGACTAAGGCCTAAACCCTCTCAGTTGTAGAGGAGGCCCGTGCCCAGCAGTGGGACGTATTCGGGCTGATGATGATGATGATGATGAGAGATAGACCACCTTTCTCTTTTAGGCATACGTGCGTATTAAATGATATGAGAATGCGATGCAAGAATTAATGATCTTGGACATTCATGATTCCTGAGAGGGCAGAATGTAATTGAACTTTTCTTTTAGAAAATTCTATAGTACGTATTGTATCGTATGTTATTTCTAAATATATTTTGAACAAAAGATAATATTTTTGCTTGATTTTCCATAATTAAATTTATAATTATCATTATACTCAGCCTATCGCCGTCCACTGCTGAACGTAGGCCTCCCCAAGAAAGCGCCAACCATCCCAATTTTGAGTAGCCCTCATCCATCTACTACGCGCCACCTTTTTCTAGTCATCGATCCCCCAGTGCCATAAGACTACGAATAGAGTCTTTCACCACTATACTTTGACTCAAATTTATCATTATTAAAAATAAATCCAGTTTCATTTACATAGTTTAAGTAATACGCGACAAAGCTGACCTCCACGCCATCTACGATGAAATATCACACACATTAACATCAAACAATAAATGAGCCAGACAGTAAATAATAGCTTCAAACGTACCGTTTAACTTACATTGAAATATTAGCGGTACTTCGAGTTCAAAGTTCCAAATGTAATAACGCAGACATGTATTAATATGCGACGACACATTTCATATTCGTGTAAAATGACATAGAAATTGAGTACAGAGTGTGCCTAATAACAGTTACGCAGAAAACGGAAGTGGTAGTAAAGCGAGTCCCCTTATGTCATTGTTGCCAACTAGAAGTTACGAAATAACTTTGTAACTAGCGACCAACTACGGAAAATGGTGGCGGAGTGAATGTACTGTAACAGTTAATGTTAATAGTTTTGTCTCTTTGTTTTTTACCTCATTTTATTGTTGGGGAATTATGTGGGTGTATTAAACTTTGTGTACCCTTAATGTTGCTTTCTTTATTTTTACATTTGGCAAATGAGAGAATAATTTAGTGTACAGTCCTGATCATTTCTGGCCAAAAACGCGAGTTTATAGGACGAAGATTGTAAACAGCGTTTGATGCCATACTGAATTTAAAACTTCACAGAAAACCAAGAGAAGAGCAAATGAGCCTTATAATATATTATGAAACGTAGTAATTTATTCTATGGTAAAAGTGAAAAAAAATATGTTATTATTTTTAAAATATCATTTCGTATATCACGATGACACAAAAATAAAAATTTATTTAACAAAATAAATACTTATTAAAAAAAAAACGCTATAAAAATCGACGCAATATCAAACAGTCGTATATATACCCACTTTGTTCAACGACTTCGGCTCTTATAATGGGCACTTCAATTATTTTCATGCATCAATGTCGCCGTAGACATATCGCAGAGAAGTGCTTCGAGAAGTTTCGCCCTCGGGATCCTGTCCTGCTTCATAATCATAACGAATGCCTTGAGGTACTCAATTAGCTAGTATTCTATTTTACAACTCCTTTGTGCATGTAATGAATGTGTTTGTGAGTGTCTTATTAAGGGAGAGCTCATTATCTGCGTGACGAGGCAGTTTTGTGGTACGTTTTTTGTAATTGATGCATATAAACATCTATTTCTAAATGTCTTTTCTTACTTTCTTTGTAGTAGAATCGATAGCAAAAGCCGTAAATTGTTTTAGTGTCTTATTACTTACCAACCTAAGTATTTGGGGATCAGCCTGTGTATATCTTTTAGAAAAACATTTATAAAATACCAGAAAATGAAAAGGGGTTTAATCATATCACATCAATCTTCATTTTTTGTGGCAGATTCAGTATGAATCAGTGCATCTTGTGTCCTAGATGCAGAACTTCACATTAGCACTGCATGAGACGGCATAGCAACGGCTAAGTTAGGAATTTAGAATCGATCGAGGCCCGTAGTTTAAAGTAGTGTGCGCTAGTTAAGTTGATTTGTGGCGCGCACCAAGATCAACTTTGTAAACTTTGCCACTACGTGTACTTACTTTATTTTGACTTATTGCGGTATTAACATGTTGGATGGTTAGTGAATATTGTGAATTATTCCTGTGACATGTTATTGTCATTTATACTCAACAAACTGTTTATAAAGAAAAAAACAGAGATTATTTTTAGCCCAATTACATATCACAAAGAATATTAAAAATGAATAAAAACAATGAATTCATTATTTTGCGCCAGGAAAGGCATCTCCCATTAAGCTACACTACTACGCACTAGGCCAGCGTGGTGGACTAAGGCCTAAACCCTCTCAGTTGTAGAGGAGGCCCGTGCCCAGCAGTGGGACATATATGGACTGATGATGACGATGATGATTAAGCTACATGCTACAGTAACGCTTGAGCGATGGTGCAACGCTGATCGATGGGAGGCCCAAGCGACATGTCAGTCGAAGTTATAATACATTTCTTAAAAAATAAACATAATAAATAAGAAACACAATTGTTCACTCTGTGTTCATTGTTATTCATCTATTTATCTTCAAATCATCACTAATTTACTATGTTTTCCTTTGAAATCATAATAATAGTCTCTTTTGCATCTAAAACTTTATAAAATATAAAAATCCTAGTGTGTTGTGGGAATGAACTAGAGGAAAAGGAGGAAAATGGGGAGAAGAAGTGAATCAGGCTAGAACTAATGACTTTCAGCAGTCTCACACACTAAAAGGAAGTCTACACAAAATCTATTTTAGAAAGAAACACCGCCGCGCCGATTGATTCGGCCGGAACCCAACACACTTATATGTATCACCTTATGAAATGAAATGAAATTTGTTTTGTAAGACTTGTACATTTTTGAGTATCGACAGGTCCCAATATAGGCAAGCCCGTGTCTTGGGTACCTGTAAATGTATGTTTTACTTACATCTTTTCTGTGGTTCTGGTAATTACTAATTTCGACGAATCAAATAATTTCAATACATTATTAAAAAAGTCTTGTAGATTTTAAAGTTAGATATCAACACTGATAATAAGCTTCCGTCATTAACAACGATCATTATTTCTTAATGTTCCTTAGTCCCGTAAATCATCTTAATCCACAATGTTACCGAGCGTTCCCGGTTTAATACGAAGGCCTTGAAAGAAATTATTACGGAGATTACAAACAACACAAAATTAAGTGAGTTTGTAATTTATTCCGAAGCCAATGGAAGCGGCTGTCTTCTGAAATATTCCGTAGTTGTTCGGTATTCGGATAAATATTGCGGGGAGAATAATAATTGAATTATTATTAATTTTAATGTACAATGGGACTTTACAGTCGTCGCTCGGAATATTAATGATTGTTCCGAAAATCCAAGACTGATTTAGAGTTACGTCAGTAAACTATCGAACACAATGTGGGAAAATGAATCACCGCCCCAACGTGTCGTGATGCGTTCGGAAGAATAGACTGAAGAATCCCGAGGGACGCCATTTGCCCATCTGCTGTATTTGACGGGAAAAATTTGCACCCGCCGAAATAGTATTAATGAGTGTTGCAGACAGTTTTGTTGGAGAAAAATCGGTGGTATTTACTCGCTTTTTGTTCCATCTAGTAAGTAAGGTTAGAACCATTTTTGGGTTTATTCATAATACTTTATTAATACAATTAGATAATATTTTTTCATTTTAAACTATTTTAACCTTTATAAAACAGGACTATTTGTAATGAAATTATATTAAATATTGAAGAAAACAAAAAAAAAACTACTCTCAAATTTTTTAATAATAGAATTAATTCGATGTAAATTGTATCAAGATTTTAAACTTGTTATCTATTATAAAAAAAAAAACCTCACATAATTTAGGTTAACATTTTAACAGAACATTATAGTTATTCCCAAAATAACTCACAAACAACACATCCATATTATCAGAAACAGCAAAATCATCCAAAACTAATTTCATTCAAACAGACAGATTTCGGACAATACATTATTCATAACACAAAGATTTACATCAAAAACTGTAGGTTGGCGGCTTTAAAGCGTACAACAGAGATCCTTCTGCAAACACTACCCTTGGTCCGGGGTAAATGTTCCATGAAATTACCTCAGCGTTTTGCCAGCAATGAAATTCGTTTTCCACCGGCCAATTTCAACGTTATCCGCTTACCAGATCTCCGGGATATTCTATAGATACGTGTGCTTAGACCACAAAAATATTATACTTATTATAATGCGTTTTCTTTCCTTTACTACTTTTATTTCAAATTGAATATGCCTGTCTTTTGTCTATCTTCCAAGGAGTAAGAATAAAGCTGTATTTCTATTTATTTTAGATCAAGCTTTGCTAATGTTATTCATGTGATAAACGATTTTATTTGTTCACCTTTCAGAATAATATGTAATAAAAAAAGATATTATTGGTACAAAAATATACATATATAAACAATGAGACAGCCCGGATGCAGCCGGATATTTTGTTGGTCCTGAAAAAGTGAGGGCCTCGGAATGTTTTTTATTAACATAGACTGATTTGACTGAGGCACGACAAAGTGCAATTTTCTATACAAACGCGAGCAATTCAAATTTATTTTTTATATAATAAAAATATTAAACCTAATATTGCATCTACGAAAATGCATAATGGCAAACCAACCAAACAAATACAATCACAAAAATTAAATTCACCCAGAAAAAAAACACGTTACCATTTTTCAGCCTTGTGTCAATGACATTTATACCGCGAAATTCTTGTTTCTGTCAGACAGTCGCCGAGGGCGTTTTTGCTCATTTACCGAAAACAAAAGAGATGCATTTTTGAGTTATCATTATACATATTCTCAGAATTTCAATCACGTTATTATCTGAATTTTGGAAGTTAGAGGCTCAAATAGAAGAAATAATTCGCTTATTATGATGGTGGGTTTATGTGGGGTCAATCCAAATCATAGAACCAAATCAACAGTAGGTACATGTATGTATTTAGCTAGTTTATATGCTTGCAAAGGTGTGTAAGGAGGTGAATCCATTTTAATACTAATATTAAACCGTAGCTAGTAATCTTAGTTTAATCAGTGCGGTTATGAAAATACAGCAGCTAAGCAATATGTCCAGCGGGTCTTTTAAGAAATAAAGAATCGTTGGTTTTATTTTTCTTCTTTATTTTTCATACCAAGGACATGTAAAATAAATTTTAATGGATTTTGGCTAAAAAAATATATTCCACAAAAGAGATTTTTTTTACCGTTTCCAAAACAACGCGCGTATACATTGGTTATATAGATATCAGCCTATTCATAACCTTAACCACAAATAACTTGGATACGTTGACGTAGTGCGGATTGGCGGCATTCATGTATCTAACAAATAAAGAATTCTTTGAGTAAGCCGGTTTCCTCACGATGTTTCCCTTCACCGTTTATGTATGTCAGAGTTTTGGCTCACGACCGCCGAGACATCGTCTAGCCTTGCAATTATCATGCCCATAAATAGCATACATTTAAATTGTATTTTGTATCAGAGGAGAAAATAAATACTTTAAGTCTAACTACAAGACTTTATACAACTTGTTATATGTTTATACTTCCATTCTTAGTTTTAGACGTTCTTAAACATTTAGTAACTGTTACTTCATTCGGGGCACCATCAAATGATTTTGAAACTAGTTAGATGAGATCAGTAAAACGTTATTAACAGACGCAAATAACTTTATGTCACTCCAAGTAGAATTTATTATTGAATTATTGGGAAGCCTGACAAATAAGTCACGTATATAAAAAATAATAAATACACCCAACAGTCACATACATAGTTCTGACCCCACACTAGGATACAAGTCCTGTGTCGTGAGTATCAGAAACTACGAGAGACTTTTCGGTCTCACAAACACCCAGACCCGAAACAAATATTTGTGGATCACACAAACATTTGTCTCAGTGCGGGGATCGAACCCGCGGCCTCTCGTTTCGCAAGCTGGTGTCTAGCCAACTGCGCCACGGGGCTGTCAATATCTTTAACGTTCCTAACATATTTGTATTAACTTAAAGATTTTTGCTTAAGCATAAAAATCCCCGATTTGCAATAACAATAGAATATAATATATTTTCTTTAGTTCAAATTTACAAGCGTGTTCAAATACGATCGTCTTCGATACAAGAAAATCCTTTCAATAATATTAACTTTTATTTCGGCTAAGGCTCTTATGATTTGCTCGCATAAAACTAGATTTAGATAGTGCTTTGAGTTCTTTATGGTTATGTTTTTACAAGAATGACTTTGTTGTTTTTTTATTAATGTGATAAACTTTAAGCCCATTAGATTAATTCTTGTAGTTAGTTTTTGATTCGTAAGATGATAAATCTATTATAATGATGTAATAAATAAATTTACGGTTACGTGGAACTATTAATATAATTGATAGGTTTAGGCACGCGGTCGAGAATTTCAGCTGTCCCGGGTTCAAACAACCCCAGGCACACACCTCTGACTTTTCAAAGTCATGTGTGATTTCACAATGAATTACATACTTTAACGGTGAAGGAAAACATCGTGATGCACACCTAAAAGAATTTCTTAGATGTGTAGTCCGCCAACCCGCATTAGGCCAGCGTGGTGGCCTAAGGCCTAAACCCTCTCTGTTTTAGAGGAGGCCCGTGCCCAGCAGTGGGACGTATATGATGTGGTGATGATGATGATGATGATGGGTGAATAAAAATGCACCTCTACCCCAGTGGCGGTACTTCCATAGAAGCCTAAAAGCCCAGTTTGCCTTTTAAAATTCGAAATATTAATTTTTAGGATTGAAATCTTTATTTAACTAAAGCAATTTGTTAAATAAAGAGCCCATAATAAGCAAATATAAACTAGACATTACACAATTAACGTTTAACGCTTTTGGGCTTCTATGGAAGTCCCGCCACTGCTCTACCCATTCCTTCGGTGATACGGGCGTATGTGTGTGTATGGATAATTAAACTCTTGCATCTTTTACGTAGATAATATGTAGTATAGATAATACTTAAAAAAAAAGTACTAATATGAATGCCCGGTTTTTTTCTTTCAAGATTCTTGACTGAAATCTAGAAAATATTATAGAAGCTATTCCAATATTTATCTTGTGTAAAACATACATGTAAATGTCTGCAGAAGAGATGCGGGGGCGTGCGTCGCAGCACAATGATAAAAGATTAATGGCATCCACAAGACCTATATGTCACGTATTTTTATAGCCTGTAAATATTCTGTACATATTGAAACCTAACCTACCTCGTACAAAATGACGCTTTTTGTCCCTGGAATTTTCGATGTGATATACCGTCTAGAAATATCACAAATTTTCTCTCGATATGTGCTCAAATATAAAATCTCTAAATCTATACAAATAAATAAAATTGGAGTGTCTGTTTGTGATATTGAAATAACCGCTTTTTAATAAATTTATATGGGTGTATACACGGTACATATACCAAAATAACGTTTTTTTATTTTGTCTGTCTGTCTTTTTTTTTTTTTATACTGGCACGGCAAAGTGACCCCATTGCACCTGATGGTAAGCGTAATGGGGTCCAGAAAAAGTGCCGACCAGTCTGTTTGCTAATCTCTGAAACGAGTGGACAGATTTTAACGGGACTTTCACTTAGCTGATGTAATAAGGAGTAACTTAGGCTACGTACATATAAATAAAATTTGAGTGTCTGTTTGTAATATTGAAATAACCATTTTTTACTACATGTTTATATGAATATATATGTATATACGGTACATACACCAAAAAATCATTTTTTACAATTTTTGTCTGTCTGTCTGTTTGTTCCGGCTAATCACTGAAATGGCTGGACCGATTTTGACGGGACTTTTATTGGCAGGTAATTAAAGGCAGCTGATGTAATAAGGAGTAACTAAGGCTACTATACTTTTAGTTTATAAATTTTATAAAAATAAAAAAATACACCCAACAGTCACATACATAGTTCTGACCTCACACTAGGATACAAGTCCTGTGTCGTGAGTATCAGAAACTACGAGAGACTTTTCGGTCTCACAAACACCCAGACCCGAAACAAATATTTGTGGATCACACAAACATTTGTCTAGGTGCGGGGATCGAACCCGCGGCCTCTCGTTTCGCAAGCTGGTGTTTAGCCAACTGCGCCACGGGGCTGTTTTCTTATTAAAAATTTATTTTCCGCGCGGACGAAGTCGCGGGCACAGCTAGTCATTAATAATATTGCTTCTGCTTGGAAACACCCACAAGATTTGGAATCGCATGTACTTTTGGACCACAGAAGTGGGTTATGATATTGGATATCCGGTGGTCTTAGTCACGGAAACTATTTTTCGATTCACTTTTAAATATCAAGGTTATGAGTTTTTGGTTTCATATGCAATGACAAAACCGGTTTTATTGCATTTTTTTTCAGAGGGGAAACATTCGGGTAACTGGATCGGGTCCGCTGGTGCCTCCAGCCTTCAACTAACATCAGTCTATGGTAATCTAACTAATCCACCGTCCATTTCAGGATAGAACTACCCGATGCAATTCTACGCTAAGAAACTTGGCTTCTTTTAATTCCGCTAAAGGCTGAATAAAGAGGGTCCGGAGAAGTTCCTAGTTGTACATGTATATTGATGAATGGCGCCTGTTTTCGAAGCAACCGAGATCCTCTCACTTATTGATGACCCGTTATTTATTAGGTAGGGTGTGCCCACTCGACTGGGGAATGTGAGTGAGCTTGAAGCGGTACTACCGGTTCGTTAATTTTTTTCTGATTTTCCTTTGCAATCTAGTTTACAAATATTTTAAAAAATATATATAATTTTAATCCATTTTATATTACATTTACAGCGCGTCTTTGACTATTGAATTTAACTCACCTCAGCTTCTTCTTTTACTTCGGCTGCCTCGTGGTGTGGCGGCACAAGTATAAACTGTGCGACCTATGGGTCTCTGGTCGGGCAATATCCCACATATTCTTCCATTTAGAAATTCTGTGTAGCAATACGTATTATGTATTTGTTCCCAAAAACGGCAATAGTCTGGCGAGCAGTATTACGTGAGATGAAAAAAAAACAGAAGTAGCGAAATGTGAGCAATGAGTTTACAATATGTACGTATAATACGGTTCCAAGAAACTATCGATTTGGTTGACACAACCAAAATTATCTCGCATCACTCGATATATACATATAATAAATTGTAAATTGTATAATAGCAAAAACGAACATCCTTTGACCAAAAAAAATATTGACTGAAGACTGAGAAGTTCGTAATAAAAAAAAAAATTGCCGCGACCCGTGGGCTCTAAATCACAATGCAAGGCAATACATACAACAATATGTTTCAACTTTTTAATATATGAATGCTATAAAGATATAAATTGTTTCAACTTAATTAATAAATTTAACTTCCAGACCTTTTATCCCCAAAATGTTAGAATTTTGTGATGTTTATTTATAATTTGAAAAATCAGGCGAACTCGTAGTAACGCCGCACGAAGTACGTAACTCTTTAATTTCAGCTGACGCGTAAACTTGAGTCGGTTCGGTAAGCCCAGCCTATTGACAGAGGCTCACTACTAAGGAAAATATTATGTTCAACTGAGTATAGTTATGGCGAATCAATAATATTGAATTTCTTGTTAACGTATTCGGCCTTTATTACATTTCTTACTCTAATGACTATTAGGATGCTCCGATTGCTCCATATTCCGCCCATTGCATATTAAATATGTATTCAATGAGCAACAATATGAATTCTCAATATTATAAGTCATTCAATTATGGGGTTTGAATGGTAAATACATCTTGAGAATGATTCAGATAAAAATGTACAATTCTTTAAAACACAAATATTTTTCTCAAATACGAGATTAAATTCGTGGATGTAGCATGCGTCGCCGCATAATACTGTCTTTTAAAACATTGTAAATTGTCTATAAACATTTCACCATTTGTATACTATATATTAAAAGTTTCCGTTGTATCTATAAAACGGATAATATTAAAATATATCGTATAAATTACATTTTATAATTGATAAATATAATTGGCAGGTATAGCTTTTTTGGTTTGTTTTTAACAGACTTATTACTACTATTAGCTTTTGTTTTATTAATGTTATTCAGAAAAACATAGCATCTTATTAACATGACGTCTCATTTGACAGCCCCGTGGCGCAGTTGGCTAGATACCAGCTTGCGAAACGAGAGGCCGCGGGTTCGATCCCCGTACCTAGACAAATGTTTGTGTGATGTCTGTAGGTATTTGTTTCGGGTCTGGGTGTTTGTGAGACCAAAAAGTCTCTCGTAGTTTCTGATACCTACGACACAAGACTTGTATCTTAATGTGGGCTCAGAACGATGTATGTGATTGTTGGATGTAAAATTATTTATTTATTTACCTACTCCACTACTAAGCGTTGCGTGAAGAAGCGTCTCATCATGCCGGCATGAGGGTATCTAGTGAAAAAAGACGGGAGCCTGTAGCCACTTGATTCACTATTAAGCTATTGCCTTACAATCAGATGCATTGTTGTTAGTTTCTCGTGCCAGTATAACATAAAAACATTTATATCTGTATAATAAATATGAAACCAACAAAAAGATGAGGCGTACAAAAACTTTAATTTTTTAAAAAGATTTCGATTTGAGCACACCTGCTGATACTAATCTATTAAACCGCTGTGTCTTAGTATTCGAAAAATTGCTGACGAGCCCTCCCCTCTTCTAAAATTTTCCCCTAAATTAGCAAACTTTTCACTTTATTTCAATAACAAACGGGAGTTTTGAAAACTGCTTACATTTCAACCAATTCTGTTTAGGGTAAATGTATTGTAGTAATTGTATTTTCTATCAGTTCTTTGGGATTTAATCATTCATTGTTTCAAATTTGTTCTACCTGTAAGTAAATAATTGTGCAGTGGTTTACACTATCAGCAATTAATTATATAAATACAAACATATTAAATTTAAGTTAGTATTTTGAGGGTTTTTATTACCTGCGTAGATCCGTTAAACGAGCAACAGCAATGTGTGCATCCATAATCAAATTGTAGGTATGTTACTGGTCGGTTAGTAATTCTATAATTCATTTTTTTCCCTTTTACCTATGCAAATGTATATTTATTATCTATGTAGATAACAAATAAAAAAAATGTAATTATTTAACGAAATTATTCTCATGCCTATACCGGGTGTATTCAGACCGTGATCGGAAATGTATGTAGGTAAGTAAGTAAGTAATAGTAACGGTGATTACAAACCCATTGGCGTTAAAAAAAATCCCGACAAAAAATAAAAAAAATGACCTTTTCCTTACAATAATAGATATTAAATGGATGTGGTTGCAAGGAAAACGCATTTTTTTTGTCGGGATTTTTAATGTCGTGGTGTTTGTTATCACCGCAGCTATTATCTGCTTAGTTTCCGATAACGGTCTGAATACACCCTATATAGTCCGGTGTATTTCTACACACAAAATTCGCATGCTATGTTTCAAGGCCCACAAAGCACATTTCCAGACTCCGTGCTGTTACCGAGACTATTCTAATTTAATTGCTTCGTTGATTCCGAGTATAATTGTGGGCCTTGAGATCAAAATGATCGGAGCTCGATTCACTGATAGAGCGAAGCATTATTTAACTAGATCAATTGGAAATGTACTGTGCATTTGTGCGGTGTGGTGTCAACTGTCAGAAAAAGTACTCTAAAATGTTATAGGCACGCCACTTTAACGTGGGACTTAAAACACATGTGGCGGGGGTGTTTAAATACTTCCCTGTCTGCCTCTTCGAGGACACAGGCGTGAATTTATGTATTTTTTTATATGTATTACAAAGATTCGACAATAAAGCACGCATTTTACATTCAAGAACATCTGAAACACAGTGGCGGTACTTCTTACAAAATTTCGAATAATATAATTAATCTTTAAGCTTTAAATCTTTATTTCACAAAATTTATTTGACATATAAATGAGAATATCCTGACCCCACAATAAACAATTATAAACAAGACATTACATAATTAACGTGTAAAGCATTTGGGCTTCTATGGAAGAACCGCCACTGCTGAAACATTTAGGGAGACATTACTAGCCTTTAAAAACTTGAGGAAGTAAGGTAAAATGCACCCCTCGGTGTAAAGGGAACCAAGAACTGTCTCACCTTCAGCAATCTCACGGAACAAAAGACGATACCAAAGCTGTTGGTTATCGCTGGATTTCTGTAAAACAGTAGCAGCTTTTCGAGCTGGCTCATTCATGCTATTGTTTTAACTGAGACCGTGACTATATAACTAAAAAGTATGTAGATGTGCTGTTGTTTTGTTTATTTGTTTTAAATATAGAATAAGATTGCCTGATGATCTCGCGGCACAATCATCGATGTGCCGTGCGGTCTAGAGGTACCAGATCGATTCCCGAGTGGGGCGAAGTGTTATATTTTTCCATAAGGAAATTCCCAGTATCAGCACAGAGTCTGGAAATGTGCCCCGAAAACTGCAATACGCTCGCCCCCGATTACATAGGACTGATACATGCCTGGCAAACACAGACGTGAGGTTATGTAAATATAGTTTTATGTAGTATACTGTATAACATATATTTATGGCATTTACAGAATTATCGGATTTGTATTTAGTGTTGTTGAGTTTTACCTTACATTTTTGTGAATCTCTCAAATATTTATCTGGGTGTGACGGTCGTACCAGCAAACTATTAAAGACGTATACATTACACTTGCCTAACTTAACTAGACTCGATAGGCAACAAATTGCTATTGAAAGGAAAACAATTATTATCAGGAACGCAATGCGGAAAATAGTCGGTAAAGTACCAATTCTCTTAACTATTTCCCGCCACTACTACGTATGTGTTGAGAAAAGAAATATGACGCAATTTTGGTAATGCTTAGTTGTCGGGCCACAAGGGAATGAAAAATTCAAGGGGCTGACGTACATTACCGTAGCACATTGCTAAAAGCATTTGTTCCCTTTCCAAAATTTGAAACGGGAATATTTTTGGAAATACAACTTGTGATTTTGGAATGCTCTCGCCATTCGTCGGCGGATAATGGGCCCGGCTCTACAATGGCCTTGTATAAGCCTGCAACGTACTTACATTTGGCGAAATTTACTTTCTAACCAGCATTTCTTGCACTCATACTTTAATAACTAAACACAGGCACCGAAAAGGACGCCTTTATGACTAAAGTAATTCTATAAAAAAAGGCTTGAAATTGATTCTAAAGATTCAAAAGTTATCTACACATACATACATATATAAACTCACGCCTGTATTCCCCGAAGGGGTAGGCAGAGGTGCATTTCTGCACCCACATTTCGCCAGGTATGTATCAGTCCCACGTAATAGGGGGCGAGCCTATTGCCGTTTTTCGGGCACATTTCCAGACTCCGTGCTGTTACTGAGAATTACCTAATGGAAAAACCCAATAACACTTTGCCCGACCCGGGAATCGAACCCAGGATCGCACGGCACATACTTGTACCGCGAGGCCACGAGGCAGTCAAAAGTTATCTCTGTTTAAAAATACTAGTTTGAGTACATTATCATCCATCAGCCGTACGTAGGACAAATAATTTTCAATAGAACAATTTTATGATGCAGATACAATACCGCGACCAACAAGAAATTAATAATTATCTCCAACCCTACTTGCAATTTTTCATTTCTAACACAGAAACTAATTCCTCAAGCTTTGTAAGTGTAGTGTAATTACACTAAAACATCTGACGCCCTCGCACCCCTAGCGTTATCTGTGGGATAAATCACACTGACACCCCTGCCCCTCGCAACTTATACAATTAGTACTTATCGAAATAAGAAGGGAAGTCGTGCGACATGAGCGATAAGCCTAAGAAATGTCTTGCATCCTCCGCTGAAAATTTAAGACTTTAATTTTAATTTATATTATTAAAAATGCTTGAGTGAACCCACGTTCACCTTCAATGTTAGAAAACGACATTGAAAGAAAAAAAACGACAGCCTCTGGATTTTTCCATGATGGAATTATGAAGTCTAAACGACATTGAAGGTAAACAATCTACAGTCTGGATTTTTCCATGATGAAATTATTTCAATTAATCTTTTCTAATCTGTCTTAAAAGATTATTTCGGATATATTTTAATCTCCAATTAGACACGATCTTAAACGCCGAATACCAATTTAGATTTGTATTCAAAGATTAAAACGTAATTTGAAAATAATAATGCTTAAAATATAGTTGCATTTTTTTAAAACTAGGTGTCTAATTTTTCGTTGACGATAATTGACAATTATGATACCTAACCCTGTAACACCTTTATTTAAGATCCTTAACTTGACTTTTTTTTCATCACAATCAAATGAACAAACGTGTAACGAAGGAAATAAGTAACATTAATCTATTGTTAAATACATATTTTTCCAACAAAAAGATCTTATTAATCAGCAAAATAAAAAACGGAAATAATCTTATCTTTTGGCAAATAAATTAAAAGCCTACCCACCAGTACCCAACCCTTCTTTATTACTAAATAGTTTGTAAGTAATAATTCGTTTACACGAGCACAGACCGATAAGGATCAAAAGCAATCTCAATAAATCGACGTTATCTTCATAAATATCTGTTGACCCGCAGCAGGAGTTCTTAAATTGATTCTACGTGATACGGAATACGGAAAGCATCTATATTGATTCCTCTCAAAACTGTGGGCATGCGAACCGGTTTAAGGCCCTCTTTCCACTAGATACGCTTTGCTATACAGCATTTAGCATTTTCTCGAAAAACACTTTCTCGAATTTCGAAATCTTTTGAATTTTGATCATTTTTTAGCATATTCTGTCTGTCCGACGGGTTCTTTTTTTAAGTCTACTGAATTTATTGTATAATGTGTGTTTATATTTATATGTGTTTTAAGCAAAAGTATTAACATAGAATAATGATTATCTTTAGATCTAATATTTCAGAAACACTTAAGATTTAATAGGTGGACTAGGATTTATTTGTCTGTCCAGTGAAATGATTACTTAAAGCATTTAAATGTAATGATCAAGTAAGAAGACACTAGATATAACAAAGGATCCGATTAAAGGATTAGTGAAATTTTACGAACTAAATTAATAATGAAATTGTTATTCGTCATTTTATATTTTTATTTAATATATATTGTCAGATGTAGATAGAGTAGAGGCCCGAGCCCAGCAGTGGGACGTATGTATGTGGGCTGATGATCATATATTACATACAGTGTTCCAACCAGTTATGGGACACCCACTGAGACATCTCATTCATTTTTACGAAGATATACGAACACATTTTAAAGGAGCTTTTTCACACTATACTGTGGGCTAGTATCTGATTGTATTAATTAATATATTGTAGCCTATCAGCCCTTTATTAGACGTCCAACTGCTGAGAGTTAACAAATATCTTAGGTATAAATCTTCCACCGCTACTAGTCCATTTGTGAATGTTTGACTCAATGTAGTTTCAATCCCCTAACAAGTCCCTTTTTGAGACCTAATTTCAGGGTGACCTAATTAATCAATGAAATATGGTTCAGGCTAGGTTATAATTATAATTACAGGTTAGATAACAAAAGTGTCTCATTATCATCAGCCCATATACGTTTCACTGTTGGGCAGGGGCCTCCTCTGCCATTGACAGGGTTTAGGCCTTAGTCTATCACGCTGGCCTTGTGCGGGTTGGCGGACTTCACATGTTAAAAATTCCTAAGAACTTTTAGGTGTGCACGATATTTTCCTTCATCGCTAAGTAAGTGATTATAATTAATTGTGAATACACATATAACTTCGAAAAGTCAGAAGTGTGTGCCTGGGGTTTGAACCCGCGACTGCCGAGATTCTCGACCGCGCGCCTAAACCTCAAGGCCATCACTACTTAAAAGTGTCTCAAGGTAAATCTTAAGTTCATCTTTTGCCCACTATTTCCCCTTTTCTTTACATTTTAAAAGTCCTTCAACATAGCTAGCCACTACTTCTTGGAAATGATCATTATGTAATTGCGATTACTTGCCATTACATTTATGCCTTGCGATTACTCAGGTGTCTCAGTTTCAAGGCAGTAATTTCTTCTAAAAGATGACCCACTTGCTAATAAATAAAAAAGGATAAGATTCCGACGGCTAATGTGAACACAGCCTTAATGTATACCTTTATATTCAAAAGCAATCCCTTTTCCCAGCACAGGCAGAACATAGCCGTACACGAGAATCTGTTATATTGTTTTCAATTTATACTAACGTTTTCTAAACTTCTCTAGTTAAGCCCTACTTACGGCAAAACATTTTTTGCTATCAAGGTGCGCCGTAACAGTTTCTATTCTATTACAAGAAAATTATTTCTCTAGTAATTTCTTGTTCTTTATCACTTTTTCTTCAAATATTATCCTATTTCATTTTATATTATGAAAAAATATAAAAAATCATTTTATAATTAAATAACATTTGATCGCGCCTTCGCGTAAAGGAGATGTCCTTTAACCAACTTTACCGCTTCCATATCCACACCTAATTAATCACGAAATATCAAAAAATCCGCAATTAAGGATTGAAAGCGTAGCAATTAAAATACTTAATAAATGCCAACTAGACATAAAATAACACCCGATTTTTATGCAGATGACGCAATGCATTAGCAATTCAATACAGAATTCGACAGGAGACAAAAGAGGATCGATGCAAATTAATTATTCGAAATTCAAAACTTGTTCACACTTAAATTTTTACAAGCACTTTATAGCCTCCTAGCAATTTAATTACCGATAAAATAACTCTAAAACGTACACTATCACGGTTCAAATCCGACAACATTGAACCAACGTTTTTAGAATACACACACACTCAGACCTCTACGTGATGGAGGCTCTGTGACGAGAATCGGAAATGGGATCTGAATGTTTTGTGGTTATTTCGATCGAACCCTGAAAGGGGCATATATACCTCTTGAAATTTCAAACCGTTGCGCGACCAGTTTTCTCGTTAAACATAGGTGTTCCCGGGAGAAAAGGTTTCTTTTTATTCGAAAGGTCGATAGGATTTTAGTTATCGGCACGTTTATTTATAGTCTTGTAAAGGGGGGGCGACTAATTGTATTGAAATTGGTTATGTTGATTTATTTTTGTTGCGTCTGGTCCCTCTGTAGTAATGTGCGTCGTATTATTAAGAGATCTGGGGTTAATTATCCGGTCGGGGAAAGTGTTCTTAAGTTTTCCTTTAAAAAAAATTAAGTAGATCCATATATAATTGGTCCGTTATAAAATTTTCTTCTTTAGTGTAGCATACCTTCGACATTAATTCACAAGACGGCCGTTTGACGTGATAAAATCACGGGTGGTGTTTAGTCTTTAAAAGACTCTTATGTGAAGGAGTAAGCGTGTTATGAGCGACGATAGTTATAAGTTCACGTAAAGATTCTTAAGCTTTACGACAATAATCAAAATTGAGTTAGATTTTCCAACACTGCGTCCCAAACAACCCTATCTCAAACTAAGCAGATAATTAAAAGTATAGATTTCAACCATCCAAAATTAATATCGATTAATCCCTTTTAATTAATAGTGATCTGTATTAATCGCGGCGCAATATTCTATCTGATTATAATCCGGAGAACACGTAATTTGACTCAAGGAGCTCAACGATCGCTTATCTTAATATTTAATTACTCTATTGATATTCCGAATAATAACGAGAATCAATTATGCATCAATCGATTTGTGTTACAGATGGATTTCAACTCAATCTACGTAACGAGTTTCAATGCTTGTCTGCCAAGATTTCAATAAAATCGTAGACGGCTGAATTTGTAATTATATTATAGTCCATTTAACAAATTTAAATTTAAACTTAGTTATTTTAGTAGGTTTAGTAAGTCAGAAAGTTATTAGATTGTGCCCTAGGATAGGCTTCATTTACATTGTAAGACGTATTATTATGTTTGCAAAAAAAAGGTTTAATAAAGGTTATAACAATAGATATTTATTTCGGTTCTAAATGGCGTTAGTTAAGAAACTTCCGCAAAGATTACCTTAAAAATTTGACATTTCTCATAACTACCAAGTATTTACATATGTATAAATATAAATGTACGCCCTGGATTTATGATATAATCTTGGCATCAGTTGATACGCATTGCAGGTGTGATCTTGCGGCATATACTTTCATCATAAATTTATTGAACATTTGTTCTTTAGTTTACACATGATGAAAACGCCACTGAATAGGCCTCAGGGCGTTCTCACGTTATGCGGTTTTCGTCCGCAGCGAGAATTCAGTTCGCATCCCAGTTATCAAATAATACATAATGTATGTATCTTCGTAACGCGAATGTAAAATCAATGATAGGAAGCGGCCCAGGTTTCCTTTAAAAATATTGGTGATCCATCCTTACAGCTATACTGATACATAAAGTTTAAATAAGGACTTTGTATTTGATAAGTATTATTCCGCCACTGCGGCTTATATTAAACTATCTAGGAAATGAGAGACTATAATTGGAGCGACTGGTCATAAATCATGTTTTGTAAAACCTAAATACGCAAAGATTTATATTTCTACACCCACGTTACGCCACCATTTTTGTAAGTCACATGTAAAGAGCGATAAGGTCAATGCTATTTTTCAGGCAAGACTTAAGTTAGATAAGTTCCAGACTCTGAGCTGCCATTATGCTCTGAGCTTCTTATATAAAAATCAAACAACATATTTTCGACTCCATAATCAAACACAGGACTTACCGATCGCGAGACTCGAGGTTGGCAGTCATAACACGATTGTTTAAAGCTTCAAAATACATGAAGCAGATAAATACACTGAAATAATCACTTACTAAATATAATCTATAGAATGTTGTTGACACAGCGTTTGCTGCGTATTATTGATGGACATAATTTATGGCATTGGCCCCGTATTCTTAGGGGAATAGAAATGAAATCACGAGAGTACCACCCCAAAATTTATGATCCCCTCTTGGAACCTTTGATGACTGCTAATTTTTCAACTGTGCGCCCGTTTATATATAAAAAATTGACAGCTATGAGCCCAAGTTAGTTCCCGCAATTATTTGCTGTTAAAGTTTCAATGTGATGGATGGATTTTTTATTGTTCAAATAAACGAATAAGGATTTAGAAAAGTAGTTGATTGATGTTTTTTTCTTATAAATTATGATGTCTAAGTTGGATTAAAGGTCTTTTGGAAGTTATACTGAAGTCTCGATCAGGGTTGTGCCACTGCCGGCGCGTCCTCACTGAAAGTGACCCCGAGAGGGGCGGCGGCACTGTGGCCTGTGTACGTCGCGGGCGCCCATTCACAACCGGGGCGCCCGAACCAAGCTAGTGGGGGTGCAACTGCGCCCCCAACAACTCCGAGACGGCCGAGACAAACACGTCTCGGAGGCGCACCGGGCGGCTGCGGCATTACGGTGGGCGCTTCTCGCTCACGTACCGTGGTCGCCCCACTCGGCGCGGAGATGGCCACCGGGGGGTTTTGGTCGGTATGCCGGTTTAGGGAATTTTGTTAGGGACCCAGCCCGGCACTAACACCTGCGCGGACATGACGTCGCCGCGCGCCGGGCTGGAAGACCGGTGACCCCGACATACGCTTCCCGCCCCCCCCTCCCCCGGGGCTGGCGGGAAGTAGAGCCATAAACAGCTTTCCCCTCGAGAACAAAAAAAAAAAAAAAGGGTTGTGCCACTGTCCTTGAGAAATGACGTGAAGTTGTTTCAATTGGTGAGTAATACTACTAGTTTTAATTTGCCGGTCACCGCACTTCATGGTAGAACAAATCAAACTTACAAACGCAAGTGCCCAGCAGTTTGACGTATATGGGCCGATGATGATGACGATGATGAATGAAAAGAAAAAAATGCAATTAATTGTAAGTGCACACTGGGCACTGGTTCCGAACATGTGAGAAAAATAAATAGGTCTTTCGTTTTTTTTTATGAACAACCATGTCTAGTAATAGATTTCCTATGCCGAATAACAACGAAGTAAAAAAAAAGAATAGTAGAATACTGATAATATAATTATGTATATTCGTTTATTTTATAACCACACTTTACAACTGGCTATTCGTACCTAACAGTTAATTTATTGATCGTTTTACGAGAGTAACATACGGTGAAATATAATAGAAAAATAAAATTGAAGTTACATCTAACATTTTCGTGTGTGACAAAAATACAGATAGAAATCTTCATTCGTTTGAGACATCCGCTGAATTCTAATAGGGACAAGGCGGAACAATATAATGCTATTTCCTTTGCTTTATTAATAAAGTATATAAATCGACTTTGATTGACTTGTGTACACGTGTGCTGTTGTTCTTTTGGTCGGCATTCTTTTGTTTTGACATGTCTAGAATTGAAAGTGGTTCTGCTCTTCTCGCAATTATTTAAGATTATAATAAGAATTGATAGGATTAATTGGCTGGTATTCGGTCTGCAAAATTCTTATATATTATATTTATATAATATAATATTCGACGTCTAAGTGGTGGACTAAGGCCTAAACCCTCTCAGTTGTGAAGGAGGCCCGTGCCCAGCAGTGGGACGTATATGGGCTGATGATGAATGAATGAATGATGAAAACAATACACTTAGCGCACGACTTGAAGCCAATTACGTCAACCTGCACGCAGTACAACCAATTTCACTTGTTCATTGACTATTTTCTCTCGCTATAAGATGAATAAGGAACGGCAAAAAATCGTCCCGCCCTTAACATTTCTTTTCCACTTTTCAAACGCCAATCGTACCTACGGCGAATGGACAACCGGAGGATCTAGAAACCAATTTTCCCACTGACTAGGTAAGTAGGTAAATACGTAATTTCATGGCGCATTAATTTCTAAGTAGATCATACAGCGGTCGGCGGTCTCCCAATTTGCATTTGTTGTGTTGTGTTTGAAGATTTTCGTGAATTTTAGATAAGATTGAGTCGAGGAAAATATTTCGTAAATTTTATTTAAATTCATTTTATTTATTCTCGAACTGTGCGACGGAATAAACTTTATATTGAGCTGACAAAATGTTATTTAAGCAGTATTTTTTTTTAGTACCTATATAAAGTAGCAAAAGCCTTTATAGTAAATTATGATGTAGCTATGTATAACCATGTAAAGCAAAATAGCTTTTATACTCTCAGATATATATGTAGGTATACATACATATACTCGTCTGAGCCTGTTCGACAACCTATTAAGAACATATTAAAAAATGTATATTGCAACTGTTTATTTTATGTTATTTTATTGTGAGTTTGTTTAAGTTTTTTTTTTTTTAATAAAAAAAAGACAGATGAGGATAAAAATTGCGTTATTCAAGTAAAAACAGAGACACTTATTTAATTCACTAGTTCTTATAATGAATGAGAATCAGTCTCAGTTTAACTTTGGAATATGTGCTTACAAACAAACAAATTTCACGAAGCAGACAATTGCCCTCGTAAAGGTTTCGAGATACTTCTAATGCTTTCAAGGACCAGTACACTGACCGCTCTATTTATGAGAACACTTTAGAATGTACGGATGTAAGTAACTACATACTGCTTCATAAGTATCCATGGAAATAGTTAGCAGTCTGTTCTAGCGACAAATTACATACTCTTAAAATTTGGTCTTCAATTGTAGTACAATGCTCAAAAATCCTTCTCGAATTATGAAAATGTTTGTGTAATATAAGACAATACTAATATATGTGTAAAAGAAAAAGCGGCTGTAATGGTGCGCAAACTTCCGTCTTTTTAAAATAACTATTTTGATATTCTTAAATATACCATAATTATCAATACATTTACACGCTAGGTGAACTAAATCCCTTGAACTGTATATGAGATTAGCGCTCGAAACTGAATCGTAAATTGACGTAGATTATTAAGGATTTTAAAGATGGAAACGAAAAGAAAATTTACATCAGGAACAAAGCTTAAATAAAATTGTATCTGTAGCATTGACATTTGAAAGGCAAGCTTCAGTAATCGACTAATATCTTCTTGGAACTCCGATAACCGTCGTTTCGTATACCAAACAAAAGAGATTTAACAAAATTCACGGGATAAGATAAAAAGTGCTAGCGGCAAGAAGCAAAAAAAGTTGAACGACCTTTTACAAAACTTCAAGGGTCTTAAATGACTCGTGGACATTTTCAAAGATCAATAAAGTCGCCATGACAGGAACTTTATTGAAATATTTTATCGCATGCCCGAGAGCCGATAAAGAAGGCTATAACTGCCTTTATATTACGCTGCCCGGTTCAGCTTCGCCTGGACGGAGTTTTTAAAAGAGAAATCTAAGTCTGTCCTCAAAGTCCTAGGTATGTCTGTACCAAAATTCATGAAATTTACGATAATGGATATTAGTATATACATATATAACCTCACGCCTGTATTCCCCGGAAAAACCCCATAAAACTTTGCCCGATCCGTGAATCGAACCCAGGAACTCTAGATCGCATGGCACATATGTACCTGTACTGCGAGACCATGAGACCGTCTACGTCGAATGTAAATTCATTAATGAAGGAAGTCTCACTATCTCACATAGGGTAAGTAGGTTAGACTTTGAATCATGATTTCCACAGAGTATAAAAAAAAATAACTATTACAAACTCATTCTACATTATCATCATCATCAGGCCAGTGCGCTGGCCTAGTGCGGGTTGGCGGACTACACACCTAGGAAATTCCTAATCTAAGTTTTAAGTGTGCAGGTTTCATCACGATGTTTTCTTTTAGCGTTAAAGTACGTGATAATTCCGTGTGAGTACACACACAAATTCGAAAAGTAAGAGGTGTGTGCCTGGGGTTTGAACTTATTAAATATCTTACAAATGCTTAGGAAATTGTGCCTATGACTGAGGAGTCAAGAGGTTGTGGCGATTCGATTTTCAAAAACTATACGGTAAAACTATTGCACGGCGCTATTTGGTTGACTAATGAGATCCAAACTTATTGTAGTCCCTTATTTCCTCTCAGTTGTAGAGGAGGCCTGTGCCCAGCAGTGGACTTAAATGGGCTGATGACGATGATTTCCTCATTGGGATATAAAATAACATTAATTCAGCAGATGAGTTAAAAACTATACGAATCCCACGCTGATACGAGCTAGTTAACGTCGAAATTGAGCGGGTGAAGTTATTGCCGAATTTAACTTTCATAAGTACACACAGATTGCACACGTGTCGAGTTAATTCCAATGTTGTCTGAAAGCGAGCATTGTCTGACATTATGTCGGATGTCAATTCATCCGAATATGAGTTCGGTTGTGAAATTGCGTGGATGTACAAATTATCGTCTGGACGTGACTGAAATCTGCTGATCTCAACATCTCAACAGCCCATATACGTCCCACTGCTGGGCACGGGCCTCCTCTACCTTTGATAGGGTTTTAGGCCTTAGTCCACCACGCTGGCCTAGTGCGGGTTGGCGGACTACACACCTAAGAAATTCCTAAGAACTTTTAGGTGTGCAGGTTTCATCACGATGTTTTCCTTCACCGTTAAAGCAAGTGATAATTCATTGTGAATACACACATAACTTCGAAAAGTCAGAGGTGTGTGCCTGGGGTTTGAACCTGCGACCGTCGAGATTCTCGACCTCGCGCCTTAACCTCGAGGCCATCACTGCATCAATCTGCTGATAGTTATAAAAAAAGTTACACTTGTAGAAACCGAAACGGTTAAAGTTCTCGTACTGAATGAAAATAAATGATTATATTGCTTTGTAATTTTGAGAATAAGACATTTTCTATAATTTGAATATAACATAAACTTTATCACGGCGAGCGGTTAGGTCAAAGACACGCCGTATCTGATGAAAGTTATTAGAGCAGTGATAATTAAAAAACAATTGAATTTACCAAAAAACACTAACGGCTTCTAAAAATATATGAAATAAGATAAGCCTTTTCGAAATAAACTTTGAGAATTTTGATTTGATGAAACATTTCTTATTGTTTGTTAATCTAACTCAACAAACACGACAGTCCAACGTGTCAGTCGAAACGTCCAACTCAATTGTCAAGCTAAACTGACTAAATCATTAGAATCTAATATCAATTGTATTTTGATTCGCACATCCAAATTAATATTCTAACTGTCACAGGTTGAAATTATTAATTTTATGTATTTAACATCAGTAAAATGCGATTTGATTGGTTCGCATTCAAAATAATAACTAGTATTTAGATGACATTGTTTTTGTAGTATCAGTCTAAATAACTCTACATTAGTTAAATATGTTTATTTAATTGTATTTCTTTACATCCACGACTAACCTATATTAAACAGAATGCTAAATCAATGTTAAAAATATTACTGTTTAATGTAATTATCGACGACTTGAGAAAGGTGGCGGGTAGCGGATGGATGAGGGCTGCTCAATACCGCGATGGTTGGCGTTTTCTTGGGGAGGCCTACTTTCAGCAGTAGACGGCGATAGGCCGAGTATATACACATATAATATTAAACAGCGATTTAGTGATAATACAGACTTGATATAAGTCTTACTTAATATTTGAATATTAAGTAATAAAGACTTTTGCCTAAGCCCTTGCTATTACATACCTATGTACATTGTGACCACCCAATCTATGCTTCTGATCACTCCAGTCTCTAGTAAATCTAATGGTTGCCTGTAAGAAATCGCCGATAGCGATAAGGCCGCCATTAGTGACACAACCTTATTTTATTGTTACTAATACCTATTTTGTTCTTTTATTGGTGTACAATGTAAATATAGTGTTTAGAAGTGTTAATCTAAAATCACGTTTGCCACTTTTAAGTCCCAAGGAATAGGTAGAGTCTATTGCCGTTATTTGGTCACATATCCTATCAAAAACGCCAAACCTGGGAATCGAAACCACCTGATCGCTTGTCCCATACTCATATCGCGGGACAAGTGAGGTAGTAGATTTATTAGAAGTTTCAATTCAAGCCATATGATCTAACATATTTTCAAACTTTCTTCTGCAAAATCAAATCGTTTTTAGAATATTGATTAATTTGTTATTCAATATATTTTTAAAGCCTTTATTATTTTGATATATTAATGTATTTTCAAGACTCCATGCATACGGATTGAAAGCAATTTTACTCGTATTTTAATCGCGTATTCCCCAACTACAAAGCGAGGGGCACATATGTATGTACGTATAAAGGGAGAGTAAAAGGCCTGGGGGGTCCCGATCGTTGTAGGTCGCACCCATGACGCGTGTGGAACTGCACGGGCATACAAATGACCCGCCACTGCATCCCCGAAAGGCTAAACTGTGTTTGTCAATTCAATAAATTATAAATTGCCAGGCATACCTATTTTGAATAATGTGAATCTTTGAATAAAGCTTATTTTACAATTTTTATCGCGATGGAAAATATTTTCAATATTTCGCATGAATTTATTTGCAATTTCGTTTGTAATAATGTGTAATTGAAAAAGGTTGTAGTCACGGGTTGAAGCCTAAACTATATTCTTTTATCTCACAAACATTTTGTTTCATTGCGGGGTCCGAAACTGCAGCTTGGCTTTTGCGCCACAAACTCTTTAAAAAAACTATTGACTGTAAAATTTAAAAGAATTTTATTATTGGAGTACGAAACGACTATTACATTACAAATGGGATTTAATTTCGCTGGCGAAAGTCAGTGTAGAAATACATCAATGTACGTAGTATGTAGTCTACGTACTGTTATTGTATACGTATTGCTCCCGTATCTCAACTTGATAGGTACATATGTATCAAAACATCCATATTTTTTTTTGCCGACTGTTGCAATCTGCAAGCGTGCCAGACGACGCATTTTCCAACGGTATAATTCAAACCCCCAAAACGCAGCGTAATGTTTACGTGTCAACAAATCCACGCCACGTAATAATTTATCTTTCGCAGACGATCCGACTCACACAGCCGCACTCCATACAAAAGCATAAACCCACCGAGACTTGAGATATTCATTATTCTACGGAGCACGCCACATATTTACCGTTTCTTTGTCTCAGACTCCCACGCCTGTCTCCCGCATAACTTTAAACGCCCGTTTCCGTAGGCATTGGAACAACTCTAACGTTTTGTGTTCATAATATTTATGATACTTTGTATGAGTGAAAAGTTATGTATAGAACGACTTCAGTGAAAAGCTTTTAAATTCAAAATATATCAAAGAACATATTTGTATTGTGATATTTGATCACAAAGAGTCTGGAGATGTCGCGGCGAGATAAAGAATTGACAGTTTGCAATCGTACCTTATATCACCGTAGTCTTTTGTACTTATTCTATTTGTTTATTCAACTCTTAAGGCTTATTGTATTTGAAAAAAAAAATACGTTTTAAATATATACTATCCTTAAACTTACTTTAACGAAACAAGATAACGTATTAAGATTCAGTATTATTTAGTATGTTACGTCCCTAGAAATATCTGTTTGTCTAGCTATCTTCAATATGTTAATATGTATAAAAATACATTAATATTAGTATCGCGAACAACTCTTCGATCTAATCTTTCACAATTGCCATCATCATCATGTACGAGTATGCTGCCTGCCAATTGTGGCAAACGTCGTAAATGAAAGATATAGATATATTTTAATTCTCAAAACATTTTTATCAACACGCCTCCAGAATGTTGACACAGCAGACAGTGGTAATTTGAGCCAAGTGCTTCTGGGAATTTCCTTCCTTAGCAAATTATCGTGTGCAAAACTAAAATTAAATGGAGAGTTTCTGATTGTACCCAATACGTGCTGAAATTAATAATCGTTCATAGAGTTCAATGTCTTCAAGATGTTGCTTATATCTAAATAAAGATTTTTTGTAAGGAAACTAGAATGTTCTAAGAATTTCGCCAAGAGTATAATATTTTGCGATTAACTACTAATTTTAGTTGCTAGTAAAAATGTAGTAGGTACTAATAAATTTTCATCGAAATTCAGAAAATTTTAAATGAAATGAAATGAAATGAAATTGCTTTAATGAAATTGCTTTATTTGGTCACGTAGGCAATCAAATAGCACTTATGACAAGTCAATACAGAAAAGAAAAATCTTTTATTATTACATTATAATTTAACTATGGTTCATTTTATATAATTTGTACAAAAAATATTTACGGTTTTTTTTATAATTTATTTTTAGTTTTCATCAGGAAATACATAATATATAATATCAATATAATATCAATATATAGGAAATACATAATATCTTATTATTATTATTTTAACCCTCTATCACTCATAAACTTGGATTCAGCTGATTTTTGGAATGGAAATAATAACAATAAAAATAAAATACCCGTATTTTTGGATTTTGTTTTTTTTTTATTATTTGAAAAGAAAATTACAAAAAAAGGGTGTGTTGCTTCTAGGCAACATTGCATTAAAAGGTCATAATTTATAGTAGTGTTATGAGATATAAAAGTTTCTGAAACAATTTTTAGTTTTAGTGTAATATAGGGTAACTTCGCAATTTGCGCACACATCATTTGTAAATCCACCACATTTGGGTAACTCACAACTAATTTTCTTATCCAACGATTGTGGCCAGTGCCCAAATTGGTCGTAGCGTATGGCTTTAGGAGGCACATGCAGAGCAGGTTCTTTATTCTAGCTTGGATCTCGCTCTACAGTGATCGCGTACTAGATACACTTAGTTTCGTATATTCTTCATTTTAAAAAGTATTACAGCAACGTCCAGGCGAAAGCCTGCTGATGATAAGCGGCCTGATTGACGATTTTTGCATTTAGAAACCCTTTTATAAAGTATCCAATCATTGGCTATTGTGAGATCCTAATATTATAAAATGATAAAATAATATGCTAATAGCATAGGCCATCGTTCGCTTCCCAGACCTATGTGTGTGCTCAAGATGCTCTAAGAAATCAACATTCCCTATGTGGCGACTCTTCGACCACATGGGGGCGCTTTATGCTCATATACATATGTTTAGTTCTGTTTGCCAATCTTCGTACATCAGTTTCAAGTTAGTGTGTAGCAAATATAGAAGCCACTTTGAGATTTTTATTGTCTTTTAAGACACCCAAAAAGTGCTATTAGAAACATTTTGCGCTTGATACAAATTTGTTTTTCTCTTGGGTAAGTCATTTAGGTCATTTATCTACCTATTTAAGTAGGTATTAAAAAACTGCACGGGAGTATCTAGCTCAAGACGATCACCTGATCGTAGCACCCTAGACCCTGGCACCTGTATCCCATAAAAATAAGTTGCCCTACATTCAATTCCAAATTATATTTCTTTCAGCGTAAATTCAGTCTAGCTGACTTCTCTTTAGGGATTTTTCTTGGGATTTTGGCTTCGGAAGGTTGAGCTGTACTCTCGCCTGCAGATTCCTTTGTTTCGTAAAGTTTCTATTGTAGAATCCACATCAATGCTCACTTATGAGGCGTCGACTTCAAATGTTTCCAATTCAGGAACTAAATCCTTGACCATTCGGTCAAGGACGTCGTCATTGTAGTCCAAACCATCTTCGCTTTGTGCACCATCATTTAGCGCAACAATAATGTCCTTATCACCAAGAGAGCCCTTACGAAACATCCTATAATATAACAACTACAATCAATACAATAGGTATCAAATTCTGCCCTAATCGCCTGATGTAGCCCACAGTCTACAAACCTATTTTTGCAAATAATACATAATAAAACGTAAAAAGTATTCAAAACTAATATTACACAAAAAAGTTCAAACACTTACCTCTCTAGTTTATCCATAAAATATACAGAATATAATCATAACATTTTTTTATAATTTTTTTGAAATTGTAGTCTGCCGTCACCATTAGAAAATGACAACAGTCGACATGCGAATTCCTATTTACTGCGTACAGTGCCTCCTTATTGTTTTCCTTGGTACAATTTAGTAAGTTCGGAATGTAGACCATGGGTGACAAATCACGATTATGTTACAAAATCAATTTTATTAAATCTAGAGGCGTTTGAACGGTATGTTGCCTACAGTCTACACTATGCTACAGAGGGTTAAAGTAAATAACGAGATGGACCTTGTGTATTTCCGAAACGTCACGTATTATTTTAATGGTACCACCGGATCCAAACGCGACCCTGACTGAGAAGACCCGGCGAAACAAACTCAGCGGGCTCACTTTACTACTGGAATTTACGCGGCGCGACCCACACCTGAGTAGATCCAGCGAGTCCAACTCAGTGGGCATGTATTTGGTCCAGTAAGGATAACATAATTATATTATATGACCTGCCAAATAAAAATTGCCTTCTTATTATTAATTTGCTCGAATTATTTACTCGATCGGTCGTCATTTTATTTTTATTTTATTTATTTTGTGCACATTTTATATTAGATATCAATTTGTATTTGATGTTTTTATAATGGTTTAAGTTACACTTGGAGCTTTGGGTTAATTTATATTTACTTATGTATTTATTCAAATAAATCATTTGAAGAAAGAAGAATGTAAAAAAATGCTAAACTTTGCTACACGATATCGACAATTATAGAGCGTAGCTATAAATTAACACGCCTTTGATCCTCAAGACCTCTTTGATTAATAAATCAACGAATAATTGATAGGGGAATTTAACTTATTAATATAGCTTTACGAAAATAACTATAACGATAAATACTGTAAAAACCCATATACGACCTGGGAAAAAATAAAATTTATAGTACTGACAAGGAGACTCGACTTACATACGAAATTTCTTGTAAAGCTGGAAAGTCTACGAATTGCTTTGCGATGTTTTTGTTCATCGTTTATAAGATTGGAAGCAGTGATGGCCTCGAGGTTTAGGCGCGTGGTCGAGAATTTCGGCGGTCGCAGGTTCAAACCCCAGGCACACACCTCTGACTTTTCGAAGTTATGTGTGTATTCACAATGAATTATCACTTGCTTTAACGGTGAAGGAAAACATCGTGATAAAACCTGCACACCTAAAAGTTCTTAGGAATTTCTTAGGTGTGTGGTCCGCCAACCCGCACTAGGCCAGCGTGGTGGACTAAGGCCTAAACCCTCTCAGTTGTGGAGGAGGCCCGTGCCCAGCAGTGGGACGTATTGGGCTGATGATGATGATGATGTTTATAAGATTTATGAAAAGATGAGTCCTAGATCAAAAAGCCGTTTTAGGGCAATAGCATTATACAAGTTAAACATTCTACATCCGCTAATCTCACTGCTAAAAATGTCGTCTGCATATTGACTCTCGACTTCGCTGAATAAAATTAGCTTCCAACAGAAGCGAAAAAATTATTGCTTTATTACGAGTAGGTATGCAAATATAAACATGGCCGCGTGGTTTCACCGACCTGGAAACTGGAAAATAAAATGGCTGCCCATCGCTGTGAAGAACTCAAATCTGGAGCGCAATCTAAAATACATATACCCTTATATAGGAATCAGGAGCAGGGGTTGTTGATTGGCATAATCAATATGTTTATGCTGTGAGTTTGTATGGATGTGAAGTGCTGTAATCATCAATGGAATGCTCTCGCAATCACTCTGTGCATGATTAATCCTTTGCCATACGATATTCCATCATTGCATTTGTGCGTGAATTTTTCTTTGTTGTTCATTTTCTCATTAAGAGGTTTTCATGTGACCGCAGCTTGGTTTTAATGTCTTCCGAACAATATCATCATCAGCCCATAAAGGTCACACTGCGGGGCACGGGCCTCCTCTGCAACTGAGAGGGTTAGCGTTAAAGCAAGTGATAATTCATAATGAATATACAATTACTATTACCATACCTAACAATATACCATTGGGCTAATGCTCCCCACGTTTCAAAAAGACTCAAGGTCCACGAAAGACACGAGACCCATGTGGTTGCCTAACCAATTAATAATTATACATATGTCAATTTATTTAATATATGAATTTATAATTTGGAGCTATTCATCTAGAAATAGTATCCCATGCCTTTCGTGAATGGAAATTTAAAGGCCGATGGGATCTAACTGTATACTGGTGGAGCAGTGTGCTCTCTCCGTAAGAATGTCGTTGGTTGGGAATTAGGTCTTTTTAATGTTGCGAATCCACATTTTACCATCAATTTCTGAAGAAGGTCTAAATAGGGGCGTTTTCCATGGCTTATGGTAATATGGTAGAAGGATAATATGACAGGTCAAAGTCCCACCTTCAATGCCCGTAACAGGTTTCGAGACATTATTATATATCAGTACTACGGTGAGCGTTTTTTAGTAAAGGGGTCGCTGTTTGGGTTAACGCCTTGCGCCGGAAGGCCGGAAACACAGCCCTTACAGTTGCCCTCGTAGTACTGAAAAGGGGTGCTTAATAGCTTTCCATTCGTAAACGAAAAAACAAAAAGGCTTTAGAATGGCGTGTCTCTTAACTTGATTCACTATACGGATGGTATTGTTTTAAGAAGTAGTGTCGGTAATGCTTTGACACTATAGAAGTAATTAATCAGTCATCCTTATTACAATTTTATTCCTTTTAACAATTTAAAAATAAAATAAGTATGCATCAATGAATCGAATCGTAAAAACATTGACCTCCAATCTCCACGTTCGATTTGTGGAACCATTCACGGTCCAATTTAATTTCTCTCGTTTGACTTCACCCGTCGCATGTGTTTAGTTGTCAAAAGACAACTAAATATTTATTTCACAACGAACTGACTAAATGAATACAAATTTTGTCATTTTATTTTTTATTTTGTTGCAATCTCCATATGCTATTTATTGCAAACGCAAATGAAACTACCATTAATGTATGACATACTCGTACATACATAACCTGAGCGCTTTTTTCCCGAAGAGGTAGGCTAGTAGTTTGGGGTCAGGGTCACTTAACTCTTTATAAAAATAAAAACAACTTTTGGTACAGCTATTACGCACATTTAAAAAAAAAAACAAAAGTGTCTTAGATAAGAAAGAGTTTAGGTAACTACGTAAGGTCCTCTATTTCTGTGATATAAGCGTCTTACTACAGGTCAATACATAATATTCCTCCTGGGTTTGCTATTTGCTATTTTGCTCGGCACCTTAAAGCTTAAATTCATAATCATGTTGGCTATTATAAGGCTAATAATTTATTTCTTAGCTAACGAGTTTGAAAATTGATCACGTAAAAGACTTGAATTCTCTTTATTTAGAAAGGGGTTATTTTAATAAATCGTGTCCACCTTTTTAAAATTCCACAATTTTTTGTATAGACATAATATGGTCTTTTTCTTTTCTTTTCAATAGTCCGAATTCAGTAGGTTATTAATTATTCTTCATCTTATTCATGGAAAAATTCACGTGTCTACCAAATAGATACTTTATTAAATTGATAAAAAAATGAGAGTAGTAACCCGCCGTATTCTAAAAACTTGACACCAACCTCCAATCGTTGTACATAATTTGTTATACATGAAACGGGTCATTATTCGGAATTGATGTTTACTTAAAATATTGGCCTCAACTTGTTTTCTAAGATCAAAAAAAGAGAAAATGTTTTTCCATTTTTACGATGGCGAAAATAATTTGATTTCACTGGACGGATGTCGACAGTTGATTTTAAATTTAACTTCTCTGAACTTGCCAAAATGGAATGGATTTTTTATGTATTTCCAAACTGTTTGTTTTTGTGAGCATTTCTTGTACTTATCAAGTAAGAAATGTTAATGCGCTGTTTAATCCAAGTTGTTAATACCTTCGTTAATTTAAAAAAGTCCTGTCCATATCGCAACGCTCGATTAATCTGGTCTTTAATCAATCAATAGATTTCGATTTATGTATTAAAAGTATTAAGATATAAATATTACCTCAGGTAGAATTCCAGACTAATAATGGAAAAAATCTTCCAAGTGCCTTCATTAGACACCATTTATGGGAAGAGCGGCAATAAAGTAACGCCCACAATGTCGTCTAGTGCTATATAATTATTATATTAATTGTTTTAGGCTTAGAAGGAACACTTTATTAATAATAAAAAAAAAACAAAGGAAGTATGACAAGGAATCACATTTTTACACGAGTGGTTGTTTTTGGAAATACGTACATACATAATATATGTACTTAAACAATAAAAAAGTTCGCCTGAGTTCCGAGTACGCAGAGGTACAATTCTGCACCCATATTTCGCTAATTATGTTTTCCTTCCACGTAATAACATTTTTCCCCTATCTGGGAAGCGAATTCAGGACCTCTAGATTGCCCGGCATACACCTACTTGTACTACGAGATCAGGAGACAGTCATATACTTAACGAATGTAATATTCATCCCAAGCTCTTCTGACTTACTACACCGCAAAGGTTGTCCATTCATGATATCCATTTATGTTTTAAAATATATATAAAACTAGCTTTTGCTCGCGACTCCGTCCGCGTAGACTACATGGTTGGGTTCAGAAAGAAAATAATTTGTAGTCTATTTTACTCCACAGAGTCCCATTTATGTCCATACCAAAAAGCATTCAAATCGGTCAAATAGACGTGAAACGTGTGCCGGCGCGCACCGGCCGGCCGGCGCCTTGTACATCATTGCGCGCTTTATCATTTTCTCGCTGCGGTGTTATTTTAAAACTGCGATATCTTCTAAGATACTCATTGAAATCAAATGATGTAAAGGGCAAATTTCTTTTAAATTAAATACTTGTGATGAATAACGTATTTATTTGGATAAGGATTAATATCGTATTTATGAAAACACCATTTACAAATAATGGTTTATTTCAGAACAAATTTGGTTAGCATAAAAAAGGTTATAGTGAGCCAACCTTAAAAGATAGACATATGCTGTCGAGGACTTTTTTTTAGAACTTTTAAAGGGGAACAATTCTGTCATACATTATTTTAGCGAAACTTTAACCGTTTCCGCAGCGCACGCAGCGGAAGTTCTCAAAAGGAAAAAAATCCCCCGATTTTGAAACATAATTTATTGTTGCTCCGCTCCTATTAGTCGTAGCGTGATGTTATATAGCCTATAGCCTTCCTCGATAAATGGGCTTTCTAACACTGAAAGAATTTTTTAAATCGGACCAGTAGTTCCTGAGATTAGCGCGTTCAACCAAACAAACAAACAAACAAACAAACAAACAAACAAACAAACAAACAAACTCTTCAGCTTTATATATTAGTATAGATATATTATGTTTTAAACATACATACATAAACTTACGCCTGTATTCCCCGAAAGGGTAGGCAGAGGTGCATTTCTGCACCCACATTTCGCCAGGTATGTATAAGTCCCACGTAATAGGTGGCCAGCCTATTGCCCTTTTTCGGGCACAATTCCAGACTCCGTGCTGCTTCTGAGAATTTCCTAATGGAAAAACCCAATAACACTTTGCCCGACCCGGTAATCGAATCCAGGACCCGTAGATCGCACGGCACATACTTGTGCCGCGAGACCACGAGGCAGTTATCCATTTATAAATGCGTGCTATTTTTTCCTCGTTGCCACTTGAACTAAATCAATATCCAAAGAACGTTTATTAGACTTCCACAGCAATTTAAAAATAAATTAATTGCCCTCCGCATGGCTATTCGTGAGCGTATTTGAGTCATATTTTTTAATTTACTCGATATATCCGCTCCGTACTCGCCTTGCGAAAGGTAGATAGAAGCTGTTCCCAACATCGTTAAATATGGACATTCAGTAAAGAATGTTTTAAACACAATGAGAAGAAATGGTAGCACATCATTTACACCCAAAAGTAATGTTCGTGACTTGAGCGAAGTATTTTGTAAATTACATATAAAAATAACACTATAATACGTCGACTGCCTAGGTGTCTCGCGGCACGATCTCAAGGTTTTGAGTTTGATTTCGGGGTCGGGCAAAGCTTTATTATTTTTTTCCAAGATATTGTACATTGTTTCTATAGAAGCCGTCTATTCACCTCTACGTCGAACAATGCCACCTAACCACGGAGAGAGCTGTAAACCTACCTTATCATGTTATTATGGCTGCTTCATCAGTTTACTATACTGTTGACGTGATGTATGTACACGGCCCATGCGATGTGACTCCCTGGACGATTCCGGTGTCATTTCGCCAAAAACTTGAGAAACCTGATAAACTTGATAATTTTATGAACATCGGAGAAATTGGCTTCAGATAGATGACGTAAACATTAAAAATTAATACCTTTCAGAAACAGTTATTAAAATCCACATGTCTTTAAAAAAGAAGGGTAATAAAATTTTGTTAATATTTAGCGTAGAAAATCTCTACTGCTTCGTTGTCTCGCGTCACAAATATGTACCGTGCGATCTAGAGGTCCTGGGTTCGATTCCCGGGTCGGGCAAAGTGCTATTGGGGTTTTCCATAAGGAAATTCTCAGTAGCAGCACGGAGTCTGGAAATGCGCCCGAAAAACGGCAATAGGCTCGCCCCTTATTACGTGGGACTGATACATAGGTACTTAGCGAAATGTGGGTGCAGAAATGCACCTCTGCCTACCCCTTCGGGGAATACAGGCGTGAGTTTATGTATACATGTAGAAAATTAGTTCACACATTATCTAAGATTGTTTTTTTTTTTTTCAAAACAAACATCATCTTACTGTTAATTCACAGCGTGGCGTGAACGCGTACTCTCTTATTTATCGCTGTTCTTCACGACACAGCTACCGACTGGTAATTCCCACACTTTATACGCCTACTTGAGAATACTTGAGGTGTGTAAATAAAATAAAACCCGGTAATGGCGCCGTTACATTTACTTATTTATGGGCCTATTCTAAATGTGCGGAAATTGGTATTGCGTTTGGTGTAAGATCCTTATAATACGTTAGAAACAACACGGTAATCTTTGGGTGGTAAGCATTTACCTCTTGACGTAGAGTTTCGTGAATTTTATCAAGTATTATTTATGATGTTATATTGAGGCTGTTTAGAGTGTCGTACTGTGTTACTTCCATTCCGTATTTCATAGAATTTTCTGCTTTTGTATTATACGCAAATACTAATACTATTATTTTTTACTTACCTTCGAATGCCTTGTTGGTTACGCGGTGAGAGTGATGCTAGGATTGATCCCCGATTCGGGTAAGTTGTCATTGGGTATTTCCATTTGAGATATTTTTGTAAATGCTTGATGAAACAAATATGTTAATAGGCTCCTATACCGTGGGACGTAAAAACAGCGACCGAAATGTAAGTCTAGAAATGTACTTCTACCAACTCCTTTGAGGGTACAGGCGTGAATGTGAATTTACGAGATTTATGAAGGTTACGGAACGGCATTCAGTCAATAAGATTCTGTATGACATACATCAGCGTGCAATTGTTAAAAGTACACCAACTAATTATGAACTTGTATAATCTTATAACGTACGTGGGCTTTAAGGTACCTACCATAAAGTGAAAGGAGTATTTTAAATAATTAAATGAAAATATAGGGAGATTTTTCCGTAAAAAAAGTTTTATGTTGTAACAACAACTACACAAAAAACCTTGACAGAGTAACAAAAAACTTGGGGAAATCTCGTGCATTAAAAGTATCAAACAAATTGCTTTAATAACATGTCGATATCAAGATAGCCTCAAGGGAATGTCTCGAGCATCCCAGCTGTGGTTTTAGATATTAAACATGCCCGTTAGTAATAAGGTTCCAAAAATTCCACAGAAATTTAATTTTGAAGCGAACTCATTAAACATTCTGATAGGTATTTATAATTTGGCTGAAATTGGTACTTATTATAATCTCATTCATTTGCTGTCTTTACCCGACCTCAATCCAATTTCATTTTAGGGCTTCTTATAATGGAAAATCATATTAGTGAAATGGTTTCGATCGCTTTCCTATCAATTACACTGTGTTTGATATTTGGCATATATTTTATCGTCTTATCGGTCTAATAGATTATTTAATAGCCAAATTTTTATTTATTAAGTCCTGGTGATGCTTCCTCTTTTATCCAGTTCTGAAAAATATTTTGTAGGTATTTTGTCAAAGCTATAAAGGTCGAGCTGCAAGGCAATCGCAAATGATTATAAAATAATGTTTAGTAACTAAGGTATAATTTGAAATGTCATCATCATCATCAGCTCATATATGTTGGCACGAGCCTCCTCTTCAACTGAGAGGGTTTAGGCATTAGTCTACCACGCTGGCCTAGTGCGGGTTGGCGGACTACACAACTGAGAAATTCCTAAGAACTTTTAGGTACGCAGGTTTCCGCACGATGCTTTCCTTCGCCGTTAAAGTCAGTGATAGTTTATTGTGAATTACATAACTTCGTAATGTCAGAGGTGTGTGCCTGGGGTTTTAACTCGCGACCGCCGAGATTGTCGACGGCAATAATAAGGTATAATTAGAGTTATTAGTAGACCTTAAAGGGAAAATGAGTGAATAATACATACCTGACTGCATGATTTTGTGGTTCGTTTGCGAGTGAGATTATTAGAAGCCCTATTGGTTGTTACTAGGATATTCGTGTTCGTGCAAATGGCTATCACTGTGTATTCACTCCATGATTTAACTTATATATTTCCAGAGAATGCTATGCACACCCGAAGTGGCATGCATATCAGACGTAGTAGTACCTTAAAACATGTTACTAAATTAAAAATGTTTTATTGTATGTGATGTGGTTGTGCTAAATATATAAATATGTCCTAACACTTAACTTAGTAGCGTTCTGGTATCGTCCTGCTAATATCCTTTACATTATACTGGAATTCTTGGGTCAAATGGAAAGTTAGTCTTAATCGTTGCTCACCGGTCGACACTTAGTACAGCCACTTTGAGATGTCAGCATTAAAAAAGCTCTTTGAGAGCCACATAACCCACGACTCCTCCAGAGTATGCGTCGAGTCATAATTAGCCACCAACAATCAATTCACGTAGACATCTCTTAGCAAGTTGACTTGTAATGGGCACTGTGTGCCTGTCCTATTCCACAGACACTGATTCTAGCAAAATTGTAAACAGTAATGTCAGTGCGATTCGATAGTTCATCAAATGCTAAAGGGCTTCGTCGCTACAGTGATTATGTCGCTCGATTCGATGATTTTATACGACAGAGACGTTCTGAGGCTTTTGACTACAATAAAAGTAATCAATGTCATTGAATTGTTTATCTAATATTGAATAATTTTAATATGCCCTTCTTTTCACCTTTTGTTTTTCTATTATTAAACTTTCGCGATAGAATAACCGCAGTTACATATACCTGATGGGTAGTTCAATTCAAAAAAAAATAGAACATCGACTGCCAAACGATCAATATGATTAACTTTCATTAGTCGACCCATTTATGTCTCTGCGTACAATATTTTTTTCAAGATACATACTTTAAAGAACTGTGCCTAATATACAATCGATAAGTATTGTCCAACTTTAAGCGAGTAAGGAAATAGATATTATTGTTACAATGTGACAGTTAAATTCGTCATCGTCGTCGTCATCAGCCCAAATATATCCCACTGCTGAGAACGGGCCTCCTCTACAACTGAGAGGGTTTAGGCCTTAGTCCACCACGCTGGCCTAGTGCGGGTTGGCGGACTACACATCTAAGAAATAATTCATTGTGAATACACACATAACTTCGAAAAGTCAGAGGTGTGTGCCTGGGGTTTGAACATGCGACCGCCGAAATTCTCGACCGCGCGCCTAAACCTCGAGGCCATCACTGCTTAATTACACATACAGTTAAATTAATCCATCTTAATTAGTGACATGCTCATCAAAGGTTGTGTGGGTGTGTCAGCTTGTTGTTCATTCTCAGAAATATGATATGCCAAAGAGGAAATAAATAACATCCCGCATGGAAACAGATGTACCTATACTAATTATGGATTCTCTGGTATAATTGTGGGAAATAACAGACATATTTATCAACCTAAAAATAATATGTATGATGTATGATTTTTTGTATAACAAATTGTTGTACACTCAGAAACAGTTGTAAACAATAAAAAAGGATGTAATACTAGAAAAGGCTACAAATGGCGGCCTTATGTTTTAATGAATGTGTAGGTATGTATGTATATATTATAATTTGTATATATTTTATATGATATACATACATTTATGTTTATTTGTTTTTGTATGTGTGTTGTATCTATTTTTTGTCTGTGCTAATCTGTTAGTATATATGGATTTTGTTAGTGTACATAATCTCACACCTATAATCCCCAAAGGGGTAGGCACAGGTGTATTGCTGCACCCACATTTCGCCAGGCGTGTATTAAGTCCCACGTAATAGGAGGCGAGCCTATTGCCATTTTTCAGGCACATTTCCAGACTCCGCGCTGCTATAGGGACTTTCTTAATGAAAAAACTCAATAACACATTTCCCGACCCGGGAACCGAGCCCAGAACCTCTAGATCGCACGGCACATACATGTACCACGAGACCACGAGGCAGTCTTGGGTCGAGGTTGTTTATAGTACTTTCACCATAGGTAGCTATTTATGCACCTACTTTTTTATCACTAAGTTTGACTGTAAGAGAATGTTTAAGGTATTAAGCCCGCCTTTATAGTACATATTTGCATACAAATCATAAATAAATAAAATAAACTTTCAACAAATGGGCACAGGCTTCCTCTACAATTAAAAGAGGCGAGATCTCAACATAGCTAAGATTTAAGGTATTTCTAAAGTACATACATATTACTTATGTATATTGTAAACTACAGAACATATTCGATCTCAACACATCACACCAATTTCAGTATTATACATCAATCACCATATTTGAAGATAATAAAAACATTTTACAGCTCACTTTTGACCTAATGGGCCACGGACGCTTAGAAACAAAAGGGTTGAGACTTTTAACAAGTAAATTCTCGAACAAACACCTCATCGATTACTTATAGAACGGTATTAGACTTTCAAAGAACAAAATAAGCGACGAACGCTTCTTCAAAATATACTATTATTTCGACACTCAATTAGATATTTACTAGTGAAGGACATACTATACACCGATGGGTCATGACACGATGTGTCCGAACGTGCTCAGCGTTCGATATCTATCTTGTGATTGCATTTATTCTGCCAAATGGAATATCAACGATATAATAATCTAAAAATCGCTAGAAAAATACTTTTGTAAGTTGTTTTATAATATTTTTAGTGCATAAAATTGCATTTAGAAATAATTTTGCACAAAAATAAAAATTTAAATATATAAATCACATTTAAATAATACAGGATATATTTGGTCCTTTCCAAGTTGTAAACTAAAAATTATTTCCAGTGCATTAAGAGCTGATTAATTTTATTGAAGACTAGCTGTGCCCGCGACTTCGTACGCGCGGAAAGTTAATTTTTAATTATTTTTAATAAGAAAATTTATAAACTAAAATAAGTTACTCTTTATAACATTACGCGCGGACGAAGTTGCGGGCACAGCTAGTATACATATATACATGTAGTAAAAAATGGTTATTTCAATATTACAAACAGACACTCCAATTTTATTTATATGTACGTAACCTCAGTTAATCCTTATTACATCAGCTATCTGCCAGTGAAAGTCCCGTTAAAATCGGTCCACCCGTTTCAGAGATTAGCGGGAACAGACAGACAGACAGACAAAAATTGTAAAAATCGTTATTTTGGTATATGTACCGTGTATACATCCATATACATTTATTAAAAAGCGGTTACTTCAATATTACAAACAGACACTCCAATTTTATTTATTTGTATAGACAAGCTGACCCGGCGAACTTCGTTCCGCCTAACAGCCGATTCTTTAAATTGATTTTTTTATTTTTAGCCTAAGTTATTCCTTAGTACATCAGCTATCTGCCAGTGAAAGTCCCGTTAAAATTGGTTCACCCGTATTAGAGATTAGACGGAACAAACAGACAGACAAAATTGTAAAAAAACGTTAGTTTGGTATATGTACCGTGTATACATCCATATGCATTTATTAAAAAGCGGTTAGTTCAATATTACAAACAGACACTTCAATTTATTTATTGGTATGTATGTATGTATGTAAGAATAGACTTATTGCGATGAAACCTAAATATCTGAAAGTTCTTTATAAAGATAAACTTGTGTCCAGCCGACCAAGTCCATTAAACTTTTAAAAGGTAATGATTTTTGTGACAGGTAAAAGAATAAATTTATTTCGACATTAGAATATTTTTAACCTGGCGCTATGTCCACAAAATATAGCATAAATATTTATAGTAACATATTGTACCTACGAATTAGAAAATATCCTTCGTTGTTAATTCAATCACGTTCAAATTAATTGTAGGTAATCAATTCAATACATAAACACAACCCACCTAGAGACTACATCAATAAATGATTGACATAATACAAACAAATTATACCGAACCCAAATCCAGATTAATCAAGATTGATTTAGTTGTTCGTAAAGAGGATTAAATTAAATAAAACAAATAGATGTAGGACAAATACGTGTGTTTGATTCAATTAGATCGAAATAGGTTTATTTGTATACCTACTATGAATAGGTTTGCAGTTAAAAAAGCTAACATGCTATTAAAATTGATTACAAAAAGTTTAAATTATTAATTGCTAGTGTCTGTTATTTTAAAAGAATATCACAAGAGACTGATAACAACTTATTTAATGTATATTTTTATAAAAAGGGGTGTTCTTTTACACTTCGACATCAAAATAATAATAAAAATAATGTCAAATATCTTAATATAATCATAATTAGTCAGAACACAGACGGTTAAAAACTTTTAGCATTTCATTTAGAGATAAGTAGTTATACTTATTAATGACTTCGTTGTTGGTCCCGCGGGGTTGATTCCAGAATCAACCAAATTCAGAGTTTGGACCCCGTTCTAAAAAGACGCAGAAAAGTCTTCTTCAGAAGGGCAATATCTAATATGCAGACCATAAAACATACAAATATTTTATACCTCACTGAATATTTTTTTAATTGTAACAGATCTTTGAATATAGATAAATTCTGTTTAGGTAATAAATAAAGCATAAAACGTTCGCAATTCGGCATCAACATTTCGTACGTATTCGATAGCGAGAGGTTCTCTGTCGAAGCACTATTTTTTGTTGAACAACACAATTGTTTGTCATGTTTCCGGAGGGGAAATTTATGGGGAATGCACAGCCATGACCGTCGAAACACAGTCGGAAACAGTTTCTACGCAAATAAAGGAAAAAGAGAAAAAATATGTCTACCAGGGTTTGAGTACTGGAATAAGAGCAATGTTGAATTCATTTATTTTTCTTCCATCAAAGTGGCCGCGAAAACGTAATTTGTGAATCTGCCTGCGAGCCACTAAGACATTATTTTATTCCATTCCTTTATTTCATTAAATGGATTTTTTAGTTTTAATTGGTTGAACAAGTTTGTGAAGAAACTTTATAGAATTACGTCTGAAACACTGAACAATTACGAGTTTTCAACTCTTCGTTAAAATTTCTTGAAGAGGTGCTCTTATACGAAATCGAATTAACAAAAGCTTTATTTAAGTTTTATAGGATACTGTTAACGTAGAGGTCAATTTAGTAAGTCTTCTATGTCAGCCGTGCAAGTTCCACTACTGCGTGCTAATTTGAAGACAAACCTTTCGATTATGATGCGTATTCAGCAATAGAACTTTAACGGTGAAGGAAAACATCGTGATGAAACCTGCACACCTATAAATTCTTAGGAATTTCTTAGGTGTGTAGTCCGCCAACCCGCACTAGGCCAGCGTGGTGGACTAAGGCCTAAACCCTCTCAGTTGCAGAGAAGACCCGTGCCCAGCTGTGGGAAATATATAGGCTGATGATGATGATGATGAATCAGCAATAGAAGAGTTGGAAAAGGGCGCTCGCAGAAAATAGATAAAAAAGATATATAAATATCAGATTCGTGATTTTCTCCGCAAAGGCCAAGCTATGAGTATGGGTGTTGAAGAAGCAAATAAGGTGTGTCATGATCGTAGCTTGTGGCACTCAATAGTCTTTGCCTACCACTATGGATTTGAGGCGAGAGTGTATATGTGTGTCAACAATCAATTACAAATAATTCTAATACTACAAGATCCAAGTCTGCAACAAACAATATTTTTGGATTACTCATTATCATCATCATCAGCGGGCATGGGCCTTTTTTTTTTTTTTTTTTTTTTTTTTTTTTTAAACTGGCACGGCAAAGTGACTCCACTGTACCTGCCTCCTCTACAACTGAGGTTTTCTCTATGACTAGGCGCTATTTAGTAGAGCTAAATTTTGGCCAAGGGACCAACGATACTTAAATTCTGTTGACATAAAAAAATACAATATACGGTAACCCTACCGCCGCAGTAACACATTTTCTAGCAACAAGCAACATTTTATTGGCATTTTTTTCACCAGCAAACGTGCCTACTAGATTGATGATAAATTACGCTTTAAATAAAAAATGCTGCAACGAATTCATATTGTTTCGCTTCGTTAGGGCTGTGGTAAAGTTAATGACAGCAACGCCGAGGGTGGAAAACTGGTGGAAAGATGATTAACAAACATTATAATCCGGATGCGAAATATCTTTTAATACATCTTATTCTACAATTATTACGATTTATTTTGTTTATTTAATGTATACATTAATTAATTAATTTAAAAACTATTTACTTCCTGTTAAATAATGATTACAGAATTGATTTACTTCCTGTATTTTTTTTATAAATACCGCAGTATTTGAAAATCAATCTACCAAAAATATGAATTTATTGTTGACGATACCGATAACGGCCAGTAAGTGCCGATATATACTATTAATGTTATTTAAATTGTTAATAGAGTCCTCCACATAGCACATACCTACACATTTAGGTATATAAGCAAACACATTCAAAATTAAATTAAATATTAATTACAGAGACGAATTGCCAGCTTTTCGCAATTAATTGTTTTTATATATTTAGCGACCCTCGGCACAACTGGTCTAATCAGATTCGTGCATTTTAAATCGACCGTATAACAGTCAGCTCCTAATCGCTAAAGACGCCAGGCGCTTGACACTTAGCGCTACGCCTTACCTTTATCGTTCGCTACTTAACTTCCATCCCTATACATAATACATATATGTTATTTTGTTCCTTATTTCGCTTTTTTCCTATCGCAATACTTCTTACCTCTCTTGTGTGGTGTTAAATAAACTGTGTTGCAATCATGTTTTGGACTTGTTTATTCTACGACCCGGCTATAACACTGAACACACAATTTGCACCTACACTACCGTTACAACTACATCTTTATGAACACATCTATGCTACGTACAAGATACATTTTTTTTTAAAAACACTAAAAAAGAATGTAGGTAGGTACATATTTGCTACTAAGCAAACAGCCTTTACGTCTCAACTACCACTATGTGGCAATACACAAATTTAATTAACCTCTTTAAAGAAGATGAAATAGAATATATGGAATGTGAAAAAAGCAACAAAAAATTTAATCAAAAGGTAGAGCCTACGGCTAGACTCAGCATTATTAAGAGCAATTCATCATCATCAGCCCAAATACGTCCCACTGCTGGGCACGGGCCTCCTCTACAACTGAGAGGGCTGTACCCTCTCATTAAGAGCAAAATAGTTAATATTTCACAATTCACATAAAACAACTGTAGTAATTACTAAAGTTTACACGAAAAGGGGACAATAAAACTAAGAAATAGTGCAGTAATTCAACACAGACTTGGTAGGTACTTATTCCACCATTCCGCTGGTAGTTGGTGAAAATCGAGTTTCAAGTGTTCCGCGCAGTAGGTAAAAACGTCAGCATATTGCTCGGTCCACGTTCCACTTGTATTATGAAGTCCTATTTTGCAGTGACATTTTTCGTTCAACACTACACGATTGGATTTTTGAAACGTGTAAATTCGATAGAACACCGTCCGTGGGGATCGACTGCACTGAGCCTTCACACACCGCTGACTCCTGACCGTTTTGCTTACATAATCACATTACGAATTTTAGGCACAAAAACTCGCATATTTCAGTTTCAATTTCACCTTTTGTGTATAACTTAAACTCATTTGTTATCCTTATGCAAATATCGTGAATGATTAATTGAATTTTCGGATTATTAAAAACGTATCCTTTTAAAACTTTCCCCTAAATAATAGTGAGCTTGGAAACTGTCGTATCATTGTACAAGACAATCTATCACACGGCATGACAGCCAACACAATATTGTAGCAAAATATAAAATTGCAGGGGCTCACGCGCGGTAGGTAATGCCCGTGACGTCATCAACGGTAAATGCAACTAGGAAATTCCAAAGCGGACATAGGGGCACGTCTTGCAGAGCATTACAGCGTCTTGGATGCGATTTTACAAATCGTTCTTTGTATGTTAAAGCATATTCGTTTCTTTGCTCTATTCGCTTCATTTTATTTGATCATGGGATCTATTTTGTCGATTAAATTTATATTTATTGTTTTAAGATTAGAATATTTTACGTCGATAAAGATTATTTTCAATTTTTGTCCGTGGATGTGTTTGCAACGGCTATCGATGAATAAAAATAGGTTTAATTTATTAAATGTCATTTGAAAAAACCTGTTTCAATTTAAATTTCACACAGACGACGCCGCGAGCAACAGATAGTTTTACAGTATCTTGAAACACCTAAAGTATTTATTGTCTTTTATTGTAACTGAGCCAACCCGCACTAGGCCAGCGTGGTGGACTAAGGCCTAAACAATGGTAGAGGAGGCCCGTGCCCAGCAGTGGGACGTATATGGGCTGAAAATGATGATTATGAATGATGAGCCATATTGCTACGTGTAATAGTCAAATCCTTTCGAATATAACGTATTTTTTCCAAACGGTACATGAGTGGCGAGTTTACCAGAAGACCGAGTTTAGAGTTTATGGCGACAGATTTGGCCTGTTTTTATTGTCATACATAAAAACAATGATTAGTACGATCAAAATGTTGAGGTTTCGAGGTATTGCAACCACCGTGTACGAGGTATAAAGCCCATCATATTGACACAAGTAGGTATATATTATCGATTCTGAATGATTTGTTTGTATATTCGATTAGGAATAATAGTAATTGTTCATGCTAGTTGATGCCATTAAGACCGAATTGCATTTACCATCAGATGAAGTTGCATTCATCTTTCCTTGAACACGTAATTCCTAACCTAGACATTTGATAAAATTCGTCAAAACGTCCAAATTACTTGAATAGGTTCAAAGGGCAATGCCCAACTGACTATAGAACTTAGTATCGGCACAAATATTTTTGTGCCACAATGAAAACTTGTGCATAGTGTTGTAATTAACATACCCTATCAATAAAACTAAATAGTACTTGCATAATTTGCAGGGTTCCCTATAGTTACCAAACTATAGGGTCAAAGTATAATAAAACCACATAAGTAGGCAGTCAAAGTAAAGTTTTATTATCATTATTATTCCATGTTCTCTTCTTCTAAAATATTTTCTAGAAATGGTACTGGTGTAGTAATATTATTATGCCATCCCCAACTCAAGTACCAAGCAATAGTCATTATGTGGGCTCAACGGCCCACTGTGTTTGCCCACTAAGCAGCTACAATAGTAACCAGAGATTGCCCTTAGTGTATAGGCTGTATTGACATATGTAAAACTGGCACATCTTCTATTAATTATTGGAGCATCTTCAGCATGGACTAAATGATTAGCATCATACTGTAATTGTCGCTGTAGTGTTCTCCTAGCTGCCATCCAACAAGCTTTGCACTAGGGATGTTATGGATATGATATTTCGGATCTGGATACGGATATGGATATAGGAATTAAATTATATCGGTTTCGGATACGGTTACGAATATGTAATCATTTCGGATTATCCGCTAGTTTCGGACAGTTTCGGTTACGGATATCAGATTGAAGTAAAATTTAACTGTTTTCGACACTCTTGTAAGATATTTTTTTTATCACAATGTTTACATTTTGCACAATCTACATTACCTTGATAAAAAAATGTCCAAATTAAAGTCGATATTGGTCGCTTTTTGTCTACTCATATAAAAATCAATTTTGTACTTAACACAAGACTTTCTTAAACTATTCGAAACTTCTGAAACGGATACGGTTACGGTTACGGATATATTTTTATTTCGGATATCCGATAGTTTCGGTTACGGTTACGGAGCTCCATAACATCCCTGCTTTGCACACACATTCTAGATGTGAGATCTGAAAAATAGATACAATTGTTAGTAATGTGAAATATTTCATAAAAGTTAACAACAGGAATTCTCATTTAACATGAAGAATGAGGCTCTTGAGACATACATACAAAACATATATTTTAATGTCCTAATATAGGAGCTTGAAGTGAGCCAACTTAAAGAACAGCATAACACTCCATGCAGAGAATGCCATCCCATGAAATCTATGAAAATATATTCTTATAAATGAGAATGTTAATTGATTTTAACATAAAGATTTATTCGACCAGTGATTGTAACAAACATAAATTGACACGACGATTACCATGAAATTGAAATAACAAAACGTTAACATTAATGAGGGTGAATTAATAACAAAAGCGTTGACGTTCGGACAGAGCTTCCGCACTGTAAGCCGGCCGATCAGTGAGTGTCCTCTGACGTTCAGCAGCGCCCGTTATATAGGCAGCCGGCGTCATGACGACCAACAGCTACCCTCGGAGTGCTTTTATTTGTAACACGGCCTCTCCTGACAGCGAGACGTCCCCGTCCGCTTGGTATCGAGGATCCCTGACAGCATGTCCTTCAGGGACCTGGTCATTTGCCACATAATGGGACTCTGAAACATATTTACATATGCCTGAAAACCATGGTAACTACATGGTATGTACACAAATTGTAAGCAACTTTGCCTTACGATTGCAAGCGTGCACTCAAGCCATCGAAAGTAAAGTCAAAACCTCGTAACATAACGAGAAAATTAGTACTTCGTACAAATGGCAGAACTGCAGTTTTCTGTCATTTGCCTCGCATAATGAATGCAATTGGTTTTTAAATGCAATTACTATGCCTCGGGACATAGACTCAAAGAGTTCGCGAATCGCGCCTCCTTGACTCGTAAAAGAACTCTGAATGGGGCGAGGAGTTCGTGTGCGCGACGGCTCCATGGCGGGCGTGCGAGAGCGCTGCAATCACGCCTGGAGTCCACGCTGTCGCCGCGACCTGCGCACCGAGCAGCGCTCTGGCGCTCGCTTCTGCCGACGCTGCCGTGTCTGAGTGAGAGCGCCTGGGCTCCGCCTGGCGCCCACACTGCAACCGGGACCTGCGCACTGAGCAGCGCTGGCTGGCGCTTGCCGGAGTCCAGCCCACCGGCCATCTGTGCAGCCTTGCTCACCAACACAAACTCATAAGGGTGACATGGCCGCGTATTGCTGACACCACGTTATTGACATGGCCGCTTATAGCGAACACCACGTTATTGACATGGCCGCTTATAGCGAACACCACGTTATTGACATGGCCGCTTATAGCGAACACCACGTTATTGACATGGCTGCTTATAGCTAACACCACGTTATTGACATGGCCGCTTATAGCTGACACCACGTTATTGTGACATAGCTGCTACTTACAGTTAGGTAACATAGCGCTACTCACGCAACATGGTGCTACGTCAACTGTAACACACCTTGAGGTGAGCCAGCGTACGCAGACCACTTGCAAACGGCAAAATTTTACCTAAAGCAACATAGCCATAGCTACTTGCAAGTGACATGAAACACCTTAAGAATTCACCACCTATGAGTATGGCGATTCACTCAAGGATATCCATTCACAAACACTCATAACAAGAGAATGTTATATCTATGAAGTTGACCGCAGCCAACAGTGGAACCGCAGATCCACTAAAGCGGCACACGACTCTGGGCACCACTCTCTTCGCCAAGGCCATGTATTCGGCAGCCGCTTGCGTTGTCTTGCCGCACGAGCCACTCAGTAGTTGCAGCTCGTACCGGCCGCTCTGCAAGGCCCTTTACACTCGGCAAGGACCTCGTATTCCAGGATCAAGCTTCCCAATTTCGCCAATCTGAAAAGTACGGGCAGGGCGACGCCTGCCGTTAGTGTAAGCGTCTTGTCGTGACTTGGTTCATATTGCCAGGCTTAGGGGCCTTTGTTAATACTTCAACTTTATAGATGCTTGGCCTAACCTGACCATTGATGATAGTCCTGCCTAAGTATTTCATTGGCTAAAAATTTACATTAGACGTTGTTGTTACCCCGAGCTTCAGAGTACAGTTAAAAAAAACAATCGTCTACCTTATGACCGGGTGTTTTTACAAAATGAGCAAGGATCAGATTTTGGTCGAAAGAAGCTCGAATGCACTCCAGATATGAGTCTCAAGACTGGTCACACACTGTTCGATTTAAATCGCTTGGAACAATGCGCTTGCATTAAATGACACCTAGCCCTGTCTAAGTCATGTTCTCTTTTACGCAATTTAAATTCCATGTGGGTACAACGGGAAACATGACGATTGTCGTTATTAAGTCTGGTTTGCGATGGTTTTACGTATATGGAAAAGAATTCGACTAAATCATTCGGCAACAACTTAGCGTTTGTAGCCGACGTACGTATCTGTGGGTCCATTATACCGCGAATGACAATACATGAAATTAATTGTTCACTGAGACCATTTACTACGATACAAAGGAGCAACAATGATCGCCTTGCGTACTCGGCATATGTGGGGCAGTTGTTAAAATCCGTTTTCATAACATTAAAAAGGACATTTGCAACATTCAAGTTACGTACATACATAACCTCACGCCTGTATTCCCCGAAGGGGTAGGCAGAGGTTCATTTCTGCACCCACATTTCGGCAGGCATGTTCATTCCTACGTAATAGGGGCGTTTTTCGGGCACAATTCCAGACTCCGTACTGCTACTGAGAATTTAATAATGGAAAAACCCAATAACACTTGGCCCGACCCCGGAATCGAACCCAGGACATCTAGATCGCACGGCACATGCTTGCGCCGCGAGACCACGAGGCAGTCAAAGCACATTCAAGTTACGTGAACTCAAAGGTTTAAACTCATATTTGAAATTGGATCAGCTGTGATTTTTTTTTTGTGACCAACTCATCCAGCCACACGTCCTTAAGACACACACTCTTAAGACACTCAATTTAAAGACTGATCAAAAGTTGAAGTATAAAAGTTGTTGGACCTTACCGGTTTCAAACCACTTATCACTTGAACTTATCCGCCAGATCCGTAGCAATGCAGTCGCTCGGAGCTTGTGACACCGCTGCAGGCGTTAACGGGGATAGTTCGCAGTCAGGATTCATGCAGGTGTGGGGGCCACACTGCACCACAACACCACCATCGACGGTTCTCCGCCAATGACATTCGCTGCGCTTGACCTAGAACTATCTTACAACACACTCAGACAGGTTATTATCGCCTGAAGTTGCTGGTGTAGGCCAAGGCTCGGAGAAGTCTTTTATTACTACGAGATTGCTTACTTGAATCTCATGAAATTAATTTATGCAACTTCAACATGCAGTATTCTTTACATCAAAATGAGAGTAAACGCAGAACACACAAAACTAAGAACTTTAAGCGTATCCAGAGTGATATACATAGAGATGTACCGACCAAAATGTCCCGCAAGCCTCAAAAATTGGAGTAAATCTAAGATTCGTGGGTCCATGGGACGTGACAAATCTTTCTAGGGCTCGGTCTAACCTGACCATGGCCAATTAAGCGTCCTAAATATTCTAGTTCAGTATCTAAGAACGTGCACTTTAAATTAATTGAAAACTGATTCCGTAAGTACACGTAAAACTTCACGTAGAGTTTCAAGGCCATCGTCTAAGAACAAAAACGTCGTCTATGTAATTTAGAAACCTACCCGTGTCTATCAGAGCCTTAAGTGTCTTTTAATTCGTCCGACAAGCCCTTGACAATATTCAAACGTAAAAGAGACTTACGCGGTTATTCTGCACAAGTGATGTACTTTTTACATTAGTACACATCACTCCATATGAAACTGTAGTCGTATCAATGTCTCGCGGACACAATGAGCAAAATTCAGTTAAAACTATTCCACGTCTCTCAATTATGAGTTACCTACTCGTTGAGCCACGACTTTGGATCACCGCGGAGACAACTACCATATCCGCTCAAAGATACTCGCGATCATCCCACCTATTTATTTCGCAACCGCGGTCCGATTCTGCACACTACACGTCAAATTAAAGGATACTGGGATCAAACGGCGACATGTACAAACCTCGAGAAAGCTCGTGAGCCAATGCGGATAACGCCTTAACAATTCTATACGTTGAGTCTTTTCTCGCCGTATCACTATCATCGCACAGAGGTGGCGTATCCCCTGTTATGCCCACTTGCTGTCACAACTGACGGCATCGGTTGAATATTACTTTCGCTACGCGGCCGCGACAACAACCGGTAACCGCAGGTTCTAAACTTTTTTTAACGCATCTAATCTAGCACAAACCCGTTTCAACAATTCGGCTTAATCACGGGAACGATGCTTATGGGAACCATTTCATTACCCGCGCGAGGTATCACTGTGTTTAGACGGCCTATGCTAGCGCTCAACCGAACTATCACTGGAAATATTAAGAACAAGAGACCTTCTACCGTTATCGTGATATTTCAACCGGCTCGATATTTTACGTGATTTAAAAATCACTCGGAACAAAACAACACAAAACGCACTATTCTCGTTACGCACCAAAAATTCCAGAACGATGCACTTTGCAGAGTTCTTACATGTAAATTCTTTCCGTCAAAATGAGAGAGTAGGCGTAGGATACACACAAAGCTATAGGAACTCTGTGCGTATCCCACTTCTGATCTTATAAATGAGAATGTTAATTGATTTTAACATAAAGATTTATTCGACCAGTGATTGTAACAAACATAAATTGACACGACGATTACCATGAAATTGAAATAACAAAACGTTAACATTAATGAGGGTGAATTAATAACAAAAGCGTTGACGTTCGGACAGAGCTTCCGCACTGTAAGCCGGCCGATCAGTGAGTGTCCTCTGACGTTCAGCAGCGCCCGTTATATAGGCAGCCGGCGTCATGACGACCAACAGCTACCCTCGGAGTGCTTTTATTTGTAACAATATGTTTACAATAAGACTTTGTATTTAAATTCAAAGGCTAGTAATATACTACCTCTGTGAATCAGTTAATTGTGTATTACTTGCTATATCTGAAATTCAGTCAGTTTAAGTGTTTGGGATTGTATATCCCTCTGTCTTAAACAGCACATTAAAGCAGGCAATTAGAATAGTTATAAACATCACAGTAGCAATAGTTAAAACTTGGCCTAACAATAAGTATTGAAAATAAAAACCTGAAAATCCTCATTGGAGCATAAACCATATATCTGTGTTTACATATAATATAATATACAATGTAGCTACATTGACAATGAGTGTGTTGTAGCCACCACCTCCAGACAGAAGAAGAGTTCCAACAGTTTAAACACTAATAGTAATACATTTTTAAATTACTTAATATTGAATAAGAATACAGTTTTAAATTCACTTACCGTCGAGGGTGAAATTCACATAGATAGAGATTGTACATGATTTCATTGATTTCTCTGAATGCCTGCGAAGGTCCATAACGTAACCGAAGGGTACAATTAACACACCGGCAAACTGATATTACCATAATACAGTGATATAAGGAGGCTCTGTCTCACAACCACTTTTCACAATAAATTGTACAAGGAGTCTATTTCGATTATAAAGTAAGTTAGGTACCTATATGGAGTCTCTTTCTCAAAATCACTACTTATTATATAACTAACAACCATACTTGGAAAACGAATAACATTAATATGTTTACTTTTGCGAAAAACAAACGTAACGGCCGTTCTTGTATAAACATATTATAATGAGTAATGAGTTAATGACATTATCCCCAGGGCTGCCAGCAAATAAATCGCAACTATACGGTTTAGTATCTGCAATTATACGAAATTTGATCGCATTATACATAACCATCCTGTAATTTAGCTCTTGTTTTTTTTAGAATTTTAGTTACCTACATAAATGGTCGAAAATTCGAGACTCAAGAGTAGCTCTTGCTTTTTTTTTTATTTTACTTAGACAAATGGTCGAAAAGTCGAGATTCGAGACTTTTTTTAGAATTTCAGTTACCCTACCTAAATAAATGCTCGAAAACTCGAGACTGGACAGTAGCTCTTGTTTTTATTTTTTATTTTAGTTACCCTAGCTTTTAGACAGTTTGATTTCATTCCGTATGTTTTTGTATCGTATTATACGAAATGGTCATGGATACAATACACCATCCGATTATACATATTTTGTATCCAATTATACAATCTGGCAGCCCTGATTATCCCACCCGCCAACCAATTTCAATGTTGCCAAGTGCATAAGTCGATTTATTATTATTATAATCGATATTTCTCATGATTATCATTTTCACAGAAAATATTTTCGTGTTAGGTATCATTACAGGAACTGTCAGGATATGCAACGTATGGTTAGAAATATACAGCAGAGAAAAATATACTCTATTAGAATAGTGCCGTACTTGCTATAATCTGTTAATGAAAATAAATAAAGAGCTATTAATTGATGTGATTGTTGCAAATAAGTGCTTTGATAAAAGCAATGTGCGCAAAGCAAAAATCTGTGAAGTGTCTCGCTTTAAAAATGATTGCGTTTGGTAGTAGAAACGGAAACCTATAGCAACCACCACCGAGCATTGCTAAAGAGTAAGTTACTTTTATTTGAATAAAAGGTGAAAGGATGACCGTGCCGGCAATTTTTTTGGCCGGTTTGTCGCGGTCGGTCCTTTGATCGCCATGATTGATAGTCCCCCAAACTTCTTCACAATAAGGTGAAGAGGTATTCGGCCGGCATGATTGTGTCGACCAACGGGAGACCATCATCTCTCGCTGGTGGGCACTTTTTCTGGACTCCATTGCGCTTACCATCAGGTGCAATGGGGTCACTTTGCCGTGCCAGAATAAAAAAAAAAAAAAAATCTTATTATTAACTTTTTCACGCTAGTGAACCCACAAACAAGATCTAGTGACAGCTTAAAACAATATTATAATTGTAATTTCTGCTTAATAGTAAATGATCAAATAAATTAAAAGTCGATTTGATATATTTTTGATATCATGGCAACACAGCGTAATAAAACGACAACAGAAAATGTAGGTACCTATTAGGTAAATAAATAGAAATACTATTTATCTTTGTTTTTTTTTTTATCCGGCAAATGTAGGGTCAACTAATACGAAATAAAATTATTAAACTTAAAGACAAGAATTGTCGATATTACTAACTTGTGGCACAACTTAAAATTATGCGATACTGCTTATGGGCATTCTCCTTTGTTTCGTAAAAGTCACTTCATGCCAATGTTTGTTACAAAGGGCAAGCATGCAGCTAACGTAACAAAATTCGTGATGGCTATCTACAAAGGAAAGTTTTGTGGCATTAAATGGAAACTGCAGCTCACGGCCACTACCAGCTGGTTTTTCAAGTATGCCAATTTATGAGTTCACTACGTTCGTAAACCGTAGTAGTTATTATGTTTCATACGAGTTGATGTACTTTTACAGGAATTTGGTAAACTGTTGTTTCACATTTTGGAAATGTTTTCGATCATTTTTAAAGCTTTGAAAGTCCGTGCTAATATAAATACAAAAGTGTATTTTGTCACGCTTTCTGATGGAATCTTGGGAACACAAAGGTACTTTTTTGTGTAGGTAAATGCGTCCGGGCGACGTTTACTAGATACTAGTTTAATTATAAAATATGGCATCAAAAATCAAGCATTTAAGATATCAACTTCAGCGAGGCAACACAGTGGTTCCAGGATATAAGAATCATCACATCTTAAATTAACTGATTTTTCTTTTAGTAAATTCTCGTTACCAGTACCTACTATTTACTAAGTACAGAATTCTAACTGGTAATTGCAATACCATTCGGATTACAGTAAATTTAAAAATAGCGTGCGAAGCATAGCCATACTAATAAACTTATGCCTAGTTTTTCTGGAACGCAAAATTATTAGCATAAATAGGTAAATATAATAACTAATGACACAAAATTTTAAGTATTGATTTATCTCTGTCGCTTTATTCTTTACGAAGTATTTATATTTAAAAGGACGTAAGACGCACATAAACATCAAAAGGCAATAAGCATTCGCAAGAACCTATTATCTAGTAATATTTTTACCAGCAAGGCGGGCAGTTACATAACCCTTGAGGGCTAAGTGTCCATTTGAATAACAAACGAGTGTGACGAACCTCTTTGATGTTATGCAAAAGTGCCACTGCCTTACGCACAAAAGGGCCACCAAAATTGGGTCCAATAATTTCCCGGTCTATTGACATCGTAAATTCTTCAAGGGCCCGACTTTATGCACCCTCTTGAGATTCAAAATGGAAATAACAAATATTTAATATGAAATCATAAAATGATGCTTGAGCTTGGTTATGGTTTTACAGATGAAGTATTTCAAAACGTTCCTAGTATTTTGTTGCACATCATCAGCCCGTATACGCCCCACTGCTGGGCACAATCCTACAACTGAGAGGGGTTTGGCCTTAGTCCACCACGCTTGCCTAGTGTGGGTTGGCTAAATAAGATTGAACTGTTACGCCAGCAATAAAATTAACTCCCAATCATTAATACTGTTTGCATTAACCGAATGAAAAGTAAACACATTTTAAAATAAAATGTCGCCCTTTTAGAGGAACCAAATTAAATAAATAAAATACGGTTCCTTACATTAAGGACGGAGAAAAATACATTTCTTTTTACATTTAAAAAGTGTTTTTCCAGCGTCTGAATTATTATTTTTGAGAAAATTAGTATAATATTTCACAATATTTGAAGTGTTTTCAATGAAAAATTAGCCTTGTGTTCGTTGTATATCGCGAGAAAGTTCCATTAGTATTTACATTGTTAAATAAAATTTACTGAACAGATGTACCTATCTCTAAAAAAACTATAAAATAGAACGCTACGGAGTACCTTCTATTTTATAGTTTTTTTCTAGAAACATCGCATTCAATAATAATAATTACACGTTACTAGTCCGAATAGTCCCGAACGGTGACGAAGTTAATTAAAATTACCAAGGCTTGAATCATCGTTGTTTTAAACCCTAAATAGTATGTCGTGGCAATTAGGTTTGGATTGAAATTTTGCTACCATATCAATAATATGATTATTTTTGCGAAATAAGATGAAACGAAACGAAATGATGCAATAATATTTATTGAATCTATAACATGTCTAATACATCACTTAGATTCAGTCATTTCAAAATTTAGTGTACCACCCCGATCGGAAGGCAGTCATCACTACATATTATAATAAATAGCCATACAAACTTTCGCTTTATATTAGAGTGCTTACACCAAAAAATCGTCAGTACATCAGCGCGTAAGTAAAATCGTTGCAAGTGTGCTCTGGTCGCTTAGTTTAAGCAACTCAGTGACCCGGAAACATCTGCAGTTTATAACAAAGCCACGGGTCCGAGGAATAAGGAAGTTTTTATTCTGCTATAATCTGTAGCAGTTCCAAGTACACTCAAAAAAGTATGTTGAATCCATTCTTGCAACAATATAGAAGCTGCATCTCAAACCGCGAGCAACTTTCAAAGCGTGAGAATATTTTTGCTTTATTTCTTTGCGGAATATCTTCATAGAGGTCGTATGTTTGTATTTACTTCACTGCATTAGACCGTCATAGAAGACTAAGGTCTAACCATTCTCAATAATTGACATTAGTAAGACAAAAGATTCAACTTCATCTATCAGGTGGGATGATATCCAACTCGGATATAACACAAAGAGCAATCTTAGTACACAACTAGTAAGTCTAGGTAGACTAACTATTTAAGAGGTTGGATTTTGCTAAGATTATGTCCGGTAACTATAAATAATGTCACTAACAATATTATTGACAGGTGGATATAATTAGCGCAGAATGCTATGAATATGTCCCAGGTTTGATTCCTTAATCGGGAATATAGTATTTTAAATAAAACTTCTAGATTGCCGAGACTATTTCCTCCCGGAGCCGCACCAGGCGGCTGCGGAATAATTGTAGGCGCTTCTTGCCCACGCACCGTGGTCGCCCCACATGGCGCGGATATGGCCACCGGGGGATTTTGGTCGGTATGCCGGCATAGGGATTTTGTTAGGGACCCAGCCCGGCACTAACATCTGCGCGGTCGTGACGTCGCCGCGCGCCGGGTTGGAAGGCCGGTGACCCCGACATACGCTTCCTGCCCCCCTCCCCAAGGGATGACGGGAAGTAGGGCCATAACCAGCTTTCCCCTCACATTTTGCAGTTCTTTAGTACAGTTCTAGAGTGGTCGCTCAGCAGTACTCTATGCCGCAATTCAATTGAGTTTTTAGGTGAGGGTCAATGTTTATTATAAAACAAAAATTGAAAAATATTTGGCCTACATACAGTTTATAGAGCACAACCACTTGGTGTTTTTAACCGCGTGTTAACGAAGTAAAAACACAAAATCGTATTAAAAAACAAGCGATGCAGCTGAAATTTTAACCACATAAATCTGTTGGGCGTAATTTGAGAATGTAGTGAGACTTTTTTAAATGTACGGCTTTTTGTGAATTTCTCTTGAAATTCCTTTTTTTATGTGTTCGTATAGGAGTGCATGCACATTTTAGGATAGGTAGGGCAAACGATGGCAATACGAATACTTTGGATCAAATCATCATCAGCCCATATACATACGTCCCACTGCTGGGCACGGGCCTCCTCTACCATTGAGAGGGTTAAGGCCTTAGTCCACCACGCTGGCCTAGTGCGGGTTGGCGAACTACACACCTAAGAAATTCTTAAGAAGTTTTAGGTGTGCAGGTTTCATCACGATGTTTTCCTTCACCGTTAAAGTACGTGATTATTCATTGTGAATACACACATAACTTCGAAAAGTCAGAGGTGTGTGCCTGGGGTTTGAACCCGCGACCGTCGAGATTCTCGACCGCGTGCCTAAACCTCGAGGCCATCACGACTTGGATCAAATCGTGGTGGTCAAACTATGGATGGCGGTAACAACACTTCTCATCGGTGCAACAGCAAAATTAGCGGGATTTGCCAAAACAAGATCGCAAATTCGCCCAACCGTGAAATCTCCTGCATTTTCCGCTTAACCACTTTATGCATACTGGTTCGTACCTGCCAATAGCGATGTAGTGTCTTTCTAAACGCCAATCCACTCAGTTCTAATGAGTCCGTTCCATCCATTAAGCTATTTAGTAATTAGGTGCGAGCACTGAGCCACGCTCGCACGAACCACAATGAGTGGAACAACTCGGTTATTCGCATTGCAGAAGCTTTCACCGCGTTTTAAATGTTTATTTAATGTGGAAAAAACAACGTTACTGGGTGTGTGTTTTTGGGGATTTGTAAGTCGGAAAGTCTTGGAGTTATTCGAGTATATTTTCAGTTGGGAAATATGTGGATGTCGTTTATATTTTGTAGCAGGATTTGTATAATCAACATCAAGCTTTTCGCGTTTGTTGGAAGGGTTTCGCTGAAGAGTTTATTTAACGTTCAATAGTCTAGCAATATACTTTATTCTCAATAAAATTACTAGTATCCTTCATGATATGTTTGGGAAAAAAAAAAAATGTGATTAAGAATCGAACATCTTTTTATACTGTTCTCTGAAGATAAGTGCACTATTTCCTGATTTTATTCTTTCTCAGTTCACTTGCACTTCACGAACATAAACATCAGATAGCAGGATTCCTATATCCCCTCGGATAGAACCGTCACAATTTATACCATCCCTTGGACTCTCAAAAAATAATATAAAAAAAACAAACAGCTCGTGACAGTGCGTACTCGACCTCATACAGATGTCGCACACATATCGAATTCAGATCAACTTGAAACCGCTTCTCGTGATCGTGTTTTGATGGGATGCGCGGGACAGGATTTTACGATTGTATTTAATATCCAATTATTTTTACATCTAACATTGTTATTGATGATAAATCTCTTTTGGAGTGCACTCATATCGTCCCATTTATTGTTGTTCTATTTTTCTAGTTCGCCTCGCTTGGGTAATACCAGTTATGTGAATGAACCCTGTATACTAAACTCAAAAGGTTAGAAACAACGAACTAATTGCATTTTACTTCAACCTAGGTACAGCTTACTTCTAAACTGTTTTCTTACGGTGGACGATCATTAATAAATAATAATAAATAAATACACCCAACAGTCACATACATTCACATCATTACACAAAAGGTAAAGACAATGATCCACTCAGTGACTTTCATTTTGAGTTCTTGGCACTTTCGATATCAAACAAGTCGGGATAAATATGTCTATGCTATTCTAGTAGGGATAGCAGTCAACGTAATCATGTCCACTGCTCGAGAGAATCATACAACACCGCGTTGAATTACTTTCAAAAGTATACGTTTCTTAATGTGTTCATTTCGCATAAGGACTCCCTTCGACGGCTATTACACATTTCTCTTAACTAAAGGAGTAAAGAACAGTTTAGTAAGCTGAATCTTCTGCCTTACATTGTAAACTTCTCAAGTAGGTATTTGATAAGCATTTAATATAAAGCATTTCATTAGCAATAAAAATACTCCGCGTCAAATAAAATAAGAGTAAAGAAACACGACAGTATTTTTGCGACTGTAAATTCGAGCTCATCAAAGAATAGATACGGCGTTGAAAGATTGATAAGGTTGGAACAGACAAAAGGAATCATTTGAATGTAGCTTAGTTAGTGCCCTCACTAAGTCTCCGTGAATTGTTGTGTAAATACAAACGGAGTGTGCTCCGCAACTCGACAGAACTCCAGACATTATTGCTTTCGAAGGACACTTCATTCATTATCTTTCGCTGTTCGAACTTTCGTGGCAATTTCTTCGTGTTTCGTACACAAAGCTCGAACTTGGCATAATAAAATAGATTTGTAGCTATGGGTGCATAAATGCTAACGTTTAATGTGTATTGGTGTTTCAATTTGATTAAAGTTTATAATTTTGTTTATGCTCTCATGTTAAGTTTATTACTAAATAAGTAGGTAAACAGTTTTATTGAACAAATACTTTATTTTAATTGTTTATTTACATGTATTTACTAGTTTTTTTGCATTTATTTAAGAGAAAAAAATCGCTTACGGTGCGAGCAAAACCCCTTGCAGTATTCCCAGACACTCGAGTAACCTCTTTAAGCGAAGACATTAAGAGGAATATGGTGGCGGAATTTTACTTCCCCTTACAAGTAAGCAAGTAAGAAACGCAATTAAACTTGGCTACGTATAAGTTTAGTCGGGTGACTGACCAACCTCATAGTTGGTTAGTTATGTTGGTTATCTGTTAAGGATGTTTATAGACGAATTTGATCACTATATACCTACCAGTCACTTTAGAAATGACTTTAGAGAAGCAAAATATACAAGTTTAAACCAAAACATATACCTATTCATTAAAATAAATGTTACTACATCTATCGTCTACATACACATGCTTCAAGGTTTAGATTTTATTACTGTTTCATAAAGCAACTGAGACAAGCATTTGTTCCAACAAAAAGAACTGTCTCAGTAAATAAAACAGCAGTATTCCTATACATCGTCGAAAAGGCATCGAAACAAGAAACTTTACAGAACTCCTTCGGGAACAACACAACCTTCGCAAATTTAGAGATAAAAAAACGAAACAAGGACACTCTTCTAGAAAGTTCGCTTCAGTCATAACTTATCGGTTGAAGTGTTTTATGGAAAAATAATTTAAAGTAAATTTTATGAGAATTTAAACTTCAAACTGGCCAGTACTTACTATAAAAGAAAAATTAGAAAACTTAGTCGAACTGAATTTCTAGATCTATATTTTTCATGATATTAGTTTATAGTTTAAAAAAAGACTATTTTAAAAGTCACGGATCACGGCTTTCAACAATTATTTTGTATTTTCCTTTAAAAAATAATAAAGACAAAGTTCGATACCTAAAATGAGATCCAAAGCTCAATTAATTTTATTTATTGGGTTTAATTAGTTTTTATTTATATTTTAACAAGAATCACGTAAAAAACAATATTCGATAAACTAACTTAACGGTGGGTAGAATAGAAGTTGAAATTAAATAATATTGCATGCACTCATTATGCGGGCCGTGGTTCTACCGAGTTCACAATCCAGGTGTATTAAATACTACTGAATTGAATTAAATTTACTTGTTAATGTCATGAGGAAACTAGTACTACTGTGACCTAACAGTAAATTCTACGACATAATTCAATCATTCGTGATGTGTGTATTATCTATTTATTTACACAAATAGTAATAATCAAATTATGAGTGGTATATTTTAAACTCTAGTTTATATACCTCGTATAAATAATGTATACTAGTTTTGGTCTAACTTAAAGAGTGTTTCTGAATATCTATTATTTACTATCAATTTTAAAAATGTTTTTTTCGTACTTATTTCAATTTATGGCCTTTTATTCGTAGTTTTTCTTTCATTGGGAACATTTCTTTAATTTATGCAAAAAGTTAAAACGGAACTTTTCCTTGCTTTTTTTTACTTTCAAGAGATTTAAAAAATCCCTGTGTCCAATTTACCGCCTGAGCGGTAGTCTCAACCACGCATCGTTTTTGATCTGCTGTTACTCATAACAAGATTATTCCATGGTTTTTATGCACATTTTATTCACAATGCGACCGGGCGAGATCTGATGTCTAGACGTTATTATAATTCTCATTTTTCTATAACCCCTATCATTAACTTCAAGAGCTGTATTGAATATATAATTTAATAAAAGAATTAGACTCTAATTTATTTCGAAAGCCAGTAGTAACCTTTTTACCCTCGTAATAATAAAAAGAGTGCAGTTTCAAAAGCTTTTTTCACATTGACACTTGAAAACATTAAGCAAAACAATATCCATAAAAAGTCTCCCGTCAGAAAAATGAGCGCCTTTATTACCCAGTTGTTAGGAATATGGCACTCAGTGGCACAGAAATGAAGTCCTAACAAAGTTGAACGCATCTCGTCGACCGCGGAGAAGTTTGCTTCAAACTATGTATGTGGAGGACGACGAATATGCTTGTGATATTTTCCACTTGATTCAACTGAAAATGTTATGAACGCAATTGTAGGCTTTTTTAGGGCTTGCTTGTTTTCGCTCGAGGTTTTGACGCGCAGTTGAGACGAAATCTTGGTAGTAGCCGATACAAATCCCTAGTCATGACTTCTCAAATTAATGTGTGTGTCAACAAAGAACACTTACTAACTTTAACGTTGAATGGAAACATCGTGAGAAAAACTGCACACTTAAAATTTTACATAAGGAATTGCTTAGGTGTGTCCTATATTATGCAGTGTTTAGATTGTCAGCAGACAAATTTGCTGGTTATAAGGCATTTATATCCCTTTGTATAACGGCTACTGTTCATTGATAATATACATTCTAATTTTAATTATCGATTTATAAAAGAGATATATTTGTACTGAATTCGAAGTTGCTCTCAGTTAGCCAGGCCGGTATAAAAATGAAGAGAGTTTTATGTTTTGCAATATATCAGTATCAATTTAAAACTCTTCAATTTTATACGCAGTTTAATCAGAAAATCGTTCGAAAATTTTCCCCTGTGTAATTAATTTTTACTTTGACGTGGACATGGTACATGCAGCTTAATACGTATATGATGTGTTAGCGTACACACCAAGATAATCGAATATAAACGATACGGGAATTTTTATCTCTTCAAAAGTGGAATATGTACGTATTTTTCTTCAATATTTATTTTTTCATATCAAGTCTTTTGAACCCATAAATGTATTATGTTTATTTAATTTGTTTTTTTTTTTAGATAAAAGCATTCAATAATATTGTGGGTCAATGAAAAAGTTTTCTTCTTATCTCTTTTTATAAGGAGATAAGAAGATTCACAATCAAATATTTTTAAAGTAATATATGTCAATCGACACTTTGAAAAACAAAAAAGGGATTCAAACTTTATAAAAAATAATAATGTTTATTATAGTGGCATCTATCAGCATGTCGTTAAACTAAATCAAATAATGAAGTGATAATAAAATATCCATTTTGTGTCTACATTAATAATTAATCACGGCTGCATCCGATGGTCGGTCAAACACTAAATAATATATAACATTGAAATGTATTCTAAGTACTGACGTAGATGATTAAACTGTCACGTACATGTACGCTACAACGGCAACAGACTAATTATGTTGTTAATATTAGCAGAAATTGTATAAATTAGACCAAGCCTACGCATGTTTGTTGCTAGCTTTATGCATAACAATTTGACATTTCGTATTTATAATAATCAAATTTCCTTGATCTTATAGCAGCCAATAATAAAACATAAATTCACAATTCAAGCCAATGATAATGACCTACCGCGCAATTAAAAGTTTTCGTTGTTTTCCTTTCTACAACTTATCTCCATGTCTAGACTTCTTGACTTACTACACTATTCCGATTTTTGCCCGTAAATAAATAAATAAAATAATAAATAAATAAATATACTCAACAGTCACATATGTATCTATGTACATACATAGTTCTGTACCCCCCACTAAGAATTAAGTCTTGTGTCGTGGATATTAGAGATTCCGAGAGATTTTTCAGTCTCATAACCCAGACCCGAAACAAATATTTGTGGATCACAAAAACATCAATGGTAGATTTTTTTAACATTGCAATGTAGGCAAACGCCTTTTCCTACTCTTCTAAAAATAGCCATATAAAATTATTCTCTGTAAATTATCTATAAAATGCTTTACAAAGACAAACAATGAAAATTTACTAGTAGGTACTTTTTCTCCTTTTATTAAACCCTCACGAAGCGTTTTATGTATTTGCCGACAACAAACTAAATCTTGTAAATCAAATATGAACACAGAACTACTGGCACTTGTTCCTACAAGTTTTCGAAAATTGCACTACTTAATGTTTCACTTAACGTGCTATTTTATTATGTGAATAGCGTTTCCCAAAAATAATATCACAAATTATACAGTAACTCTGCCATATTCAAAATCATTGTTAAAGTTACGTCATTATAAATGTAATTAAGCCGTAGGCCCGAAATTAATAATAAATCAATCCTTACTTATAACTATGAATTAGTCCAAAATATTAATCGCAACTCGACGGCCTCATGGTCTCGCGGCACAAGTAGGTATGTGCCGTGCGATTTAGGGGTCCTGCCCCTGGGTTTGATTCCCGGGTCGGGAAAATTGTTATTGGGTTTTTCCATTAGGAAATTCTCAGTAGCAGCACAGAGTCTGGAATTGTGCCCGAAAAACGGCAATAGTCTGGCTCCCTATTACGTGGGACTTATACATACCAGGCGAAATGTGGATGCAGAAATGCACCTCTGCCTACCCCTTGATTTTCCAATATTTTGATCTATTCAAAGTTAGGGATTAGCACTTTAAATCCCAGCTTATAATAAAATGATCACCATCTACCCATCAAAATCAAAGCCAACCATCAGATACGGCATTCCCTTACCAAACTAAACGCAACAGTATTGTTTCAATTCGTTTTGTTATGAGAAATTCATTAGTTCAATTTATTTTGTTGAAAGGTTAATACGGCATAGCTCTACTATTAGTCTACTCTTTAAAGACTAAGTTTTGATGGTATTTGCGTGTAGTGCGTTCTAAATAGAGTGCCGATTTGCAAGTAAAGACTATCATCATCCCTTAGCAGATGTCACCGTAATGTATTATATATCGGATGATTTAAACCAAATATACACTTGCTGATCTTGAAAAGCGATTCACTAGCGTGTGTCTATAGTGCGGTTTCCTTGGTTGTTTATTCGAGTACCTACTGGAGTGAATGTACTCACTCACTATTGCAGGGCTTATTAAAACTAATTACCATACAGAAGGCTGCTAACGACAATGTATCGTGTACATCACGGTCCAAGCTCAACTTTATTATAATAACAACGTTTACCTACTTTCAGAGTTGCTTACATAAACATTTTACAACTAAAGCCCGAGTCTTTGATCCTTAATGACACAATGAACCACCAGCACGCCATAAACTCATTTACGCCCGACTCCCTAATCTTGGTCGATGTATTTACCTTCTCACTTATGTGTGGGGTACACGTTCTGTTATTAATGCGGGCTTGTCAGCTAATAAGCTGCATCACGTGCCTTGTATTCTGCTGTTGCATACCACGATATTTGATTCCTGTTCATGGAGGATTAAATTCAGTTATTATATATTAAGAAATTACTCGTGTGAGCTGCCAGTATTGCGGTGCTTTTTAGCTCAAGATCTAATGATGACTCTAGAAGTATTGGAAAGTTGAAGTGAAAAAATACACAAGATGTTTAATTTGAATTATGTTGTTTATAATGGAATGAAAGATCGACACGTGTGTTCAACTCGAGTGTTTATTTAATACTGACTTACTTACTAAGACATCAAATATTACCTACAAGTACATAGGTTACTTCACCTTTGGGGGCGAAGGAAAAAAAAAGAGAAAAAAAAGAATATTCTTAACTACTAAATTTCTTAGTTCTATTCTTATGAACAATGTCAATTTTACCATTTTTATCAATTTTCACATTTACTCCCAAATCTTCTACAACTTTATAAGGTCCATCAAAAACACAATCTAATTTACGAGCACATTCATTTTTAAGTAAAACAAGATCATTCTTATTATAAAATACAGGATTACATGATTCATCATATTTATCTTTCCTTTTTTCCTTACAAGTTATCAAATTATTTCTAGCATCTCTTAAGGCTACTTGCAATTTATATTTTAAATCTAAACAATAATTATCAGGATTATAAAGTGGTTCAACATCATAATTCAAATTATTTGGCAAACGACATTGTCTACCAAAAACAAGTTCAAAAGGAGTGTACTTAGTTTGAGTGTTTACACAATTATTATAACTAAAACACCAAAATGGAACCCAATGGGACCATGAAAAATTTGAATTAGTACAATAAGTTCTTAGAAACGCACCTAAATGTTTATGAGCTATCTCAAGAGAACCGATTGATTGGTGGTGGTATGCAGTTGACGATAACTTATCAATCTCTAATAACTTACATACCTGTTCCATAATCTGAGACATGAATTCTGTCCCCCTATCTGTAGCTATACATTTCGGAATACCGAATCTTAAAATAAAGTTACTTACGAAAGCTCCTGCAACTGTAACAGCTTCTTTATTAGGCAATGGATACGCCTCTATATATTTTGTTAACTCGCATTGGAGAGTTAATATATAACAATTTCCATTCTCATCCCTATCCAATGGTCCAACTAAATCGAGGAAAACTTTCTCGAACGCAGTCGACGCAGTGGTGGTTAAAGTCATAGGTTGTTTGGTATATTTACCTTGTTTCATTTTCTGACATAATGCGCATTTACTTATATACTTACGGATATCCGAGTCTAGACCTGGCCAATAATATTTTCTCCTAATATTATTCGTCATTCTAGTTATTCCAGCATGTCCACTAGTGGGTAATAAATGATAGTCATTTAAAATAAATTGTTTCTCGTTTTCATCATAAATTCTCTCTATTCCTTTCAGTACACATATTCGGGGTCCGGACCATTCACTCAAAGATTTAACTTCACTACATATTCCTTTTATAAACTCAGTATTCTTTTCATCTTTTACTATACATAATTCTTTTACTTTTATTTTTTCGCAAAACTCTTTAAGTTTAATTGCAAATTCGGCTCGCGAGAAATGCAACTTAAAACCTAAATTAACACACAATAACATTTTATTTGGTACATATATAAAACATTCTTCTTCTATCACTTTATTATTTCCTTTCTTAAATTTTTCTATTACTTCCTTTTCAGTCAACCTCAACTCTACGGAATCACATGGCTGTCTTAATAGTTCCACGACGCGTGGTTGATCAGGCCACTCATCAGGGTACTTATTAAGCGCAGTCTGTTCTACCTTACTATTCTGCTCCATCTTTTTCTTTTGTCGTCTCGTTACAACTGCCAAAACCTCCTCACTCATACATTTCAGTTCACTAGATGTTATACACACTCTGGATAATGCATCTGCGATTACATTATTCTTACCCTTCACATACACAATCTTAAAATCGTACTCTTCAAGAATTAAACGATATTTAATTAACCTACTAGATGGATCCTTCATCCCAAATAAATAAATCAAAGGTTTGTGGTCAGTCATGATAGTAAAAGTTCTGCCAAATAAATAAGGTCTAAAATATTTAACTGCCCACACTATTGCTGTTAATTCTTTTTCTATTACGGGATAATTCTTTTCAGCTTTATTTAATGGTCTACTAGCATAAGCTATAGGTTTTCTATTTTTATTACACAGCACAGCTCCTACAGCCAAGTCTGAGGCGTCTGTTTGCAGTACAAATTCATTAGATTTACTAAAGTCTGGGTATTCTAATATTGGTGGAGAAATTAAAGCGTTTTTTAAGAAATTAAATGCATTTTGGCAATCTGAATTCCAAATGAAAGGTACATCCCTTTTTAGTAAATTATTTAAAGGCATTGTTATGGTAGCAAATGAAGGTACAAATTTTCTATAGTAATTGCAAAAAGCAACAAAGCGTCTTACTTCATCGGCATTCTGAGGAACTGGAAACTTATCTAGAACTTTAGTTTTTTCTGGGTCAGGTGCTATACCATCAGCGGTTACTACATGACCAAGATACAAAATTTCCTTTTTTAGAAATTGACACTTAGCGGGATTTAGTTTTAAATTTACCTTCCTCAATCTTTCAAAAACGTCTATCAAATTTTGGTTATGAGTAGCTAAAGACCTTCCAAACGTAATAAGGTCATCTAAATAAATGAAACACTTCTCAAACGCTAGTCCTGACATTGCTATTGACATGACTCTACTGAAAGCACTACAGGAAGTTTTAAGACCCATCGGTAAACGTTTTAATTGGTAATGTCCTGTACTAGTTGAAAAAGCTGTGTACTTTCTGCTTTCAGGTGCTAATTTTACTTGGTAGTATCCTTGTTGTAAATCTAGATGAGTAAAGTAAATTGAACCAGATAGTGAGTCTAAGATGTCTGTTATGTTGGGTAACGGAAATTTATCATCTACAATGTTTTCGTTTAATTTACGGAAATCGATTACTAAACGCCATTTCTGTGAGCTTTCAGACTTTTTAGGTACTAATAGTATAGGACTTGACCATTCGCTAGAAGATTCCTCGATAATGTCGTCATCGAGCATCTTTGTTATTTGTTTATTTACTTCAGTTTTTAATGCATGTGGTAATCTATATTGCTTTGTATATATCGGATTAGTTTTATTTTTTAATGTAATGGTATGTTCGCAAATATTAGTAGTTTCTAATTTGTCACCTGGTAAGAAGAAAATATCAGAATATTTAGAACAAATGGTTTCAATAGATTCTTTCTCTTCATTATTTAAATGATTAAGTTCTAATAAAGGTAACAAAGATTTAGCCCTATTGGAGCTACTTTTACATTGACCAAATTTAAAAATGTTATACTCTCTCAAAGGTTCCACATCTAAAGTAAAATTGTTTAATCTTATTTCCTCATCTCTAGTATTTAAAATCTTAATTGGAACGCGTTTATTTTTCGGTTGAACAATAGTTCCTGCCAAAAATACATCCTTTTCTATCTCTCTCGCGCACACAAAACAATCCTCTTCCACTTCCTTATTCAAATACACATAATGTATCGACTCACTTCGAGGTGCGAGCACTAACGAGTTGCTATAATCAGGTTTATCGAATATCGGTAAAATACAATGCTTACCATCAATTTGCAGCGTCAGCAAATTATTTTCTAAATCTATTTTAGCCTTATATCTAGTCATAAAGTCTAATCCTAATATTCCATCAACGGTGATAGGTAAATTCTTGAAACTATAAAATTTGCTCGTAAATTTATCATACTTAGAACTGTAAATGTCTAAAATAACATAACTTGAAGCTTCGATTTTTCCTCCAATTCCATTTACTACTAAGTTATTGTAAAATATTTCACTCGACTTAGGAATTTGTTCTTCCTTAATTACCGAAATAGATGCACCGGTATCTACCAGTAGTATAATCTTCCTATTCTTAACATAAAAATTTACGAATTTAGTGTTACCTCTACAAGCAAAAACTAAGTTACTAAGTCCGAAAAAACTGGTTACTCTCTCTCTCATCAGCTGGGTGTTCTACGTTATCAGCAGTTCGTATTGGCCTATCATTTTGTAACGCTAATATTCTATTGTTAAAATTACCTTTCTTGTTGTTGTATCCCCTTCTGTTGTTGTAGAACATGTTTTGTCCTCTACCTCGCGGCGTATACTGGAATCTATTACCTTGATATCTATTAAAATTGTTATTATTATTTTGGAAGTTAGTACCTCTGTTGTAATTGTTGTGGTAATTTGTCTGGAACCCTCGACCTCTGGTTTGGAATCTAAAAGAACGATTATTGTATCTACCTCGACCTCTAGGAAAAGATGAAATTTTCATTACCTCTGCCTGAGTAGATGACGATGGAGTGGACTCATCCTTGGCCGCTTGAATGGCTTCTTTTAGCGATGTGTAATTTCTAGCAGCTATAATCGTACTTAACTTTTCATTTTTAAGTCCATCTGTAAATTTTTTAATCACCATTTTTTCATTAATTGGTTTCAGAACTGTACTTTTAGTAACGTCACCCTCAGCCTGTGAAATATTCAAATCGGTTAATAGTTTTTCAAGTTGAGACCCGTATTGATCAATACTCCTATAGCTCTGATTCAGAGACTGTATCTGATTATGTATTGCAGTGAAAGATTTTTTTGTCAATAACTTATTACGAAAATCTTGAATCATCAATTCGACTGAAGTATAAGAATTGGATACGCGCAACTTAGCATTTTCTGATAGCCTGCCCTTGAGAACAAATTTAATTAAAAGTTGCTGGCCTTCACTACTAAGCATATCTGCATACATTTCCACAGCATCAATCAATCGTTTCGTAGTATCTTCCCTATCATCTAAAAGAGGTATCAAGCTACAACCGGTTTTCAAATCAAAATCCATCTTTTCTGATTTCATCTCTAAGCTGGGTGAAACACACAATTTCGCTATTTCTGCAAATAAAGAACAAATTTTGTCATATGTTTCAGTAATTAAAGATATTTCCGACTTATCCTTAATATTACTTAATGTAGAAAATATATCTTTACTATTTTTTAAATATATCTCGGCTTCGTTCAACTTATTAAACGCAATAGAACCTTTATACCTACTTTGTCCCTTTTTAATCAAATATTTCCTTATTTCCGACAATTGCTCATAATCTTTTATTATATTTTCAGCCATAATACCATTAATTTCATATAGAAGCTAAAGTTAACTTGCACTCGGTTCATATTTCATTCAATTGATTTTAATTTTATTCTAAAACGAAGCACAGTCATACAGTGTACCTACCGATTACAAAGTGCTGAATTGCGTCTCGACTCTCGACCGATCGCAGCGGTCGGAATTCTTAGAACTAACACCTTTGTTTAAACTATTTTAAATGTTATAGAGAACAAAATTAACATGCTTCCTAAATTTAACATAATTTTCGAAAAGTAGTTTATCAAATTACCAATGTCACTATAATTGTCACATAAAAAAAAGGTTTCACTCACTCGCGAAGAAATAAAAACGAAACAGAAATGCACTAATATGTAACACACCACGGTTTCTCGCTGCTTGTCTGCTCACTCCCGGGGTCCAAAAACAGGCGTCGTCATGTGGATATACGTTGTAGGGGCACTCGGAGAAAATAAGGCACAAATATTTACACATCTTCTTCATTACGCGGTTCACGTCTGTTAGATAGTCTAGTGCGCATTCTTCTTATAAATTCGGTATTTATTTTATTTTCTACCCATTTCTTATGTTTTTCTTTCAGCTTTAGATATATGATAACAAACAGGACGATTGATGCCAAAATTAAAAATGTTGTGATCAATATATTGTTAATCTTTATATGATAATCCTTTTCTTCTATTTCCACAGTATTGGTTCCTCCAGTTTGGGCAATCGTCGTTTCATGTTCTTCATTTTTCGAATTACTATTCCCCATTTTGTCTTTTGGTACGGGCACGCACATACACAGTCACAAAGTTAATAATTATCTTCATATTCATTATTATTACGTGGTTACATTCACTGCCGAGGCACACAGGAATGTGCAAGTCCGCAGTTTTAGCCTGCAATCGGACACGCGCGCTTGGCATGGGTCGCCATGAATTATGTTGTTTATAATGGAATGAAAGATCGACACGTGTGTTCAACTCGAGTGTTTATTTAATACTGACTTACTTACTAAGACATCAAATATTACCTACAAGTACATAGGTTACTTCAAATTGCGTAAGCCCAAAAATTAAATAAAAAATGTTCCGCTGCCTCATGACTGCTTCATCGGCTGCACCTATAGATATTATTGGGTTTTTACGTTATGAAATTTTCAATAGCAGCACGGAGTCGGAATAATTATGCCCAAATTATGGCAGCTTAAAGAAATACGGCACGCATTTCTGCTCCTAAAGTCTTACTCTCAGGGTAACAACCACGAACGCATGTAGGTACATATAAGACTTACTGCCATTTTAAAATGAATGCGAAAAGAAAAAGGGAAAGAGGAAAATCTGATCGACGTAATATTAAAACAAGGCAATTAAATTAATTTTTGCGCACCATTACTGTTCATTTTCATTGAGATGTGTTCAGACACTCGTTTTTCGTTTTTAAAAACAGCAATTTATCAAGTGTTTCTATTGTGTTCCATCCGTTGGTGCCGCCGATTCACAATATATTATGGCCGTAGAAATATAAAAAACATTCATGTAAGCCATCGGTGCCGTGCAAACGAACCGCGAAAATAAAAATAAATTACAATTTAATTTCTTGTTGAGATTTTATTAATCTTTTTTTATAAATCAAAAATGTATTTTAAAACGCCGTAACTTTTGAAGGAAATTGTTTAAAGGAAAAGGGAAATTAATCTTTCTCTTAATTAGCAAAGTTGGTCAGACGCCACGAAGGGGAATTCAAGGCCAATAAATCAAGGTGTTACTCCGGTTTCGAACATTCTAGCGTCCTTTGTTTTTAATGTTTTCGATAATTCAGACCACTCTCATATATTTCACGAAAGGCAGGGGTGCGAGAAATTATTGTTGAAACATGCGATCGAAGCATGCGATACCAGGGCTAATTAAAATAATTAAAATTATGATATCCAAATAAGAAAGCATTTCACTATAGGTGAATCGAAGTTTGGTACTTTTAACCATCTGAACTGATCTGTTTATACGTATGCGTATCCCTAATTCACATCACAGAGAATGTAGTAATGAGTTCGGACTACATAATATAAAGGAATATCGTCATTACTCCGATGCATTCGATCCATCAGATTTCCGGTGCAATTTACTGTAAGCGGCTTACATACGAGTACGTCTACTTATTGCGATCTTTATGAGATGGTAAGCCGGCATTGTGCCGTGTGCGTGAATCAATTATTAGGTAGTGAATTTGAACTGAAATGCGTATTAAAAGGATTTTGTAATACCCATAATAATGTCATGTACTTTTTTTTTAGTTTATTATCAATTTACAAAAGTAAGAAACAAATACATGTAATGCTATTTAGCATTTATAAAACACGTAGGTTTGTCAGCAATGATAATATTGTCTCCATTAAAACGTTAATTATTAAAGTAAGCTAACCAGGTAAGCATACTAAATATTGTAATTTTTTGTAATGTATTGTAAATATGTCTTCAACTCAAATTTAATAGTAGTTATCGTCAAATTTTCTTTTAAATCAGAGGGTCGTTGATGAATCGCGGATACTGCAATCATCTGTATAATAAATGGTAGACATCTCTCATTATGAGCTTATTCTGCAACAGTTTTAGTGTAAATGTACATTCCACGTGTTATACATATATTATGTATCCTGGTTGAAGTTTGATCATTAGATTAGTTATTTCTTACACATGAGTAAGTTATGTAATACAAATATAATATACATTTTAAATGGCAAAAAAAACATCGCAAAGGAGCTTGTACAATTAGAAGTACCCCACAAGGAAATTCCAGACCTCAAGTCCAATCGGTGTTTTAACCCGCACATGGCCAGCATGGTGGACTTTAGCCTAACCTCAGTTGCGGAAATGTAAAGACCAGTCCCCAACAGTCAGTCGTATATAGAATGTAATCAAACTAACACTCCATCCAACACATAATTATAACACAGGAAACACGAATTGGCTGTCAAAAAAGATTATCCAGTTGGCGTCGAATAATCCGATATCGCTAATCCTCAACCGATATCTACAAAATTTGCTGTCAACAATACGCAATTTGGAATTTTGGCGACATTTGGAGCACTAGCAACGCGCTCGAGTAGACAATTATGTAATTGGAAAGTGACCCTTCGGTTCGAACGGATTACCGGTTAGAGCTGTCAAGGGACGGGACCCTCTTAGGGTATTTGAGGGCCCGACTCTTCTCACACGTTTGACATTTCACAGGGGGACGTGAAACGAATTTCACGGTTTCTGAAACGTTTGTGGGCGCATTAAGTATTTTAAGTGATATTGAGGAGTTCATCTTAGTTGAATTTGGTTTGATGCGCTTGCATTTAGTTGGGGTGGATCCAATTTTGACTATATTATTTCGAGTGTGCAATTTGTAAACTTTGAGGGGATAAATCTATAGATAATACAAAACAATACTTATAATAACATTACCATTAAGAGTTTCATTAAAAAATTTGGTTTTGTTTTCATAAATGTTAGATATTAACCGACAAAGCCCTGCGGATTAGTAAGTTGAAGTGGCAATGGGCGGGGCACATAGCGCGGAGAACTGATGGCCGATGGGGCCAAAAAATTCTCGAATGAAGGCCACGTAGCAAAAAGCGCAGCGTAGGATGTTCACCCACAAGGTGGTCAGGCGACCTGGTAAAGGTCGCGGGACGTCGCTGGATGCAGGCTGCCTCCTAGAGGTCTCTGTGGAAATCATTGGGAGAGGCCTTTGTTCAGCAGTGGACTTCCTATGACTGATGGATGGATGCATATTATACATATTTAAAACGAGCTGAAATGTGTCCTTTTTTCTGGTAATCACAGCCGAGACCAGATTTTTCGCAATTGGACAGTAAATATCCAGGACTACTTTAAGTGAAAATAGTTTATCTCAATGTGATCCATTGTCATTTCTGCATTTCTGATAAACTTAATTTAACAGCTCAAAAGTATGAGGTAGACATTGCACAAGACAAACATTGCTAGGCCATATCCTCATTCCACTGGTCTAGTAAGTGCATTGTTCAATAGTTTTTAAATTTCTTGAGAAGAACTCTAAAGTATGCACGCTAGTATTAAAAGACTACGCCATGTTCTCATATGTAATGTACTCACCAATCTAAGAACAACGATATAATAATAATGTAGACTCTAAAACGACGCCTTGCTCACGTCACTCACATAAGCAGCACTCAGAGTATGATGTATCACAAAGACGACTAAGTCATCAATAATGCAATACATCTAGAATGGTTTGAACGCCAGTTTGTGTAGGTACAAACTGCAGGACGTAACGGCACAACAGTCGCCCGTCAACCGTGATACATGTCTAGCCGTCTATGTTTGTTATGTAGGCAATATACCTATATTTTGGCTTTGGTGATGTTTGCTTGCTTTGAATATTTCAGGATATATTTTTTGTGTTTAGATTCTTAGCAATCTTTTATTATTAAAAGAAAATAAATAATCCCAACAGTCGTTATACATCGTTCTGACCCCACACTAAAATACATGTCGTGTGTCGCGGGTAATCACCACAGACTTTTCGGTCTCCCAGACACCCAGACCCGAAACAAATATTTGTGGATCACACAAATATATACACAAATATTTATCTCGATGCGGGGACCGAACCCGTGGCCTCTCGTTTCGCTAGCTGGTGTCCAGCCAACTGCGCCACGGGGCAGTCAAAAAAAGAGTGCATTATGTGTTACATGTTTTCGATCTGGTTTCTATTCTGCGCATGCATATTTTTATGGCATGGCGTTATAAATCCTGTAATGAGTGATCAGCAAGTTATTTCAATAACTTAATTATATGGTTATAAATAAATAAATAAAAGTATCAACTGTTTTAACACGATAATGGAACGAAATGTCATGGTCAAACCCTTATAAGCTTTTTCAAGTATACGAGAATAAGTTCTTCGCATATAATTTCAAGTTCGTTGAAATGTCATTCATCTGCATACAGTCGAGTGTCTTAATGGCTCTTTTCTCGCCCATTAAAACTTAATAATCTGCATATTGGTTTTCAATCCATAAAGGCTAACACACACCTATTACTATTTATATGTTGTAAGTAGTTAGCAGAAAACACATATTATGCTCGTTTAGCGGTATTATTTTATATTTTTAATGGAAGGCTGGCTATTGTTATATAAATTTCCATCAACAACACAAGCCTTTAAGCCTCAACAGAACAACATAATCAGAACTTGTCAAAAAATATAAATATTTAACGACACCATTAGCCGTCGCCGACTGGGCTGAGCTAATCCATCGCCTCACGCAATAAGCCTGCGACCTAATAAATCGTTCACAAACTATAGGAACATTCATTAAAATTTCTTCAAACGTGCGTGCGATAAACCGGCCCAGGAATGGGTACCTACCGAAAACTTCGACTTATCTCTCTCACGTAGTAGGTCGTTACGTTAAAATTATGGCCGTGGTTAAACACATGCTACATTTACTCGAAAGTTCATGTTACGCCCGAATAACTTCTCGTTTACGGGAAGGGTTCCATTTGTACGCAAAAACACTTCGGCATCGGTGTCGGGCGCAGATGGGTAACACTGCGTTGCAATATGATCTTCACTAAGCTGCCAACGAGGATTTTTCCTGCTAATAAGCTTGAGATGAAGTTGGTTTTAAACCTATAAAAATTATATTTATCGATCATGAATCTAACCTATAAATCTACATTTTAATAAATGCATTACGTAGCCAAATGAAGAACTTTGCTAATTACTTAACTAGATTTTCTACAAGTGGCGTTCATATAGCAAAAATCGTAATTGGCTGATGAAGAAGATGATTATGATGATGTAATTATTCTCGGATAAAACAAATGATTTCTCACAAATAATTCCTTAAAAAATATCTAAAAAGTAATGTAATAATACAAAAATATTTAAGATACACACATAAATAGGAAAGAATAATATTCCAAGCGCTTATCTCGTTGACAAAGCATTTATAAGGGAAATTTATATCCACTTCATCCATATAATAATAAATAAAAGTCGCAATAGCAATAGATAATATTGAACGTCGGGCCTCGCGTGGCAGTTAAGTGATTGATGAATTAGAGAAACTTCATAGATTAGAAACTAAGTTATATATTAAGCACTGGCTGGAACGGCACGATACGAACGACTTTTCGAGTTTGTTGTTAATACACGTAGATATCTCCGTCAGTAATTATGTGGAATCAGTTAAGTTTGTCCGGATACTTAGTACTGGAATTGATGTAGTATTTGATACTAGAAGTTCGCGACTTCATACATACATACATACATAAACTCACGCCTGTATTCCCCGAAGGGGTAGGCAGAGGTGCATTTCTGCACCCACATTTCGCCAGGTATGTATCAGTCCCACGTAATAGGGGGCGAGCCTATTGCCGTTTTTCGGGCACATTCCCAGACTCCGTGCTGTTACTGAGAATGTTCTAATAGAAAAACCCAATAACACTTTGCCCGACCCGGGAATCGAACCCAGGACCTCAAGATCGCACGGCACATACTTGTATCGCGAGACCACGAGGCAGTTCGCGACTTCGTCAAATAATATTCCGTGATTCCCACATAAAAATATATTTTTCTTTGAATCTTGTGATGCTAGTGACTGGGCCCATATTCGCCACAAAAAAAAACATGTATTTTTCAAGGTCATCTACGTGCTTACAAAATATCAACTTGGACCGACGTTTAAGGCGTGAAAGCATAAGTAATAGACAAAGCTACTTTGACAGCCCGGTGGCGCAGTTGGCTAGATACCAGCTTGCGAAACGAGAGGCCGCGGGTCGAATCCCCGCACCAAGACAAAATGTTTGTGTGATCGACAAATATTTGTTTCGGGTCTGGGTGTTTGTCAGACCTTATAGTCTCTCTTAGTTTCAGATATCCATGACACCTGTGTCGGTCTGCCTTGTATCCTAGAGTGGGGTCTGTATTTGACTGTTGAGTGTATTTATTTACTTTCGCTCTTATAATTTTGGAATGGATATAATATATCGCGGTACCTGCTAGATGGTGATTCGAAAATATTTTCGGTTCAAATCCTTGATAACAAAATAGTATAAAATATATAATTCTTGATAAAAATTCTCATTTTTTTACTAAACCTCATCACCTCTTTCGTTCCCATCATATTTGGTGGTTGTTAATATAAATTAACAGTATCAATGAAAACCTACAGAAAAAGCATCTTTTAAATCAATTCGTAACCAAACGCAACGCTCACATTAGCGCTGTACAATGTAATATGAGCCAGACGGAAATTAACTGACCGCATTGCATTCCATAATGTTTGTAATTAACGAAATAATACGAGTCACGTCGGAATATTCATTTAACAGCAACATCAAAGAGAAATATTGCTCATTCAATCGTATTATGCATTTGAACGTCCCTTTTGACTTGTGAAAATTACATTGACATAAGTCATATTAATTTACCTATTGGTATCGCTGTTATTGCTAGTGATGAACATGCAATAGAGTGTCATTTTGTATTGTGTGTCTTCTTTAAATGATGTAGGTTTAAGAAGAGCATGCGGCGATATCCTGCGATGTTTACCACGGTCGCATCTTGTGGCTGGATGTACTGCACTTGCTGATGATCTCCGTGATGTGACCTCCAGTCAGGAACCTTCCTGGTCCATAGGTTATCGGTCTACCGCGCTGTGTGCCGCTTTTAATTTGTCGCTCAGGGAGTCAGTCGGGGAGGCTTAAGTCCTTAGGCTGCTGGTAAGATTTGGATAGGTGTCGGTAGATTCCCCATCGTTAAAAAAACGTAAACTGTTTGCAAAATAAGCGTACGTTAGTACATTTGGAATATAAATAATCACAATCATCGTTATTTGTTATTTTAACGCCATTTTATTTTTACTTCTATTTCAACTTTTATTAAGTAGCTTATTAATACGCATACCATACATTAAGAGTTATTTTATACGATAAAAATTGTGCCATCTTTTAACCAGTCCATATTATCTAGTATTTTTTATCATGCCGTAAATTATCTTAAATTAACACAGACCTGAATCGATTTAATCAACCAATTCTGCGGTTCATACAACAACGACGGTAAAGGAAGTATTGCTCCAAAATTCCTAGAAACCGCGCTCGTTACGTTACCAAGTTTCAATATTGGAAGGTACGTTGTTTGATTGCGTAATCATTAGTCGAGTGTTTGATCAAGAGCTCGTGATATTAATTCATCAGTGGAATTGGTTTTTAAATTTTTAGGTCATCAACAGCAGTCACTTCTTCACTATAAACTGTTTCTCTTGCTTACTGTTAATCTATTTAGAGTTGTATTTAATGTAACTTTTTTTTATTCAAGAAGGTTTTAAATAATATCTAATTCTTGCCCACTCATTCCTTCGCAAAAAAAAATCGTTAAGCCCTTTTTTTCGTCACTTTATGACGTGAATAAACATAATACTTCAAAATCAAAGATCTGCGGCTGAGATTTTAACTCCGAAAAGTCCGTCAACCAAAATGTTGTCACGATAGACCAAACGCCTAATCTTAGAGGCTACCACCTATATCTGCAGACCATACAAATATTTGGCCGTGGGGAGATCGGATAGCAAACCTACTTCGTAACCTGAACGATAATCGGTCGTCATTTGAGTCAACATTGGATTCCAGATTAGGCAAATTGAGTTTCGTATAATTGAATTCATTCAAATACACGCACTTAACGTATTTTAAGGCGAGTAAATTAAGTTAAACGTAGTAGTAAAGGCTTGCGAACTTTCTTTGTTAATTAAATTAAACAAAATTTAACTGTTTGTATTTCTGACAGGTGCTTAGTAGAAGAAAATGTAATTTGAAAATAATTTACGCCTTCTTTATTGTATAAAGTGAAATGTTTTCAGCAATTTAGATTCTCAATTATTATTCACGGAACACCCGCTCGGCGGAGGCGGTTGACTCAAGATTTTTTATTTAATTTTGACAAGCCAAAAGTAAAAATACTAACCCGTGACATTTTTATTTCAGGCAATTTATGGATACAATAGATCTATGTTATAAAAGATATTTGACATGAGTTTTAACAAGGAACATTTGTAGATATTCTATTTCTATTTTTTTACTTTTTTATTTGTTTACCTATTGAATGTTGACTGCAAAATAATCGTAGGCATTTTTGAACATAAAATCTATGACACACTCTTGAGTAGTGTATGGAGTAGCGAAGGAGACACCATTTGTAATATCACTTTTTTAAAATGATTTTTACATAATGGTCTGTTGAAAGCACATTACGTTATCTGCATAACTAATGAAAAAGCAAATCAATATTTTTATCAACGCTCTATCATCGCTTTTGTTCTTTTAAAAGCAATCTACCAATCGATTTATAAACAAACGACAAAAACCACTCACTTGATTAACATTCGATCTATATTTCTGGAGTGGCCGTCTACTAATAAAATTGTAAAAACATGGCTGCGAAGTGAAGCAATTCCCGAAATCAACAACAGCAATTTAACAGAAAGTTCTAATCTAATAACGTCTGTAACTAGATTGGTTGAGTTTAATTTTATTTTTATCAGATCGCCAGCGTTTTTCCGTCGAGTAATTTCGGAAAATTTAACTTGGGTTTTTTTGTTTTTTATCTACCTAATGCTACATTTTGTTACAAATTTTGGCACAATTTCTAAAATCTAGACTTTATTAAAAGTAAACAGTATTCTTGAATTTCTCTCGTAAAAAATATCGTTAAGAACTAGAATAAGTAGGTACGTTAAAATAGACGCATACTTTCTACATAAGAATTAAGATCTCATTGGTCACGAATGTCTCATAATTGACAGAGATTAAGACATTTTAACACAGAACTTCGAAGCAAAACAAATATTTATGGGTCGCACTAAAATTGACCCCGGCGCCTAGATGGTCCCGTCATTTACTGCTTACCCATTTAGCTTCTAAACAAATGTTTTAGAACACAATTATGTATTCTTATTTTGAATAATTTTTGATTGTTTGAAAAACTGATAAAATAAGTAACACAAAGTTAATTTATTTGCTTAAATGCTTTTTTTATAAAAAAATAACATCCAATCAGATTTTCTATATCCACATACAGCCAGCAGTCTACAGCCCCATTTTATACAAATGAGTATTAAGAAAATTTTAGCTATAAACACAGATGCGCTTTCCTTTCCTCACAATAACACGGCAATTTCAGTATACAAACCGCGGGACAGTAGGTGACAAAAGTTACACTTGAACACCCCCGCTGGCCGCACATTTCAATTCTCAATTTCAATACAAACAAAAATAAACAATCCATATTCTCAGCACAGGTGCACTTTTCAAATGGAATGTGGGAACAAAATTGATTGTATAGGACCGTTTTCCATTTAGATATGGAAATTGAGGCACTGTGTATGACACCGAACCACGGCTCGTTACTAAAAAATATTCCGATGTTCGCACCCGAATATCTGCTTTAGCTCGAACAGTTATAGGCGTTATACCGCGAATGGTATTTTAACAAAACCCTTTATAATAAGAAATGATTTATAAGGAACATATATTTTTTACGAACATTTTATATACCATGTAAAAATAAAAAATCCTAATTATAATATAGTCGCTATAATCGAACCAACTTAGTATGCAGATCTTGAACATATAGAGTATAGATTTCAAACATACATATTTTAATTCCTAAGTAATATGAGGCTTATCATCATTTCCTTGGCTGAGAATTTCCTACCAGATAAAGTCAATAACTCTTCGACAATCCCAAACACAGGACCATTGTCGCGGCGCAAACGGGACAATCAAATTAAACATTTTCTTAATACTGTCCGTATTAATAGTTCTTGCTGAGAAACATGAATCAACTTATTAAACTTCTACTAAAACGAAACTACATTAATCACAACATGTCAGTTAGACGACGTAAATCGGACAAACTTGAAGTGTTTCAACTAAGTGTTTAAAACAAAATTGAAGCTTAAGGCTGAAACACGACATTGGCAGCATTATTCCTCGGGATTTCACTTGTTGTTCCCGAGTCGTGTTCCCCCCATCCGCGCTTTAATTAGTTCATCAGATAATTTAGTTTGCGCAGCGCTCGTTACGCCAACGAAGTGGACAGGCTAATGCAGGGTAAGCCTATAATCTAATTATGCTACGAGACAAATACAAATTACTGACGATGCGTACTAGTTTGAAATTAACAATTTTTTTGTGAGGAATTTTATAAAGTGGATGGCCATCTGGTTTTGTTGTTTATGCGCTTAATTGTGAAACCTTTATTTGGATATTTTGAATGCTTTTTAAACACGATACACAAATATACAAATGATTTTACTATACATTTCCATAGATCTGTCTAGTTTTAACCGTGCATTTGAAATGAAACTGTAAGTACCAAAACAATAACTTGTATAATAATATTACAAGCACCATGATTTTATCAACTCTGAATTTATTTAGCGTTATGTATATTTATACCAAAGCTTTTTTTAAATTAATTTAAGTAGTCTAAGTTTCTTCTTTAAGGTCAACTATGTTTCAAATTAGAAATAGACACGGAAATAAACTTGCCTCCTGTTAATTGGGACTGATGCATAACTGGCTACTCATTTACATAAGCATACAGACGTAAGGTTATGTATATATACTTTGCGCGATCATAAAATACATATACTACTTTATCTTTATACAATTTCATCAATTGTTAATTATTTATTTCAACTAATGATATATTGTACAAGAATAACCTACAATTCAGTAGCTTTTGTTAGATTTCAAAATATTTTTATCTGTGAGAAGATCAAAATAACCTTATATAATGATCACCTTCACTGCGTGGTCTCATTATTGTGAAATATCAACACCTACCATTATAAGCAATTACTAACTTCAACCTAAATTGCGTGGTGTATTGCCAGAACGTTCAACTTGGCGTAGCGAATTTTAGGAGAAAATTACTTAGCTCCTATTATTGCATGCCTTTATGAAGCTTTGATATCTATTGTGTCTTGTTGGTAGTGTATTAACAGATTAGGCTAGAGTCAAGCTTGCTACTGTCGAAGCCAGCCTGTTATAGACGGTTATCGGACAAATTTTCATAAAATAAATGCTTCACAAATACCCACACATTACCCAGTGTGGGATTTACACCCAATGTGTATGCGTCAATTTACACCCCCACAAGGAAGACATTACTATCCGTAACATATGGCTAACCTTTTTAATTTACCCTGTTCCATTTACCGCTTGTAACTAACGATTAAACGTAATTCACATGAAATAAATAAACTGTTTTTATTTTTAGAAATGACTTTAATTTTTCCTTTACCTCGAAGTAATTACAGACTTTAAAAATCTTAAACTATAATTTATTTACAGTCACTACCTAACGTTAGTAACAACCGTATTTTTATGTTTTATACACAAAGACTTTTTATATTAACTATATTATTTCATACAATCTATAAACTCTTACCTACCGTTTTTACAACCTATATCACATTTTCATTTTATGTCTAGTTTTCATTATACATGTATGAACACTCATACACAACATAGGAATGACGCAGATGGAAATTGCACACACAAAATTTCCCATTATCTCTCAGAACTTTGATTTACTCGTATTTCTTCGGAAACGCTCTCACGACAAAGGTTACACATGATCAGTCGTTCTTACTACCGTACAATTAAAACTTTACTTTGTATCTTATAATCGTATTGTCAAGCGTTTATGTACATTTAGATATGTTATTTTATGAGAATAAAATGTAGATACAGTGAAATTTGATGCAAAGTATAAATATACATTTAAAATTACCTATTTTACCTTATCAACAAACTTTACACATTATTTACAAAGTATTCTACCAAGTAGAAGAAGTCTTGGCCTCGATACAAAATAAAAATTATTCTCCTTACATAGAAGCCGAATAAAAATATAAGTAGATTAAACAGCACAATTTGAAGTTCGTGATATTCGCATTGATTTTTGACCAAAAAAAGGAGGCACTTTCGCCAAATTCAGTCTTTGATCCAAATTTTATACAGAACACAAACTATATAGTAACCGTAATATTCGGAACGATACCGAACGTCGCACAATGCTAAACTGTCGTCTCCAAAAGATCCGGGGAATGTCAACAAAAGCCGTCTTTGAGATCCGGATATCCTAGATCAGGCATCGCTCTACTGGATCCGTTCCCTCGCGAGTTTTCATAGCGCATGCCACGACCTGCTCGACCTAAACTAGCGTACCTCGTATCTGCAAGTTTATCCCTTTGTGCAACTTCATCGTAATACCTCGCGTCGTTCAACCCCGCACTATACTTCTGACTTAAGCTGTACTTATCTATTGTGGCATACTTTTGCACTGTTGCATATTGACGAGCCGCTTCTGGTACGCCATTCGTTTTAGCTCGATCAAACGGTCGTTCCTCCGGCGGCAAAGCACCATCTAATCTCGCTTTGAATTCCTTGTCCTTTTTGCGTCGTTTTTTACACGCACAAAGTGCCACGGCTATAGCACAAAGAAGTAGTCCAACTCCGGCCGCTGCTGCTACATAGGGCGGTGGAAGTGGTATCCTAAATGAACAATTTGAGTCGTCTTCATCGTATCCCGACGGGCAGTGAGCACTCCCATCGCACCAAAGCGCAATGGGAATACACGCGTTGAGCTCCGGGCAGCTAAATTAAAATAAAACATCCATTTTATTTATGTTAGACTAAAATAATGTTGTTGTATTAAAACAGCTACATCCGTAACTCACCTGTAACGACATTCGATTGAAACAGCAGCTGGCAAAACATTTGATTCCGGATCGTGTTCGAAATTAGGCTTTTTCATGAGTTCAATCCATTTTATTGAATAATCAGCTTGTTCGTGTTGGAGGAAATCGATAACATAACTCCGTGCGTGGGGTTTCAGGGATGATTCAATGGTCGTTTGTGTCGATTTCCATCCAGGCGAGAATAATTCAATAGAACTTGCGTCATCAGGGCATATTTCCTTTGTGCGTGAAGTATCTTTAGCTTCATATATGAAAAATCTATTGGGCGTAGGGCAAAACGGAGAGGAAGATGAGATTTCGTAGCCAGGTATTTTCACATATAAATATCTCCCTTGAACTGGTGACGCATCATCACCTCCAGGCTCAATCAGCCATGGTCTATGAACACATGCAACTTCAGCTCGAACACTTTCGGATATAACATTCCTATCTCCGACAATTTCTGGTGCTATGGGAGTTTGTCTTTTGTCATAAAGACGAATTTCTCCACTACTTCCTCTTAAACGTCGCTCACCCCAACCTGATGAGCAAATAGTTTCATCTCCTGGCCCAGTAGATACAAACTTATATTCTCCTTCAAATGTAAAATCATCGTAATCCTCTGTAATATTCATCATAGTAACAGTAAAGTTAACTTCAACTACCGGAGCAGTCAATGTATGTATATTTAATGGTTCAGACCGATTTGTGCAAATACAATCCCTTTGTATTGGCACACCTTCCCACGGAAACTCTGTGATAATAATTTGCGCAAATCCTTCCCCTCCAATTGTTCTTTTGGCAGGCCTATCGCATTTCCACCGATTTGTTCGGCTATCTTTGTGTGTACCGCAGTGTTTGTTGCCAAAATAAGTGTTTGTGAAAGTCAATTGAACCCTCTCGCCTTGTTTTGCTTCAAATCTAAAAACAATGGGCAATTTTAATGTTTAACGTCGTATTACATTTATTTATTAAGATTTTATTTTATTCGTTGCCTTACCTTAAAATACAAGTTAAATTTTGTGCCCCTCCTCTGCCATAGTAGAATATAGCTCTCGGAGCTTGAAATCTTCCAGAATAAGTTGATGTTGACTTGAAAATTCTATCGCATGCTGATTGCGAGTCAGCCAGTGGTTGTCCTTGCTCACTTACGTCAACAAATTCGTAGCGTAGGACGAATGAAACTGGGTATAACGCTGATCCTTGTCGAAGTTCCTGTGGAAAAAATCTAAATCAGCGTAACGAAATATATCAATATTTAAAACAGGATTTATGTATGTTACTAAAACACTTCTATAGTAATTTTGTACCAGACAGACGAGTTACAAAATTTCTAAATATGCCGTTAACTTTTTGAACAGTACTAAAGAGAGTAAGTAATTGGGTAGGCTTGGATACTATTTCAAAGTATATAACTAACTTGATGAATTTGCATAAGATAATTATAAAGTATCCGTTGGACTGACGGGAAAACATTTTTGCGTGTTTAAGACGGTATAACTCAAAGGTCGACTTTATCGTGGAGCAAGGCTACGTAGTGTAGTAAAACTTCAAATATTTAGTTAGGAACTTGCTTCAGTCCTTCCTTCGTTGAATTTAATATTGAATAATAAAGCAGTTCTCAACTAGTGACTTTAACAACTTGCTTAAAACCAGGTTTCCTATATTAACCAAGAAGTATTCTACTTTCAAAACAGCCGCATGGAATACTAATAATGACGACGCTACTTTTGTAATTACTCCTCATTATTTCTACTTGGTTAATTTGTTTTTGCATACATAAATACACTGCTTGCCTCGTGGTCTCGTGGTTCAAATATGCGCCTTTTAATCTAGAGGTCCCGGGTTTGATTCCCGGGTCGGACAAAGGGTTTTTCTATTAGAAAATTAGTAGCAGTACAAAGTAAGGAAATATGACCCAAAAACAACAGGCTCGCCCCTAATTACGTGGATATGCACCTCTTTATATTCCTTCGGGGAATACAGGCGTGATGTTATGTATTTTATTTTTTTTATTTATTATGCTTTATTGTACACCATAAAAATTGAAACAACATTGTTTACTGGTCACAACTTAATATCGTAGTGTCACAAATGGCGGCCTTATCGCTATCGGCGATTTCTTCCAGGCAACCGTTAGATGGACTGGAGTGATCACAAAAACATAGAGTGGGTGGTCATATCTTTAGTAAATTTTAAATTGTAAAATAATGATGTACGCAAAAACTTAAAAATAATAACAATAAATGCATCTAATAAGAACTAATACTAAATATAAAAGAATAAAATTATAATAATATATATATATGTATGTATTGTATAAATAAACGGTCCCGTCCGTATCGTTCGTAAGCAGAGGATTATACTATCTACACATTAAAGGACAAGCCTATTGCTGTTTTTCGGTCACATTTTCAAACTCCGTTTTGCTGTTGCGAATTCCTGATAGAAATACCCAATAACACTTTTTCCGATCCAGATATCTAGCTTGGAACATCTAGATCACATGGAATACACTTGTACCGCGAGACTGTGAGGTTGTTAGCCCGTTTTTATTCTAGGTAATTTGCGTAACTTATCGCACGGTAGCCATATTAAAATAAACAATTGGATGCTTTAATTAAACAAAATGAATTGTGGTCAAATATCGTAACGCTCATCACGACAACAAGTAATGAATTCCCATAATGAAATGGAAATAATGTCAACGAACTTTTCATTGTTACCCACGGTAGTCAATTATGATAGATTAATATTTTGGTTAACAAAATTGTGTCACTTATTTATACAGATACTAATATTGAAAATGCGAAACAAATTTTATCTGTTTCGTTTTTACGCCTAACTAGTTGGACCAATTTGAATGATTTTTGGTATTGAGATATAAGGGAAAGGACATAGGTTAATTTTCTATAAAATTGCATCCGGGCGAAGCTGACGCCACTGCTAGTAAAAATCTGCCTCGCTGAGATTAAGCTCGTGCCTACGGTCGAAATATCCAGACAACGATTTCCGGATCAGACAAAGTGATACTCAGTTTTTCCATTACGTATTTTTAATAGCAGTAAGGAGTCTGGAAATGTGCCCAAAATGGTAATAGCCTCGCCCACTATTAACGTTATTGGCGAATGGGTGTTACATACATCGCAGTCTACTCTTTGGAGAATATAGACCGTATACCTTAGCATGAATGAAAACGCAACGATAGAATATTGTCTTTAAAGCAAGTAGGTAATGAAAAAACAAAAGCACATCGGCAATCTCAGTTCCTCCTCAAGCCTAGACGCGTCTCAGTGGCACTCCAACACTTGGCCATATCGCGACAACACTAAAGCATTTCATCACGGCAGGAGCGTGCTAGTTGCACGTGCCCACTGCATTATTCACTATGGCAAATGCAACGGCGACGCCACGCGCGTGACTTATCTATCTGGCTCTCGGCGAATGTTTCGCAGGGCCGAAAAGTTCCCTGCCCCACGGGAATGGACTGGAAGAGGCTGAGTGCTGGGATGTGTCTTGTGCATTTTATGAATTATTTGTAAGGAGGATCTATGACTTTAGTTTATATAGCAAACATCTGGGATATACCACATGTATAGTCCGTAATTTTATAAAATTATAATAATTTAATATTTAAATTCAAAAATACACGTTTGTTTTATACTGCCGAACACTGTAATAATGCTACTTTTAAAGATCTATTCTTTTAATTTAATTTTCGACATCACGTATGCCCCCATAGGAATTTATACCTGATTGGCGAAATTTGGGTGTAGAAATACTGTAAAACCACACTTTTACCAATGCAAGCACGATAATATTATACATTTGTATCATCAATATAAATAGAATGATATAAAGAGTCATCATCATCATTTATATCTCTCTCTCATAAATATTGTAAATTTTTTTTATAATTACATATTCTTCAATTACAACGACATTTATTTCATCGTATCATAACTTAATAAGAAGAAGAAAAATTGTTAATAAACATCTGCCTACATTTCAATTTCTTATTTTTAAATGTAATTAGTTCTCCGAAAGCTTTTATTAATATAATATTTATTTTAAATTCATAATACTGAAATCTTGTCTTTATCATAACAAAGATCCTAAAATAAATACTAAAAATACAATGACTATAAAAGACAAATCATGAATAAATAATGAAATTAAAACGCGGAAGAAAACTTTAAAGACATTTGCGAACTCTAAAAATATTCACCACAAACAAATAGCGGTCACACGTTTAGAATACAAAGAATTGTCCTTATTCTAAACAGTGGTGGCACGAGAAATAAAAATTTCGTATGTTACCCTCTCGGCTCCAGTTATTATGGCCGAAGCGTGTGTACGTGATACGTTCGCTATAGCTTTTACTAAATTCATGACCATTCCGATGTCACATTCAGAGGCTATATGTTCCGCGTGGCTCCGTTGAAAAATTCCACACCCTGTGACATTCTGCTCGCTGCATACGTGAGCACACGCCGAAATGGAAGTTAAATATTTGCTGCTGTAATTAGCTCGGCTTTGGCACTGAGATTGTTTGCACGAGGTTTTGGTTTAAATCTAACATCTATCTTTTGTAATTACATTGACATTGAAGTTATAATTAATATGAATGGAACTCGAGCCTAATTAGAAATGTTGATGTACGTGATTCTGTGCTCAACGAGTTTGTGTGATAAAACTTTTTAGACACATAACGTATAAACCTTTTCTTATATAATATGTAATTTATAAAGTTGTCACTTAAATTATTTTATTCTATGTATTTTATTTCGATTATGTACTGACTAGTTAATAGCAACTTCATCGTTTTTATAATGTCATCTATATGTACTTTCTGTAGAACTCTATATAATGTTAGTAGGTACCTTTTAAAATCGCGATATTATAGTTTTAAGTAATTTCGTGCGCAAAGCATGCATAGGTGGATTTAATCTTGATGTATTTAAAGCTATTATACATTACCTGCAGTATTGTGAGAGCTGATCCCGTAGTGATGTAGCTCTCGGAAGGCGCACAGGGTCGTGTGGCTCGGGTGGCGTTGGACAACAACGCGTGGTCGCATAGTCTCGGTGACTCCTCGCGACAAAATGATCCCAGGAGCAATTTCTTGTCACTCATATCCAACTGTTTGAATAAAGCACTATTTTGAAAAAGTTGCAAAAAAAGAATCATTTAAGAAAAACAGTTTAAAGACAAAATTAATTAATTACAATTTTGATATTATTTAAGTTTTGAAGCAAACACAAAATATATTTTACGGCAACTACGCCATTATATTTGATTTCTGAATAGAAAACAAATAAAATTGTTTTTGTTGTTCCATAAATTTTTGTATCTAAATTTTTTCCGCTATTAAAAAATTAATTTGAGTACAATTTTTAAATCTTGAAATAGTAGAAACATTATTGCACGTCTAATTTTAAATTCAAATTTCCCATGGCATATAAACTATCGCTAGATATATGAGGCTATAAATTCAAGTCATGAAATACAAACTCCACTCTACATGTTTCTGACTGACACGAAACTAGTTTACATTTTAAAACAGATTCTTCGCCGCTAAGTTAAGTTAATTTAACTATTCAGACAGTATTTACAATGCATCTTGAAGCGTAAGGAAGAACTTTGCTTATTAAAGTGCCAACAAAAAAATAAGATGAACTCAAACCGCTTATCCATTCTTAATGCAAACTGAGGAATCTCGGATGAATGAAACGAAACACCGCACTGCAGTTGGTCGGGAACTCGATAAAAGTGCTCAGACACATTAAAGAAAATTAATGTTTTGCTGCCGACGTCAAGTGGGGAGCTTGAGGTAGTTGGCAAAGTGAAATGGCACGAATAAAGGCGGTGAAATCGCCACCCAATCCTATATCGCTTCATACTTGTACCAACGCAGTGTTGCGTAACACGAAAGTTTTATTTTCCACGCGCTTTATTTAATCCATATTTCATTACCCCACTTGGCCGCCGGAATTTTTATCATTTAAATTCATGTAGTACACCATTTTGTACAAACGGTGCGCCGGCATTGTGATTCGATACGCGACAACAATTTAAATGTTTTATTTTTATTGCCTGAACGCCAAGAACTGTTCCCAATAAGTGAGAAAGTTAGACAATAACAGCGCTTAAGTTGAAATTTACTGTACTATTTTCAAAGCAAATTAAATGTTATTGCTACATACATTGGCTTGTTACTACACCTGATATCTAAATTTAAGTCACGTATCAAAGTTCATTTTACTGAACGATATTGTAAATAATTACTAGAATTTTCAAATAGCTGTTCCAATAATAAGGAAACAATCATAATTTCATATAATTACATGTCAGTAATGTAATAGGCCGTCATATAAAATTTATGTGGTTACAAATCATTTTACCTTTCTGTCGAGGTCGGCATCGGGTGCTGCCCCGTCCCAAATAGTCAATTGAGACGAACAGTCCTTCTGCTGATCGAAGCCAGCCGGTTCCGTGCCAGCAGAGTGATATTTCACAAACGACACCCATACTATTTCATTTGCACGACCCTAAAAACCATAAATCTTTTTAGCATCAGCGAAAATAGAAATTGCTAAGATGGATAACGTTGAGTAAATAGTGGGGCGGAACTGTAAATACAAATGGAAAAATTTAAACCGCTTTAAAATGGAATTTTATGAATAACGTTATGCTTTTCTGCTGAGGGAGTAAAGCTATGGGAACAATGAAGTACGCTTAATTTGAAAGTCTCCTTATTTCATTTTAAAATGTAGACTTCACGTACTCCGTTGCGAAATCAAGTGGAGGTTAATTAACCTCATTATTATCAGGTCATTACCTGATTGTTATAACAAATATGTTAATACAAAAAGAAATTAGGAAATGTGTATAATATTAACTCATTTCGATCAAGGTAATGAAATTATCGTTTTTTTATCATTTAGGAAAATAATATAGCACTTAAGACACATATGTTTATAAAAAAATACGACCTGCTAACACGTGATCAGTTTCGTAAATTTTGTAAGCATGAATAAGCCACTCATCAGGTTGCCAGGATCCATTCAATGTGATGTACTTATGTAATTATTTTTTTATAAAATACTTTATTTGTTAGGCATTACTATAATCGTGCTAGCTTAAAAATAACATCAGCTATTTCGTATACCACCACTCCTGATAAGGCGTTGTAAACTCCTGATAAACGACAGCACTGAATCTGAATTTCTAAATGTTATTCTATACATGCAGCGCCGAAAAATGAATATTTATCATTATTGAAATCCATAATGCCATTTCCTTTGATTCATAACTAACCTTATAACTTCTTGAAGGATATCAAATATTATGAAAGTACAAAAATATTGTAACAAATATTCCTCCAAACATGTTGAATACCGAGCCTATTGATAAAATGGAGATTTCTTTCTGGGACATCTTAGGAGCCGACGTACCGTTACTAACTCGTGGACAACGAAAAGGATGTCAATTGTTAAGGGGGACGGTATATCTACTGACTATTGAAGATACAATATACACGATTTAGGTCATTGAACCGAAAATCTTTATGAATAATGCTTGTACTTGATTCTTCTTGGTATTCTTTTATTATTTATTTTAAGGTTTCGACTATATTTTTTTAATATCTTCAACAAAAGTTGAGCTGGACGTAATCTTGATTGCCATTGCTACAAATTTTCACTCGGGTTTATGATGAAAGCAAAGGTTGGGAAGGAATACATAAAATTTTTAATTTTTCACAGAACATATTATTTATTCTAAGACTTAGACGAACTGTCTTTTGTGTTACAACGCCGCACAATGACGGATTTCTTTCAATTGAAAGATCATAATTTTGAATCAATGAAAGAAATCCGTCATCGTGCGAGCGTTCTAACACAAAACACACTTCCTCTAAATCTTAGAATAAACAATATGCGTCGACTAGTGGAACGATTCTAAGTTAATAAAGTCAATGCTTTTAGTACTAATTATAGTCTGAACAAGTCACTTTGACCAGTGCGTGCTAAATTGTTTACGTAAGTTGAAGTGAAAGATTTGCTTTGCCATTGTTTGATCTTTAATAACTGGCCCGATTTTTTTGACCTTCTATTGAATTTTGCAATGCGTCGATAGTCACAAAATATTGCGGACACTAACAGGCCACTTGCCATCATCTGGTGAATTCACATTTAATAAAGCAATGCATTGAAAAGCCTTTTTATATATTTCGAACGCCATTTTAATTAAGCCTCGTAGTAAAGTTTTGAAGAATTAATAAAAACCAGGCTTTAACGGAATATTTTGATTCACGTCCAACTTCTCTGTTATAATAAATCGGACTATAATCACATCAATGAAGGGTTTACAGAGAAAATACATTGAGCGCGCTGTTTCTAGGAAAAATAATTATAGCATTTATATGCCTGGCTGCTCTGAACGTAAAACCAAAAATAAAAGCGTTTTTGTTACTCGTAATTTAATTATATGACATATTTTATGAATACGAATAAAAAATGACAAAATAATAATTATTCTTTTATTCGCTGAATATCTCAGGAATACGAGTACACGATTCCTGGATTACGCTTGCTAGGATATATTTTAAAATGAGAAAATAAATACGGAGTTAAATCATTTTATTTTACGAACGAAGAGTTTTATATGTAGTTGTAAGTTAACCAAACTATAAAAGAAAGTATCGCTGCGCGGACATTCTTACTTATCGAATTAAACGCCACCATTTCGCCATCCTATGATTACCGAATACCGAACCTTACATACTTCAAATCACTTTTTTAAGCTATTAAAATAACCACTTAAAATTCTACACAATTATTTGTATCAGCCAATATTAACTGCTAGGCTCTCATTAATCGTTTTTATTCCATCATCAACATCATCATCAGCCCATATACGTCCAAGTGCTGGGCACGGGCCTCCTCAGTTCCCTCTCATTTGTAGAAGAGGCCCCTTTTTATTTATTGAGTAGTTAATATACCCTTGCATAAGGTAAATGTTTCACTCGCCCTGCCGTGTCCGCGTCGATGGTAAATGCCAGCTTGTTCGTAACGGGATTTACAAAAAGCTGATCCCGCAATGCGACACTCTTGCGTGGTTCACTATGATTGGCTTTTTTAATATGATACGCATGTTTATCACGTTTTATACGACGAACTGCTGGGAATGTCTTTTCTATAGTTTATGGGGATTAGGTGAGATTGATTCATTGTGGTAAAAACTAACATGGAATATTTTTTTTAATAGAAATTATCTGAAGGGATAATTTCTATTAATAATGATGAGCGATGATGGCACACTAGTAACTTGGACGAAACTTGGACGATATCGAGATGTCTCCTGCATGTCACCGGCGGTCACATTTTAGCTATCCAGATCATAATATTTACACAGTAAAATAATTCAACTCAATTATTTAATATAATAAATATCAAATCGGCAAGTCTACTATTTGAGATATTGACTATTTGAGATATCTTTACAGTCCTCGTAAAGCCACCTAAATTATTAGCAATAAAGCAAAAATTTATAATAAGTAATAAGTTATAATAAGTAATTGAATTAAATAAAATATACCTGGAAATAATAGACGCACGAAGTATTCGGTGGTAGCGAATGTCGTGGATTTCTGAGCACGCCGCTCGTTTTGTCCGAAGAGCGCAGAACGAAACGACACCTACCGTCGGCTCGCACGTACGAATGCGAATCTTTGTCCACGTACAGCACCTGAACAACAAATATATCAATAATGCAATCGGGAGCTGTTGTACTGCAATGAATTTTTCATTGTACAGAATTGGTAAATATTTATTGTATTTCCATTGCGGTTCAACACGTTTAAGAGCAAAAATTATGGCGTTAAACTTCTCAATGCAAGGAATTTATATATTAGACTTAATTATATTTAAAAACTAATTTTAATTAGTTTCAGACTTTGAGTTGGAGCTATTCCTGTCTCGTTATAAGTTGTCGATGAATAATTAATTCCCAATTCGTAGAACTCTTTGAAGTTGTATAGACTGTACGAGCTAATAACCTTATATCTTTATAAAATAAAGGCCGTACACTCCAGTCGGCTAATAACATCACGAAAATTTATTACTCAACCAAAAATTATACTCTGATTTTAAACATACAAAGCATACATCAAATTTAATATTATCGACTTTACATCTATCCGTCTCTTCTGAAAGATAAAAAAAAAACAATAATAATTAATGAATTATTAGGTTAAAATCTCACCTGAACTTCAAGCTCAAAGCCAGGTAGATAGCTCAATGGTACAGGATGAAAAGGGTTGTCGTAAGGTGACGTATGGAATTCCAATAACATATTCGGCCCACGGGTGACGATGTCCGGCACGGTATCTCCTCCGCATAGCCGCACCAACACGGGGGAATCTCTCGTCGGCCCATCCCATACGGTTAAATAGTCTTGAACTACGTTGCATTGGTCCCATATCCTGAAAACGAAGTGAACTGTGATATTTGCATAAAGATTAAGTGGAATATTTTTTTTGCTTTATTACTCGAGAACCTGGCTGGTATATTAAAAAAAAGTATTTTCATTTCTTAGCCACTTAGTCAATTTACTTCTTAGACTGGACTCTTAATAGTAAGAGCGATGGAATTAGTATTAGCTGGCAAAAATCATTACAGTTGTCTATTATCGTCATCATAATGATCATTAGTCATAAAAGCAACCAAAAGACTTCCACAATGACCGCTCGAAAGCGACCAGCCCTCAGAGAGTTTCATACCACTTACTCTCATCAGCCTTTAACTTACGGTAGTAAAATACACTGGTAGTTAACAATGCAGTATACAAAGCCTCTCGTAGTAGTAAATTCATGGTCTTATACTAGGTATATAATTCTACTAGATCTGTAGCGTGTAGAATATTAATCCTACGCACATTTACTTCGATAATTATTTAATGATGCCTCCAATTCTATAGCTACGTAAGCTCCTCTAAAAACCGTAGCGGTGCCCTATTTTAATTTTCATATTTATGTTACAATAAAATGTAGCATAAATTTGATATAAATAATATACCCACAAAACAACTCTAAACTTCGTAACATATTTTTGAAAACTACAGCATTGCGAGAACATTTAAATTAAAATATTGCTGCAACACTAATGCCAAAGTTTTAATCCTGGCATATATTACAACCTGCCCAAACTTCAACTAAGTTTCGTATATCATAACATGCGAAAACATGTTTATCATAATTTAAATGCATTTTCTAACTTTTGATATACAAAGAGCATGGAGAATAAATGGAATAGAATGCATGAATGAGAGAATGGCAGAGAATGCCTTAGGCATTAAGTCCACCTTAACAATCATTGTATAAAGTGTAAATAAATAAATAAAGAGACATATATAATTATAATTATACTTTACATAAGTTTAGATTTTAATCTAGTTATTACTTCCTATGAAATTACGATTACTGATTTGATTAACTTCAGTTAAATTGATTATAAAACAACTCACAAAGACGTACTAGAATTCTATGCAAATAAAGGAATTTGAACAACAAAATGTTTCTTGAAATTGGTTTCTTTGTGTCGAGAATGCTTAGAATTCCATTTCTTATAAATACTATTTACTTCCTCGCCCCGGTAAAATATAGAACAAAACAGAATAAAAAGTACATTGTATCTTATTTCTAGAACTCGCAACGTCTTTCAACATAAGTAACATATTTTATTTTATATCCCAGCTTTCAGGTATCGCGTTCTGAAAGTTTGAAAGTTATATTTGACAGCCCCGTGGCGCAGTTGGCTAGACACCAGCTTGGAGGCCGCGGGTTCGATACCCGCACCGAGACAAATGTTTGTGTGATCCACAAATATTTGTTTAGGGTCTGGGTGTCGTGAGACCGAAAAGTCTCTCGTAGTTTCTGATACCCACGACACAAGACTTGTGTCTTAGTGTAGGGTTAGAACTATGTTTGTAACTGTTGGGTGTATTTATTTATTTATACCATCAGAAATTTTAATGCGTAAAGATGTTGATTCAACTTAATCATCCTCCTACTCAATAATTTACATCGATTTTTTTCTTTACAACAGTATTTTTGCCTAGTAAGTAATTTATTTTGTCATTTAGTTACAACTATAGAGAAGAAGTTAACTGGTTGACAGATTATTCCTATTAACATTGTAAACGTCACGCACGTACGTCACTGATCGAACTACGAATAACTTTTAGCAAGAAAAAATATAAAATGTCGAAATTTAATATTGAAGCGGCATTTAATGATTTATCTAAGAAGATGGCAGCGTTGACGGCAAAAATTTCTCTGCAATCATCGTTGATCGAGGCGCAAAACAAGAAAATTGAAGACCAGAAACAGCTGATCGAAAGTCACAATACCTTGATTATTGGACAGAAGAGGGTAATAGAAGATTTATTACATAAAATTAGCGCGCTGGCTGAGGTAAATTGTTCGTCGGAGAAGTCTGACTCACCGCGTGATGTATCGGAGGTGCCTAGTGCGAGTGAGACCGCTGTAGATAAGGCGCTATCGATATCGGCCCGCAGCCGCAGAGCTATGGAACGAGCCAAGCATAAGGGCGAATCTACATTGCATCAACCGGGGCGCGTTGATTGTATTAATAAAACTAATATAAATGAAGTTAAAAGCACATTTAACCAGAAGTTAGCCTCTCCGAGAGAAGTCAACAAAGGTGGAAATACATTGATTGCATCAATTCAAGCAATTGAAAAAAAGAAGTTTTTGCATGTGTGGTCTCTTCATCCGGATACCTTGACAGAAACGATCGAGAAACATGTGAAGGACACTTGTGGTTCAAGCGATGTAAAGATTGAAAAACTAATCCCTAAAACCAAGAGGGATTATTCCTCGTTTATGATCGGAGTTCCAGAATCATTGTTTAAAAAAATTAACAATGCAGATTGTTGGCCAGTAAATACCAGGTTTAATGAATGGCTTTGGTTTCGCACCAACAAAATATCGCGCAGTAACAAAGAAAACCTCTGAAAAATTTATTTCGTTTTTCTACCAGAATGTGCGGGGCTTGCGGACGAAGACCTCAATTTTTTATACTAATCTTCTAAATTCTTCATTTGAGATCATTGGTCTAACGGAAACCGGATTAAATAATTCTATACATGATGGTGAACTCTTTCCAAGAAACTACAACGTATTGCGTTGTGATAGAAATGATGGCCGCAAACAAGGAGGAGTTCTTCTGGCTGCAACTTCACGTTTCGACTTGAAAAGTGTGCCCACACCTAATGTGAACGCGGCCTTATTTGAAATTGTTTGTGCTACCGTGCATCTTGGAAACAAATTTCTGTTTTTCTGTTGTATTGTGTACATTCCACCGAAAAGTGATAATAATCAGTATATTAAATTATTTCAATTATTAGAGAATATGTGTACAAAGTATGATAAGGTGTTAGTGGTTGGCGACTTTAACATGCCTTCTACGACCGTTGAAATTCAAAATTATTATGAATATGTGGCTTCGGTTTGTGGATTTCGGCAGGTAAATGAAGTTCTTAACATTAATAACAGACATTTAGATTTAGTATTAACAACATTATCACCGTGGGAGTTGGTAGTATTGCATTCGGATGAACCTGTTGTTGATATTGACAAACAGCACCCCCCGCTACATTTAAAAGTTTCCGTTATGGGTACAGGGAATGTACGTTCTTATGGAAAAGAAATTGATTCTACAATTTATTCATACCCTAAATGGAATTTTTCGAAATGTAATTTTTTTCAATTATACAGTTTGTTTCACTCAATTGATTGGAGTCCATTATATTCAATTGAAAACGCAGAAATGGCATTGTCTTATTTTTATAAAAACGTCAACGAGGTAATAAATATGTGTGCGCCTCATAAAAGTAGATATGTCCGTGGATTGAAAACTAAATATTCTTATCCTAATTGGTACTCAGCGGATCTTATTTCTGATATTAAACGGAAATGGCGTTATCACAAATTATTTAAGTTAACAGGTTCTAAAATTGATTATGAACAATTTTCACGATATCGGGCAATAGTTAAAAATAAAATAGTTTGTTGCTACGAAAAATATCTATTTAAAATTCAATGGCAGGTTAGGGATGATCCTAAATTGTTTTGGAAATTCATAAATAACAAACGCAGACAATGTGCTAGGGCTATTATTACAAATAATGGACGGGAGGTCAGTGAGGAAGAGTGTGCGAGTGCTTTTGCGACATATTTTCACTCTGTGTATAGTAATGATAGGCCTAGGTTAGACGCTGACACGGCGCAATCCGTTGCTGCGGAAATGCTTAAAGGGGTGGCAGGGTCAGCTAGAGTCCATGTAGGACAGGTGACTGTGAAGGACGTACGGGTGGCGCTGGCTCGTCTCAAGCCTAAAAAATCTATTGGCCCAGACGGAATTCCACCGTTTATTGTAAAAGATTGTAGCTCTGTGTTGGAATTGCCACTATTACATATTTTTAATGCATTTTTGAAGAATGATAGCTATCCTGATGCCTGGAAAATTAGTCGGGTAATACCAGTGCCAAAAGGTGCGGCAAAGTCTGAAGTTACTAACCATCGCCCGGTGGCAGTATTATCGGCATTCGCAAAGGTGTTCGAGATGGTTATTCATAAATGTATCTACTCACAAACATGTGCGCAACTATCTGATGCGCAGCATGGTTTTAGGCCGGGCCACAGTACCAGTAGTAATATGTTGTCCTTCATGAGTCACTTAGTTCCAAACATTGATGTTGGAAGACAGATTGATACTGCTTATTTTGATTTCCAGAAAGCTTTTGACACTGTGGATAATGACATTTTACTGCGTAAGCTTGTTATGTTCGGGTTTACACCGAGGCTTTTGAATTTTTTTGCGTGTTACCTTCGCGACCGCAAACAGTATGTTGAGTACGCAGGCGTTGTATCTGAACCTTATTATACTTTTTCTGGAGTTAGCCAGGGAAGCAATCTGGGGCCTTTACTTTTCATTTTGTTCATTAACGATCTTCCAACTGTTGTTGAGGACGCCGAATGTTTATTGTTCGCTGACGACCTCAAACTTTTTTTACCGGTCAATGATGTTTCGGATTGTCTCAAATTGCAAAAAGATATTGGTCGGATTGTACAGTGGAGCGTAGAGAATAAGCTGCTCTTTAATGTCAGCAAGTGTTGTGTGATGAGTTACAGCCGGTCACGCGCCCCACTGCAATACACCTATAGCATTGAAGCTGCACTAATACCACGTGTTACGCATGTTAAAGACTTAGGCATAGAAATGGTATCTGAACTGAACTTTCGTAAACATATTGTCGAAGTGTGTAAAAAATCATTTCGTAAGCTTGGCTTTGTTATTAGACAATGTAGAGATTTAAAAAACATTACGGTAGTAAAAGTATTGTTTAATGCTCTCGTACGTAGTAACCTAGAAACTAATTCTATGATTTGGAGTCCTCATGAAAGTAAGTACATACTAATGATTGAGAAAATTCAAAATAAATTTACACGCTTTTTGTACCTAAAGCAGTTTGGAGTGTATCCCTACTACCCTCTTATGTATCCAAGTTTATTTGTAATGGGTATGGTTGGATACAATAGGCTGGAAGTAAGGAGGGAAGTATCACTCATTACATATCTGTGGAAAATTTTGCGTGGGTTAGTCCACCAACATGATATACTGGTAGCTATTCAACTTTGGGTTCCCAACGGTTACGTCTTCTCTCGTCACAGTCAACCGTTGTTGCATGTGCCTACCGGTAGAACTAATCTTGTTAACTGCGCGCCCTTCACACGGGCTATTCGAACATTAAATGTAATTGCTCAACTTGTTGATATATTTAATTGTAACCTTCCGAAATTCATTGAAGCCGCATATATGTGCATTGAAAAAAAATTGTAATATAGTTAAGTTAGTTATTAAGAACCTAAGATTATTGTTTATAGCATCGCATTGGTGTATACTGTAACTGATGTTATAAATTATTTCAATAAATAAATAAAAAAATAAAAAAATAACTCATAGATCGAGCAAAATCTATAAATATTCTACGTACTTCGTAATTTCTTATCGTAAAAATATCATTACAAAATAAACACTAATACTATTTTGGAATACAAATAAATAAAGGTGTAGAACTGCACAATGTTTAAATCACACGTTTGTTACGTTGCAGAAACTAGAACGAAATCATCCAAGCGAAAAATCAGTTTTAAATTACATGAATAATTCTTGTACGGAGTTCCGGACTACTTGTAAACCAAATAATGTGCTCAGAGGCTAGGATTCTAGAAGCACAGGTTACGCAATTATGTTAATTTTAAAGTCATAACCATAATAATTTTATGCTATTGCAATGTAGCACTAGAAAAAAAAATCCCGCCCTTTGAATTCAAATTTATAATTTATTTTTCAGGAAATAAATGCTGAAATTTAAAAATAAACATATAATATTCCTGTCTGTAAAATTATCCGGATCAATTGAAAGAATTTCTGTAAAAGTTGATATCAAAACATGAATTTCGAGTCTAGTTTTCATGCATGTTATGTTTGGATATTTTGAAGAATGTTTTTCATTTTGTTTCTGAATCATAAAAAAAATATTAAAATACTTACTTTAAAACACGCTGACTTCGATCATATTTCACTATTTGGTCTTTGATATGTATTTTATGACTGTTCGTCTGTCTTACTGCTAGAAGTACATGTTTATCTGCTGGTATCTGGAACAAAATACTACGTTTAAAAATATACCTTATAGTTTGCCTTTAGGGCCATAATTCTTCAAATCACAATTCTCTTGATGAAATGGTAACGTATAGCAGTTGCGCCTTGTGAGTAAGATTTTCGGATCTTCGCAATCCTTACTTTCAAATCGTTTTTTCATCCTGTTTCTATGGCAAATAACATTAATATCATTCACATGATGCTCCTATCTATAACAACATAATTATATAACTCAATAGTTATCTAGGTCATTGAAAGATAGGTAATTATAATGGATCGATAATGATAGCAATCTAATGGCAATTTAAATCAAGTATGGAGTGGAATATTTCCGTCATTATTTTTTCAATTATACAGAGGCTTTAGGGTTGCCTCTATTTATTATTGTTGAGATCTAAGAGGCGTCAGGTAACCACAGCCCACTTGAGCAATTCGTCAGAGCGTGCTGAAATGCATTGTTCCAGTTTTGGCTCCGATCCAAAAATGGCGTGACATTCCTAAATAACATATTTCTGCTTTGTTGACAGATAATGAAGATTTTAATGATTAATAAACTTATAAACAAGAAATTATTAGTTCACTCTAAAAGTGAACTACCCCATACTAATATGGGGCACAGAATTCCTATAGTGAATTGAAATCACAGTCTCTGAAGACATTGTTTTCTATAATAATTTACTTCATTTTTTAACCATTCGATATAACAGTATATTCTTGAACCAACCTGTTCTAATCCCAAAATCTAGATTTAAAATGGATCATTAACAATCTACTACGTCTTGACAGTAATAACTATCTTTGACTAACAAAGCAAAAAAAATATGAAGACAAACCACTGTTCGTTGAGAATTAGTATTTCAAAAAAAAGAGTTCACTTACATAGGTCTGTACAATTAAAAGAGGCTAAGCTGTAATCTGTAGTAGTAAGTGCGAGCCTGCATTTGTTAAAGCTGTACATAACAAAAAAATGTTCGAGGAAAATTTTAATTTATTTTTCTTTAAAAAAAGAGGTTTATTTTTCTTTACGTAAGTTATGAGAAGTTTGCTCATAAAACAGTAATGCTCCTTTCTGTTTTTGTTCTTAGTATTTGTGCAGTGACTGCAAGCAAAAGTTTGCAGTAAAACTGGATAGGAGTGCTCGGAACTTACACCAGCAGTTACACATACGCTAACTTCCATATTCCTGTCTCATAAGTGATACAATCTTGAACGTTCTCTTTACTTTTGATTTCTGAAAGTACCCATAGTGAACAGATATAACTATCAAAATATACTTTCTGAAATTTGTAATGTGTGGCCCTATTATTTTGGGGAAGACCTAAAAGTTTGCGGGGATCCCAATTTGGTAAGGTATTTTCTCGAAATGCGTGACTTGTAGCAAGCGAAGTTGATTCAATTTATCAGATAAATATTTTATTGGATTAAACCGAATACCTCTCGTCTCATAGGTTGATCTTTAAACAATTTTCGACTATGCTGAACCGCATTGAACAAAGGAGGGCTAAAAAAGTATGGGTCTGGTATCCCTCTTACTCACAGAGCGAAACTTGACGAAAAAAGTATTATTACGTCGATTTTCTGTACGTTAGCTATATTCCATAGAGACGATGCATTCGTTATTCAGGTTAAACCGTCTACAGGAATTCTCTTCTCAACAGAGTTTAAATTTATCTATCATACTCGTATCTAATATATGATTATACTCGTACTTAAGGTTTATAACAAAATATTATTGTTTTTATTGAAAATTAATAATTTTATCAGTCGTTACCTACTCATAGATTTTTGCTGTTCAGACCTCGATACATTGTAAAATTACTGTCGTACCAATAAAAAATAAACGCAAGCTTTAAAGTATGATGTCCTTTACTAATATTTTTTAAAAATATATTCGAGAAATAATTATTAAAATGATTACAAGTAAAATATTTTTTTACAATCTTTAATTTTAAAAAAATACTCACTTTTGTATGTTCGATGCGGTATGTACAAGTGGCGTTCCGTGGGTAGACACCAGGGAAGTTGGGCGATTGTATTCGGCAAGCTCTTAGGTCGCAATCGCTAAGTATGCGGTCGCAGTAGGTGCCGACCACCCTCTCCCCCCGCCATGCCCCTACCGTCGCGTTCCCGTACCGCAACCGAGCTTCACTCCGTCTTAGAAACTTGTATGCCAACTTGAAGTCGAAATTGTATCCAACACCCTAAAACCAAACAGGGTTGTCAGCACAAATAGACAAAGACAAATGAAAGAGGGCTCATTAATGTTGCAGTCTTTGTCAGGAAGCCGACTGCTTGGGACTCTTCCTATTGGTTGGCTGAAACGTTTTTAAATTTTATAAACATGTAAATGTGGAAGAAAAAGAATATTTTATAAATTACACAAAGCACACTGTTCATAACGCCGAAATAAGTGTCAATAGGTCGCATGAAGCTTAGTATTCATTTAATATTGAACATTATTACAAAAACCTATGTGATCCCTATGACAGTTCTCATGTTGGGCTTTTGTTCTTATACACATACATACTTACACATACATAAACTCACGCCTGTATTCCCCGAAGGGGTAGGCAGAGGTGCATTTCTGCACCTACATTTCGCCAGGTATGTATCAGTCCCACGTAATAGGGGGCGAGCCTATTGCCGTTTTTCGGGCACATTTCCAGACTCCGTGCTGTTACTGAGAATTTCCTAATGGAAAAACCCAATAACACTTTGCCCGACCCGGGAATCGAACCCAGGACCTCTAGATCGCACGGCACATACTTGTACCGCGAGACCACGAGGCAGTCTTTTTTGTTCTTATAATTTACATTAAAAATATGGTATACCTACACGGCAAACAAAAACAGCCTCCAGTAATGCACTACGTATGAAGTTCAAATTTTATGCCAAAGAGTTTTCACATACATAATTTAGATAATCTCTTACATATTATATACTAAATACTTCTTAGGAATCTTTTTAGCATTCCAGAAATATCAGTTATAGCTAATCTAAATTCCTTACTAACGAAAATGGCTTTATTAAATTATGATATTAAGCCCGTAATAACATTAATTACAGTAATTGTGTTGGTTTTATCCCGCGCGGTCCCTAGAGGGCGTCCATAATCGTTGCTTAATTAATTGATCGAAAGTTCAACCCTTGGTGCACATAATACGGCTGCTAAAAGCAGATAAAGGAAAGGCGTTGGACCGTGAAAGCGGGGCGATGTGAAATATTAGTCAAGTCGCAAGCGAAAACATGTAGTTAGTTACGTCACGTCACAACACAAAGGGATGCTTAGTAAGTGACTCTTAATGAAGATAAATACCGTTGTTCATTTATACGGATTAACTTTGCTCAGCGCAAAAACTCTAATTAAACATGTCATGCTGCGATGTTAACAACTCGTACGTCAAATTGCCTACGTGTGTCTTGAATAAAGCGCCTCATTCAGTTTAGCGGTACAGCGACCCTTTTCAATATAAAAATTAATTTACATTAACTGTTCGTGTTAATTAAGGTAAAAATGTACAATACATCCCTCTTATTACTGATGCTTCAATTTAATCCGCGAATGTACATACGAACAGTTACAATGGAAATATTCAACGTATTGTATTAAATCGGGTCCGTATTTTATATGTGCGATGGTTAGTCATACATTTTAAATGAAACCCTATATGGTGGATTTTAGGGTACATATTACCTCGTAGCGTGATTCATTTGTTAAAAAAATAAATTGATACACTGCGTCCTTGAATATATTAATTGCATGTGTAAATTTGACGAACGAATGAATTGTTATAATAAGTTTCATTTTACAATACCATTGTAAGAGACAAAGTTTGATTTTCAGTACAAAATAACTCAATAGCAAAAATAAAATAAGTATTGTACCCAAAACTGTTACCGTTTAAGTATCCTTAATGATCATTATGTAATGAAATTTATCGTTGCAAATTAACGTTATAATTAAATGATACTATTATCATATATTATTTCCATTACGGCATTCGGGTCGTTGAATAATTATCCATTTATTCAAATAGGAATTACTGCAATAATTTATTTAACTGAAATATAAATTATTAAGTAGATCTATAGGTATTTTTTTATTTATTATATTTTAAATTCGAATAGATTTTTATTGGTGAAACGTAATTCGTATTCGCCTGAGAAAACAGTTAAAACGTTTCTAAGTGACTCGCACTTTGCAAGTAGCGTTCTCGGATTCTAAAGTACCCGTGTGTAGTCACATTGCATCTCGTCTATCTTCTCGTGTAGCTCACGTACAGTAATTAATTCGAGTTGTATGAATTACGATAAAATTAGAATCTGCATTAAATTAATTTATCACCTTTCATTGGTAGTGACATCGGAATAACAACCTGCATCTTGCGGTTTCCCGCGAACTTTATTAAAATATCAATCCACCTGGTTGATATATATATCAACGTCGAACCAAGTACTTTTTACAAGATATTATTTATCATTTTTATATTATTTTTTTTATAGCCGTTTCTGTTTCATTAATCTCAGACCTGAAAAAAAAGTCGTTATAGCCTCGAGGTTTACGTACGCAGTCCAGAATCTCGACGGTCGCGGGTTCAAACCCCGGGCACACACCTCTGAATTTTCGAAGTTATGTGTGTATTCACAAAGAATTATCACGTACCTACTTTAACGGTGACGGAAAACATCGTGATGAAACCTGCACACCTAAATGTTCTTAGGAATTTCTTAGGTGTGTAGTCCGCCAACCCGCACTAGGCCAGCGTGGTGGACTAAGGACTAAACTCTCTCAGTTGTAGAGGAGGCCCGTGCTCAGCAGTGGGACGTATATGGGCTGATGATGATGATGATGAATCTCAGAACTCCGTTAGAAGATAAGTATTACCTGTTGACTTAGCCTGTCCAAACGCAGCGTCATATTGATAGAATCAGACTCGCTGAAGTAGACGGTGTAGCCCCACGCTGAGCCGCACCACTGGCCCATGGGTGGCGAGGGGCTGCGCTCCACGATAGTCATGTGGCCGTCCGGACACCCGTCAGATGTGAACGACACAAATTTCCCCACAGTAAACGTGTCGAACGTCAGCTGAAACAAAATCAATACGCTACAATGTGTACTTACGAGCCGTGAATGTATAAGCGGTAAATGCGAGCTAACTTTGTATGTAATTTGTTCGTTTGTTGTAAGCAGATTTCCTTGGAAATCATACTTTATATACTGAATGGTAGACACGGCCTACTTTACTGTAAAGTGGCAGTGTGGACTCCTCAGTCGTATTATAATTATTTTAATTCATGGTGTACAATTTACTGTCGTGTATTTTGAAAATGGGATTTCCATACTATACTGCATTTGATTTTGTTATATTATATTGAACCTCATCCACAGTTAGGGCAAACACTCCTTTTTCCCACAGTGTTCCACAAATGCTTTTAAAAGGGTGCAACGGACCTCTTTTCCAAAGTGACTGCTTAATGTCATACTGCCTAAGTGGGCAAAGCGAAAGATCATTAATATTTCAGTGATGGTTTTAAAAAGGAAATATTTAAGCGCACGCCAACCTTAAAGCAAATAATTATTTTTATTACTAAAAATCCTTAAAAGATTATTTTTTTGGTAGATTGGCTGCAGGATGGTGCGGCTGGTTAGATCAAGTTGCTGAGTAAAAATAAATATAATCACTAACCTCTTACTGAAACTTAACATTACGGACGCAAAACATTAATGCCACAGAGGAAGATAGAAGGAAGCACTTAGGACCTTACGATACCCATAATTTGACTAAAGGCAGTCAATTGGGAGAATAAAAGAAAAAGTCCTTCCTTTTTTAGGTAGAGCTTTATATAGTTTCGATTAATAAAATATTTATAATTAAAGTAAAAAGTATTATAATCAATTTATTCTTTATGAGCATTATCTTAGGAACAAACATATTGAAAGTAATTACATCTTTAATAATAATGCAAAACAAAATAATAAGGCTAACGAAGCGTAGGATTTTAATGAGAAACTCGTTTATGGATACTTTTTTCCTTGACAGGTCTGTTAAACATAAATACAACAACATCGAAAGGAAACGACAAAAATATAGTCCCCTTGTGTACGCGGTTCATAACAATTGAGATGGTTCAAATATCGAATCATTAAAAATACAAAAATAGCGACTTTGTTATATTTTTCTTGATTGATGAAGCAAATATAATTCTACACTTTGAACTCCTACGTTGGGCTTAACGATGCTTATTAGGAAATAATTGGCTCCTCGATTTCTATTGAGATAAAATGAAAAGAGTCTGAATATGGATTCTCCAAATACGTTTAGGCAATAAATAACAATTTATTTCTCAAAAATAATATCTATGCAACATGTTACGATTTAAGGTAAAGATTCATCATGAGGTGAAAGGCCTGGCAAATATCGATTCCTAAATACATAAATATATTGACTTCAAGACTTTTGTATTAGCATTTAAAACTACATCAATAATAATACTATAAAACCCAATTTAAATTTCTTTTCAAAATTAATTTACTCCTATTGTTCATACAGTAAAAATATTTTCTAAATTTTCTTTTCCACTATAAGAAAATACCCGTTCCATGTTTTGGTAATGTTATGTGAAATACGTTCAATATAGAACCATCTCTTTTGGCACAAAGGACTTTTTCAAAGATATTATCCTCTAAATAAGGACAAAAAAGCCCCGAGTTCTGAACGAAGAATTTGAAATATTCGATACTTCGTTCGCCAGAATTCCTCAGCGCTTCACCGTCAATGACACTTTCAATTACCGCCGGGGTTATACGTTATGACACTGTCTCTGTTGTTGGTAAACCCTGGAATTATCCTGGAAGCTCGCAATCGATGCTCCGGTTATTACATTTTTGAGTTGAATATCTTGGTGAAGATCCGATCTATGCATAACAACAATGACATTTCAAAACTGAAGTGTTAAACAGTAGGTATGTATTATAACCTCAGCATAAGCAAAAATCATTCAAAACATTCATTATTGTATTTTGTTTTAAGATCAAGTTGTGGTTTTGTCTGCAAATTTAGGTGTTTCATTCTTTCTGCTCCTTATTATAACTTTCACGCAACAAGACAATACTTTACTTACCAACAGGCGAAATAGTGTGACTTTTATAAAGGTGTCCAATAACAACTATTCAATGTTTTGTCTTCCTATGTTTTGTGTCATATGTCAATTTAATCTTATATGTAAGGCCATAAAACATTAAGAACATGGATACAGCTGCTATTACCTGTATTATGTCCCCATAATTGCCGCCCATGGCGGTGAAGTTTAGGTGACACACGAAGGGGAGGTGGTCTTCTCGCGGCCGCCTTACTTCGAGTTCGTATGTGCGGCCAACGTCACCCATGTACGTTCTGTTGCACGCTGTGAACAAATAGATCTAGTTAATAAAGATAAAAATAAATTGATACCTGTACTTTGCGACTTAGTGCTCCTGTAATCCGATTGTAAGTTTTAATATTCGTTAAAATTACAAAATGTTTTAATTTTGTAGTATAATCTTAATGTCATAAAGCTTAAAGTCTACTGCAGTGTAAATTCTATTAATTCGTGAAAATAGTATTAAAATACGAATAAGAACAAATAAACTCATAGCCAAAAAATGTACTGGAATGCAAAATTTACAGTCAAGAAACTCTTAAAATTGACAAGAGTACCAACACACAAAAGGCAAGGTGGAGTAGTCATAAAAAGAAAAAAAGAAGGAAAAAACTTTATTACTGGCACAATATAATGGTAGATAATAAAAATTACACATAACATTACTTTATATAAATTCTCTCGTATTATGTATGACCAGACCCATATTCAGCACAGATAAGGGCTGATATTATTATATTTTCCCGAGCCTATAACAAAACCACTGCTGGAAACACTAAAGTCGGACCAACATTTCCTCCTTCCGACAATAGATCGAGCATCGAAGCTCGGCAGGTCTCTAGGGACCCTAACTTGTCGTTAACTTGTAACAAAATTAATCAGCGAGAACAAAATAAATTGGAGAGGTTGGAAACGATCTAATGCCAATTTCCTTCCACAGCAAACCGGGGGATTGGAGTCTGATACTTGAAGCAAAACCATTTATAAAGATGTTTAAAGTATTTTTACTGCAACGGGCAAGCGGGATCGCCTATTGACAGTTTCGCGTTATCTAGACAAGCCTATGAAACGAAACGAAAGGTTTAGTTCTTACGCCTACAGAAACTCTAGAGATATCAAATATATTTTTCAGATAGATGTTTGTTACACTAAAAAGTATTTAGTAATTCCTAATACTCTCAAACCATATGTTGTATCTTATTGTCAGATAAAAGCTTACATAGATGTCTTTTAATTATTTTATTAAGTTGACACCGTTTCTGATTAATAAAGACTCGATGATCGGAAATGACAATTGAGGATTTATTACAAAAAAATAGGAAAAAAAAATTGTCGTTGGTAGAAAGTAGAAAGTCTTGAAAGGAGGTTTTCAGGTCATGATAATTGACTACAAAAATGTCTTAATGTGCCGGACTATTGCTAGATATATAGAGTACAGCAAACAATCAACGGCAGAAATTTCTTTCTGGTGTCATGAGAACTGTAAGAACTCCAGATGTTAATTAAAATTCAAAGCAAATTCCACAACCAGCCCCTCGGTTTGCTTACCGCAAAACTTGTATAAACAAGATTAACGAGACACTAATATTAACAATTATACAAATAAAATGTGACTAAAACAAAGCCGCAATGAAAATAAACCGAGGCGGAACACCCGAAATTATGCAAGTCATAATAAATACCCGCATACCTGTATTGTTAATCCTTTCAACAAAAAAATAGGGAAATGAGAAGGAAAAAGATTTGAATAAAGCGGCGCTCACAATAGGCGGTCATATTTACGATCTTAAAAAAATGCCTTTTGTCTGACGGAACAGAGCATTACAGAACATAAGACAAGTGTTCAGTTCACCGTACGCTATTAATTTAGCTGTATTGTGTGTTGTACACGAGATGTTTTGTTTTAGGTAATTTAACAGGCGGTTTCCTACTAGGATATGTAAAACGCTTGTCGACAGTGACCACATGTCACGGAGATGAATTACCTGTTACTCCATCTAATATACACCTCCTGCTGCTCTGAGCTTATGCTACCAAATGATTCGGAGGATGAAAGGAAAATTGTATTCGGAATTCGATATAATATAATGATTATTCTGCGTCGAATTCACTTTAATTGAAGGAGTTTTTTAGTGTTTGAAATAACTCAGCGCTGACAGGTTTAAATTCAGCTGATGATGTTTAAGTGAAATTATATTCAACATGAAGAACCTTGACATGAGCTATTCTATTTTTCTCATATTATTAAAAAAAATTACGCGTCGGTAAAATTTGTTTTAGATTTTTCATGACTTTGAAATTAGAAGACTTTATATAACATTCTTTCGTAGATACTAGCATGGACAGCTATCCAAAATACATTTGTCACCCTAAATATTTTGAATTAAAGTCAAATAGGGCCCCCTGTAATATGTCAACCAGTTTCGATGATAATTTTGAGGAATAAAATCATTTTTAGCAATAATTTGCATAAAACAATAAAATGTTTCACAATTTATCCAGTATAACTTGAGCTACATGTTTCCGCTTTACAAATACAGAGAAATTTACACACAACCCGTTCTCAACACACATTTCTCATACAATACTATTTTGCTTGAATTCAATCTTCTATCAAGACTTCGTACATACAGTCCAAATCTAAATGGATTTGCTATTTGTACATAAACTAAAGGATTTGAATACGGAGCGGCGTGAACAAAAGTGTTTACTTAGAGAACATAATTGAGGCATCTTAGTGAGAACGCAGTTAGGAACCGGTAAAGTTTTCTCTAAATCTGGACAAAAATGTTCTTCAGGAACTTGCTACGGGGACATTATTAAGCGTTTACAATTTTTAATAGCGGTATTGACGTCTCATTTAAGATCACAATTGCTATTTATGATCATTAGACACGGTATAATAAGAGGTACCTACATACTTTCGCCTTTTTCAGGCACATTTCCAGACTCCATGGAGATAAAGAACGTAAAAAATGAATTCCGGTATCCGGGAATCGAACCCGGCATTCTCGATCACGCAGTGTTTTATGAAAACATCGACAAAGCAAATTCGAGGCACCATTCCTCTCTTAAGTTATTTAAAAAATGAACCAGATACCGTAGTTGAAATTGATCGGCATAATATCAAACCAACATTATCTATTAATTTAGTCCGCAATACGCAAGAAAATTTTTTACTAGAGGAAAGCACCTTAAACCGTCCTTCCGGTATTACGGAGAGGCCGAAAGGATAATGTCGGAATCTCCGGCCGTCCAACCGTGCGCGCTGAGACGACTGTCCGCTCTTCAGATGTTATGACCGAGTTGGGTTTTTAAACGAAATCGGAAGTTCTTATTGGCATTAGGTTCAGTATGTCCCCGGAATAGCGTGACGGAATTTTTGTTACCTCCAAAAGAACTGGCGTGGCGGTGTAAGAACTTAACAAACTAGTTTCAAAGAAAGCTTAAAATTATCCAGTGAGGTAAAAACACTAAAAAGAGCAAATAATTGCTTTTCTGCGTTTTTTCTTGGAGTTTCTCGAACGATTAAGACCATTTCATTGTGACGCATCATAGCAACGAAACCGATTCATGTCGGGACCAAAATAAGTATGATGACCTTTTATGCTCTCATGTCCACACTAAAGAAAGACCCGCTATTTTATAGCCTTGCTTTTTAATGACTGGTTGATATTTTTAATGCCGTATTCTAAATGATTAATTCAACCACGAAGTTTCGTGTCCTTTTTCAACTTTAATAAAATCAGTAATATCTTATTAGTTTTTTGATATATTTTTTATAAACTAAGCTTACCTATATAAAGTATGCGACTTTTCTTTAGAAGGAAGTTTTGATATTTCACATCTGCCGAAACCCGTGACGGTTCATTTTTAACCTAAAGCCACACGTTCCGTCCGTAGCTCCGCTGGGAGAAATCACTTTATTCACGTCACTTAATCCCAGCTGTATGGAAGCTCTCCAAAAACCCAGGCGAGATCCGAAATGTTCGTGAAACACAAAGCGTGTACAAAACCATAGCTCCTAGGTGTCGACACGGGGACCCGCGTGTTGCACTAATTATGTGCAAACTCAACGGGAGTTGACGCGGTAGACGCATTAGTAAAATGGAAGTTTATTCTGCCGCTTACCCGTGTACATCTACGGCGAAATATTTTCCGCTGCGCTATTACTACGGGTATGTTTTCTTAACTCTGAAATTATTTGTACCGGGACATGTACATTAATTAGTCTGAGAATATTCCATAGAATTATGAATCTTTTAGAGAACGGAGATAAACAAAACTGTATAAAGAAATAAGAAATTAATAAAATTATTTTCGTAACAGACGTAGTTTTTTTTTTTTTTTTTTCTCTTTTTTTTTTTTGGGACTTTTATCCAAAATAGACATGTCAGTCCCATCGTAACAAAAAACAAAATTACAAATTAAAATTATTTCACTCTTAGTCTATATTTGTGTGGAACAACGCAAAGCAGCCCAGTCGTATAACATTTTAGCTTTATCAGATGTAGGAATAGCCAAAATAGAAACTATGGTGCCTACATCTAGACAATTTATTTTCATCTTACCAATTATTTCTTGCCTTTTGTTATTATTTATAATACATTCCATTAACAAATGTAGTACATCATCTATAGAGTTACAAGATTCACAATAAGGAGAGTTAACTTTTTTCATCATAAATCCAAATTTTTTTCCTGGAAAATGTCCTGTATGTAATCTATGAGCAAGTTTAATATAAAATCTATTCAAATTAATATCATTAAACCAAGGAAAACGAGGAGGCTTATTCTGAATAATTTTATACCAAATTCCTTCCAAATTGCGGGTAGAAGTAACATTGAATTTCAAATTCGTCATTTTAAAATTCATTTAATAATTTCTGTAGCTTTCAAACGTAACAGGAACTATTATTGATTTAACAGCATTTTTATAGATTTTAATTTTGTAACAGAAAAGTACAACAAACAGAACATTAACAACGACACTCCGACATTATTAGAAAAAGTGTAACAAAACGTAGCAGTTTATCCCGATACAAACTGCACTCGGATAAGGAAATATGTGAGGATCCTCCGAAGGTTCTCGTGACTAATGACGGTCCATTCCGTAAACACCGCTACGGTAAACTTAACACCTTATTAAATGGAAGGTGGGTTTTTTTGTTAATTGTAGCTATATTTCGGCTTAATGACCACCTACGTGGCAGCGATAAAAGCCGAAGCTCGTTTCCAGCGGTCGCATATAATTAAAGAATGTTTATTGTTGCCCTGTCTTTGAGTGTTTAGAATTTTGCATGTGAATATGAAATTTTATGTGCGCAATGCTGGATCGCCACACGGCTGCGTCTGCGGTTTTATTATAGCTCAGTTTTGGATAAATTACCTCTATATTTATCTCAACGATTGCATAGTGATGTTTTATTACAAAAGCCTAATTCGCAGTGTTTTGTTCGTGTTTTATTATTTTTAGGAGATTTAATAGAAAAAAATATAATTTTAGGAACACGGAGTCTGGAAATGTGCCCGAAAAATGGCAATAGGCTACCCCTATTACCTAGGATTTATAGATACCTGGCGAAATATGGGTGCAGAAATGCACTTCTGACTACCCCATAGGGGTTAACACTCGTGAGGTTATTTATGTGTACTTATGTACACATAATACCATACCTAAATTGATAAGATAAGAAAAGGTGTAACTCTGTAGGCACTTTCTGAGTTTTTTTTTTCAAAGTTCAACTAATACGATGCCTTTAGCACATTTCCTGTCTACACGCTGTAACCGAAAATTTATTGTTTAGAAATACCCACTTTGTTCATGCTGGAAATCGAATCCCAACTTCCTTGATCGAAAATCTCAATATATGCCATGACTATTTTTACAACTAGAGACGGTCGACTAATGATATTAAAAGCACAAGAGGCCAGTAAATACTTATGGTAAATTTTTATTAGTTACAGAATAATTATGAGGTACTAATTTTCAACGAATTGTTATTGAAAAGTTACTATATCAGCGGCACAATTCTTCTTAAACTTATTAATAAATTATACTACATTACATCATCAGCCCATATATGTACGTCCCACTGCAGGGCACGGACCTCCCCTAAAACTGAGAGGATAAAACTACATTACGCCTGCAGGCTATTATTTATGTCCAATATTTTTTCTAACACGACCTAAACTTTGCTTATCGTTTCTAATATATTTACTTAGAAGACACCATTTGACTTAAATATCTTTTTTTTATGATAAAGGAGGTAAACGAGCTAGTGATGGACACCCACAATACCAGAGGAATCATCCGTGCGTTGCCGGCCTTTGAGGAAAATATAGGCTAATAATAATAAAATATCTACGCAAGTCATAACCAAGGAATGTTGCAATTTATTATTTAAAAAAAGAACATCTGTTTTGAATAACAAAAGCAAAAAACTTATTTCTAGAATCTTATTATTCACGTATCCCCAGCAGAGTTCATTGTTCTTTTGTCCATAGTGCGATAGCAGAAGTATGGCAAACTATTGAGGTCAACATCACAGATATTGGAGAGCACCGCTAGGAGCAAGAAGTAATGTCATAAAACTAAGTTGGAGCTAGGGCAAACTTAGTTTATATTACTTATCAGCTATATAAGCGCATGGGGATGACTAAGGGGCTATTTGGGAACAGCATTTTGCCAGATACGTGTATAATGATAAGGATTCTTGAATCTCCTGAAACTATTGAAGTCATACCGATATTGTTTTGTCTTGCAGTACCTTACATAATAAATAGAGATGCAATCAGATTCATTATTCATTTATGTTTGTGATGCGCTGTTATTTTTAGACTCAAAGTAAGAAAAGAAAAATGAAGATTGGCTTCAAAGACTTACATTAAACTGAATTAATTTATATTTGTTGTGAAATTACAAAACTTGACTATGAAGGAAAACATAGTTATAACCTTCAAAATTGCGAAAACAATACTAAAAATTTCAACAATTTTCGAATATAGTGATCGAAATTAATTTAGATCATAACCGGTATCTTGCTGAGATCTGTGCTATCTCCCCTCTTTTATGTTAAATATGAAACATCTCAATGGACATCCACGACCTAATTAAGTTATGTAAGATAAAGTGAAGAGCTCACGCCCTGTGGTCCCATTGAGCTCGATGCAACGACTTCTCAGAGATGAACTGCGAAAACTTCGTGTAATCTAGTTCTTTCAAACCCCTTTGTGGATACTTCCTCGAAGTCTTTTGTGTAAGACAATTATCGTCGGGGTAATACTGTAGCAAAAACGTATTTCGTGAGAAATGAGAACGTGGGCACGCTGGGCCGGAATAAAGAATGTTTTGGTTAAGGATTTATTACCGAGCTGAGATATTGTCTCACCTAATATTATACACGAGTGGTGCGTTTCGGGTCTTTATTCTCAAATCACGGTGAATGTAACTTGTATTATATTTGTTCGAAGTATTACTATAAACACAATGTTTATAATAAAAATCATGTTTTTAATGTACCTGCGATGAAGAAAAACTTTAGCTTCACGTGTACATTAGAGGGCTTAAAAATCGTAGAATTCTCTATTGGCCATACAAAAATTCGTTTCAACGTGGCGATTAAATCCAAGATATTAGGTTTTATAGGACGAGTCTTCCGACATATTCCAAGGAAGCTTTCCAAGATGATTTCACAGTAACGTAGTGAGCAATCTCAGGAGAATAGTTCTTGAGTGTTGAATCATCATTACACGTAGTAGTTTTCTTAAATATTAAATGGAACGTCTTTCAGGAGTAGTAATCCTAACAGATAAAACATACGCATTGCACTTCTATAATACATGTAATGATTGTATTTACTACAACGTATTAACCCTTAAATGCATGTTTTTTTTTATTAAAAAAATATTATAGGTAGTATAAGTAGTAATATTAATATACCGAAAAGGTTATAATATAAATATTTTTTTTATGGATTGTAGACATTTGGCAACAATATTATGCATTTAAGGGTTATAGACTTCGATGGTAAAGAAAAGATCGTTAGGAAGTTTATTCATCTAAGATTAAGATTCCACTAATTTTCGAGTTTATAGGCTAGACTATAAATAAATATGATGAGTTTAAATAAAATAAAGAACAAGATTTCTTGAAAATGTAATGTATTCCAGAATTAAAACTAACAAAAAAATTAAGGAATAATATTTTCGGTAAAAAATATCAACACCGTATCTCTACATATTATTAAGATTCTTATCGATATATTTAAATAAATTCGTAGACTGCACAGAAACATGCGTATTACAAATAAGGTTGTCCAGCGGTCTTACGTAAATCCATAAACATCCTTTGTAATATGTTTTGGCGGTCGCCTCGCATAACTCTTGGGGATGAATATTACATAAAAGGCGAAGGAAGCCAACTCCGTCCATCGCTGACACAGCCACTCGGTTGCCACGAAACGTAGAGCTGCGGCCATGACGCCAGCTTACCAAGGATTATGCAACCGTGAGGGATATATTGCGCTTAAAATTCTTTTTAAAAGAAATTTAAATTCGGATATAATTTAAATTTAGAAACTGCAAAGTATTATTTAAATTATGAATTTGAAGAAAGACGGCACAATATTTTTTGTTTACCGTAAGACTTGTAAATGTAAAGGTGCAATTTCGTATATTTTTTTTTTATTTCGTCTATAATACTATCGCAACGCCCGAGTTGTTTCTGAAATTTTAAAAGATCAATGTGTTTCCCTTGACTTCGAATAACAAACAATCATCTTTTTACGCGACGTCTTTAAACAAAACACGAATTTAAACACGACTAAATAAATATGAATACAAAAATATAATCTCAGAAATTTATTGTATAAATCCATTTTTCATGGCCACACGTCCGGGCATCCCACGGTGCCATTTTTTGTAACAGATGTCAGCGAACCGAGAAGGGGAGACATATTAAAAATGCGTTTGAATGACCTAAAACATCTCAAAGGACTCGAGCTGTCCTTTTTCCCTTGTAAATAACATTTCTCTTGGAAACAAAATAATATTGTTCATCTTGAGACATATAACGCGAGAGCACTGTCAGAAAATAACCCACTGAAGTGACATTTGAATAATATGACTTTGTTGCTCGCACTCCACATAATTTAGTTTTAAATTTTGTTTGTTACTGTATATCGCTTCTTTTGTTTACTACTGGGAATAGTAAATGCTCTTATTCTAGGTATATTTATTATTTTCGAATTCTAGACGACTTCACAAATCTACAGGAAGGGACATTGAGCAGCATTAATATGCGCAGTTATCAAAACCTATCAAATATCAAATAGTCTATCTGAGCACTATCTATTCTTTTTCTATCAATGAGGATAGAAAAAGTATTAAACATATTTCGTCGTTAAATGAGCAGATGAAATTGAATGCATTGAATGCATACCTACTTGACCTTATGAAAGAATTAGGTAATTTACAAGATGTGTTACTTTGCAGGGGAAAATGTGATGGACGGTCTATAAGGAAAGAGAAGCATAATATTATCATAATCGTAACCATCATAGTATTGTATTAAACAAAATATTCTTTGTTCACGTTGAATCCCCTCATCTACTTTCCATAATTTTTAAAGGTATGTAGATAGCAGGCCTCTGGATAGGGTTAAATGTTTTTTTTTAATGGCCGTATCTATGTTTCAGTGTACAAAGACTCGTTAAGTTTCACCGCTCGGTGTCATTTCTGTGCGTGTCGCTAAGGATCCTAATGTTGTGATGGCGGGTGTGTGGTGTAAAAAATATCTATAATGAGAACAAATCCTACTTAACTAAACCTAAAAAACGAAATTGTTAAAGTTAATTAAAATACAATTACGAACCAATGTTACTAGTCAAATGAAAAGTACCAGGTGTGCTGAACGTTGGCGAAGCCATTTATTCACAGATTCACAAAATATCTGCCTTAAACTTTCTTCAGAATAAAATGAGCGTACAAAATAAACAAGCATAAAACTCAATACTTAAAACGCAGTTTCCAGTCTCAATTAAATTCTCTTTCCTTTTTATATCCTTCTTCATACAGCAAAGCAAAAATACTATGAGCAAATGTTCATCACTAGGTTATCCTATTTTTTATTTACATAAAAATTGTGTGGGAAAATCCCCTGCAATGTCGGCATAAAATATTCCACAACTATTTCATGTTTAGCACAGGTTTTAATGGAAGTAAGGCGTGTTGAACGTGAAAATATGAACTGTTGAAAGCTACATAAACAAATGCATTGCATATATGTAGGTACGACGTAAAAATGCGGGAATTTTAAATTAACAATACATTATGTTACTTTGTAATACACTTCCATGCTTTAGATTTTTATTCGTAAATTAGATGCTAAGATATGAAGAAGATTTAAATAAATAAATAAATACACCCAACAGTCACATACATAGTTCTGATCCCACACTAAGATACAAGTCTTGTGTCGTGGGTATCAGAAACTACGAGAGACTTTTCGGTCTCACATACACACAGACCCGAAACAAATATTTGTGGATCACACAAACATTTGTCTCGGTGCGGGGATCGAACCCGCGGCCTCTCGTTTCGCAAGCTGGTGTCTAGCCAACTGCGCCACGGGGCTGTTTTGAATTTAAACAACAGAGAACCGCTAAATTTCTTTCGAAATATTTGCCATATTTGCCAAATATTATTTATAATTTTGTATCTGATGACTCATTGGTCCTGTAGAATAAAATTGCGGTCTGTAATCGAGAGGTACAGGATTCGTTTCCCAAGTCAAAACAAGGGTTTTTAAATATTTTTTTCAATAATATAACCGAAACTGGAAATGGCTACCTAAAAGTTTTCAAAATTTACCTCATATTACCTATAATTACAACATAACTGGCGAAACGTGAGTGTAGAAATATCAATTTGAAAATACAGGCGTGAATGTCTTACTCTTGTAGTATTAATATAATCTATTTTAATGAGATTATTATGCATTTATGATTTAACTTTATTAATATTTATTTTTATAATGGCACGGCAAAATAATAACACTGCACCTGATGTTAAGTAAATGGAGTCTAAATATAGTCTCCAACTTGAGAGTGAAAGTATTGTTTCATGACGTTTTTCTTCCCTTAAGTACCCTCCGCGCGGGCGCACGGTGCAGCCATAGTTTACACAGTCCGTGTTTAATATTGTGTTTGTCGTGTTCGTTGTTCCATTGCCGGGTTGTGAATTGTGTCTGGTTGTGTGTATTAGTGTGTGCTTTGTGGTTCGAAAGTATTTAAACTTGTTTGGTGAAGGATTTCAGTTTTTTGCCAGTTTTTGTCAGTAAGTACCCTTACATTTATAAAGCGCGGGTAGGTTTATATGTCGCGCGGATCAACTTGTTGTTTTTTTTGTGTTTTACGCTTTGTTTATTTTCATTTTGTTTATTTATGTAGTTTTATAATGATGTTACACCTGATCGTAGTGGGGACCATTTTAAATTCTGTTAATGAAAGACGACTTTGTTAAATCTACAAAAAAATCAGGCGCGCTTTAGATAACGGACGTACATAAATGGATAGCTATTGAATTTAATACGGATACGAATTTGCAAACATCTTGTTACCTCAAAAGATAAACTATTCATTGATTGAGTTATCTATCGTTTTATTGACGATATAGAAATAGTTCGACTCCTACTTTATCAGCAATCCACGTGCATAAGTTTTGTACGGTTAAGCCTCCAACATGTGGTCTTGTGCTGAGGAACATGAAACCAGATCTTTCCCTATTAAAGCCTACATTTATTTAATAGTCCAATACAACAAAATAAAAGCAATACTCACGTGTACACGACTTAGGCTCGTCGCTCTTATCGCCGCAGTCGTCTTCGCCATTGCAATACTTGTCTAGCGATATACATTGCCCAGTATCGCACAACAACTCGCTCAGTCTACACGGGCCGGAGTCTCCTACATTTCTAGGAAACTTCACCCTTTTCACAACACCATCAGATACCTCCGCACTGTCATCGTTCACAAAGTCCTCGCTCAAGTCCTGAGGACTGCACAGTTTCAGCGACAACAACACAATTATGAACAGAAAAGTTCTATTATTGGCAACGTCTTGGAAATTCTTTAGTATGCACATTTTCGTAAGTCTGCTATTGTCATGTAGAACACAATTTTTGTCACAACATCTTGTTTTTAGTTTGTCTGGAGTACCTGCAACAAAGAAATACGTTATGAATATCTTTTATCGGGAATACACGCGTAGCAATATTGTATTCAACTCAAACAAAGGTTTTGTTGTTCAAAGTACGTCAACATTTTCTTGAAATACAATATGCAGATTTTTAATATTAAGAGAACCGAGTAGGTGCATGATTATTTTAATGACTTCAATACATAATTATACTTTCGCTTGTATCCTCGAAGGGGTAGGAATAGGTGTATTTTTACTTCTGTTGTAATAGGCGGCTAGCCTATACTACCACCTGATCTCAAAGTATCAAAAATCCAATCGTAAATTCATTAATAGCTTTTTAATGATTCTACATATAAACAGCTAATGTGGTTAGGTTAGAAACATTGAATATTAATGGTAATAAAAACGCCATGGTCAGAAAATAACACCTGAAGTAATATGTACATCAAACTTGGGACAAGGTATTTTCTATGATTAAGAGTAGCCCTTAGTATGCCACGATGGCTTGTTACGGTTTCGTGGATTTGGTGAATTTTTTCTTTAAGTGTATTTTGTCATTATAAATACACTGATAACTTCAAGAGTGTATAGTGTATATTCTCGTCTGGAATTAAAACTTGCGTCCGCCGAGACATTGTATCGTTAGACCACACGCCTAATCCTTAAGACCACCACGCATTTACATGTACCTTATAAGATATTTATGTAATCATAAATATCTTATAAGCATCTGCTATATGAGAGAGCTTAGGGCTAATGTATAATCCAGATTATCGGTACTATCAACCCTAGGAAAATTATACATTGAAACCGCCTGCATTTAATAATTACCTCCCTTTGTCTATGGCGTGACAGAAATCAATAGTATCGCACTGGCCTTATTCCGCGTTTGCATTGATTGGAGATACAGCGGTGACATTAAATTTAAGGGTTGCCAATAAAATATTAGGCATTTCGTTCAATAGCAGAATTGACTTATGTTAGCTACCGCTATTGTAAAAGTGAATTGAAGCTTCAGTTTGAATAATTAATTAAACCACTGTTATACAGTAGTCTGAAAACAAAAAAAAACATGCTTTGGTCGACATCTGTCCTTCACGGATCATTAAAAAAGTTACATCATATAAAATCTACCACAACGACCCACGCAGATTTATCACGTTCACATTATAAAGTGGAAACTGGCCCATTAAAATATGTCGAATAGTGAAAGGGCAATTAAGATTAATTGCCGCTTATTTAATTAGATACCCTCCCATTTTCTGCCAGGTGCAAGGGCTTCCCATGCTCGTATACAAAAAAACCTCCGAAAAGGTTTTGTTTTCGTTTAAATAAAATATTTTATTCCTTCGAATAAAAATAAAATATAGAACATAGAACACAACACATAGAACCATTGTTCTAATGTGTAATTTTATTCCAACAACTTTATTGTGTACAATATCCACAATCCTAAAAAAACCATCACTACGCCAAGTGAGACAAATTGGATTGTAGAATCAGGTGCCGATTCTTTTTTTAAATTTCTCTTTATGCGAAAAATCAATTGGGCCACTTGATGTTTGCTTGCCATCGCCATTTCAAACATTTGTAAAATTAAGGAATAATTTAAAGTATAAAAGTTTCATCATGGTGTTATTCCTTTCAATTAGATCGACACAATTGTTATTAGTAAAAGTTAAAGGTGTGTGGTGGTTAAAATCCGAAACTAAATACACTATACGTTTTTGGCACATAATGTACCAAAATTAACTATGTATAAACTTTCACGGCTCGATGATTTGAATTAAACATACGGGTTCTTCGATGTCAATGATTGGTTACAAGTAGGTACATCGACTTTGTGTGATAAAACAATATCAAGTCGAGTGTTCAGTTATTCAGAAGTTTCAATAAGTTTTTGTCTACTCAAGTAGTGACTCGAGCGAAGTCCTCGAACTTTTCCTTGTCCTCTTTCGATTTCATCTGTTATCAAGTAGATGTGCTTTGATAATACGTTTGTGAGGTCGCGTCATTAGACACCTTTTCACTGGAAAAATGAATAAAATCTACCACAAGTATCATTGACATAGGATCATTAAGTTTTAATACCATATTCCAAGATAATTTGTATTTCTTGGACCGTCAAACCTAAAGGATAAATCTGATCATTATAAATTTTATTTCTAATTTTATTTATGTTGCTACTTATCAACAACTAAATTGACCCGTAATTAAGAATGATATAGTTTAGTTTGTACGATTTCTTGATGATTGAAAATGTTACATATTGTAATGTAACAGATCAAGACGATGCATTATCTGGCTAATTATGTCTTAATCAAGGTTAATAAATTATTTTATAAAGATTAGAATGACAAAATTATTTACATAATTTATTTTAATAAGCAAATATAAAAAATCTATTTTTATAATCCTCCATCGTATTCTTGGTTATTTATAGTATAATAGGAACCAGTTTTACTAAATTCTTGTAGTCATTTGTGTATAAATAATAGATTTATTTTGAAATAGATTTCTTTATTTCACTTATGTCCTACATTAAAGTTTACAACGGCAAAATCGCATAATGACACCCACAAGTGACAAAGATTATGAGTACAATACCGACGTGAATGAAATGATGGCAAAAGGAATAGGAAAGAATTAATAGAACATTCAGTTATTCCGACAATCACGCTGTGTATAAATCAGAGAACCTAATCGATCACGCAATATTTTTTAGCTCCATACAAAGAAATCGACTTAACTAACTTCTATATATTTCTTCTTGGCACAAAAAACTTTCTCTAAATCTCGATAAACCAAAGCGACAAAACCTCATTTCCAATAAGTTTGTCAGTGCAGACGTAAGATTTCACCGACCCGCAACCCTAAAACCTAATTCCGACGAATGCACACTCGGAGCTCGTAAATCAACCTCATGCGATACGTATATTAAATTTCTTTGCCTAGGCACAACCTAGCCACTTACAGGTGCAATATAATTTATGGTTGCCACACATGTCGGAAGGGCGAATGTATTGCCCCACTTACCGAGGGCTGATCGCGTTCACACTTTCCGTTATATCACATTTGTGCCGTGATTCGTTCTTTGTTTCACTTACGGACGCAGATTGTGAATATTTGTTTGCCTTCAGTAAATATGGATGAAACAACGTGAAGGATTATGGGATTTCTTTGTCGCTGTGAACTCTTACGAGGTTGGAGACGGATTATAGATAGAATATTTTAGGTGATACATTTTACATATTATGGCTTTTGTGAATTGAATATTTTCCAAAATAATACCTTACATTACATTTTTGTAGAATAAAATTTATGTTTGTATGGCCGACCAGTAGCGTTACTTAGACATAATTTTAAAGTCAAGGAAGTAGATTTGTGTATTTCTCTGTAAAACAATTTACATTTATATAACCTTTCATGATCTTTATTCTATTTCCATGCGTTTTTATTCTAGGAAATTGTCAGTAGCACTATCCAGTCTTGATGACTGGAAATGTGCTTAGTTCCCAGCGCGCCCCTGATTTCGTAGAATGTGTGGTTAAAGTCATTACAGAAATTTGGAGACACAGGTTATTGTGTATGTTTATTAAAAAAAAAGAAAATAAAACGACGTATTTAAAGCGACAATCATGTACAAAATTAATAAAAACTTACGACTTTTATCAGTGATGTATTTGAACCACCAAAAATGCAGACGCGTCTTATAATAATTTTCATAAATAGAAATTATAATAAAATATCTACAACGGTCACGTAACCCATTAAGATGCTTTGAGACCAATGCATAAATCAAAAAAGGAAAATAAATTTCAAGAAATCTTTCAAAAGAATGTAATCTTTTGATCTTCAAAGTTTAAAAGAATATTAAAATTTATTCAAATATTTTTCATCCCGAATATAAACGCTATTAATGTTTTGTTTGAAATATTGCTAAATCCGAGGCATTTGTGCTTTATTTCATGAATGGGAGCGCGCCTTTCCTTTGTTCTATTTCAGATCGCAGTACACTGTAAGGACCCCAATAACAGAATTTGTTTGAAAGGCACATCGTGTTGGAAATTTTGAACTGCGAACGCGTAAGGCTAATACAAATTTTCATAAGCGTCCATAATCCGGCTACCATTGGCTGCGACTACAAATGTAAATTCCCTTCATTTTAATCCTTTAGCTAAATCACAGACACAAATCACGATTTCGATCTTAACGGTTTCCATGCCGTAACACGCCTTGGCCTTCGTAAACAGTTACTGGCCTTGGTTAGGCACCAATTATTATATACACAAGTACTCGTATATATGGAAACAAATTTAATTGACAACCTCAATTGTCAGTGGGAACATGGAACATAAGTAGCCGTTGGGGAAAAAATACTTAGTGGTTATTTGTCGCGATGCGGAAGCCAAATCTGCAGCCTCTCATTTTACAGTCTTTACCTACCTTACAGGAAATGTAATATAAATACGGTTGCTTAAATAAATAAATATAAAGTATTATATTTTCTAACCCAGCAGGATTTTCTTTATAACACTTTCTTAACACACATTAATAAGGTCTAGTTCGACCTAGTCTAGTTCTAGTTCTGCAAAGTACAAATGGCTTCAGATAAACTCTGCTGAAAAATATATTTGTCACATAGAAAAAAATCGGCGATATCTTGTCGAAAGCGACGGATCCATGCTACGTTTATCAGGTCGCTCATCCATCTCGTGCAGCGCTGCCTGAGGCACTGCATGCTTTGACGGATGCCCGTCATTCGAGAATGTTCCCTATAATTTATTGTTTAGGATTGTCTTACATATTCTGTTTGGGCAGCGCAGCCGTTAATAAAGTGATGAGATGCCACTTTGTACCTACAAGTATTACATACAAGAACATTAGCGTATGCTGCGCAAAATAGTGTTTCCAAATTTAATATAATCTGAATGTAGTTTAAAAAATATCACTCTAATATTCGTTCTTCGATTAAGGCCAACAACAGTGAGCTTGCTACTGGAAGTTTAGAATACGATAAATACTTGCCTAGTTAAGGAGAAAGGGATATGTAGAAGTCGTGATGGCCCCGAGGTTTAGGCACGCGGTCATCTCGACGGTCGCGGGTGCAAACCCCAGGCACACACCTCTAACTTTTCAAAGTTATGTGTGTATTTACAAAGAATTAGGACGTACTTTAATGGTGAAGGAAAACATTCCTAAAAGTTCTTAGGAATTTCTTAGGTGTGTAGTCCGCCAATCCGCACTAGGCCAGCGTGGTGGACTAAGGCCTAAACCCTCTCTCCTGTGGGGTGGACAGGTACCTGCCTACCTAGTAACTAGGCCGTGGCGCACCATTACACATTTTTATTACTCAGTTGAAGTCATACAAGTATACGTGCTGAGAAAACACTTATTATTTGAGCTATATAGCTGAATTTGAAGGCTGCTTTTAATTAAATCGCTGGTATAATTATAATACGGGCACAGCTCAATGAGTTAGACATTATAACGTACCCGCGCCACGCACTCGAGTCCAATAAGACGGAAATTATACCAAGGCCGTCATAAACTCAATGCTTCATAATTTTATGGTTTAAAACGTAAAAATTATTTTTTTTGACTAATTTTTTTTTCTTATTCTCAGTGGCTTAATAATAATAGTAATATTCGAATGTCAACTTGTAAGGATGTGTCGTAGTAACTCTTTAACGTAAGTCTCAGTATAGAAAATTTATTTTATATTTATAATATATTTTACTCTCACATCATCTTACAAGCCCAGTAATGCGATATTGCCCAAAGAAATCGAATAATCATTGAGGATGACCAATTTAATAGCTCGTTCGTTTAACATGTTTGTTAAAACAAAAACATAACGAATGTGTATCTCAATACAATAAATGCCCAACTAAACATAGAAGTACTATATCCAGCAACAAACTTGAACTAACAGAGTGATATTTAAATATGCATCAACTTCTAGGGAACCTATAAATATGTGTTGCAAAGCCTAACGCTCCTGAGTTGTGTATTTCTTAATACAAATGCTATGAAATATTAAATTAAGCAGAGACTATTTCTAGCGAAAACTGTTTGTTTAATATGACATCAGTGGCATCATTATTCACTAATTAATCAACTATGAATAACAAAAGGAATAAAGAAACTGAGAACCCGTTAAATTGAATCTAGCTGAATATATACTTGTACATATTTTATTACAGTTATTCTCAGTCTATTAAAAGCACTGAGAGCTATTTAAATATTTCATGATTGTCAGCATGGGCTAATGATGATAATGGTATTATCATCCTACTGCTGGACACGTGTTTCTTCTGATACTGAGAGATTTTAAGAGGCCTCGTGAATTTAAAATATGTGACAAACAACTAATTATTGCCTTTTTTCGGGACCATTTGCATACTTTGTCGCCACCTAGAATTTTCTAAGACGTAAAAACCCAGTAATAGTTGACGCCACCCAGGAATCGAAACCCGGACCTTTCGATCACATAATAAACACGTATGCCACGGAATCAACGAGGCAGTTGGTTGAACCAATAAATTCTCTAAAAGCCAAAAGCAAAAATTCTAAATAAAACAAAACATTACAGATATAAAACAAATAAATTAATAATACAATGGCCATATAAATTAGATCCGCGTTGTTTTGCGTGATATTAATAACAGCGGCGCATTGCACAATTGCGCGCCAACATTTTGGAAGTCTTCACAACTGTGACACAGCAACATGCAAATGAACTTAAAAGCGAATTTGTGTTACCAAATGCAAAGCGCTTACAAAGGGTTTAAATTTGCAATTCCATTATAAAACGCCATGCAGATGATACGTTGAAATGTAAAACCAATGGAATAGTTTGACGGTTTAACGAGGGCACATACTACACTTGTGTTTGAAGCATCAGCTCGTCCGTAGCACGTATGCCTGCGCTCAATTCGACTAAAAGTACTAAATTGACAGTAAAGGCGTTTACAACTCCACGTTTCATGTTTCTATCTTTTAGTTTTATTTTAATTTGGGAAATTCTGGTGTATCCCTCCGATGTTTATCAATATCGCAATGCATGAGGAAGTAAGAATATTTTATTGAGCACTAATAAAAAACATTCTGATGATTAATACTGATCAATCACTAGGATTGATTTATCATCACTAGCCATAGGCACTACTGGCCATAGGCCTCCCACACAGGTCCACAAAGCAACCCATTACCAACGGCCTGCATTTAGCCACATATATTTTTATCAGATCGTTAATACACCTTGTTCATGAGCGGTGAACACTGCGATGACCATATCGATTCAAAGATTTACTGCCACAACACACATCGGATCGTAGGCCATGTACCCTTGCTACTTACTAATTCATCATCATCATCAGCCCATATACGTCCCACTGCTGGGCACGGGCCTCCTCTAGAACTGAGAGAGTTTATGCCTTAGTCCACCACGCTGGCCTAGTGCAGGGCGGACTACACACCTAAGAAATTCCTAAGAACTTTTAGGTGTGCAGGTTTCGTCACGATGTTTTCCTTCACCGTTAAAGCAAGTGATAATTATTTGTGAATACACACATAACTTCGAAAAGTCAGAGGTGTGTGCCTGAGGTTTGAACCCGCTACCCTCGAGATTATCGACCACGGGACTTTACCTTGAAGCCAACACGACTTACTAATTATTCACCTAGCCAATATTCAATGCCAATTGGATTAATTTTGCAATTGCGCGTAAAAATTTAGTCACTATTCGACGAAATAGGGCAATACCATGTATAGCTCTTTTACTAGCTTGTTATGCGATACTGCAACTTCTAACCAAGCCTATAATTTGGAACCACTCTTCTATGTCATCGCATGAAATCAAATTATAATTTATCTTAAATCACTTGACTAACACTCTCCTTTACTATTTGCGTTGTTTATTAACAAGATATCCAAACAACTCATTTCTTCCTACCACTTATATGCAGATGATCTGCAAATTTATTACCACGCTCCGATAGACAGATTAGCGGAAGCTGTAGCTGCGGTCAACAAAGATCTTGCTAATATTAGCGATTGGAGTAAGAATCACGGCCTAATTGTCAATCCTACGAAAACCCAGGTTATTGTTGTTGGCAGCTCCAGGATGGTTTCGAAAATAGATGCTACCCTTCCTCACATCTCATTTAATGGATGTGTGATTCCGTATAGTGAGAAAGTTAAGAATTTGGGTGTCATCTTGGATCGAAACTTATCCTGGGGTCCCCAATTGCAGGAAATTAGTAGAAAGTTGTTTGCTGCAGTGGGGTCCTTAAGAAGATTACGGAATTTTTTGCCCATTCCAACGAAGATAGCGCTGGTCCAATCTCTTTTGTTTCCTCTCCTTGATTATGCCGATGCTAGCTACCTTGATCTTACCGAAGCCCAATTTGAAAAGCTTGAGCGACTTCAGAATCTTTGTATACGGTTTATATTTGGACTTCGTAAATATGACCACATTTCCGAATTTCGAATTAAACTCAAGTGGCTATCTATGCGCTCTCGCCGTAATACTCGCATCTTATCTCTCCTTTATTGTATCTTGTTCCATCCTTCTGCTCCCCATTACCTTAAAAAACGTTTTAATTTCTTATGTAGCACACATGAACGATCTCTTAGGTCATCAGAGAACTTGATACTTGAAATTCCCAAGCACGGCACCTCATTCCTTAGCAGGTCTTTTACTATTCACGCTGCTCGCTTATGGAATGAACTGCCAGTGACAATAAGAGAAGCCAAATCACTTTTTATCTTTAAAAATCTTGTCAAGGAACATTTTTTGTCACTCACTTAGTATTATGTTGTTGTGTTTTTTTTTTTTTTTTTTTTTTCTTCATTTGATATCATTATTTATTGATTTCCTACTTATTCATTAGTACATTATATACTTATGTATATATATATTATTATAATTTTATTCTTTTATTTAGTATTAGTTCTTATTAGATGCATTTATTGTTATTATTTTCAAGTTTTTGCGTACATCATTATTTTACAATTTAAAATTTACTATTGATATGACCACCCACTCTATGTTTCTGATCTCTCCAGTCCATCTAACGGTTGCCTGGAAGAAATCGCCGATAGCGATAAGGCCGCCATTTGTTACACTACGATATTAAGTTGTGACCAGTAAACAATGTTGTTTCTTTTTTATGGTGTACAATAAAGCATAATAAATAAATAAATAAATAAATAACACTAGAATGCTTTAAAATGTTGTTGAAAACGATTCTAAATTCGATGTATGTGTTAATAAACTTACTTATATTACGAGGAGTTGTGACTACTGAAAGAAAACAAAAAGTATTGATGGTATAAAACGATCAATCTTTCTGCGATACGAAAAAGGTAAAAATTCACTTGAATTCATATAATCTGAAAATAAACTGCTGATAACATAGACAAAGATCTATGCATCGGATAAGCCGTACGCAAAATATTGCTTCGTAAAAAACACAAATTGGGCCATTGATCTCCGTAACAGAGACAAGATAATTTGGTGGACAGTGATAAATTAATGAGTAAATAGGCGTTGATAATGATCTGAAGCAAAAACTGCGGCACAAACACGAACCCCTACTGACAAATGAATGCGAAGCCGGGAAAAAATAATTGTCCTGTTTAAATGCCACCTCACCGTTAAGCCAAACAAATCGAATTCTTTGAATACTGAGATCTCTTAATTTACATTATCAAAATCCCTTAAGCCAACCATAATATGTTTTACGAGAATCCAATAAACTTTATTAGATTAATTGTCTACATAGTCTATTAATATACATTATTTACGAAGATGGACTGAATTTATCAGAATCATGCTATCGTAATTTTGAAGATAAGTCTTACAAATAATCGATTTTGAACCAATGCGACCAAACCAACCAATTGTCTTTTTTTTTTTTTTTTTTTTTTTGCCGCGGGGAAAATCCATTTACGGACCATCCCACCCCCGGAGGGGCGAGGGTGTGTCGGACTCACCGGCGCCTTCCGACCCAGCATAGATGTTACCGCCCGTAGTTGTTGCGGGCGGCCGCTGGGCCGGGTCCCTACCAAAAATAATTGCGCCGTAATACCGACTAAAAACCCCGCGATGGCCACCATCAGCGCATTCAGCGAGACGGCCCCGGAATACCCTGAAGCCAGAGCTATGGATTGACCCGGGACCGCCTCTGCGCGGTGCCAAAAGGCACGGCAAAAGGATTTTTGTTCCTCCTCGGGGGCCGCCAAGGTAGGGACGGCGGCCCCGCGTGGCCTCTGGGCGCCGGGCTAGATGTTCACCCGGCGCCTCCTACGTCGCCTGTTGCGACGAGCGGGATCGATCTGCTCCCGATCCCGCTCCGCGCTCTCCTTCTGCGAAATGACACGTTCGCAGAAGGAGAGCATAGCTTTCCATGACCTCCGGCTGCCGACCATGGCGGCGACCACAGTCGGCAGCGAGAGGTCGCTCCCCACGACCGCTACGAGAGCGCTGCGCTCCTCGTCCCAGGCTGGGCACTCCTCCAGCGTGTGCTGGGCCGTGTCCTCACGGCAGTTGCCACAATGGTGGCACACGGCGGACTCCTCCACTCCGACGATGCGACACAGGTACGCACCGAAGCTGCCGTGCCCGGTGAGCACCTGTGTCAATCGGAAGGTCGGCGCACCGTGGCGCCTGTCCATCCACTGCTGGAGGACAGGTCGCACTGCCGCGACGGTCGCCACGCCCGCACTTGGACTCTCCAGCCTGGAATGTCCTTCTTACAGCAATAATATTGTTCATGGTTTTTGCGAATTGATGATACTATCACAGCCAAGCAACTTGCAGCCTGAATCAACCACAACGTTAGTGAAACTACTGCGTAAAACTACCTAAGTGTTTTAATATCTAACATAGAAATCATTGTTAAGTGTAAAACATTTGTCAGAAAATTATGTTAAAACATAATTTCAGCAGTTAAACTACAAATAAAAACGGCCAAGTAATTAATGTTATAAAATTCACCCATTCAACTGGGTGTATAATAATTTTATATTACACAAATAGCGTGCAATGAGCACTCTGAAAACTGCAGTGGCGTGGTTTTGTGCAATATCATGCAACAATTATGAAAACATTTCAGTTCAAAATGGATACTTAAAACGCGTATTTATATAGGAAATTGGAGGAGTAACGTGAACTATTAAAACGTACAAGTATGGACTTTATTCCGCTTTAACATACTAACTAATAAAGTTGTCAACATCATCAAAGATATTAAAACAATCACATAATTTGCGATAACACAGATATATTAGGAAGGTTTTTTATATGTACCACAAATATCACAATCACACACGTAGTCCTCCATATGAGGAATAAATCTTGGAACATAGATATAATATACTAATCCTCATCCTTCTCCCAAATATACAGATTAAAAAAAAAACCTTAGGAATACCTTTATTAAGGTTTGGTGATCAAACCAGAGGCCAAAGCTTTTAAGTGACCACAGTCTCAGATGGTTCGACCACATTAAGCGAAAGCCACTAGTCTGCATTGGAAACCAAGACATGCATAAACAATATGTATTTCCCGAGTGACGTACCGAAAAAAAACGTTAGGTGGAGCAACATAGTTAAAAAAGTTAGTTTCATGGAAGATGTCCAAGGTATGGTAAAATGCAGCGAGAAGAGTAGACTGGAAGATCATGTAAAATTAATCCTAGGAATAAATCAGCAACTTCAATGTTTGAAAGAAAGAATTTCAAGTGAAGAAAAAAGTATTAAACCAAAAATTCTCAAGAATACAACATTACACAACAAGAGAAGAATGCGACGAATTTTTAAAAACTAGTTCCATCGAAAGAACAGTTGTGAATATTAAAAAAACATAACAAAAACAAACATATTGTAAGAGGAAAATAAAAAATTGATATCAAGATTTAAAAATCCGCGCCGAGCATTCACAGCTACAATTAAAAACGGGTACAGTGGGTCGGGACACGGCCGCGAGCTTTTAACGTGAACACATTGTGTAAAAGCAAGGAGAATGGAATCAATTTATTCGAGACTGTTATTGTTCGTGTACCCCTACACTATATACACGTACAGTTGTTTTTTTATATCCCAGAGGCAAACGAGCAAGCTCACTTGATGGAAAGTGGGCACTGCTGTGTATTAAGTCTGACGTTAGCTTAGTTACATCGAAGCTTAGTAGAAGGCATTGCCCTCTTAGAAGGAGACGAGCCTATTGCCGTTTTTCAAGTTTTCAAACTCCGTGTTGCTAGTGAGAATTTTCTAATGGAAATCCAGTAACATTTTGCCCGACCCGGAAATCGAACATGGGACCTCTAGATCGCATGGCACATATTTCTGCCGCGAGAGCACGAGGCCGACTCTAATAAATTGTCTTTTAGATCGGTCAATAGGATGCAAATTTTCGGCAATAGTGATTGATGATAAAACTAGTTATTAACCTAAACTATTACTTTTTTCATATAAGTTTAAACTATAGAGCCAATTGCTAAGTTCGGGCATCCACTACATATAAGCCCACATAAGCAACCACGCTATGTCGCGTTAAGTTCACATAACTGAATTAAAAAAATATGATCTAAATCAAATAACAACTCAGAATAAACGGACAGATTGCGTTCCAATTATGTTTTGCGTTAAGCCAGCGGAAATGCTAAACAATACCCTAATTCCGTCTGTATGTTATGCCACTAAAGCGAATGAAGCATGATCTCCAATAACTTTAACATCTCCACACCAATTTCTAATTGTACTACTAAATAATAAATCAACTTGACTATTTTTTATAGTACCTAAAACTTATGAACTCGACTGAATACCAGAGCCATTCCAGAACTTACCGATGGTAATGAAATTTCATAAATATGAATATAGGCTGTAACAATGTAGATTTTACCTAGTTACCCGCTGCCGCCATCCGGTTGTTAACTACGAAATGCGAACTAAGTTTTGGCACAGATTCAGAACTTGTCTGTACTGAAAAAGTATGGTACGGACAAACTTTCCACGAAAATGTCTAATGGATAATGTAATCAATGTGAGAAATTCAGTATTTGCGAATAGTTTTAAGGTCGTTCCGACTTTTATGTAAGTTATCGCATGTAATATATTATTTTTAAAGTGACTACATGTATATTATTTGCTTGCTGCTGGAATTTTTTATTGATTAGTAGCCGTATTTATTAACCCCTTAATAAAATTTATAAAGAAATCACCTTGATTTATTTAACTAGTATGATATACTAAATATATGATGTTATAATTTATTATAATAAAAATATTGCTGGTATTATACATGCAAAAGTGGACTCATATTGCTACGCTAGCTCCTAAACTTTGCACCGATTTTTTTTGTAAAATGCTCACTGGAGACAGCTGTAGGTTAATTTACCTGGAAAAAACTTAACGCCTTTTTGAGGATTATTCTTGTAAAACATACCATCAAAATCTATATATTCAACAGAGTTATTTGACAATGTACATATAAACAAAGCCAACGGCGAAAATTAGTAAATAAGGAGGAAAAGCAATTACAGCTTCTTTTTTGTAACGTTAGTGTGTCAAAGGACTAAATGCCATCGTATTGGTTTGTCTTAGCGTTGTGCCAGCTGTCCCAACCAAAGCGCGTCTTAGCTATTACGACAATTAATAGGCTATGCACTAATTGCCACTCTAGCCAGATAGGTTGGCAACCACGTAGCAGGTCTTAATGCGGCTTGCCCGTCAAAGGATTAAGTTCCGTGCGTCGCCATTTAAGGATAATTACAACGTAATACGTCAACGTACAAAGGAATGAACATGCTTTACGGTCGAAATTTATAATCAATACGAATTTGTGAAGAAATTAGTGCAGGCCGTCATGATTGTGTCGACCAGCGGGTGACCATATTGTTTCTCGCTGGTCGGTATTATTTTCTTGGACTCCACTGTGCTTATCATCAGGTACAGTGGAGTCACTTTGCCGTGCCAGTATAGAAAAAAATCCTGTTTGGTAATAATTAGCTATACTGGACCATTAGGTGGAGGTCAAGCAGATACGAAGTCATTATGACTTTGGATCGAACCGTAGATTGAGGTTAATTATTATTATACTCGGCCATAATACAGCCCATTGTATTGAAACAATTTATTTCTTCACATTTCAAGTACAGTCTTACACAAAGACAACGTACACAAAATACCGTGATGACCTAACTAGCGAATAATTAAGAATTCGTATTACTTTTTTAATTACCGTGTTGAGGTGATAATTTTGTGGTTAAATACAACATTTCATGTTAGCTCTATTATATAGGTGTTTCACGGCTTGAGCATGGATTTATACAACGATTTGGATATACAAAAATTCGGATTAGTCAACTTAAATAACAGTTGACAGTTTTTCAAATTTCATCCTTTGTCAGTTAGATAACTAAACTACATATCGACATAATATATTTGCTATATTTGAGCAAATAAAATAAATAGCATAAACAATTCCATTAAGCAACAGAAAAGTAAAAATGACAAAACTATTCGAACTTGTAACAGAATCACAACAGCCCAAAACGCTATACGAAAACACGTAATGTAGGCAGCTGCTGCGCGACGTTTTCTGTCACAAATTCACAATCCCACCCAATCCTAAGTGATAGTTGCTGTCGCAGAAGCATCCGTACCTATTATTAGAGTGTGCAATTAATTATATCCTCTTATACGGGGTCTTACAACTTGGAAGTGGCACAAACAATTCCTGTTTATTAATGCTGTCCATTATTCAGGGAAGGCCGCAGATGAAACGGTCGGACGGCGGGCGTAAAACATTCTTCAAATATATTCATTTTGTCTCGTTACGGAGTTGTGAAACTTGACTTCATTGTTATTTGAAATTAAACTTGACAGCTTGAGGCTTGGATAGTTGGACGGTGGATGAAAATATTAAAAATTCGCAATAATGTTTTGTGGTTTTTAAAATGTTTTTAAAAACTGTTGTTGCGATGTTTCAAGAAATGAATGAGCTTTATAATAGACAGCAGAATTAATATAGAATACACATAGGTTGTTCTGGATAAACTTGAAAGCAGGGCGTATGGCGATGGTACTTACGTGCTCATTTAGGCATAACATCCGTCAAAACAACTTTAGAGGAAAGTTTCAGGTCTTAGTCATTTAACTCGCATTAGGCCACTGTGGTGTCATTTGGCCCAGCTCGTTTCATTCAATAGTGGAATTGCGAACCCGGATATTTCTTACGACTAATCCGGTATAATTTAGGTACGACATTTCGCCGGAAAAATTAAAATCTCCGCCATTGCGTTTTGGAATTAAATAAATAAATACACCCAACAGTCACTTACATAGTTCTGATCCCACACTAAGATACAAGTCTTGTGTCGTGGGTATCAGAAACTACGAGAGACTTCTCGGTCTCACATACACCCAGACCCGAAACAAATATTTGTGGGTCACACAAACATTTGTCTCGGTGCGGGGATCGAACCCGCGGCCTCTCGTTTCGCAAGCTGGTGTCTGGCCAACTGCGCCACGGGGCTGTCAAAATTGGTACTTTACTTTATGATTCAACATACGAACAAACCAACCTGCCTCTTTATTATATTATTATTATTTTATTATTCTTTGGCCAATGGGTAAAGACGGTATTATGAAGTAACACTTTTTTGTACAAGCACACCTAAGTAATTGTAAGTTTAATGCAGTTCAAATAGTGTTGACTGGCAAAATATTAACATCTATCTCTAGTGATTGAATAATACTCATACTTAGACGGTTTCACCCCTCACGTATGCTGTTAGCTCTCATGCTTTCGCAGCAATAAAATATATTCATATACATGAAGCGCAGTAGGTATGGATGTTACCCGCCATAAATATCCCTGTTTGATGTTTCATACATATAATGCGTACATAACCAATTTTCCGGATAGACGTTTATGGCTATTGCTCTTCTACTTCGGATTTTAGCGCGATGTTATATAACCTATAAATTTTTTAATAATAACATCGGTTCGGCTCAATTGGATTTTTTTCTTATTACTATATTCATCAGTCACGTTAAGCCCGACGTGTTGCTGAAAACTTCATCATCAGCCCATATACGTCCCACTGCTGGGCACGGGCCTCCTCTACAACTGAGAGGGTTTAGGCCTTAGTCCACCACGCTGGCCTAGTGCGGGTTGGCGGACTACACAGCTAAGAAATTCCTAAGAACTTTTAGGTGTGCAGGTTTTATCACGATGTTTTCCTACACCGTTAAAGCAAGTGATCATTCATTGTGAATACACATATAACTTTCGAAAAGTCAGAGGTGTTTGCCTGGGGTTTGAACCTGCGACCGCCGAAATTCTCGACCGCGCGCCTAAACCTCGAGCTGAAACTTTTTAACGGAGAAATCAAATGACACATTACCTAACCAACGAATATTTAAGTACGTAAGTTAGTCTTTTTATGCTTGTTTGTATTTTTGTCATCTAAATAACCAATCAATCAACATCACACAATTATTTATATGTTATTATATTTTACACATTGATTACATAAATATCCAATGACTGTTACTAAAAGATCGCAATGAGCGATAAGTCCGCCAGTAGTAGGTACTATAATTCCCTCTGTGATTTAGTTTTGTTTTATCTCTTAATGTACAATAAAGTGTTAATCCATAAATAATTATATCATTTACGCCTACTTCTTGAGTTCTAAGCGATATAACGGACTTAAGTACAAAGAACATATTTCCTCCATGTGAGGGAGATAAATAAAATATTAAACTAGATAGAAACTATTTTACAACGCACATACTTAGTATATATGTACATAGTTCAAAGCGAAATTCGCTTTAAAATGCCCTTTCATCGCACTTATACTTACATACATTTGTGTATAGTATTAATAATTTGAGCTTGACCCCGCACCGTGACACAATTAATTCCTGCAAAGTTACGTGAGAGATCTTTAAGAGCTGGTTCTTTGTATAGCATAATTGTGGTGAAATCTTTTCAAAGGAAATTACGCTTCGCTTAATGACACAAAAATCTCTTTAATTTTTTTGCGTTCATCCTATACTTAGTTGGGGTCAGCGCCATCTGTTATTAAGTTATAGAAATATATTTTATGATATTATGGAATGCTGAAAGGAATAAAAAAAATGATTTATGAATAATAAGTTGTTATAAAACTTTGAATATTTTTAAATATACTTTCCTTTAACACAAAGCTTTCTACAAGATATAATATGCATAACGCCATTGATCTCGCGATATAGGTACTCGTAATACGTCTGCTCATTATGAGGGACTTCAAATCTGCTATATTGGTAAAGATTTTATATGAAATTGAATGCTGCTGCGGATTCCTTTACCTGATACTTTCAAGTTAATGTGATACTTCTAGGTCTCACAAATACCCAGAGCCAATTTTACATTCATATGTAACGAATTATCTTTACAAAAACCGGTAAACAAACTGTCTTTACAAAAACCGTTGATAATTTAATGCCAATGCTGTGTACAGCCGTACCCAAAAGTTTCTTCGTTAAATTCGCTTCCGATAGTATTGGCATGCAAATTTCCTAAATGCCTCAACGTCCGGCCTCTCGAGAGCAAACTACCGTCTGCCTGCACAAGTTAAATCCCTAATGTAGGCCAATCTCGGCACAAATAACTTTTCAGATGGAATATATCGCGATATTCCGTGTTCGGATTGAATAACAAGAAATACTAGATATAAACATGAATTTGATTATGCTTATACGTGATTTCTATCGTATGCTTGTAATAAGATTATATTTAGAGAGACCGAGGCCCATTTTATTAAGAGTTACTGTTAGGATGTTATGCAATTTGAAAAATACAATATATAAGTCACTTGTAGGTTTAACTGCTATAGTGTTTTAGCTAAGTTACTTATGTTTCGAGATAGCTAAGTAAGATTTCCATCTTAGCACAGAGTCAAAACTAAGTAATTTTTTTATACATTTATTTTTGTAAGAAGCGGCTGCATCCTTCGCCGTGTAATTCTTTGCAGGTGGGCTATGTTCAGTAGTGGACGTCGTATGGCTGATAATAATCATGATGATTTATTACTGCCTGCAGAAGTTATACGAGCCATTGTGGTTGATACACAGATTTTGTTTTAAAATTTTATGCACTGGAAGCCCGAGTCAGTTTAATTTAGCTGCGAGTTTTTAGACATATATCTGGTAAATCCATTATCCAGGATTTGCAGTACATCAACGCCAAATAAACTATGGGATTTGTCACACTGGATGTGCGTATTTTAATCCCGAACTGTGGGTTTATGTAAAAGAAAACAAAGTGCAAAAAATACTTTTGTCCCATTTAATTTAATTCGGAACTCCCGTCGCCGAGATCATTTGCCCTCCATTTTCCTTGTAATGACGAGTTTCCCTAAGTTGTTACTCCCAATCCGCCACGGTATGTTAGGCAAAGTAGGAAGGTGTCTGCCGAATTCATTTTTGTCCGCCATTTCGAGTAAAATGTCCTTTCGGATTTGATTTTCTTTGTCTTTGTGTTTATATAACTTGGGATTCTTGGGATATTTTTTTATAATTTCGCTTGGGCTTTGTTTTAAATTCATTAAATTCGAATTGGTGATGGTGAATGTTATATAAAGAAATATTATACCCCAGCTATACTGATTTTAGTGAGTATTGACGGTAAAGTGTGTAAAGTGGGTACCTATAAAAAAATGACAATAGTTTTGATTTTGTCACTCATACGAATGTATGGTATGGCTATGACGATGATATTATCGGATCGTGTAAATTACGTTTAAATAAATAAATAAATACATCCAACAGCCACATACATAGTTCTGACCCTACACTAGGATACACGACCTGTGTCGTGGGTATCAGAAACTACGAGAGACTTTTCGTTCTCACAAACATCCAGACCCGAAACAAATATTTGTGGGTAACGCAAACATTTGTCTCGGTGCGGGGATCGCACCCGCGGTCTCTTGTTTCGCAAGCTGGTATTTTGAATTTGAGTATAGTTATATATTTAAAAGTTCCTACTAGTTTCTAATATCCTGCTTGAAAAAGTACATTTTTCGATATATGGCTGCAAATTGTAAAAATAATTATTTATTGATTAAGTCGCATACCATTGCCTATTTATCTTGAACTGTATCAACCTTGTACCTACAAGAGCATCCACACTATTTATTTATGTATGATATCTACATTCTGCGTATAAATGATCTATATTAGTTACCAGGCTTCAGTATCATACTAAAACACTAGATTATTTAAAAAAATACCAGTTACTACCCATTCAAGTGGAAGTTCTAAATCAATTCTATTGAAAACTTTCAAAGATATTATCGCTACTGTAGTGAAGAAAACAGGTTAGTTTTTAAGTCGCTTAAATGAAAAGTTGCCGAAGATAACCGATTCACTTCATTTTGCGGGTGAAGAGAACAGCGGCACGTGGTAAAATACGTCGACACTCGGCACAATATACAAACAATTAAGGTGTAAACAGACTGTAATGGGAAACTAAGACACGTAATGGTTACACGGTAATTACAAATACGCTGATGCTAAAAAAACGGATTTTTTAAAATTAAATGAGTTTTTGATCACAGCCTGTTTACGCCCTGTATACGTGGATGTGTGCGCGTGCGTGGACAGGCTAAAACATACATTTATTTTATTAATACTATAGTGAAAATCTAGGATTGAGCAAGATAGAGAAAGGGTAATAACGAGTCAATCACACAAATAATTATATAATATTTACTAAGAATTTATTTAGGTTCCTGAATCTTTATTAAGTGTATTTGCCGAGACACGATATAATAATTCCGATTCATTTGTTTACAGATTATATACTATATATAGAGGTAGTATAAAATGGCACAACGAGATGACTCTGCTAAATCCTTGAGAAACAGTTCTCGATCACTTGTTTTAAACAGTTTCGTGTTCAATTTACTGTTGTATCAAGATAATATAGTGTGGGTTATATATTGACCTAAAAAATAATTATTATCGTTATTAATATTTATTATAAATACGTAAGTGAGTTTGTTTTCATCTCACACCTAAACCATGAGTTGGATTGTGATGAGTCATCATTGATGACTTTTAGCACAGAAATATTTAAGGCTTTAGAGACGTATTTTATGTAAAAATGTGTTGGGGTCCTGAGCGATATTTTGCCATACAGCTTGAAAATACTCTCATTAAACCGAGCGAAGCTGCAGACAAACCCTACAATTGAGTTGAAAAATATTTCATAAAAACATAACAGTAAACATCATACTTTCATAATACTAAGAAACAATTATGTTTCCCAACCAAACAAAATTCCGACAATTAATCAGTATCATGAAACCAACTACGATGAAAAAAACAGGCAAATATGCAAATTTTTTTCCGTGAATCTGTTGAAGATTGGATAAAATTAATGATCTTTCATGCTGCAAAAACTTTATAATCTTTTCGAGGCGCAATCGCGCATATAGCCACATGATCCAAATTACGATGAGGATGAAGAAAAATAGAACGTTCCATGAAACTTCGACAACTTTGGAACAGCGCGCTCGTACACTATCGCTCGCTTCCTTGCGGGGTAATAGGAGTAAATCTTTATTGTTATTGAAAGATTCAGTAAATAGGTTAAGTTCTTTGGAGTAGACAGCAACTTCAACAACGCATTGTGTATAGAGATTATTATCTTTTAAGTGGAGTTATTTCTTAGACAATCTTCTTTTTTGATCCCATGGCGGCGGATTGAGACGTGCGAGAGGTAAAACTAGGTTCAATAGCGGCAGCAGGAAAGTATTATGGGGATTTTGGTTGGAAAATTCTCAGTAGTAGCACATAGTTTGTGAATGTGTCTGTAAACGATAATAGGTCTTATTACCTGGAAGTTTAGAACGTAGCGTTAGCAATGATGTTTCTTACACTATAGATCTCATCATCATCATCATCATCAGCCCATATACGTCCCACTGCTGGGCACGGGCCTCCTCTGCATTGAGAGGGTTTAGGCCTTAGTCCACCACGCTGGCCTAGTGCGGGTTGGCGGACTACACACCTAAGAAATTTCTAAGAACTTTTTTAGGTGTGCAGGTTTCATCACGATGTTTTCCTTCACCGTTAAAGCAAGTGATAATTCATTGTGAATACACACATAACTTCGAAAACTCAGAGGTGTGTGCCTGGGGTTTGAACCCGCGACCGCCGAGATTGTCGACTGCGCGCCTAAACCTCGAGGCCATCACTGCTTCACACTACACTATAGATCTCAAACCTTGAAATTTTTAAATTACACTACGGCTCAAGACATACTTAACAAGTAATATAAGGTAAAGTACGTTCTAATTAAGATTTCTCATAAATATTATGTTCATTTTGTCATCTAAAACGTCTTTGATAATATTAACCAAATCACTGAACTAAGTACTAACCTACATTACTCGAGCAGTATACACGTACCCGTAGTGCCTTATTATTAAACCACAGAGAAACCGTATTACATCACACGCCAGATATGTCTCGTGTAACACGGCCTTAAAGGAAGCCAGATAGCAAAATAATAGGTGTACCTACCCCGCCTATAAAGATAACGTCCATCCATTTCGTTTCGTTCGTTGACCAACCGAGTTGACATTATTCCACAGCCAAGATAAAAGTTAGTCCGAAAATGTTTAGAGTATCGCATTTTCCTCTTAACGTTATGAATAAAGTTAAATAAAAATATAAGCTTGAGTAAAAAACTTCCAAGCGAATTAATGTTGTGGGAGCAAGTTGGTAGTAAACAATTTTCTTGGAAATTATGGATTGCCGAAGAGCGCTTTATCAATGCCTCGGTAATATATCGTTTTTGTGTTATTTTTCTTAGGAAAAAACAACTTCATCTTGTAGATAGGGTTACTTTGTTGCTATATAAAACAGTTTATGGCTTGCATTAATTCATTGTTGCCGTTTCCTAGTCTAGTATTTACAAAACATTAACGCTATGAATGTAATAAACGACTGCCTCATGCTCTCGCCGCATAAGTGTTTGTGGGTTTTTCTATTAGCAGATTCTCAGTAGTCAAAGTCAAAGTCAAAGTCAAAATCACCTTTATTCAAATAGACTTTTACAAGTGCTTTTGAATCGTCAAGTAAGTTTTTTTTTTAAACTATTGCCGCTTCGAAACGTGTTATCGCTGTGGAGAAGAAACGGCAAGAAACTCCCTCAGCAACACGAAATGTAATTTTTTTTATATGATAATTTTTAATTATAATTACATTTTTATTTATTATATTTAATTTAACCTCATACATGTCATAATGATACAAATTGCAGCAACCTCCGATCAGTTTACTTACTCCCAGGGCTTATTATCCTCAATATAATCTGACATTTTATAATAAGCTTTTTAACATAGTTTTTCTTTAATCTGAAGTACAGAATAAAGAAGAATAAAGAAGTAGCAGTACAGAATCTGGAAACATGCCCCAAATATGGACTCCCATTGTGTGACTTAATAATTAGCGAAACGTGGGCGTATAAATGCAACTCTCCATCTTCTCTTCGGTAATACAGACCTGAGTATGTATGTATGTATCAATTTAATAATTGATTAATAACACTATATTCAGGGTAGATTACAGTGATAATTGTATGTTTTAGTATTTTCATTGTGGCCAGAAACAGTCTCCTGATAGTAAACACAGCACAGTTTGAATGAAGTGTCAACTATCAATTAACGATATATGTGTAAAGGTAAGGAGTGTAATCTCCCATAGTAGAAAATCGAAAAAAAGTGTCCAGCGGTCAGCGTAAATAACAGTTCAAAAACCTTCCAGAATGGCGCTGGTGTAGACAAAGGGTATGGTATGAATTTAATATTATTGTCAACTAAAGTAGTTATTTATTGAAAATGTTCACTACTTGCGTATTACAAAATAATCTAGTAGTAAATATAACCTTAAAGAGTTATTATGAAAAACGCGTGTAGCTAGAGTGAGTTTATATCCTGAACTGTGAATAGTACGTTTATTGATTTCCGCTTCCTTTAAAATTTATGTTGCTAATGTTTTGACGGACACTTTTGCATGTACTAGATTACACTCCTTACCTTTAATCTCCATAATATGTGCTATCTCTAAACAGACTACACATTATTGTAGGTATTAATGTATTGCGAGTATAAGGAATGCTTTAAGAACAACTAATGTGTCATGTGAATGTGTCACCGTTATTGTCACGTTAGTGCTTAGATGAGTACGAACTTAAAATTAATTTTCTTGTCTAATTCCACGATTTTTTTGTTTCAGAATCTCATTGGTCATTTAAAATATATCATATTGCAATTTTTTTCATTACGTGCAACTGAATTGATCAACAACAATAAATAATATTTTCTAAGCATAAAAAAATATTTTTATTCTATTTAAAGTTTTAATTTGTAAAAGTAAAATATAAGGAGCATTAAATAGGTCACTAACACTAACGCAAGCTACCTTTGTATTGTGAGTTCCAAGAACTAATGTTTGTTCAAAGTAAACAAAGCGACAGATAATAAATACTCTTTCCGTAGCCTTTCCGGTCGCTTTAGTTTATATTTCAAACGAAGTGAACGCGATTACGTCGATTACCAAACAAACAACATTAAAAAAGTAAGGAGCGGAACATTGAAGGAAACACGAAACCCACAGTTTTCGCACAAACAGAATATGTTGGACACGCTTCACTTGTTCCCACCAGCATTGTGTTTTGTCCGCGGCCATCATTGTGTTTTCGAGCATTTGTTTCCTTACGAAACGGCAGTTAGGGATATTTATTGGATGAACTTGTGGCGTGACGCCGCTTTTTAGCCAATTGTAGCCATTTATGTACCGTTGTTACACGACACTGTCTAACGTATTGACGGTAATAAAAGTTTCTATTGCAATATCAATCCACTTGCCAAATCACTTTTCTGTTTTTATTGTACTTCCCACTTTAAATTTGGTTGAAGAATGTTTTTTATCTCTATTACTAAGGAGAATTTCGGAAAGCTATAGTACTACTAGGGGAGTCAAATCTGTCTCAAATAAATATAAATAAACCTGTTAGTTCAAGTTGTTCTACAGAAAAATATGTTAGTTTTGATTACTAGTATACGTCTGGTTTGATTTAACTAAAATACTCAGATGTTATTATACCTATGTGTATTTATAGTAGATGGTGGTGTCTTTATGATTATAAAATTTAAAAAGGCGTTTTGTAGGGAATTCAAAATTGTATATTTATATAAATTGGCTCAACCAGAATGCATAAGCACTGAAAAAATAGAAATTAAAAAATCATTTAAAACCCGCGACTGCACTGCATTATTCCTGTTTTAGGTGGCAGTGCACTTACAGTAATTTCATGCATTATAATATATTTTTTAATACAATCAGCACCAACATTTCGTAAATTGTGTTTTGTCCATATAATAGGGGGCGAGTCTATTGCCGTTTTTCGGGCACATTTCCAGACTCCAAGCTACTACTGAGAATTTCTCATTAGAAAAACCCTATAACACTTTACCCGACCGTGGATAAAACCCAGCACCTATAGATCGTAAAGCATACAGTTGGATGTCCTTCGTGGCTGCGAGAACACCAGGCAGTCACACAAAATATCTGTGATAATGGGAAAAATATCAACAAACTGCAGTTATGTCTTGATTTAAAAATAATGTCAAAGAATTAGTAACAGCAGAGGTGATGAAAAAAAGAAATACTCTGGTGTAGTAATGAAATAACGTAATTAATACCTACATAATACATATATATTCTGTAGTCAGGTAAATTTTAAAATAAAAGTGTTATATATTATAGTGTTATATAATATTGATATTTAATAAAATCATTTAGACAAATAAATACATGCAGATGCTCACGCTCTGCTTTTCAGGCATATTTCATTCCGTTCGGCTTTTGAGAATTTTATAATGGAAAAGCTTAATAACATGTTGTCCGATATGGGTATCGATTCTGGGACCACTCGATATTATGTCAACCATTTAAGCAACGGGGCCAAAGTTGCAGTAAATATATTACATTTTGTAATTTGTAAATTCCAAACAAAACCAAGAGCACAACAAAATTATACTCTATATACTTTTTTTGTAATATGTGACAAGGATGAAATATTATTATGCACTTTAGGCTCAATTTTGGACTTGTAACAATTTGTTTTATTCTTTTTATTGTCATATAAAGTTATTTTATTGCCATAATCTGTCACAAAAGGGTTTTTCAATCGTAATAATCCCACACACGCGTTAAATCTATACGAACCGCCATCAAAATTCTTATTAAACTTTTATAACCCATCTTATGATGGACAGGACTTATGCAAATGAGTGAAGGGTATTTGTGTGTCCAGGATTAAAGGGGACGGGACGTCTCGGTCTGCTTTTATAGCGCCACATGGTGTCGAGGGCTTTTAAACAAAACAAGCAACGTGAGGGCTGACGGATAAGTAGCTAAACATTTATATACACAGGCGAGCCGAAACCCCCGCTAACACAGCGCACATAAACAGCGCTACAAATGCTTAAAGATAAAAAATATTTTACACAAAGTCGATATATTTTCCCCCGTCCCTATCTGACCCAGACGGGAATATCTCGAGCTATCTCTCGAGAACTGGGCGATGCGTACTTCTAGTTCGCGCCACGCCTTCGTAAGTATCGCTTCTAATCTTCCCTTGCTTTCACTGCTTTGTTTTAGAAAATCTCCCTTGGGCTCGAGGCCGCGCTGGCGTCACGGTGGCTTGAGAGTACATTATCTATGCCAATACTGTGAAATGGGAGGGCCATTTTGCGAAAACATTTTGGTATATTGCGTGTATCCTCAAAATAAGGAGTCATGTGGGAACCATTACGCAGAGATTTCTACCCCACAAACAGGCCTTAATGTGGATATATCGTAAAGTTACAAAGTTACACTATTTTTTACAGAATGTGACTTTATCGGCTGGGTTATCAACGTTTATTTCTGTCGGACTTTCGTGGCTATTCCATACGAATTTAGATACTCTAGTTCGTTGTGTGATTTCGTATGTTTTTCAACGTATGTTACATTAGGGTATGAAAACTAATCTTTCAATTAAGTATCGTAACATGTATTTTGTTATGCAGTAGAAATAAGTTCTGAAAGCTATTTAGATTAGATAAAATATAACATTATTATTTTAGAGGAACTCTATTCGCCATTTAACTATGTAGCAAGCATTCTACTTGTATGTCTCTACCGCCAAATACACGCCTCATAAAAGAATGACTGTCATAAATCAATGCTTTAATTTGCTAAAATTATTAATTATACGTCCCTATATCGTAGCTATAAAGCAGAAATTCACGATAATCCAATAATATAAAACATACAAGCCGATTTAATTTTATAAAAAAATAATTAACACATTTTTGCTCGCGTTAAAAACAAAGTATAGACAGTGTGATTGTGATTCAGTTAATACCGTTATTTCCAACTGAATACCAGTACAGACGGCTACTTACAGTTAACGTAATCTAGTTTAATCCGGTACAAAGTAAGTGCTCCTAATACGAACACTATTTCACGTAGATAATTGCTTGGCGAGCGGGACCCAGATTAAGGCCGGTCGCAACGCGAACATCCCTTTTAATACCGTGGCTTAATTTGAAAATATTATTTTTTGGCGAAATTTTTAAATGTTACATTCGGATTTGCGCGGATCGTCGTGGTGAGCCAGTGGAGTCGTTTTTGCAGGTCGCAATTATTTGAAGATTATACAATGTAATTATTGATCTGTGTGAATGAGTTAGTGCGTTGTTTCATACTGACAGAATTGACGCTACATGTCAAGGTGCCTATAGAGAGGATTCAAAGCAGTAACTTCGTTTCATATCAATAAAAGTAAAGTAATGATATCGAGCCACTTTTTTTTAGTCTGTGGTCATTACGCTCTTTCGCTTACTATCTACGAATTCGAAAGAAGTTCGTTTCTGGTGTATCTTTAGGTGTTATGTCAAATAGTTAAATAGTCCTGAAAACATGACACAAAGATACAATTTTTGTGTCATGAATGTCGAAAACTACAAGAGACTCTTCGGACTCATAATTACGCAAAAACTCTTCCACTTAAATGAATTAAAATTGATAGTGCTCCAGTAATCCTGAGCTCATTGTATAATATTAATTTAATCTTAATCCATTTTGCCCAACATTCTTGAATTGAAATTCAAATACCTACTTCAAAACAAAAAAGCTGTAATTCAAATCCCTTTTTTAGACTTTATTTATGATTTAAGTAACGAAATACTATAGGATTAGGAACAAATAGAGCGACAAATTGTTTTATTTTCTAAAGCACATCCCGTGAAAATTACAACACAATAAGATTCTAATGTAAGAATCATGACACACATCCCAGATGGTGTAATAAACGTCGACAAAAGCAGATTACATTACAACAATAGAACAAAGAAATACGTTACACCCAATCCCCTATCTGTTGTTAAATTAAAACATCAATGCGAGAACTGTGCACTATTCATGCTGTTCGTATTTAAAATTTAAATAAAGTTTTAACTCGCATCCACCCCAATTCATAGAGTTTGATTACTGCTTTGATTACAAAAGATCCCTATTCAAAAGCGAGGGGTAAAACACGGTCAGTTGATCAATACCCATTGCCGTGGGGTGAATGCACCATTTTATGTGTATTTTTCATCAATGGTCCAATTTGTGAGGAAATCTGGAATTAATTTGTGAAGATGGTATATATCGCGAAAATAAATATTTGAATTCCAAAAACTGATATTTTGTTTATTCAACGAGACCTGGAAAGGATAACGTCGATTGTCGATTCGTAATAAAGGTGTACCAAATTATTTCGTATATTTAAATTGTTTTGTGAACTGTATGTTCTCAGTGAAATAAATCATTACCGGTAGGTGACAAGAATATTAATAATGTAAAAATTAAAATACAAAAACATTAAATATAAAGAACACAGGGAGCAAAATTCGTTGACAAAAAAATTTGTGGCAAGTTTTGTAGTTACCCATTTTTTCCATTTTTGTCTATAAAAACACGACATGATGGTTCTTGTATCCACTCGGATAGAAATTTACCTTTATAAAAGGCAGATGTGTCTGTGTAAGGTTACTAGATGTGCTAAACGGATTGAAAGCTTTTACCGTCTGCGATTTCTATTTGGTTGTGCTATTTCTACGAATGCGTCAAGAATTAGTATGAAGGTTATCAGCACTTACATACATACATAAACTCACGCCAGTATTCTCCGAAGGGGTAGGCAGAGGTGCATTTCTGCACCCACATTTCGCCAGGTACGTATCAGTCCCACATAATAGGGGGCGAGCCTATTGCCGTTTTTCGTACACATTTCCAGACTCCGTGCTATTACTGGGAATTTCCTAATGGAAAACCCAATAACACTTTGCCCGACCCGGGAATCGAACCCAGGACTTCAAGATCGCACGGCACATACCTACTTGTACCGCGAGACCACGAGGCAGTCAGCACTTATGTTACTTAAATAATTTACAGCAGGATCTTTAGGATGATTTACTGGATATGTAAATCTAATGAGCATTTCATCTTACTTCAAACTCTCGCATATGCAATACTACCCTACAAAATCGTCATGATCGTTTAAGGTTTAATCAATATGCCACTATAATTGTATAGTTAGGAACATATAGGTGTGTCGTGGTGGAAGCCGGTGACACTGACATAACCCTACCTGTTCAGTTACTAGAAAGTCAGTCTATTAGCTTTCCAACCCTTAAAACCCTACGCCTTATTCGATAGTGCCAAGATTTACGATAGTCTAAATAGGCACGAATATCTTGTTACTCGGAAACTATACTTCACAAAACACAAGTTTTGGTGTTAAACTAAACAAAGCATATAAAACAATTTTACTATATGTTAAGTTTTAATGTGGATCGCGTGTCATAGCTTCTATGTCGTAAAAGCGTTTAATGTTATACAAGCAGTTTTTAGGAAAGACCTTCGAAGTTTTGTTACTTTAGATTTCCTCCTTATACACATACTTTCCTTTGACTCAATGCCCTTGGTCTGTTTGTTGGGTTTAATAAGTAATTTATAAAAAATATAAACGCCTTAATTATGACATAAGTCTCATATAAGAATGACTAATATTTTATATTGAGTGGCGGTAATGAAAACACGTCAGCTCTTCTATTATTTAATTTCTATGTCGTATTTCTATGCCATTATTTTAGGTGTCTCTGATATCAATGTCAAAATATCTTTATTAAAAAAAATCTTTTAAAACATATCAATCGTCGGTATTCTCTACTACCGCTTAAGAATGTGTTATTGCTACGGAGAAGAAGCGACGCAAGAAACTTCTTCAGCAATCACATAAAATAAATATTTGAAATAGTCAATTATACATACATATACATATATAAATAGATAGGTATATATAGATAAATCGTTACATATAGATAAAACTTCTCTAAGTGATGTATTAAAGCATTATGAATCCTTTAATAGAAAATAGACTGAAATTTTAAATTATAAAAACATGGTGAAAACATTTGGCAGTCATTAACCACAACCTTGAGAATTCTTTATTATACTCGAATAAGTCATCCCTCTTGTGGATAAATATTCTATCTTTTATTATTTACGTAAATGTCGCTCCTTATGAATAATGGATGTCTTATAATTTAATAGAGATGATGAAATTGTTCGGATAAAATATTTCGAATGAGCGGTTTCTAATTCGTACCACTTTGCAAAAGTGAATGTGTTATGGGACTTTATGTGTAAAATCACTTTTAGAGCAGTTAAGTAAGGATTATAAACTTACACAAATAAAATATTTAATATTTACCATTTTAACAAAAAAACTTCATGACTTTTTACGTACTTATTGTACATTTACTACTAATCACTGTTAATACCTTTGACTTCAATATCGAGAGTAAACTAAATACGTCCTGAAACATATTAACCGAAACATCGAAGTGCTTAAGATTGAAAATTTTGCTTCAATTAACTAAGTACCGAATACTCAATAGTAGTTCTAAAGTACTTGCAACTTTAACACTTACGAGGCATCTTGGGTTTTCAAATATAGACTTATGTATAATCGGCTTATGTTGTTAATGTAGGTGGTTCTGGCATATTTAAAGGGAGCCTCTGAAACGGTATTTACATATTATGTTATTCTGATTACTTACACGCACTTACTTACACACAGTGATCATATTAAGACCAATATATAAAACAAAAGATTTACTTAACGAAATTTGATACAAAAGTAATTTAGGTACGTCCACTGTTTTTTTTTTTTTTTTTAATTATTATTTATTCCTGGACCACTTTTCCTCGGAAGTCCATGCAAACGTAGTTATGAGTAAAAACTAGTCCAAATATTTTTAAATTATAATTAAATTATAATAAAAATTATAAATTAATATATTTTGTACGTTTATATCCAATGCTATGTTTTATATTCAACATAGAAATTCTTGTTTCGCCCACATCTATTCCGAAACGGCTTCCGCAGCTTGATAACTCCTTCTGGGAATTTCTGGCGTATCTACAGAGCGTGCTCTACATACGCCCATCTTCCTTGTGCAAAATTGATTCAGCTCTAATAGTTCGGTATGTTGAAATTCAAATTCTGTATAAATGTGAATTATATTTGATAACTAAATAATGATTAGTTTATCCTACTATAAATAATTCTCAAGATCAGATCAGAATAAAGCGGTCGAGATTTTATTTTTGTCAGAAGTTCTAATACACAACACAGCTCCACAAAATATCTAGTAGCTACGCCTGCATAGGAAAATATCTTGATGAAACACAAACCTAAAAGAATCTCTAAAAGATCGCCTCGAGCGATAAGACCGCCAATTGTACTTCATTCCTTTTGTATATTGTTTTTTTCATTATTTCTTAGTGTACAATAAAGTGTTTATAAATAAATATAAATAAACCTAAAATCTTCTATGAATTTCGATAGTATAATTTCCGATGGTGCAAAAATTTCTTATCCAGATGTAATGCTATTATATGCTATTATATGTCGAGCAGGTATTAAAAATAAAAGTAGAATATTGTAGTGCATTGATAGGTTTCTCACTTAAACAAGAAAAGAAAAGCGAACTAAGAAGTACTTCAAGTCAGTTTTCTTTGAAACATAAATGATTGAATCCAGATCTCCTTTGGATCGAAATCTTATTCATACCGCATTTCCTTTGCTACTAGTATCCAACCAGACAGTGACAAGTAAACGTTTCTAGCTAGCCTTGCAAGAACATATTTAGCATGCCAAGATTAGCCTATTCACACAGTTATCAATAGGCTGCTTCGTTGGTCCGCAGCATCAGCCTAGTATGTGTTCTGAAGGGTTTATTTATTAGGCAATTTTATCAGCTGCGTATTCCAAGAATTTAGAACAATACACTTCGCTACCACTTAGGGATAATAGATGTTTCTTTATGCATATATGCTTCTTTATGCTAAGAGGTTATCGTAATCTTTAAAACTCTTTGGATCACTTAGTCGTATCAGTATACGACAAAAACTCTAAACAAATTTACCAAGGCTTAGGCTATTAAAATCTCCGCCATAAAATTAAACTTCGTTGAACCCAAAATCTGAATAATTTAATCATCGCCAATTAACAAATCTAGCTCCAGCGATATGTCCGACCTGGGGCGCAAAAATTTGAATTAACGTTAATGTCGTACATTATTTTGGTTTTTCACAAACGCGATCCATAACAAAAAGCCGTTTTGGCTATAATCACATATCTATATGCAAATCTCAATGGACACAGCGACCGTTTCAGAGGTTTAATTGCGTAACGAATGGATATTCGCACTCATAACAGAGGGGGAAATTATATCTTTATTAATAACTGCCCTCGTTTCCCTACACCGGTAATTTTATTAGCACTCGTTCGTTTGTTATTTATTGTGTTTTCTTTTAAATATCGACATCATTTTTCATATTTTGAAATTCAAAATAAGCTATTTATTGTATAGAGATTTTATAGAAAATAAAATGATTGTCGCGTTTTTTTCTGTTTCTTTTGTTATTTGTTTCTTTAGTTATTTGTAAGTTAAGATTGTAGCAGTGATGGCCCTCAGGTATAGGCGCGCGGTCGAGAATCACGAAGAAGTCACGGGTTCAAACCCCAGGCACACACCTCTGACTTTTCGAAGTTATGTGTGTATTCACAATGAATTATAATCACTTGCTTTAACAGTGAAGGAAAACATCGTGATGAAACCTGCACACCTAAAAGTTCTTCAGAATTTCTTAGGTGTGTAGTCCGCCAACCCGCACTAGGCCAGCGTGGTGGACTACGGCCTAAACCCTCTCAGTTGTAGAGGAGGCCCGTGCCCAGCAGTGGGACGTATATGGGCTGATGATTATGATGATGAAGTTGAGATTGAACCTACGGTGGTTTTAAGATATCCATTTTAAAACCAGCAATATTTTTGGTGTATTTATTATCTTCTTGTTCACTACTTTTGATAGCTATACCTTTACAACCACTCAAATAACAATCCCTTTTTACGACCCCCTTGTCGCATACAAATAAACGCTTTACGATACCCATAATAAATCTTATAACTATCATTTCTTTATAAGAAAAGACAATCGAGATATTCGAGTACATTCTAAGAGTTTCAAAAGTAGAACACTCGGGAGTAAATTCAATTTCCCCGTTTTCACGGAATAGTGAGAGGTTGACATTTGCCGACGACAATGATCACGTTTCCTGAAGCGTTATACGTAAAAGGTGCTTTACTTGACCACCTGAATTGAATCTACCTTTTTATTTATAGAAGTTTTAGTACGATTTGGTGAAATACCTCTGGAATATTGATGGCTAAGTCTCGTAGTTGCATTGGTTGGGTGTATTTTCCTAAATTTAATGTGTGTGTGATTTGAAATACGAGTGAGCGAGACAGAAAATTCTTGAAGTGCGACATATTGGGAAACATTTTGACCTATTACTATATTTTTCAACATTTAGTATAAATATGTAGTGTTGTATTGCTTGTCGCTACCAAACCAATGGAAATACAGTATATTCTCTAAATACAGTTTTTCTAGTAAATGTAACTACCAGAACAGTCTGTTCGTACTTACATACATATAAAACCTCACGCCTGTATTCCTCGAAAGTGTAGGCACCCACATTTTGCCAGATATGTATCAGTCCCGCGTAATAGGGGGCGAGCGTATTGCCGTTTTTAGGTCACATTTTCAGACTCCGTGCTGCTACTAAGAATTTCCTAATGGAAAAACCCGATAACGATTTCCCGACCTGGAAATCAAATCGGGACTCTAGATCGCACGGCACATACTTGTGCCGTGGGACCATGAGGCAGTCTATAGTCTGACCAATCTAAATAAAGGTCTCTAAGTACACCTTTGTGAACATTTCACGATTCATAAAACCTGCAGCCTAAAAACTAACAAAAGAAGAAAAACGCGCTCTTAAATTACTACGCATTATTGTCTGGGCTAGACCGTTTAGGTTGTACCTAACAGCCTCCTTTATATTTGAAAGTATTTTTTATTTGCGAATCTCAAATGACGCAGATGTGCTTAGAAAAATATTTTTTCTGTGTAATGCCTTCACTTATATCCAATATTATAGTGATAAATCCAAATAAATAGCAGTCGATTACGAGACCACAATAAAGCATCAGACTTCATCAACAATATATGAAAAAAAATGGTGTATTTTACAATTAAATTTATCATAATATGCCTAATTAGGTTCAAGGGACTTTAAAATTTAGATGGCAGAATATATTAAAGTACATTTTACAATATAATATTAGGGACTGTTTTATTTTCTGTTGTGGGTTATTATTATAAGACTTTTGTACTCCTTTTGAACAATATATTGATATATTTTGTGTGAGTTCTTCTACGTAAAAATAACAACCCGAAATCATATTACATCCGGGCGACGTTCTATGGCCGACGAGTCGTAAAATCATAAGGCACGTTTTTCGTAATAAAACATATTACTCCAACACCGCGTCGAAGCATCATAATAATTCCTAGAAGAATAGAAAACAAATGAATTAGATATTCATATACAGATATACTGGAGTTCTGGAGAAGAGACCACGGCTCGGCAAACGTGGCTAGGTGGGGATATATGCAAGGAGAAGCTTCCAGCAGTGGAAGCGAGAAAGGGTTTGATGATGATTATGATACAAGTATACAGATTTATGTATTCTTTGATAGGCAAGTGCACAGCGGTCCAGGTTGAGGACACACTAGCGAGAGGCAGACTGCGGTCTTCTAATTTATTGCTATTCGTCACAATTAGAATATTATCAGCCATTATGTATCGCTGCTGTACAAAAATCATCCGTGCAACTCCAACATAATAGACCCAGATTCTGAGCATATTTGGGCCCAAAATTCCTTCTGAACAAAAATGTATCAATATGGGTGTCACAGTTTTCGCTAAAAGGTAATTTTGTCAATGCTTATTTTGCATTTATAATGCTTCTAATTCAATATACTTTTCGATTTTTTTTCGCACGGCTAAATAACATAACTTAACCAAATGATAAGTTTTATGCGATACAAATAGAATGTCTAATGGAATAAACAACTATATACATTGTATATATAACCCCACGCCTGTATTCCCCGAAGGGGTAGGCAGAGTTTCATTTCTGAACCCACATTTCGCGAGGTATGTATCAGTCCCACGTAATAGGCGGCGAGCCTGTTGCCGTTTTTCGAGCACATTTCCAGACTCCGTGCTGCTACTAAGAATTTCCTAATGGAAAAAAAACAATAACACTTTGCCCGACCAGGGAATCGACCCTAGGACCTCTATATCGCACGGCACATACTTGTGCCTCGAGACCACAAGGCAGTTTAGAAATAGATTTGTAACTTACTATAAAATAAGAGTAATCCATTATAAGACAAATCAGAAAGTGATTGTCTACTTCCAAATACGCTTAAATATCTTATGAAGCAATGTGAATACGTCAAACACGTCACACTTGTCAACGAATGTCTTTTTATCGAGGACATTTATAATGACGATTGAAATTCCCACTAATTATGGCAAAGCCGTAATAAGCTGTCATTCAATACATTCTGCAAATCGTTTATTCAATTCAACAAGGTTTAATGTGAATATTATTTGATATTCGGTTCGGATCGCATATTCCGATGTTTTTTATTATCGGACAGAACGTTGCACTTATTAATTAAATCTCGTTTTATTCCGACTGGAGATAAAATACGTGCTCAACTTTATCCTTTAGCGTCGGCGATGTTCAGTCCATTGGACATAGTGTATTTTTTAGAACATAAGTTCTTTTATTGCAGAATAAGGGCCATTGATTGATGTTCTGATCCGAAAACATGAGTTATGCTTTTGATTTCTACGAGTCAAAACGAATCACCTCATACAGGTTATTATTATTTTGTCTTCAAACGAAATGGGACTTCTTAGATGTCAGTATTTATAGATACAAAATTTAGACACGGAAACACTCAGAACAGGACAAATATTTATAGACTATAATAATGTATTGGTCTATTTACATTGTATAAGGATTGCATTTGAATCTCTAATCACAAAATCCCACTTATATTGGTATTTTGGAAATAATTGACATTGTGACAGCCCCGTGGCGCAGTTGGCTAGACACCAGCTTGCGAAACGAGAGGCTGCGGGTTCGATCCCCGCACCGAGACAAATGTTTGTGTGATCCACAAATATTTGTTTCGGGTCTGGGTGTTTGTGAGACCGTAAAGTCTCTCGTAGTTTCTGATACCCACGACACAGGACTTGTATCCTAGTGTGGGGTCAGAACTATGTATGTGACTGTTGGGTGTATTTATTTATTTATTTAATTCAGACGGTGGTATCATTTTGGTCGACTTTATATATTGTAGTCTAACTGTTTTTACTTTTCGTCTATATGTTCGAATCGATTTACAAAATCCCCATAATACGGTCTTATTTACGAATGAGCGAGAAAACTCCACAGTAATTGCTAAAAATCCGAACAATAGCCGAACCGAATCTAGTGCAATTGCAAAAGTGTTTTCAAACACTAAATAAGCTGTTTATGTATGGTCTCCATTGCAGTGGCGTGTGCCAATACAATTTTACCAACAGATTTGGCAACTGGCTGCGTCATCAATATGTTCACCACATTAACATAACATCCAATAATCGCACACAATACCCACACAGTTGTGATACGCTGTTTGTTTAAGAAGTTTCAAAGCTACCCTCGTATTATAATGTAGATATTTATGAAGCATTTAGAATTTTTGAGGTGAATGCACGAAACTGACTACACTACGATGATATACTTACTATGATAGGGCCTTCTGGCACAAGTACTTAAAAGAAAAGAAATATACTAATATAAACAAATACTTAAAAGAAGGCCCCAATATTGTTATATTTCTTGTAAAAACTTGGGAATAAAAAAATAAAAATTAAAAAAATATACTATATGATAGATAATATAACGTAAGCTTTTATTATGTTGCTTAATTAATTTTGTGCCTTTTCTTCCTCATAACCCTCACATTTTGATGTGGTTTCTATTCATAATCAATAAAATTATAATTTTTTTTTAAAATTCAAATATTAGTTCTCTATTATACGATATCAAAACAAAACTGGCGAAACGTGGTTGCAGAAATACATGCTGAAATTTCGCGTATCATCTTTGTAGTCGCGTATAACTACATTAGCTACACTTCCTCACATAGCAAGCGCAGAATCGTCCAGAGGTAATAACGAGGAGGGTTTTACTATTCTCTTCGAATAGAATAATGCTAGACTGCCAATACGCCTTCTTCGCCCTGATCGGTTCCACTTAGTCGCAGTAGGCAGTTATTTCGTAAGAAATTACCTAAATATTTCTTAAAACAAAACAATCCGTCCATTAATTTTTCTTTCTGCGTGACTAACCATTAAAAAATTCACAGCGTACAAAAACACAAAGTTTCTAGAACCGTAAGAAAATATTTCTGTTAACAGTCAAATATTCCACGAACTGAATGAAGGCATTTTTATGCCAACGATTATGATAGTTGGTATTAAATGCTGAAGAATTCTGTAGGCGAATACTGTGAATAGTGTAGAAACTTTTCCGAGAAAACGTTCCATTTGAAGGCTTCTGTTGACATTCACAGTCATATTATATGGGCCATTTTGGGAAGTTATCTATATTTTAGTATTGTGTGAATTTAGACGACCGAGAATTTCTGTCTAAAAATATACTATCGGGAGATGGACGAGGTGTCCATCTTATGAAAGTCATGTTTTTAAGAAGTTTTTAAAAGGTTAAGAAAAACATCGTAAAGGAACCCATATAAGTTCCCTATATAGGTATATGTTTATTAATATATGAGACTGCCTCGTATTCTCGCAGCCCAACTATGTGCCGTCCAATCTAGAGGTCCTGGGTTCGATTCCCGGGTCGGGCAAAGTGTTATTTAAGTGCATTATAACTGCACAGCTTATTATTTTCACAGCTTAAATCATGATTTTACTGCTTCGTGCTGTCACGGTATAAGCATGTCCTAAGCGATCTAGAAGTCCTGGGTTCTATTCTCGGGTCAGGCAAAATATTATTGGGTTTTCTATTAAGAATTTCTCAGTAGCAGCCCGGAGTCTGGAAATTTGCCCGAAAAACGGCAATAGGCACGCCCCCTATTACGTGAGACTGAAGATACCTGCCTACTAATCTACCAATCACCGAAAAAGGCATCACATAAATGATAGCATCATAAATATGCCAAAAAATCGACGCAAAAATCTTATACACAGCTACAACATATAAATCCAGGGCTGTGTACACAGAGCAACGTGTACAATACACCGGTGGACTCGACAGAAGCACCCCATACTATCCGCATCGGTGCTATGACATTTTCCCTCCACAATAGAGTTACGCTGGCCGCGTCAAACAATGAAGCCAGTCAATCGCGGTATCGCTGCTTTTGCAAACAACAAGAGTAGGACCGGCATATATTCTGATTTACAGAGATATCGCCAAATACAACAAACGGTACAATGTTGTTGGGCATAGGAAGTGTTTCGCTTTCATAAACTAAACTGATTTGGGGTTTTTGTTTCGTACTCTGTTGTTATGGAAGTCGTTTGTTGTGACGTAATGTGGATACTATGACTAGGGCAGAGCTAAATATATGCTGATAATTTTATGTCGATTTATGATTATTATATCATAAATAAACGATCATTTCATTTCATTTAAATGTGTGTGTATTTAGTGTTTACTATTTACCTACCGACATCTCACCCTCGCTTCCCTTAGGCATTGGCAGAGACTATTGAGTTGTGTATATGTATACTTTGTTGTACACCATATCGAACGATACAAAATGAAATTGAAATACGCTTAAGACTCAATGTGACAATAGGCGGTCTTATCATCAACTGCGATCCCTTCCATACAACCTAATTTACACAAACGGACATGTACTAAGATAACATTGTAATGTAAAATGAAATAATAAAAAAAAAAACAACAACAGTGTATTACTTAAACTCTAACGATAGCTTAAACTAAAAAAAAAGAAAAATTGTAAAATTACAAAAAGATAAAAGAAACGAAGTAAAGAGAATCATAAAAACCCCATAGAAAAATAAATAAATAAAGATGATCACCTTATAGGCTTACATTACAATTAAAAGTTATTAAAAATTGAAGGCGCTATTTCGGCGTCGCGACGATGTATGAAAAGTGATCTGAACATGACTTACAAGCATAGGTTAAGGCGGCTTTAACACCTACCTAATGCACGCAAGGTAATAATCGCTATCCGGGTAGATACGAATATCAACCTACAAGGGACGTTTTGAAAAGTAGGCTGCATCGCTCCCTTAAGATTACAAAAGCGGGGTATTAAAGCGCGCACGTTCTCACAATAGAAGAAAGTCTGATTGTCGCAATCATATATTCATCTGCGTTGGATCTATACTCGTTTCACCGTTACCTGATATACGGAATATGTTTCATGCATATTGCCATACAATTCAAATTAAATGTAAAAAGTATTCACCTGGATTCCATCTTTACATTTCACCACTTGCTCATTAGGACACTGCTGCTGATATGTTCAACTGATTCGATATATTGCTTAATTATGCTTGTTTACACTTTCTCTCACAAAAAGTGAGAGATAAATTGTGTTTTCATGCGATTGCCAAATTTAACTATTTTATTTAAAACAAAAGTTGTTTAATATTGATATAGTCACTATAAGATGTTGTCTGGTAAGCTAAGTGCATAATAACTTAAGACAGAAGGACCCTTAAACGGGGACTGAATAAATTCATCGACTTGGTATCACATGGATCTCACATCTTTTTACGCTAGAAGAACTGAGTTGCTAGACTTGTTTTTTTTTACAAGTTTTGTTTTATATGGGATATTTCATTTATATAACCAGAAGAATTCAGCATATACATCAACTTTCTGACGTCAATTAACAATACGAGTAATTCATCTGATGAAAACATGTTTTATTGAGGGTTGAAAAATAATCGTATCATTCAGGATATCAACCACCATATATCAGAAGCCAAACCCACTATAATAATATACCCAAATGTGTCATGTTTCGGGATCAGCTTATGTACAGTTGGTGCCTATTTTGCAATTGACATAAAACACCTGAATAATTTTGACAATATTGCGAAGATCAACTTATTATTACATGCATATGTTATTTAAAAACATATTCTATTCTATCTCTTTTGTGAATTGAGATGAACAGCCTTTCATAAATCAAGTGCAGGAGTTCGATTCAAAGGCAGCAAAAACAGCGTACTAAAACCTCTCAAGTAGATCAAGCAATAAAATTTCATTAATTCGATCTCTAAGCATTCTTTGTGTGCGATCTGCAATTAAATCTAATTGGATTTGACTTCTGCATGATATAATGATGCGCTGTATCCTTTTATATTTTAAGCTATATCTACTATTAATATGTTTATATTTATTTATTTATTCACACTCTACATATGTTTGATATTACATTTGGTTAACCTCCACAGCGGTACGTACCTATTATTTTTTAATAAGTGATTCGATGAATGGAAAGACTATTGCAACCTAAAACTAACCTTAATATTAGCAAAAATCAAATTGGTGACCTTTAGGTATGAATACAATCCAATACGCAAAGTCCAAAATATGGGTAGATTATAGCAACCTCGTTGAATGAACATAATTTCGCAGTTAATATTTTTCTGCCACATAGGATTTTTGCAAGATAGTGGCATTAAGTAAAACTATTCATCATCAGCCCATATACGTCCCACTGCTGGGCATACTCTACAACTGAGAGAGTTTAGGCCTTAGTAAAACTATGCTGGCAGATTATTGTAATAAGTTGACTTCCCTTACACCTGATGAATTATCATATTTATTTGAGGTGCATCATTCTAACGTGAGCCATGGTGCTGAATTTTTCACCTCACGATTTTTGTTGCCATATTTTTAATATTTTTAAGAACGACGAACCACAAAAAACATATAGCATACTTTTACTACCTAAATCTTCGTCACGAACAAAATATCCTCATTCGTAAGACGTTATGGTTAAACTACTATATCGGAACATTGTATTCGGGACTCGAAGGTACGTTTAGGTAGGAGCTATTATGTAGATATCAGCACGAAGTTTGCTATCGATTCTGTCAATCTTTAGTTCCCGTTGTGAAGATATCACTTCTGGGACGGAGTGGGGACGATGTCCGAGCTTTAGCTGTTACTGTTGAGTGTGAAGTTGTTAATGTTGAGTTTAGATGTGATTATGTTATGTATACAACTTTGGAGGCATGATGTCATACTTTACGACTTTATGTTTGTTTTTTTGTTTTGTTATAGTTATGTTTTGTTTGTTTTTATGCGATATATTTTATTTTATTTTTAATTTGTATATTGTAATTTGAGTATTGTATTATGTATATAGATGTTTTAGAGTTCTTCAATATGTGTAAATGGTATTAACCGTATATGTTGTAGTAAAAAATAAATAAATTAATAAATAAAATACTTTCTTAGTAAAACTTTCAACTACATGAAAGAAACACATTCTGACATTAAATAGAATTAAACGTCCATAAAAATTACATATTAAGCTTAATAAAACGCTTAACATAAATATAACAAATTAACATAATTCTAAGACTTGTTACGGCAACTCGTCATAGAGAAATCCTGCTGTAAAATGGATAGTCTTTCTCAGCTTTGATGCGGACCGAAATAATTTTTAGTATGTATACCTACTTGAGAAAGGTGGCGTGTAGCGGATGGATAAGGGCTGCTCAAGACCGGGATGGTTGGCGCCTACTTGGGGTGGCCTTCGTTCAGCAGTGGACGGCGATAGGCTGAGAATAATGTATACTGTGTAATCTAGAGTCTTGGTTTCAAATTCTAGGACTGGAAAAGTTAAGTTGTGTTTTTCATTAGGAAAATGCCAGTAGCAGTACTGACTCAAATCCTAAAAGCGGCTAAAGTCTCGCGTCGAATACATTGGAGTTAAGCACCAGCTTACCAAAGTTTACCAAAACTTCAGGACAGATTTTCGCTTCTGTTTCATCACCATCAGCCCAATACGTCCCACTGCTGGGCACGGGCCTCCTCTACAACTTAGAGGGTTTAGGCCTTAATCCACCACGCTGGCCTAGTGCGGGTTGGCGGACTACACACCCAAGAAATTCCTAAAAACTTTTAGGTGTGCAGGTTTCATCACGATGTTTTCCTTCACCGTTAAAGCAAGTGATAATTCATTGTGAATACACACATAACTTCGAAAAGTCAGAGGTGTGTGCCTGGGGTTTGAACCTGCGACCGCCGAAATTCTCGACCGCGCGCCTAAACCTCGAGACCATCACTGCTTCTGCTTACTCCTTCGGTAATGCAAGCGTGAGTGTATGTGTGTATCAAATGAAAATTGTAATCAAAATTATTATTTTTCTCAGCCTATCGCCGTCCACTACTTTTAACGGAGGTTTCCTCAAGTAGGCGCCAAACATCTCGGTCTTGAGCAGCCCGTTTTCAAGTCGTCGGACCATCGTGCTGCAGGACGTCCTACACTACGTCTACCTAAGCGCGGTCTCCACTCCAATACTTGTGTTGTCCAACGTATCTCTTATATACATAAGTAAATTATCAGGCTAAGTCGCTATCCGCCAGTCTGGTTGGCAGATGCATATTCCCTCTCTAATGTGAAGGAGACCTGTGCCTTACAGTCTGGCGTTATGGGCTGCTTTTGATACCATCTACATCCGAAAATGATTTATTTAGATTTTACCGTCTATTTCCAAATTCAAACATTAATTTCTCTAAGAGTTCTCTATTTTTTTTTAAAGAAGCCTAGTCGAACATTTGTCTTCGTGTAATAAAGTTATCTTAACATCAATCATTCTACTATTCCCCGGACATTCATTATTCAGAATAATGAGTGTCGTACTAAAAATATCCCAAGTAGTGAAAGGTCAATGACGTAATTAATATATTCTGGGATTGATCGTAAGGTCAACCCACATTGACATAAATATCTTGGCCGAAAATAAAATAATATATAGGTATTTACTCCATAGAACGAAATCGACGCAAACGTTTTAATAGCAATTGAATAGGCCGACAGAATTGTATCGACTAGTGTGAAATAACTTTTGTGTTTATGAACATAGGGTGGAGTTGCCTAAATCGGACCGGCTCCTAATTTGTACCACTTCAAAATTTACCAAACCATAATGTTTAGTTTTGAATTGGCAAAACTAAAAAACAGTGCTAACAACGTACCGCAATCGCTGCCATTTTGGATTCGATAACTCAACAGAGTGAAGTGTAGTAAACAAAAATAATTATAATGGCGTTTTTATCTTATATTATTGATGTTTACCTAAGGATATCTTATGGCAACGGTAAGTAAATCGTAGTTATTTTATATGTTTTTGGAAAGTATGCATATTAATGTCCTTTCCTGAGACTATAGTTTTATGTTTAGCATTTCGAGGCTATGATGCCGGCATGCATAAAAATGAAACTTAGTGTTGCTTAATTTGTACCAGGTAGGGTAATCCTAAAATGTACCGGTATGGTGGTTCTTCAACTCGATGGTTAAATAGATTGAAATATTTTCAGACGTCTATAGATGATGAAAAATATTATAAATGGACGCAAGATGATTTAGAAAAGCCTTAGACCAAGGGCATACCAACTGTGTTTCGAAATGAAATTGAACAAGAGCTTGTGTCGCATTTGTTAAACATGGAAAAGCATATTTTTGGACTCACAATAAAGTATGTTAGAAAACTGACTTATAGTCTCAGTCACAGATTGTTAGTTCTTCAGTACTTCACCCCACTACAAACAATAGTACAAATATACCCGCTTCTTGGATCTCATTTTGGTCGTGAAGTACAATTTAGGATACCCATGGTACAATTAAGGAAACCGGTTTCCTAAATTGTACTTTTTCAGACTTTTTTAAGACTTTAATTATTTTAATTTTATTTATATTTCCTCATTTTCTAGAAATAAAATATTAACACCAATAGAACAACCGTTTTATTTCTCATAATATAATCCTCTTAAGTTTTATATTTTTTGTGACAGCTTGTAAAGTACGTTAGCTGGTACAATATAGGCAACCTTACCCTACATTCATTCAAGTTATTCTCGAATTAATTCTGCACGAACGTCTAACCAGTGAGATATGAATCCCAAGGAATAGAGGGTAGCTTTTGCCGTTTTTCGAGCAACTTTTTAGATGGTCTGGGCACTTTTCTTAAAGCAGGAATTGAAAATCAGGGCTGTTAAGCGCACCAGAACAACGACTCATGAACCATTATTTTAACATAAACAAATTAACATTAAACTCATTTAACATTAATTAAACACTTCATCATCATCATCATCAGCCCATATACGTCCCACAGCTGGGCACGGGCCTCCTCTACAACTTATAAACTTATCAACCATCAATTGTATTTATCTTGTATCTAAGGATGATACTTCATAGTTCAATATTTTGTCTCGCGCTTTGCTGTGGCAGGAAACGGACATCTCTTTGTTTCCAACTCCGTATATCTTTTTTCTGATAAGTTTAGTTGCAGGTTCAAGACAAATTAGGTCCCCATAGATTCGCTGAGCTTCATTGCTCGGTGTCAATACTTATGTACCGTTGTTAATCCTGGAGCACAGGAGTTACAGTGGCGAGTGTGTGGTGGGAAAAGGAATAATATAATTAATCACTCAATATAAAATGTAAAGATAGTAGCACAAAGTAAAATCAGCGATTACCGTCTCTATAAGGCTTATTCATAATACAATATACGTCATTATTAATTATAACTGTCATTGTTTTGAATATAGGCGTTACTATAAGCCTCCGTTGTTACCCCAAGAGAGTCATCTTTCATAACTTTCCAACTACTTGTGTTATTGTTTTAACAACATTGCACGAAACAAACGGGGTTCTGTTGACTGTCCACTTGTGCTGAATTAATTAATTTATTCTTGCACATCAGTGACAGAAGAAAAAGAAGAATTAGATTTCCAAGAATAGAGAAAGAAGGAAAAGTATGGCTGTCTTACCGCTCAAGGCAATATTTTTAAGACAGTCTCTATATTCTGTGATAAGAAAAAAAGTCAGTGAGAGTTTTTGAAGTTATACTTCTTTTGGCGCGTTAGGGAAAAATGATGAGAGTGATTTTTTACGATGCGCGCGCACACCGACACCAAAAAGTTATTCAGAAAAAGTTTGTTTTAAATTTTAAGAATGTAGAATAGTGACAGTAGTAGTTTTTTTTTTGATTACGTCACGTACGGTCAAGACAGAGTCGAGAGAGGTATTTATTTTATTTTATTTATTTTTAAAATATTATTTTATAATATATTATTATATTATTTAAGAAAATATATATTTATGTATGAAGTATAACTTCTAACGCGTGTACATAAGTACACACACACACTTTTTTAATTTTTATTTGGTTATTTCATTATTCATAGTAGTGTTATGAAACTTTGACTATATATCAATAGAGGCATTTGCTCCTTCCTACAATGTTATTAAATATATATATACAGAACTGTTGCAGTTGTAAAATCTGATAACATGTTTTAATCAATTATTGTTACATGTATTCAATGCTATTTTTTTAAGGATATACAGGGTATATTCAGACCTTGATCGGAAAGTAAGGCAGATAATAGCTATGGTGATTACAAATTCCCTGGCGTTAATCAAGTTGATCAAGGTAGTATCAAGAATACATCCTGTATGTATTTTTTTTTTTGTTATGTCAATTATTTTTAACAACAAAATGTTACAAAGAATTGACGTTAGTTTGGACAAGGAAATATTTTTAGAGCATTTCAATAACAAATTAATTTATGTACTAGTAGTTTGATAATTATTTGACTGTAATACCTCAATGATAAATCCAGATAAGAGATACGACTAGTAGTAAGTGGATAAAATCTTACATCAACATTCTACAATTCATCCTACATACAATCGCCATTGAGAGCGTTTCGCATGTTGTATAAAACCCTTTTAACCCGATTCTTGAAGGTTTTAAGCATTTGTCGGGCCATTGCACGTATTTTTACCGAAAATAATTGGAAACAATCGTCAAATTGAAATAGCTAAGCTGAAAACTACACATGGATTTGTGATTGACCATAAATAAATTTAATGAAATCTTAAGCTCATACAACACCGTGTTAATTTTCTAATCATTAACCAGTTATAAAACGGGTTGTCAATGAGACGTCTCAGGTTCGAGTCTCGGGTCGGGGAAAGCGTTGTGGGATTTCTTCATTTGGAAACTTTTTGTTTTGTAGCAAACGTGTCAGAAGCCAATTAACCTGAAAAGCGCTAATTAGCAAGTCTCTTACTACGTGGTCAACATAACATACCAAAGAACTTTTTCTTATATTCTATGTACAGTTTTGTGTATAAAGTATTTCCTCTCGTAAAAAATAAAAAAGATAAAGAAAAAAAGGAGGCCCGTGCCCAGCAGTGGGATGTATATGGGCTGATAATGATGAGGATGAAATAAATAGAAAAAAACTTAGTACAGTCAGTTACAGTAGTTTAAACGTTTATGTTAAAATACAACTAAGCCAACATTGCTGATTGCACTATACGTCTCACTGCTAGACATAGAGTTCCTCCACAGGTAAAAGGGGAAGGTCTTAGACCTTTCCGCAAGTCTAAAACTGTTGGCATAGACACACACATCATCATCGGCCCATATACGTCCCACTGCTGGGCACGGGCCTCCTCTACAATTGAGAGGGTTTAGGTCTTAGTCCACCACGCTGCCCTAGTGCGGGTTGGCGGACTACACACCCAAGAAATTCCTAAGAACTTTTCTTTTTAGGTGTGCAGGTTTTATCACGATGTTTTCCTTCACCGTTAAAGCAAGTGATAATTCATTGTGAATATACACATAACTCACACATAATAAATAAATGAGTGATTACTTTCCTCAAAACAAACTTTAAAGCAGGCTACATGGAATTCTTAAATTAATGATACTTAATAAAGGCCCATTGCCAGGTTTGAGTACCTATTAAACCTAGAAGCACAATTTTATGACGGCCATGACAATCGATTTTAAATTCAATAATATCAATATTACACAGTATTTATTAAACGTCTTACTCTTAATCGATCAGATATTATTAAAAAAAAGTGAACAACAGTTTGTTTCCTTTCGATAAATTGATCATATAAAATATCGACTGCATCTTGCTGTTCAATTTAATTACGCCGAAGGCACTGGCCGCTAAATTATTAAAGTAAAAAAATGCCACTGCATCTCCGATTCTCTAGGATCAACAAGGACCCGCATCGGGGTTGGTTACAAGTAGCAGAGCTCAACAAATCTTCTCTTTTACTCACAACTAACTCACCACGACAGAAAAAAATAATAAAATTGGAATTAATAAAAAGACAAATATGTAATATATGTTATTTTTTAAGACTTCTAAATTTGCACATTTGTCTGAAAAATAAAATAATATAAAGCCAATGTCTATATAATTCTACCAATTGTTTATTTTAAAATAATAAAATCACGTATTTATAAACAATATGTTAAAAAGGATTTAGCAGATATTTAATTATACATCAACACCATATTCCACTCATTAAAAAAAGTTAATTATAATCCTGAAATTCAAGGAATTATTGAATATATAATACTAAATAAATCATTGGAAGTCATACACATGAAATTAAACATATGAAAAGCAGAAAAACAAAAAATAGCATACAACATGAAGCAGCGAGAAGTTAATCTGCCTTGCGTAATCTAAATTAAAAGTATCACCTGCTTAAAGTACCAAGGATAAAATAGATAAAAAAGATCACAAATGTGTACAAAGATTAACAGAGTATTTTAAATTATAAAAGGAAAAAGTTTTAACTCACAATAGTACATAAAAAAATATTACCTCAGCGCTGTTTAAACGTACTTCGCAATACAAACTCCATGGTGGCACTCGTAAATTAATTCAATTTAATCAATTGTCTTATATTAATTAATGTACACAACACAAGTGTTCACATTTATTACAACAGTACGCCAAATTTTCTCCCAGCATTTACTTGTACACAGTACGCGGATGTCTCAGCTTATTTAACCGCAACACGACTTAACTGTCCCAATTTGCGTGTGACAAATAATGTTCATAAAAATTACATATCGCCTCAATAAGTCCCATAAAGGACTGCGGGTCCTATATTGTCTCCGGTGTTTTACGAGTGGGTATCACAAAGAGTTGCTTTTATTCACATCTAACAAAAAATAACAAAACGCGATCCGTCGCCGGTTCTATTGTCCGATGTGGGGAGGGGGGCTACGTAGTAACAGCTACGGCGTGCTCGCGTCGTAGTGCCGCTACGGCCGGTACGCCACTGGCGGGGGCTACGTAGTCCCGGACCGACCACACACAGGCAAAACGAGCTCGCGGACCTATCGCGACAGGCCGCCTCACGCACACTCGTGCTCGGGTTACAACAACGCTATGCGAGCAAGCGGGAAAGTAACATTTTTGGGCTTGTAAATGATGTACACACTAATGGTGATTTACCCTCACACGTGCGCCCGGCGTGCTACTTCCTTGCACACAGATGCGATTTAAACTTGTAATCCCCAACGATAATTTCAATTTTAAGATTTGTTTTATAGTAAACGTTTCCAACAGTTGATTGATTGGGTCAGAGTACCGACAACGGGTATCGACTGGGGAATTCTACCAATGTTTTCGTACAAAACTCTACGAGTGATACTTCAGTTTGGTGTTTCATTTTCTCTTGTATTTTGTATATGGTTTTAGTTACGTACGTTGCACCGTCAAAAACGAAATAAAACGTTCCAAACACATGTCGACAAATTCATTTCGCGGGAACAGATTCACAACATACATAAATGTACCTATCCTCCAATTGTTTGTATGTGACACTCGGAAAATGAAAAATACTGCAAACTGGTTGGTAATATATATTGCTGTTTTTTTACGATCGCTCTATAAAAAATATTAAATTCATAACAGAATCGGTACCTGATATGACTCAATGGACATTGGCTCAAAGCAGTGGCATCGCAAACGGAAACTACATTTGCAATGCCAAATAAAGTACCTTCTAGGGAGAAAGGATTACGATCTAACTGGATAGATACAAAGTTCCTCCCAATTTCATAATTGTAACTGCTATTAAGTCAATAAATGCTCCAAAATTTCAAGCTTTCTTACCTAATAGCTGCCGTTTACGAACAACAGCTTAGGGGTCGATGCTAGAAGGAATTCGTGATTTTAGCTACTCAAAGCGCTGCTTCACGGAATTGGAAATCATGCCATTCCGATGCATTTGTACTAATAGGGGAACGGGAAGTTTGTTGCCTTTAGCAGCCTGCTGATTTATTCAACTGAATTACGATGTGATGCGTTCCGAAAATGTAGTGTGCTGATAAAGCCAAACTTAAATCTACAGACGATTTTTTTCAGTACAGAGGTTGAATTTTAGAAGATTGAAGCAAAAAAATATTGCCTAGAAACATGATGATACCTCAACCTCAAGCAATCGTAAATAATAATGCTAACCAATATTAAATACATCATCACCATCAGCTACTATTAATCCACTGTTAGACATTCGGAAAATATATGGAAGTAATTTGATGAATTGTAGCACGGGCTACTTTTAAAAGATTAATTAAAAAAATCTGAGCCAATGGCGAAGAAACTCTTCGGTAAAACCGCTTTTACCAAGTTACCAAAAAGTCTAAGAAATTAAATGAAATCATTGCTCCGCGACTAAAGCAAATAACGCTAGGCGTGCGTATTAACCAAGTTTATTGATTTGGTGTAATTAAACTTAACGCAAAACGGGACTGGCAACTTTGTTAATAATGTTTTGTATATCCAGCCGAACGCTTCAACGAATGATTGAAGAGAGAATTTGTTTAAGATTTCAACGCAGTAGCTTCTCAGTCACCCGGCGGAGTTTCACGGCAGATACATTGTATTGTCGGAGTTGGCAAGAAAATTTAGGTATCAAACTTAAGTGAAAAGTTTCCATTGAAGATGTCGCAATTAATTTTCGATAAAATTTAACTCGTTAACGTCGGAAAATTACAGTCTCTCAAAGGGCCCTAATTGAAATGTAGGAAAGTTTTTTCATTAATATTGTTGACGCTTGTGTGTTGTGAGGTAGCTGTTATTGGAACACATATTTATTTATTATATTCGAATACGGTAAAATGACTGCATATATGACGGTAATTGCAAAAGCGGTCCAAATTGAGTAATGACAATGACACAGAAGGTATTTTTGTTTGCTATTTATATAGCTATCATCATCATCAGCTCATATATGTACGTCTCACTGATGGGCACGGGCGTTTTCTACAACTGAGAGGGTTTAGACCTTAGTCTACCACGCTGGCCTAGTGCGGGTAGGGGGACTTCACAATTAAGAAATGGGACGTATATGGGCTGATGATGATGATGATGATGATTATGATGATGATGACACACATAAATTCGAAAGGTTAGAGGCGTGTGCCTGGGGTTTGAACCTGCGACCGAGATTCTTGACCGCGCGCCTAAATCATTAATTTATATAAGGAGTATTTTGTAGACGTAATTTTTTCTTAATTTCGGCTTAAGGATTTTGTTTATTTTTTAAATAGGAGAGAAAATACATATATAAATGTAGTTATAATATATATGTGGTAAAAAACAAAGATGAAAAATCACGAATTTCAAAGTTAGGGCGCATAAAACTCTGTCACAGTATTCTCAGCCCATTATAAACTCAGGTAAGAAATATTTACACTATGCATATTACAGAAAAAAATATACTTGATACTGAAGAACTGATAAAAAATCGCTTCTAGCATAGTAGGTATATTCCGCAAAACGTCTAATGCAGCTGACGGCCATAGAGACGTCTTAATAAAAAAAAAGTTTTAAAATGGTCAATTATTAAAAATATTTTCGACTTTGCTTGTTTTAAAGTCGTAATAAAATAGGGCTATAAAATCCTTTATTATTTTGTCGTTATCTGAAATTATTAGAAGTTTCAAACACTCTTACTCGCTGCATGTACACAAAAGCAATAAAATTAAGCTTATTAATTTAAAACTTTTAATCTCTCGATTTAAAACTCGTTAAAGGTTTTTGAATTCCATTTGGGCCGCTTTTAGTGTTTTATTGATTTTATGAAGAGATAGATGTTAATGAAGATTAAATTAAATAAGTATTCACATTTTTTAGTTATTCATTTCTTTGCGAAATATTAAGATCAAATTGAATAAAGAAGATAAATTCTCGCCTTCAAAGAAATATTTATTTGATTAAAAACGGCTCTTTTTGAGTCCACTCTTTATGTAGTTTTTGAAGTTCTTTATAAACATCATTAACGAAGAAATATATTATTAAAACTACATTTTATGTGTATTTTTTAATCGTCTAATGTACTTTTGATTAAGGTGGTTTTAATGTCATGATATTTTTCTGTTATTGAACCTTTCCTTTCGTTAAAATCCAGATGCTAACTATGATAATATGAATTTTATTTTATTATCAGTAAAAGTTTTTTTTTGTGAAAATAGAACTGCCATTATTACAATATGTAACCATAAAATATGCTCATGTCCCGCGGCACAAATGGATGTCTCAATTTCAACGACTGCCTCGTGGTTTCGCGGCACAAACATGTGCCGTGCTTTATAGAAGTTTCAAGTTTGATTCTAGGTTGAGCAATCTGGCGAAACGTGAGCACATCGAATACCTACTCATTCAGGGGTTGTAAGATTTATTGTCCGATCTCAGAATTGTACATTTTTTTCGTTGCGTTACCATTACTAATTCTCCGTAACAGCACGGACTCTACAAATTTGCCATAATGAGAGTAATTTAGAGAGTTGATATATGTAAATATTTGTGGATAACACAATCATATTATATCTCGGTGCGGGGATCGAACACGCGGCTTTTCGTTTCGCAAGATGGTGTCCAGACAACTGCGCCACGGGGGTGTGGAATACGTAAATATTCAAATTATTCCGTGTATATTTATTTATGCGTCAGCGATATCGTATCATGAGCAACAATCCCTCCCAACGTCTCGCCACGTCGCGCCGTTCATTTTCCGAAGGGTCCTGAGTGGCAACTAAAAGATCTCGAGCGGCCATCTGTTCAACCCAGTAGCTAAATACTTGAACAACAGAATACTTGATCTAGCCTCCGTATTATGTACTAAGAAAACATTGTATCTTCAAAGGTAAATGGGTTTCATTATACTAAAAGTTTATTCGGTAACTTAGACTTGTTGGTCCAGCAGGATATTGGTTCGTGCTGTGTGAGGTTTTGAGTTTGGTTTTCTGATGGAAGTGCTATAACTATAGCTTTAACATTATGAAAATTACATTACTAGTTTGGACCCCGGAAATATGGCTGATAAAGTCATTATGTGAGAATTATGACGTGGCAACTAAATCGTTGTATACTAATAAAATGACTTCACAGGTATACTAGTATAAGCATATATATATACATATGTATAAGGGTATATCAATACGGAATTTGTATAAATGAAAATAACTGTGTCTGTCTATTTCGCCATCACGTCTAAAATAAAATAATGTTGGTATGTTTCTTATGTTTCATGTATTCCAAATTATTTTTAGAGAAATACAATTTCTAGAATATTCCATCATAAAAAAACTGCTGTTAAAGGAACATTTTTTTCTAAGTCAAAAGTGCCGATGTATTAGAGACAATTTTCAGATCGATTCACTAAAAAGGCTACAATAAAACTGTATGGGTGTTCGGCTATTCACCATTTCGAAGCGGGCATTAGCGGGCGATCATTCTTTCTGCGTCGCACTTACGGACCGATTCCAAGTATTTCGAAGGCTACTAACAAAGATGTATAGATTTGCAAGAACTTGGGCCTGCGATAAAATGCATTTTTAGTACTATTTCATGTTATTTTTGCAAAGAGAACGTGGTCACCACTAGCGATAAAACACTATTAGACGAAATGCAGGTCGATAACAATTTCTTCAGCATAAGTTTTCAATTTACAAAATTTCTAATAATATTTAAAATTTAATATTATTAAATACTACGCAACAGTCACACATATTCTTTATTTACTTATTATAAATTACGTATCAGTAGAATTAGAAACACTGTTAGAGGCTTTTTGGACTCACAATAACCTCATAAATGCACAAATTTATAAATAGAATGCAAATTCATTTTATTTTTCACATACCTACTCGTATTTTGGTATTATAAACAATTGGTTTATATTATAAATTGCCAATATATATACAAGCACACCCACGGTCGAATCCTCGTAAATAAATTTAGTCTGATCCTGTTATCATTTATAAGCCACATTTTGCAATACATTTGTACATCCACGTCAACTACCTAAAGGAAACGACCCGAGAGGGAATGTGGAAAACTGTTAAGACAGGAAGCGTGGAGCGTAACAGGCATGTGACTGCCTCAATGGGTGGGGAGTGAGTACCAATGTCTCTCATCGGTATTTCATTTACCTCTTTAATGATGGGAGGATAACTGAAATCACGGACTGTCTATGAAGCAAAAATGTAGGGAAAGTTTTGATTTAGTTACACATTCATTTTTTCATTTCATTTAATTTTGTGAGGTACATATACGAAATAATTTCATACGCTGCTTTTCAAAGTTTATCACGTACACTAATCAGGAATAGTGTATTTATCACACGAGTGATGAGAAAATATGTAAACAGTACATATTTTTTTTTTTTTTAAATAGTCCACGGTTTTTATTACGATCTGAACTTTTCAGTAAAAACCTTACTCCAACACGTAATCTCGTAAACGCACATAAAAAGGAAATAAAATATTTAATAAAAAAAAATACTAATCAACGTTAAGACCATTATTTCCCGTGTACAGCGCGGAATTACCTTCTAAGCACGTATTAAACAAGGGGGTAATCTACAAAGTGCACGCTAGGTAAAAGTACTGGACGAAAATACTCAATGTCGAAGAGAGACGGCGATCAACGGACTTATACGAAGCCAGCTTAAGATATTGCGGCTATCGGAAGGCCCTTTGAGAGTTCCTACTGGCGGAAATTTAATTTCATCGCGTTTTCTCCTTTGCTAAACGATCTCTTTATGCCATGACATACTGGTTTAGTATTTATTTATGAGCGGATTTTTAGGACCTTCTACACATAGGTACCTACATAGTATTGTTTTTTGTTTATTGTTGTATCATTTGTTTCAGTTCTAATTTAAATAAAATGCAGGGATTGCAAAGTAAATGGTCTATGTCGACAGGGACAGTAGCAATATTTAACTTTGCGATCTCGATTTATCCGGTCGCATCTAAGATTCAACATTCTTTATTTCCCAATACAAATGCACAACCACAACGCACCCACGATTCTATGTATGATTTGTGTCTAATGACACTGCATAATGCACATAACTTTAATGACACTTGGGTATTTTAAAACATAGGCTACAAGTAGATCAACTTGTCTTGCATACATAATGCTATACAAAATTCTCGGTAGCAGAATACTCCATGTAAAATAAATGCGCTCCAAAAACTGGCAATAAGCTTGCTTAAATTTAATGAAGGTGATTAAAAATATATTATAGTTCTAAAAATGTTTGTTTTTACTCCAGACCGAATGAAATATTAGACACAACATTAACTAAACTTAAAACAATTCGTGTAATTTTGATCATAAAATCTACCCTTCTTGTAGAAGAAAACTTGATTTAACAAAAGTTTTCTTAATTTTTAAAGTATCCTTGTAATTAAAATTAATGATGTAAATTAACTAAATGACAATTACAGGCCCGTATTAGTCGAAAGTTTATAAGATTTTTCTTAAAAGATAATGGCAAAATTAGATTTACTAAAGCTTGTTTTATAGATGAAACTAGTGATTTGATCCGACGTAGCTTTAATATTTCTTTCTACTTTACTTTACTTTGCCCTACTCTGGTCCCCTCGCCACACCGCTCACATTTCCTTCAAACCAGCAGGTTATCCAACTCCTGTTTTCTCTTTCCTGACACACTCGTACCAGCAACTTTTCTCTTGTAATATTTTAGTGGTAGAGCCACACCGTAGTCAAAGAAATCAGTGTTCATGCCCTTCCAAAGGAAAGAAATGAGCATACACAGAAATTGGCGTGAAATAGCACTGTTACGTTTTATCTGACTGTTTGATTTGATTGTATCTTTGCTTAGTATTAAAAAGATACGTCTTACGGCTTACCGATATACCTATTGAGTATTTTTTTAAAGTTGCGAGTGTTTTTAAATAACTACTTCTTTGGATGCTTATTAAAAGTAAAGAGTCCACATACACTAATATTTTCTCGATATATGACTGCTATTATCATTATTAAATGTGCGGTCACATTGATGTAACAAATTATAATGAATCAATACGTTTCATTTTAGTCAGTAGCACCGTTAAATATGATTACAGAGTGATTTACAGATAAAAACTGATATAATTCTAACAAAGTCTTCACGATTCATTTAAGAAACTACCGAAGCATTTGTTCTGATTAAATATTTCTCGAATACATCAATTCATACGATTTCTATTCTTGTGTCAAAGTTTTAAAGCGAAACGTTTTACACACAATTTAATTTTAGCCGCAGAATTACCATATCATATAGCAAACCCATATTTCTGGTTTATCTTAACGTGAAACTAAACTACTAAAACTTAACCATTACCTGAGCTTAACGCTCGAAATCTTAGCACTTAGCGCGAATTACGACGCAATATAGCCCCTGTTTATTAACATTTAATGTTAACAAACTTTTTTTATATTTTTTATTGAACTTGTGCTACTGGGTTCATGGGTAAGAACTTCGGGGAAATATATGAGATACTCCGGAATATACGAATATACGCCAATCCGCACTAGGCCAGCGTGGTGGACTAAGGCCTAAACCCTCTTAGTTGTAGAGGAGGCCCGTGTCCAGCAGTGGGACATATAGGTATGAACTGATGATAATGATTGTGGAATAAAGAATATGTCTCATTATCCTATCAGTTCCGTAAATATCTCAATCCTCAACTGAAGTATTAACTTCATCATCATCATCATCGGCCCACAAACGTCCCACTGCTGGGCACGGACCTCCTCTACAACTGATTTTAAACCAAACCAAAAAGTATTAACTTCAATTATTCAACACTGACTAGAAGGAACAGTTGACTTTGGATGGAAATCGTTTTGTTGGGTGGTCTTCTGACATATTATGTTAGTACTGTAGTCAATAGCATTATCTCAACGGATTTTGAAATGTATTTAAGTGACAAGTGGAGAAAGTGCCATAAGTAGTATTAGTAGTACGATATTCTACCCTGAAAACGGTCACAGTCTAGTGACCCCATGCAAAAAGGTGAGCCATCCAAGCAAGTGATAAAAGTAATCAATTTTCATTAGTTGACAATGATATTTGCCCACACCGCACTCATACCGATTTATTGTTTTATTTTTTAAATAAAATGACTGTTCGTGTCATTCATATAAACTAATCTATATACTAGCCAAAATCGAACACGTCTCCACCAGTGGCGGGACTTCCATAGAAGCCCAAAATAGTAAAACGATAATTGTGTAATGTCTAGTTTATATTTGCTTATTATGGGGTCTTTATTTAACAAATTGCTTTAGTTAAATAAAGATTTAAAGCTTAAAAATTATTATTTGGAATTTTAAAAGGCTAACTGGGCTTCTGGGCTTCTATGGAAGTACCGCCACTGGTCTCCACTCGTTTTACGATCACTTTTTAATTAACCGCGCCATGAATTCCACTATAAATAGATGGTAGTTTTATAAATTCCCTCCATAATTAAGAAAAACTGACTCGAACCTGCTTTGAAATTATGAAAAGAATAAAAAAATTCAAGTCAAACGTTTCGCTTGAATAATTAAAACAAACGCAGAGACGCAAGCTGAAGCTTTACATTTCAAACTAGTCACCAGACAGTTTTGCTTAAAACTGGCTTATAAATATATTTTTCACAGAAGTCGTGCAAGCGCTTGCAAACGGCGGACAGATTAAAGGCTCTTAAATACCGATTCCCGGCACAGGCCGAAGTTATCGGTTGGCCGACTGCAACGAAACTTATTCCTTGGTGTTTCTTGCGAAACATAATAAATCTTTCTTGTTGTCATTGATATTTAGCTACCACGAGGGATGTACCACAATGGATGGGCCCTCTATAAATCATTAACTGGAGTATTTCAAACATTGTAACGCTTCATAAATTGAATGTTCGCGTAGCAACTGCGGTGTTTTGTATGGATCAAAAAAAAATTGGTTTTCATTAGATCATTGTGTCGTTATTTCCGTAATATTGTAACTGCGGTAAGTGAGATTTATACAGACAAATAAACTTTAGATGTGTAAGTAACATCATAAGAACATTACCTTCTTTAAAAAAAATTGCATGGAGCAATAATTAATTAATTTCAACTACATTCATAATATTAGTATTAAGTTGAATTACTTACAGAGAGCAAGATTACTAAAGAACCAATAACTGTTATGACCATTCTTGTTTCCTCCTGTTTGTATAATATCACTATCACAAGATATCTTACAAACTTTAAGGTTATCACAAAGTACCTATTTTCAATGTGTTTAACTGTTTAAACCATAATACTGTCTGACTTGGGATTCGAACCTAGGCTCCTAGATCGCACTGCCCACACTTGTGCCGCGAAGCTACGAGGCAGTCTGTTCTGATTTTGCTCTTTGTTTAAATATGACTTCACGATCGTAAGTCGGATTTGAGGATCGTTCAACCTTATAACTAAACCGACTTAACGCACCTTGTTATTGCTGATAGACTTTAAGAGAATTCTATGAGAACATACGATGACAGAGCTCACACTCAACTGCTTCGACGAATATCAGACGGAACAATATAGAGCTTGTGCAATAGACAGCGTATTTCCAGTATTAAATTTCCTAGAATTACAATTGTCACTCGCTTTCCTACCTAACGTACTACTGAATAGAAGTTATGCCTTATAAATGAACAAAATGCAAGAAATGCTTGTTGAATTATAGTTTGACTTGGCAATCGCACTAAAAGTGAGATACATTGTGTTTTCATGCGATTGCCATGTCTAACTATTTTTATTTAAAACATAAAAGATTTTTAATATTGGGTTGGGTTGGTTACTATAAGATGTTGTGTGACTATAAGCTTAGTGCATAATAATTTAAGATAGAAAGTCCCTTAAACAGGGACTGAATAAATTCATAGACTTGGTATCACATGGATCTCACAACTTTTTACGGTAGAAGAAATGAGTTGCGAGACTTGTGCTTTTTACAAGTTTTGTTTTTTATGGGATATAGGAATATTTCGTAAAAACAGACTGCAATATTAATATTTTAAATAGGTTTTTACAATTCAGTCACAACACCCACATAGTTATGTCCATAAAATCAGATTAAAGTTCGAAATTAACAACATGAAATAACGGTGTATAACTATACTAGCTAACTAAGGATCTTTTGCATAAAAATTTAATATTTCTGAAGAGAGTTTTGCGATTTGTTGATGATGTGTTTGTTGTAGTCAATCTGAATTAAACATAAAATTGAATACTAAAGATGAGACACATAAATTATGTCATATCTAAGTACAAAGGAGTGATTTAAAGCATATTTTGTTAAATAACAATTTCAATTTAAAATACACAAAATTCATTTACCTGGTCGTAATAACTCTAACTTCTCCCCTCCCGTCAGTTGTAGAGGAAGCGGGTGCCCAGGAGGAAGCATTAAGTCTGGATATAAGCCCTATATTACAATAAGTGGAACTAAGAACACGAAGTCAGTTGTTAATACCTACATATGTGTTGCAGAAGACGTTTCACGTCCTTTTCAAACCAACTACGACACAAAGGCAATATAACTGTGAATGCCTGTTCAGTGATTAACGAGTTTTAGAAGTGCAAGAGCAACACTACAATTGAGTCCTAGAGCGAGCTCTTTACTTACCTAGTTTGTAGAGAACTGAGCAATCCCTGCAGTTGCCAACTTACCTAAGACTTGAACTGTGCAATACCGCGGTATCCGTCGTATAATATTCCAATCTTCAAGAAGCAGCTGTTAGGACGATCAAATGTACAGCTACCAAGCTTCATTCTAAAAATTGCTTCACTACTTTTAGAAGCAATTTTTTTTGAGGTAAGGACAATGCGACCTTTATGGGTATACCGTAGGCGTGAGTAAAAACATAGCTTATGAATGTAGAAAAATGCCTTTACATATTCTTGCAGATACGGACGTAATCGTCTGGATGCATAAGTATCAGAGTTCAAGCTGTTAGCGACATTTTTTTATGGGCTAACCCCAATAGAATTTTATTCGATCCGTAAATCCAACACGGAATCTCACGATCGTACTATACGGGGTAAAAATAGTAAACCAAGCAATGATAAAATATCAAAAACTGTCAAATTAGAGTTTGCAGAGTTTCAACCAACCTTCTAAACACAGTCAGTTTTGAGTTGTTAGCAACGTGGACCCTTCTCCCATAGAAACAACTCTTAACTTACCCTTTAGAATATAAGCAATTTTCCGCTAAAACACACACTGTCCTTCCATAAAAACAAAAAAGGACCATCAACCTCGGGCTACTGGATGCCATGCGAGAAACTCCGACTTTGATGTAAGACGTACATATGTTTAACGTTAATAAGCGCAAGTATTTGCCTAAATAAATTCCCCTCTATTCTTCTTCCTGGATGCTTCAAGGTTATTTTGTTTTATAAAAGGAAAGTGAAATCATTTTGTCCAAAAGTGAGATGTTTACCTTTATTACCTTCGATATGCTTTGTTAAGTAATAAAATGTTTTATTTCTGTGATTTTAATTGTCCGGTTCGACTATAGTCTAAATCTATCATTATCAGCCCATGTACGTCCCACTGCTGCAATTGAGAGAGGAGAAGCCTTATTCTGCTCTGTGGTAAGAGGGCGTAAGAATCCCACCACGGCTTGTCGTAAGAGTTGACTAATAGGGGTCCTTAGCGTCACTGAATGCGCTGCGGGGGCAGTGCACCCTCACTGAAAGTGACCCCGAGTCACGGATGCGCACTGGGTGGTTGCGGAATCATGGCGGGCGCTTCTCGCCCACACACCGTTATCACCCTTCTTGGCACGAAGACGGCCAACGGGGGGTTTTGGTTGGTATGCCGGCGTAAATATATTGGTTAGGGACCCAGCCCAGCACTAACATCTCTGCGGACATGACGTCGCCGCGCGCCGGGTTGGAAGGCCGGTGACCCCGACGTATCTCCTCCTCCTCCTCCTGCTACAGCTGGCGGGAGGTAGAGCTATAATTGGCTTTCCCTCGATATAAAAAAGACTTGTTGGCCTAAATAAAGTCTAAATGACGCTGGCCTATTGCGAATTAGCGAACTAGACACCTAAGAAATTCCTCACTTCCATGTGGTCAGGATTGCGTGGTCATTTCCCAAATTATGTCAAAATTTCTAATATTTACTAAAGGAAAATTTGAGCAAAATTTTATACTTCAAACTTACCGGATTAAAATGTGCTTTCTCTACAACTTACTCATTAGTATTTTATTAAGTCGATAAAACACACGAGATAACTTTACGAGTAATTACTAAGTCAACCCGCAAAATTTCAGTATTAAAAACATTCTTAATTCAACTCGTAAAAAGTCTAGAAAGTTTTATAATTAAAAATTATTAACTAATATTTATATGGCCGCTTCATTAGCCTTCTAATTAACATATCTCGCACATGCATACATTAATATATACTTTGAAAATTTTCTGAGAAAATAATTAAATAAATTAAATATTATAATATATTGGGAAAATTTGCTTTTAAATTAATCAGTTTTATAAGAACTAATAATCCATACAAGTTTTCATTAACCACAAAATTGAAACAATGGAAACTGGTATTAAAAGCTCAAGAAACAATGTATTGCTAAAAAAATCAAGAAAAAGTAAAATCTTGATTTACATTGGACTCAAACAAAATAGAAATTATGTATCTAGTGAACAGAACCAATGGTTAGCTCAAGCGACACAGATATTTACCTCACCAAGTCATGCTTTTAGTCTTCTTTGCAAAACGAACCCAAAAAATCCATTTTTTTTATTAAAGTTATTTAAATTTAATTTTTCTATATCGGTTCACATACGCCGCACTGCTAGCCGTAGGCCTCCTCTATTTCTCAGAGGGTCAGGTCTTGGTCCACGTTGGACTAAGAGTGGGTTTGCGTCTTCACGTATCTGAACATTTTTTTGAGAATCATTCTCAGACATTTAGAATTACTCACTATGATTTTCTTTATCGGTCTAAGAGAATGTTAAATAATTGTAGATAAAACATTATTAAATACACACATCATTTGAAAATGTCAGAATTGTATGCCTTGGAATTTGAACCCGCTGTGTCGAGATTTTGTCTCGACGGACAGCAACACATTGCTAATCTTTGACGCCATAGAATTCGAAATTCATATTCGAAAATATTTAATATACGTTGGAATTGAAACTTACTATAAATTTTATTTTAAAGGATGCCGTGGTTGGTTAAAATACTAAAAATAGTAGACTAAGTGGTTTCTGAAAGCCAATTATGTCAAGTGAATTGTCAATTAACCGCAGTTTACGTTCAACTATATTTAGTTTACAAAATACATAAAAAGAAATAAATAAACCTGGTTATTGCAGCCTATCTCGCAAAGTATCCGCTTGCAATTTATGGAACGGTATAATAGCAATTTATGGAAATGGTACAACACTACCTAAATTTTGTGGTTTTCGTCTCCACTCTGACCAGCGTAAAGCCGTCTCCAGACCGGCATATTTGTGTCCATAGGTAAAAAAAGGAGATAGGCGTAATCATTTCTAATCAATCTATATGTACCTCTCTCTTCTCTTTTGGTTTTGTTTGTAAATTTTATTTTTGAAACACAATGACGATAAAGTGTAATGTAGATAAATATACGGATGTTGGTAAATATACGGATTTTAAATAGGTCTACGGATGCGATATATTGGGGGTCCAGTTCGCATTTGATGGGTTTGGATAGAGGTAAATAGAGGATAAATAGATAAGACACCAGAAAAGAGTTTAGCTAATCAAAATGCAATTTAATTCCAGATAGTTTTATTACATTGTATCTGTACTTCTAGAAAATTTCTTCTGCTTATGTAGCATTGTAATAGAAGCATTTTACTTTGATTTTCTTATCGAAGCGAATAACTGTATGTTTCAAAATTCTTCAACGATCGGATGCAAATGATGTTTTCACAAATAATCATAAAAAACCTAAGGACGAACGCTGAATAAAAATGTGAATAATTATTCACTAATCAAACGCCAAATATTCCGGGCCCGATTTTGCGAATTTGTAAAACGTAGACGAAAAGCAATTGGTGTACGATAATCTCGATTTTTTTTATAAGATCAAGCCAAGTCATTGGTAGAAAATGAAAAAGACACCCCGTTACGATTTCCATTAACAGGGGATGGGAATGCGTCGGATGCCCGGGGCAGCAATAAATCAATCTATTGGTAGACAGAACGCTCCGAAATCGCACTCAGAACACCGTATTAAATTTTGCTCGGCACATGACTGCGTTGCTAAGAGCCTCATGTTGTGTGCATGTCAACGATATCGGCATCCAGATAAGATTTCTAGAGAATCTCCGATTAAAGCATTTTATGTTGTTACATTTAGGATCTAGGTCACAGTTTAATATGGATATAAAAGTGATTGTGATGTATTTTATATTAATATAGAAAGTCGTAATGAATATCTGATTTGACTGTTTCGTTGATCCGGCGGCATAAGTGTGCGGTGGGCGATCAGTGGCATCGAATTCAATTTTCAAAACGGGTTATTCTGATATAAAATTCTATGTAGTAGCATGGAGTTTGGAATTGTGCCCGAAAAACAGTATTAAGTTCCCCTATTACCTAGAACTTAAATCAGCTGGCGAAATGCGGGTGTAGAAATACACTTCTACACGTGTCAGTTATTCGTGGCATTACTGTATTTTTGTATAAATCTGTTCCAAGTTTCACTGGCTTTCTCTACCATGGACAGGGTAGGTTAGGAGTTAGGACAGAGACGTACGCATTTAAAAACCTGATATACCTCAGAAATTCCTTTCGAATAATTCTAATAATGCAGTTTTCCTCGTTAGCTTGGGGAATGATAATTGATAAGAAAATACTGATAAATTTAAATAATAAATAAGCCCAGGCTGTTTTTTTTTTAAATAACAACTTGGTTTATCTCGTAAGTCATCACACACTTACAAATAAGATTCTTATAATAAATATTATTAACATCTGTATTGATCAATAAGTAGAAAGAGTAAGGACGACAATTAAGGATTAATAGGTCTCCTGCAACCCGTAAGTAAGTAAATAGAAAGCGAATGAATGGCTATAGCTTCATATCTATTTTCGGTAAATGAATAGTACTAATTAAATCTATCCGGCTTATTAATACTGTGTAAGCTCACTATGATACGGTTCTACTACATCGATAGACTTTATTTCTAAATTCAAAAATTTTACCTACTTGCAACCTTAGACACAATACTGCCTCCTCAGGCACATCTCAAGCATCGAATATTCTAAACACACAATTCCCATTCACAAAGAAGACGGTAATAAAAATGTAGCGTACAGTAATTCGACACTGTGTCAATCACGTTGCAGTAGTAAAATTCTACATAAAACTTACTAAACTTTCCAGTTTACCTGGCGTACTCTCGTTCCACTGAGTTTGCTTTCCACTCACGTACGAAGACACTTGCAGCCCTGTTCGACCAATCACCGACAATGTCTGAGACGAGAATACGTTAAAGAAAACCCTATTCGGTATTAAATTTTTACCAGTACATTTCCTTTAAATATACTTTGAAGTCGACGGGCGGGGAGAATGCATTGGACATTTTAAAAAAAATCTTTTTAAGTTTTTTACTACGCTTAACTTTTTATATACTGAATAGGAATGTGACCGCACTGGCAGAAATGCAGCACGGTCTTCATAATATTAACAGGAAAAAAATTACCTTTAAATAGTCCACACAATTATGCAATTCAGGTAGTTGTTTTAATGTTCAACAAAATGTATAAAAACTAATCAATTGTCTATGTGTCCTGCAAAAATTATTTCTCATATTCATTTTATAGTGAGATTCTTAATCACACAGCATAAATGAAACATTCAGTATTGACGGCTATGGCATAAATCAACAAACATTGAATGTTTCAGTTTAAATTTTAATATGAATGAACGAGTTTCAACCTCGTGTTTATTTTAACCCGCTAGTCAATGTTACTAAAAATAAACTGTAGGTAAAGGTTAACTGCTTTCAAACTATAGTGTAGTTGCAACGGGTGAAATTTAGGATATACAGTTCTTTGCAAAAATTCAATACCTATGCCATGTATATCAAGAAATCAGGGTAATAAGGTGTCAGAAATTCTTAATGTATTTTATGTCTATTAATGAATTAATCTCTGAAAAGTACTACTCAAATAAAAATCTTATATTTAATCAATTTTTTTTTTTTTTTTTTTTTACTGGCTGACATAATTTAGAAGGTTAGTGAAAGACAATTGAAATCGTTACTTGCCGTCGATTCTCTTTTGTTTTTTTTATATGTATTTGGCTTCAGCTGCCTGTGTAGTCACTCAGTTGTATACATAAAAAAATATCGGGGTGATGGATTTCACGATGTCTACTTTTAAATTTTTAGTGACACGAAGAATAAAATTTAATAAAGATAACGTTTTGTTGCGATAACATGTGTCATGTTTTCAAAACGTATTCCATATAAATGGCCTGCCAACTTTTTTCAATTTTTCATAGCTTACTTTGTAAATTGATAGAACAACTGGGCCCATGAGACAACACATCGAAATGTGTTTTGATGTTACAAAATAAACATTTTATTTACAAATGTCATACGCAATGTAGCGTTTAAATAAATTAAATCAAATTGAGATATAAATTCAAAAGCATTTCAATTGATAATAAAAAAGAAGTAGGTACTATAATTATAAGGAAAATTTAACTCCTATTTTAAAATCATAGCTCTTGTAGCGAGCCATAAAAAGACTGAGCAAAAAACGAAAGAAGAAAAAATATATTTTCTTATGTTTACATGAGTTTTTGTATATTTGGTAAAACTTACTTTATAGTCCTTAATTTATAGAAGATATAATCGAAATACTTAATCACTTTGGAAATATTAATGGCTCATTTGACGTTTATCAAAATTTACTCGCTGTCGAAAATTCAATACACTAAACAACTTATATTAGAGTCTTGACGTTTCAGACAAAGTGAGGCAACAAAGTAGAATTTCGTAATTTACGGTGAGTGGAACCGAAAATTGCAGACCCACGACTTTTATATGAGTTATTAATAATATAATTAGATGCAATTCACATAGGGAATCTATAGAATTTACTCTCTTGATTTTTTTTATTTCAAAACTCTGGGTTATGAAATCTTGAATTTGAAGCATGCTGCCAAAATAAGACTTTTCTAATATCTCTTAGAAAGAAAGCATTATTTTACATGTACATGTAGATTGTAGGTAAACCATTTTCTAGATAGACTACCACAAAAAATTTTATTTAGCAATATAAGACGACCCCTAATACACATTAATCACTCCCCGAAGTGATTTACAATCCTTGTCTCACGTTTGCAACGATATCGTTTGATGTAATATATTCGATACATTAAAACCTCAACACTCACCCTGCCTTAAAACATTTCAATAATTTGTCATACCTTTTTATGTTAATGGATTTTTTTAAAAGATTGTTGATAGAAGAGTCAAAAAAGTCTTGTGCGTACTATACTCGTATAACGTTGTCATTAAATCTTTGAATTCTGCAATATCCATGCTGCTGTAATTAAAACGGTATCAAATTGTTTTCCCAAGTACTTCCCTCCCTCCTCAATACAAAATATCAGAACTTAAGAAGTATGGAATGTACAAATAAATGGTTGAATGGTTCGATCATATTAAATAACGTATAATATCAACTTTTGTTTCAAAATCGAAATTAAAACTAGAAATTCGCATTATTATTATAAAACGCAACATTTTGCCATTGCCGATCAGGTAGAGCACTGCATAAATGTAACACCATGTTGAATGTATTCCCTTTCCTTACTATTTATACATACATATAATAGATAAAACTTAACATAATCTCTAAATATATTTGGATATAATATCCTACCCTCTAAACCCTGGTAGATTGCTCACATAAAACATTTTGCTTGTAATAAAACAACCACACAAGCATCAAGTTAATATTTCCCTCATAAACTCTTACATTGTGGATTTTTTACTGTTTTATTTTATACGTACTTTGTACAATTTAAGCGGCACGAAAATCGAAAGACGGCGAATAAGCACCCAAACAGATGTGAACAAAGATGAAAAAAGTTTCCCAAATTGGGAATGGTGGATGATTACAGTACACAGAATGGAGTTGCGGCTTTATTATGAACTCTCCTTTGTACTGATTCCGAGTGTTTCCCTTTAGAACATCGCCAAAGTTTATGGCTTAGCCCAGAATTGTTATACCTACGGAAAAAGTTTAATTTACGTGGAATCTTGTAATTTTGTTGTATTGTACTTTTTTCTTTCTTTCATTTACAAACGGGTGGGTTTATTTTGAGTCGTATAACTTTATCGAGATTACGAAAAATATTATTTATATTATATTTGGTTCTGCATAACCTTTAATCCGTTCCATATTTGCTTTTCACATCGATTCGATCTACTTGTGTGAGTTCTTTATTGAGCCTTATTTTTTTTTTCAATATAATCGAATCAGCCCGTGTCAACCAGCTAGATGAATCATATAAATAGATAGTTGAAGTCGAAATACAGGCCACTGAGCATAAATTATTTCTATAATCTGATATGTCTTTATGGCATTCCATAGTTTATGTATTTAACCCGCAACAAAACAAATTTGATATCATTAATGTAAGCTATATATTGACATTTTACTCATCACGATTCCTCTTCCTATATCCAATTTGTTGAAACTCATGCAAAATGACACTTCTTACATATGACAATTCTCATTTCCGTGTTTCTTTCCGTTGAGTTGGTAAAAATAAATTTCGCCGCCGACAGCAGCCGTCTGCGACGACATAATAAGAGACAGGCACGACGTGAAAGTAATTTGTTGTTTATGTTAAGTTTAAAAATCTAATTACTATTTTTCGGTTTTAGTATTATACTTATTATAGATGCGAAAGAGACAATTTGTAATAAATATTTTCATACATAAGCCGATGAAGATATTTGGATGATATTTTGTTCAAAATGGTCTTCGAGATGTTAGGTTTCTTAACATCCTTGCTAATAAAACCAGCGCTCCATTGTGTTTCATGCCACAGCGAAGCATAAATGCTGATTCGACAACCTGTTTGTCACTGCCTGGCGTGCCACGTTTTCCTTTTTTTTTCTTTTCATTTAGATGTTTTGTACGTTTTGTGGCATGTCAAGTGACAATACTATTTTTTTCTTTTCTTTTCTTCTTTCTTTCTTGATATTTTTACGTAGGCTTGACCACATCTATTTTACGATCGCAAATGCGGTCAAACTCTATTTATCATACAATTTCATACATGTAAAGTAAATTGATTCCTAAGAGGCTTAAATCGAAATCAAAATGCCCATTAGTTGTTTGCCAAGGTAAGTAGATTAACACTTTAATGCCGGGAACCATCAACGATGTGGAGGCGTATAAGCGGGTTAGAAATACTGAAAACATACACAGAGTAAATCAATGTATCTACTATTACACATCTGCCTTTGCTTCCCCCTAAAACTAATTGGTGCTTGACTGAAAATACTCATTGCGAACAACCTACATCCAGTCTCTCAGATCCCCTGTTTTCGTCAGCAAATATCGTGGAGCTTGTCTGTCTTTTAGCCTTTTAGTCTTTTTTTCATAATGTCTACCCCAGAACAATACAATTCTAAACTTTTGCACTTTTTGGTTTTTCCCCTATCATTGAGAATAATAAACAAAAAATAATCATCCAAAAACCTTTGAGCTAATAGATCCTATTGTTTCATATTTAGCGGCACAAATTACATTAACTCGGTACATCACTCGCGTGTGAAAGCAAGTAGCTGGTGTAGCGTTGGAAAGCTGACACAAATTAATCGTATTTACTTCGACATGATTACTTGACATGAATATTCATGGAGGTTCAATAACATTCTTCAGTATAATAACAGGTTTGAGCTAATTTCTCCGAGCATAGTCTAATGGAAGGGCTCTAATCATATCCATCAAATTACTCCGTCTTAGTTAACATATTTTTATAATTTAATTAAAACTAAAAATCTGAAGTTTGCATAAATTTACTGCCGTGTGCTGAGCTATTACACAAAGGATTGAGTTCGTAAGGAATAATATTAAAATTATTTAATGAAAATTTATCGTGAGTGCTAATGCATCAGCGTTGTTCGCGTGTAATTACGATAATATACTAAAAATTAAACTCATTTCTTCGCGAGGTAATAAATTTACATTTTGAATGTTCATACATTAATTAAGGATTATTTTGTTTTTAAGAATTTTAGTTTCACAGAGTTTGTTTTCTATTTGGTATTTTCAGGGCATATTTTAATGCTGTTTATGGCTACAATGAGTTACATCTACGATCGTATTAATCAACCATCTGAACTGAACTAAACGCGATAGTAAATCTGTTCTTTCACATAGTTTTTAATTCGATCTTCACGTCAAGACAGTTGTATTATCACGGCCCATTCACACTGCCAACAGCATGACTCTACTCTCCAAAGTAATTTAGACATGGGAGGAGGCCCCATATACGGGCGTCATAACCCACAAGCCACGTCACCACTAGCTCAAGACGATACAAATGCATGTTAATGATAATATCAATTAATTGAATTATATTTCGTGTTGCCTTTGCCACGTCGGTAAATCAACCGTAATAGCCCATTGAATGTTCCCAGTTTTTACTCATTAAAAACGTACGACCAGAATTACCTCTATTAATTTGCGTGGCAAGGTGTGTCCGATAAATGCCAGCTTAATAATATCGGGGTGAGGGGCGAGGGGCGAGGGGCGCGGGTGGACTGTGGACCGTGGGCGGGTGCTGTCAAATTTCATGCGCGCCAGCTCTAGGAGCGGTCTTTCGCCCCGGCTGCTCGGACAGGTAATGTTAGTTACGAAAGTGCTTGAAAACTTTACTCTTTGCTTGTGCATGATTTATATTAATTATAGAGTGTTGAATATTGTGAAGTAAATAAAATTAAGTTGTCATGATCAGGACTATGTACGACTAAATCTGTGTGTGTTTTTTTAATGCGGGATAATAGTTATCATATCGATCTAAATAAAGTGTAGTCTTGGTCTTTGTAGCATATCATACCCATCGTAGCATCTTGAAGGAAAGAGACAAGTTAGGTTGACCACAATAATATGAGTAAAGGTCAAAAAAAGAATGTTGCTGGAATATAGTTAAAAAAATAAAAAGAATATTTAATTTCTCATAAAATACACAATTTGAAAAATTGCAGACGCTTAAGCTTTATTGCATCAGAAGAATTTCTCCCGAGTCTTTAGATGTCGTTTGTCATTTCATTCTGTTAGCTTGTTTACTTATTTATTACGAGGAATTTTCTTTTACTAAACTGAGTAAACAATATTGTTTGCAAATGAAGTTTTCTGTACTTTGAAATCATTCTTAGAAGATCTCTTGTATTTTTTTAAGAGCTTATCTGTGTTCGTTCACGGATTTATTTTATTGAATTAATTTTATTAAAAGATCACTGTCATGAAGTAAAAACTAAGCCTATTGAATGAATAATTTTCGCGATGATGGCTTGCAGAGACCTATTTCTAAACATGTGTACATTATTCGTGACGGATCAATTAACATTTACCGGGTCTAGTCTCATATTATCCGACCCGGGAATCAAACACAGAACCTTTCAAACGTCACCTCTTCATACCGCAGGACCAATTGCAGTGATGTCATAGCAAAAAGTTTTTATTAAAATAGGAACCAAACCTTATTGCAAATACCTACTAACAAAAGAAATAACGTTTCAAATTCTTTAAAAAGTGTTCTAAATTTAAAAGAACAAAACCGCAACAATTGTGTTACAAACATTACCTACTACAAATGGTCATAAAACGAAAGTCGGGTGTACTCGAGCATACCAAATGCACTCCGGCAGACAGCGGCCAATGGTGGCTCGCTTTATCTTTACCATACAGTGGCTGATAAGGAGCTTACCAGGCGAACTTAATAAGAGATGACGTGACCTATCAGCCCAAATGAGAATAAGCCTTTTGTTCTTCAAAACATGGCTTCATTTAGATTATAGGTAGACGGGTCAGTGGTTGGTCCGAAACGGTTTATGCACGATGCTGCTATCAGCCTTTCGGGCATAAAGCGCAAAACTAGGATGTTACAACACTACGTGTGGTGTTTTTAAAAAGTGCACCTGAATGTTTCAAAGCAACATACTTGTGGAGCTCTTGAAAAGTTTCTACGTTTGAATAATTCCGTAGGTTTATCATATTTTGTACATTTTAAAATGTACCTAGTTATAATTTTAATATGAGAAAATAGAAACCATGGTCACTGCAATATTTAAAGGCGACAGCAGAAGACTAATTACAATACTTTAACTGAAATGCCTCGGGCTCTTGCAGCACAAGTATGTGCGGTCCTGGATTCGATTCTCGGGTCGGGCAAAGTGTTATTGGGTTTTTTCATTAGGAAATTTTCAGTAGCAGTACTGAGTCTGGAACTGTGCCCGAAAAACGGCAATAAACTCGCCCCCTATTACGTGGGACTGATACATACCTGGCGAAATGTTGGTGCAGAAATGCACCTCTGCCTTCGTTGAATACAGGCGTGAGGTTATCTATACAATATCATCAGCCCATATACGTCCCACTGCTGGGCACGGGCCTCCTCTAAAACTGAGAGGCCTTAGTCCACCACGCTGGCCTAGTGGTGTATGTAATATGTATGTATGTATGTAATTTAAGTGGAATAGGCCTAAGTTGCTAAAATTGTGGTCGCATGCTACGGATGAACGTCAAACCTTTTTATGAACGTCAAACCTTTTTACTTATTGACGTGGTAATTGGCAGTAAATATGACTTCAATGAACTAGTAGTTATAGAATGTACCGAGATCAAAAGTGACACGAAAATAAGTGACTCCAAATAGCAATGCACAGTAAATCTGATTGGTATCCTAGCTAGTTTCAAGCATACAATTGTAAAGTTCGTTCGACTGATAGTGAATGCATCAGACATAAAGTATGAAGTCCTTCTTTACATTTTTGAATATACGAGCATGACTAACCCTCATTGGGCAAATGTAGATGATTGACCACTATCCAACAATCAACATCTAAATTTATGTTCTTTACGCCGTAAATGTTAAACCTCGCCATTAACAAAAAAAATCATTTTTCCACCATATCCAAAAATATTTGAGGTAATACGTAAAAGATTTGATGTCAGAAACGCGTTCGTTATTACGTTGTTATTTTCGATTAGTTTGTAATTTGAGAGCAATGCGACGAACTGGCGACATACTCGTCATCCCTTAATTCCACGGCTAAAATATGAACATGATATAGGGGGATATCCTATATATATAGGGAGCAAAAATGTATGGAGATAATTGTGAAGCTCACCCATGATATGTTACGTCGCTCACGTTAAATCTTTCCTCAAATAATTTATATATGGCATGTATTGTAACGAGTTGTGTAAAGATGATTTAAATAGATTTTCTGCTTACACAGAGATATATCAATAGATGATCTATATTTTTAATTTCTATTATTGTATCACCCATTCCTCACTTTTGAATCTTCAGGAATCTTCGTTAAATGGTTAATCCTTTTAAAAGTTATGTCTAAAATCAACAAAACTTATTGTAGCCTTGACCACTATGATGTGATACTTCTAATTCTATAGGAACTTACACCATAAAACATTTTTACATAATATTTATATTTGGCCATCACTGCTTCAAGCAGCAAGAAGCAGTGATGGCCTCGAGGTTTAGGCGCGCGGTCGAGAATTTCGGCGGTCGTAGGTTCAAACCCCAGGCACACACCTCTGACTTTTCGAAGTTATGTGTGTATTCACAAATGAATTATCACTTGCTTTAACGGTGAAGGAAAACATCGTGATAAAACCTGCACACCTAAAAAAAAAAAAGTTCTTAGGAATTTCTTAGGTGTGTAGTCCGCCAACCCGCACTAGGCCAGCGTGGTGGACTAAGGCCTAAAACCCTCTCAGTTGTAGAGGAGGCCCGTGCCCAGCAGTGGGACGTATTTGGGCTGATGATGATGATTTATTATATTTGTCCGCATCATGCAATTGCAATATATCCATAGTTTATGGTCACAATGTTTTTTTTTCTATTTTTACTATAATAATATTTTGTGTATTGAGGATATGTAACGAAAATTGAGAGGGATATTATTGTACACAAAAGCCACAATTTTCAAATTACTGAACTTATTTTAATGCCCTAAATGCAGATAGTGCATGGATAATAAAAAAATACGGACTTTATTTCATTAAATTCAGATGCTGGAAAAAGGTACGTCCCTTTTAAAGGATTTCACAAAAAAAACCTATGGCAATATGTGAAAGTAACTATACTGCAGAAGAAGTAACGTTACGATGACTTTTTACCTCTTAAGCTAATTTTTAATAACAGAATATGTATTTTAAAAGCAATAGAATGTAGGTAAATGTGGGAACTCAAGACCGTCGGTGCTATGCGCTTAGTCTCTAAAGATTAAAAAACATTTTTCTCCACGCATGTCGTCCCCTCCTTATTCAAGTGCAGCGACTACACGTCACTCCCCTTGCTAATTGAGCCACAACCCCCCAAGGACTTGTTCCGACTCACAATAAGAGATTCTGAGAGCCAATCATCACTTCCTTGAATAATATAATTCATGCTGTGCAATTCTACCTCGTTATTTATAAAATAGTGTTTTACTGCTACGACTTTTTCAAGATTTTAATGCGTAGTATATGTTCCTGCAGGAAGGGAATTGTTCCATTTTTTTTCTTATAATTAATTTGTTATAATAAAATAATATGTAGAATTAAAGGTACATCATCATCATCATCATCAGCCCATATACGTCCCACTGCTGGGCACGGGCCTCTTCTACCATTGAGAGGGTTTAGTCCACCACGCTGGCCTAGTGCAGGTTGGCGGACTACACACCTAATAACTTTTAAGGTGTGCAGGTTTCATCACGATGTTTTCCTTCACCGTTAAAGTACGTGATAATTCATTGTGAATACACACATAACTTCAAAAAGTCAGAGGTTTGTGCCTGGGGTTTGAACCCGCGACCGTCGAAATTCTCGACCGCGTACCTAAACCTCAAGGCCATCACGAAGATTAAAGGTACGTTTGTGTGCAATCGTGTTTATTGCATAAAAATAGCAGTTTCCTATTTACATTTTGATCCATCGTTATTTTTATTTTTTTTCATTTAATAAGTGAGTGATCGTTTATCGTTTTGTACATAAGCATGCTGCTAAAAAAAGTTTCTACACAAAAAGATCTAATTTTTGGAATATTCTTTAGACATAAAAACAAAAAAGAGAAAATCTTAATTGAATGTCATGTATGTAGGTACATACCAAAAATAAAATCAATCGCTAATACTAAAAAAAGTTACTTACTTTGTTATCCTCTGAATCTTATAAGAAATAGAATATTAGTGTATATGTTATTAGAGTGACGTCAGCTAAAGATTACCTTAAAGCTTTAATCAAAATATTTCCAATATTTGCACAAAATGATACGTTCATTCTACAATAGTGCAGACAGGAATCTTCATTTTCCTTTTATTTTGTACGCATGACCCAAAACTTTGCTTACTACTACGATTCATTTACTCATACAACTATGTACATACCATATTGACCACGTAGAATCAATGAGTCCATTTGCAAATGAATTTTATGTAATACCCATAAACCTAACATTAATCGTTATTATGCAAATATCAGAAATGAAACGAGCATTGCAACATGTAATTATTGTTGTAAATCATAAAACTGGCTCGCAGATTGAAAATACAGTACAAATTTATGATAGGACACGTGTGAAGCGGCTCGTGGTTTTAATATCTGCTGTAAATTAGAGAGAGCGTGTGTATGTTGCAGAAATTGGCTTCGGCCGACGATATATGTACAAGTACGTTTATTATCTGTCTACTACTTAAGGTCGTATTTCATGAGGGGAATTTATTTGATCCACTGCTGGTTTTATGAGCTCTTCCGCTCTGTTATTAAATCGCAAATCAACTATGGATGATGAATAGATTTTTGCGTCGTTGCCATTGTGAAGTTTTAAGAATGGAGGTCTCCGACAAGATTTTACGACGCAGATAACTCTTGTATAATTTTATAGTTAAGATTTCACGTAGGAGCACGTAGCAAACCTGATGAAAAGCGTCAGCTGTCACATGTGAAAACCTATTGGTTAATGTTAACCTAATGTTTTTGAACACTTTATCGTATTGATATAAAAATAAATAAATGAGGATCCCTGTTAAACGAACAGTCATATACGTATACTTAGTTCCAGTCATAGTAGTTATTGTTAGACCCCACCATAAGATACAAATCATCGGACACTGTGGACATCAGAAACTATGAGAGACTTTTCGTGCATACAAACACCCATATCCGAAAAAAAAATTGTTGATGACAATGCAAAGATAAAATTTAGCGATAAAATCTGTATTTTTTTATAAATCTAACCTTATTTTCGTGAATATTAAATACCGTTCTTAATCCGAGCACGTTAATAATTCCGACTAGCCCATCTAATACAATTAAATCATAAAGTTCAACATTTACTACACACAACCTTTTATTCAATCTAACTTTGCCAACGAAATAGGCCTCAGTAATTCGATGTTATTCCCTCATTAATGCGACTCTGGAAGTCGGGGGCCGGATTAAAAACTCCCTAGGGGCCTCACGCCCGCACAATTACCTTCGACTAAAGAGGACCAGTCCCGTTTTGCCCGGATAATTGTGAAACAACATTAATACCTTTTCGTTTGAGTTGAGCCGTGATGGCACAGCTGGGACAAATATCTGCCAGTAGATGATACCCAGTTTGAGTCTCCGATGCTTTTTGTTTTTTTTAATATACAAAAGTTTGTTCGCCGGAAATCGGGTTAATTATTATGTCGATGAATGTTTGTAATATATTTTGATATGTAGAAAATCAAATTAATAATCTTTATATCTAACTCTTTTAGAAATGTAAATTATCATTGTAGGTAAAAGATAAGTGAAGATTCTATAGAACCTCCCCGAACCTTCATACCTTCTTAATCCGTTGTATGCATATATTAATTAGAGTAAAGTATAATTAATAATTTATTTTCATATTTATATTGTTTTCTCCTTTTTATATATTAGGAGAGCTAAGTAAGTAATATCTGCAGATAAAAAAAATACTACTGGCGAGGCTACTAAAATACTAGCGAGAAACGCCTACCAATTAAAAGTAAAGACAACTGCAATCCCCTTAAACAATAGTACTGATTTGTAATAACATACATAACTACTACTTGTACTAATTCTACTCTAAAAAAATCAATTTATTTAACAATCATCCCGCATAGCAACAATGGACAAAATAATTGACGACAACGAACAGTCAATTGCTTCCTTACGCGTCCACATTTCATCTGCCCGCTTCGATTACCATAATAGAAGTTCGAGTATAAAGTGAAATGTAAATGGAAACAATCCAGGCTGAATACAATGGTTATAACGAATACTGATATTTTTATTATTATACTACGTGTTTGCGTTGTGGCTGTGAATGCTTGTCGTGTTTTTACTGTACCGTTCTTTTGTTGTTTGTTGGGTATAATCAAATTTTAATAAGGAGACGTAATAATTTACTTATAATATACGAATATACATCACTACCTAGACTTAGAATACTTTTATTGTTTACTTTATTATTAACTAGAATGATGAAACGACGTGTAGACGACTGTAACTATACGAGTATTTCTGTTACGCTTTCACGATTAAATCATTTGACCGATGTAAACGATTTTTGATATGGACATAAATGGGACTCTGTGGAGTAAAATAGACTACAACTTATTTTCATTCTGAACCCAACCCTGTAGTCTACGCGGACGGAGTCGCGGGCAAAAGCTAGTTATTAATAAAATAATTTGTAGCTAAAACAAAATGATTGTGGATCATATCAACTCGCACTAACCCAGTGTAGTAGTTTAAAACCCAACCCAGATAAATAGTAGAGGAGGCACCTGCCCCGTATATCATCATCAGTCCCCATACGTCCCACTGCTGGGCACGGCCTCCTCTACAACTGAGAGGGTTACCTTAGTCCAGTATATAAGCTGTTATTATTATTATTACTTCCATACTAAATTCTAATCATCATCCATCCATCAGCCAATGGAGGTCCACTGCTGGACATAGGCCTCTCCTAATGACTTCCACAGGGACCTGTTGGAAGCAGTCTGCAACCAGCGACGTCCCGAGACCTATACTAGGTCGTCCGACCGTCTTGTCGGAGGACGTCCCACGCTGCGCTTTCCGGTACGTGGCCTCCACTCGAGAACTTTTTGGGACCATCGGTCATCAGTTTTTATTAGACGGCTCAGAGTCACTCAACGCACTATGGAGAGGGCTATGCTCGGGGTTTCCCTACGAGATTCTAATCATATTGAAGTTAATAACAAAAATCAAATTTCTAACAGTTCTATAATTTTGACCATCCTTCCCTACATTAAACGCTGCAACATTATGCATATTCAGAACAACATTTTGAGATTCAATTAAACGCATATACTTGCACTTGTAATTAGCACAATGAATTGTTAACTCGCTTAATACGTGTTAGTGTCGCATCATTAGCAAAATGATTGCTTTTATTTATTCAAATCATCATAAATATTGCATTTACATTAGTTGCCCTATTCAAAAATTTCACTGTATTAAAATACATTTAAGTAATATTAATATTAATAAATATACCCAACAGTCACATACATAGTCCTGACCCCACACTAAGATACAAGTCTTGTGTCGTGGGTATCAGAAACTACGAGAGACTTTTCGGTCTCACATACACCCAGATCCGAAACAAATATTTGTGGATCACACAAACATTTGTCTCGGTGCGGGAATCGAACCCGCGGCCTCTCGTTTCACAAGCTAGTATTTAGCCAACTGCGCCACGGGGCTGTCCTAGTGACACTTTACTTTTAACCTCCTTATTATTATACAGGATGTATAGAGACCGTGATCTAAAATGAAGACAGGCAAAAGCCACGGTGATTATAAACACCGTGACATTAAATAAATCCCGCCAAAAAATGTTTTCGTAACGACAACATACATTTAATAATCGTGGTTGTAAGGAAAACGTAATTTTTTTTTTGTCGGTTTTTTTTTAAATGTCATGATTTTTGTAATCGCTGTGGCTATTGCCTGTCTTAATTTTCGATCACGGCCTTTATACACCCTGGATACGGCCTCTGTGGAGCTATGACTGAGCAATCATGAATGAAATTGATACTATAGGTTTTGTCTATCGAAACGATGCTTGCATGATCAATAAATTGCTTCGGAATTGAATGGGATTGATCCCCATTGTTCTGATACCCACTACACATGTCTGAGTGTGTTCATTCTATTTACATCCGTATTTGAATAGACCGCCATAATTGTAATTGTTTCTCGGTAGTGGATATTATATTTGGATCGAACATTCAGATCAATCAGCTTGGAAATTGTGGTATGAATGTGCTCGATAGACCAGGAGAGTCCAACTGTCTCACAGAAAATCGATGTGAAGCAAGACTACATTCAGTGGCGAATGAAATTATTCCTATTAACTGGTGTTGGGTTTAAATATGATATTGATAAAGCGACAGTGTTACGTTCGTGGATCAGCCCGTGTACGGTTTTGAATCGGCTGGCGTTATTGTGTCGTCTAGTGAAATATGATCATCCTTTTCTCACGTGGCACTATTTTAAGGGCATTTCTTTATCATTATGTATAAATTTTCCACCTTTAAAAAATATTGCCAATGTTCGATATTTAAAAAAAAATATAACTACAATACTCATAGAATCTACGAACAACAGTCAAACAATCCGATACACAACAGACATAAACTGTTATCAATCCCTGAAGGTAACCCTCGTGTACCGCATAACACGTTCGCGTCTCAGATTAGTTGGCGTTGGTAACAAGCAAGTAACTTTCACAATTAATACCAACCAACCGCACCAGAAGGCTATGTTATGTTCCAATCGATTTGTTACCTACGCGTCAGAAATAAAGTTCTGAGCCCCCGAACCGTAAAGGGATTTCGTGGTGCAACTATTTACAGATCACGGTAGCGTTTAATCTTCTATTATGTATTGTATTATGTATGTATCTTGTTTATTCATGTATTATGTGTTTTAATGTGTGAATACAAATTGTTTAGACCGTGATCTAAAACAAGTAATAGGTGCAGTGATTACAAACATTTTGACGCTAAAAAATCTCAAAAAAATAACGTTTTTCTAACCACCATAAGTATTGCCTATCTCAGTATTCGATAACGGTCTGTTCACACTATATATAAAAGCCTAAAAATAAATTTATTTTCATAATTTGTAACATTATACAGTATGTAAACAGGCCGTGTTAAAAAACTATGACGGGTAAAAGTTGAAAATGTATTTTTTTATTTTTTATTTTATGAGATTTTTAGCGTCAATGTGTATTTCATCACCGTTCATATTACCCGTGTTAGTTTTGGATCACAGTCTGTTTACACTATGTATAAAGAGCGGGAGGTATTGAAATAGAAATATGACAAAACATAACAAGCCCATCAGTGTTCGCATATGCCCCGTGGCGCAGTTGGCTAGACACAAGCTTGCGAAACGAGGCCGCGGGTTCGATCCCCGCACCGAGACAGATGTTTGTGTGATCCACAAATATTTGTTTCGGGTCTGGGTGTATGTGAGACCGAAAAGTCTCGTAGTTTCTGATACCCACGACACAAGACTTGTATCTTAGTGTGGGATCAGAACTATGTACATATGTGACTGCTGGGTGTATTTATTTTTGCTGGAAATTTCTAAAAATACACACTTCTCTATCCTCACTTCGTGGCTAGTAACTACATTTTTATGGTGTTTGAAATTGGATTTCATGCAATGCTGCATTACAAATTACCGCCCGCGGTCAAGATGTACTGGGTTCGATCGTCGGGTCTAACAGTGTTATTTGGTTTTCCGCAATAAATTTTTCAGTATTCAGTAATCAGAAAACGTGCTCTTTATATGGCAATAGGTTCGCCCTAAATTGAGTTGAATTTCCACACATTCCCACATCTGGGATACACGCTTTTTTTTACGAGAGGAAAGCGCTTTAAGCTCCCTTGTTCGGTACCTCGGGGGAGGCCGAAAGGGGTATGTCGGGGTCTCTAGCCTTCCAACTCGGCGCACGGAACAATTTTCCGCTTAGCTGAGTTGGGTCCCTAACCAAAATCCTACGCCAGCATACCGACTAAAACCTCTCGGTGACCATCTCGCGCATTTAGGGCGGTTTTGCGGCATCTCAGGGCGAGAAGCGCCCTATATGGTGGGATACACGTATACTTGTATTGTCTCTCCCTCCTAAGAACTATCTTTGTTTTCTTCTTTTTAACTTATTGAATGAGCTACAATTATGGACCGTGTCCGATGTTTTATACTGTCTATTAGTAGAAAACATAATTACAGGTATACCTATTGTTACATTTCATACCTTTGTTTATCTATATACATATATCTAGATTGTCATATAACAGCCTATACTTACTCCTTCGCTCATGAATTAATCCACAAAGCTTGTCGACGCACTTACAATTCAGTGCGTTCAGTGGTAACGCTGATCCACTTAGGCGTTTGCTGATTTTATAAGATAGAACAGTCAATGCTTAGGGCTGATATTGCTATAAGCATTATGGCATGCAATTTAGGAACGAGCAAGTAGACAGCCTGTCACAAAATGATCACCACAAATACAAAAACACCAAAAATATGTATCGTGTTTGCCTTTTTAAAGAAAGGAGAAGGATTAGAATGAAGAAGAATCAGACGAATCGACACAACAATCACATCATAGTATAGACCTTACAATAAAATATAAGCCTTGTATCGTGAGCATCGGTTACTACGAAGGACTTCGGTATCACCCCGGTCGAGCCAGTTTATTCACATGATACAACAAACTGGCATTATTATATCCAAGAAGCACAATTCAAATACTATAGTATAAGAAATCTTATAAGTCCATTAACTCACATTAACTATTCCAGGATCCTTTCATGTTGTGAAGTGACGCCTAAAGCGGTTAATCGACGATCATGTCACAATTATGTATTATTACTCTGATTACGGTTAACGTACCTTACGTAATAGATAGCCATGCTAACAGAATTTGCATGCTAAAGAAGAATATATTATGAGGCGTGTTAAACATATTATTTTGCAGAAGTCTTTAACATCTGGATCCGTCAGTTCAATTTTTTTTTTAAATAATATCAATCAATAATTAGCTTTAAATCGTCCACTATTGAAATTGAACGGGATAAATAATCGCAATAGCAGTTTTAGGAGCGTGAAATAGATGGGAATAAAATATTATGGCACTTTTGAGAAGTTCAAGGATTCAGATAAAAATATTGAATTGCGAAATATCCTGTTATTTTTACATTATTAGAGTATCTTTTGTTATATTGTATATAAACTTGAGGATAAAAATTAAAAGCCCACGTAAAGCGGAGAAAATTTTATCAAAAAATGAGGTTGTTTAAGTCACAGCTTAACGCGTCATTAGGGGCAGATTGCGTGAGCAAAATAATGGCTATTTATTTAATGTTGTCGAGGAAGAACAATTTAAAACCTTCATGATACACCCTAATAAGAATTAAGCACGGAAGGTAAATAAGATTCTCTTTTTATTTGTGTTTCTTCACTTATCGCTGACAAAAATAAAAGACTGGCCATTGTTTTCTTGATTAAACTTGTATATGTGAAGATTGAAAGTATTGGTAGACAAAATCTAATAACATTTGCTACTGTGGACCTATAGTAGACTAAATATACGATATTGGACTTAACTAAAAACTAGGAATTAGGTTACAGAAGCTAAGTTCTAGTAAAAAGATGAATGTAGAAAAACAAGACATTAAACCTTAATTACAAAACCCTAGTAATTTCTAAACACAGTTGTGTTTGACGCAATCCATTACTTATGCTCCGCGGAGCGTGTCATTTCGCCGCGTATTTAGCAAATATATGTTTTAATTAAGAGCAACATGACCGATCCCGACATCCAAGAGCTTGTTAGGAGCGTAACATTTCGCGCGTCAGCTTTTGTCTGAAGCGGTTATGTTTTGCTGTCGCGGCACGTATCAATAGCAAAGATTAATGTTTTCCTCGCAACCGGCGCAATAGCCGCCGCCTGCTTACCTCAAATTCCTGGATGTGTTCGACTCAGCGTGCCCACTTGCAGAATAGTGTTATAAATGGAATTTCCCGTTTGCTGCAGGAATGGTACAGAATTCGAGACCGTTTGACCCCGAGCCATGTCATCGACGCTCGTAAACTTTACGATCTACTCGACTCCGAAACAGGCTTTGAAGAATAAGCACGTTGCGGAAGCGTATTTCTCCTGATAAAATAATATTGGAAAAAAAGAAAATATTGAGGTATGTAACGCGTATCGGCATAATCGTAAATGCGAATGGGGTTATCAACATTTTTTGCGACGTAGTTACATAATATAGCACGATTACGCTTTCCCAAATTGATTTCATAATAGCCGTTAAAATTTACATACATATGGGAAGTCACGCAGAAATCCGTGTAGCATTGAATGACTGGATATTATTGTCTCAGCTTAGGACGGCATGTTTATTACATTGTGAAGTCACGCGCCTAACTAAAATTGAAGTGTATTCTATTTTTTTTTTAATTAACTAGCTGTTTACCGCAATTTCGTATAGGAAAGTTTAGTCTTTAATACTATATGAATATTTTTCCCGTTTTTGCTACATTTTTCATTTCTGCTCCCCTCCTATTTATTGAATCGTGATGCTATATAGCCTTTCTTGGTAAATGGACTATTAAAGAAAAAAAAAATTCAATTCGAATCCTTACTTCCTGATATTAGCGCGTTCAACCAAACAAACATAGAAACTGTTTAGTTTTGTATTAGTATAAAATATAATTTATTATTATACACATCATAGACTTAATAAATCTCGGACGTCAAAATAAGAAACAAAACACGTTCGAATTATAAAAAAGCATCATTCAGCTTAAAATAATCGCTGCCCATCAAACAACATAGTCGGTAATAGCTCCATTCATTACGCTCTACACGAGTCAATAAATCTGCCAGAACATATTCTCAATGAGTGATTCCTGACCTAGAAAAAACAAGGTGAAGATATTAGTTTGGCGATCAGCCAGAAAATGCTGTTCAATAGACCAAGGCGATCTAGAATTACTCGTTTTCCACTGTGAGTTACTTAATAGCACAATAAACAATAGCCTGGGTATAAGCGCTAGAACTGATGACTATGAGCTTGGAAGCTTTTCAGATCGAGTTCATGTATGGGCAACGCTCTCTTCCACATAGAAGATCATTCACAATACCGCGAGAGGCATTGTTTCCCACCAATGGCCCGCTACCGCAAACTTGGAACATGCCATATATCTCAGTTGGAATGAGGTTCCTGAAGTGAAATAACTATGTCTTAATTTCTGTATAACCTACACACACCTCTATCCTGGAAACTGAAAGTGTAATCTAAATATATACAATATACACCATACTGACTCTTTGGAATCCGTAAAACGTAAGAGCATACATAAATAAATTAATAAACAGTTTTGAGTCATGTTTGTTGTCGTGAATATTTATCGATTTTATTTTAGTTAAAGAAAGTACAGAGATTTTTCTATGTCACAACCAGACCCGAAACAAATATCTGTAGACTAGAAAACATTTTTCTTTGTATGGGAATCGAACCAACATACTGTAAATTTATATATATATATATATATATATTTATATGTTTATATATGTGTTTGTATGTATATATATATAATATATATTTATGTATTTGTATCTATAAATATTATGTATGTTTTATATATGTATGTGTATGTAATCACACCTACAACCTACACCTACCAAGATTTATCTCTGCACTCCCCAAAGGTAGACTGTCAGAGAATGCCTATGGCATTAAGTCCGCCTTTATACTATCATGTATATAAAGCTATAAATAAATAAATAAATAAATAAATTACAGTATCTTAGCGTTATAACCCGACAGGTAACAAACTGCGCCATGGAGGCTATACATCATGTAAACATATCTAGACTCGACTAGTTAAAAGTTACTACTTGGGCGATAATTTATTAAAAGAAAGCCAATAAAGTAAAACAAAAAAAAACAAAGAAACCATAAAATTACCAGCGAGCAACCCTAACTAAAAACACACTCGACCGCACTGCACTAACCAAGTGGCATCACGTTTGTTCACTCTCCACTCCACCGATCTCTTTCAATTATCTGGAGCACACTCGGCGGCGAGGATTCGACAGACTAGGCTTTCCTACTTATTCACAAATTCGGGTCAGCCTTCAATTATTCTGCGAAACATCGCTCGTAAGCGAAATCTTGTTACTTGAATTGACAAGTAGGCTGGACGCACACGTGACCTAGCTTGTTGGCAGCTTTTTGCGAGGGCTTTTTTATTGAAATCCCCAGCGCCATTATTTTATCTCCCCGCCGTCGATCCCTTGTTCCTGTCTAGTTTTTTAAAGGCCGAGATAAATTATGTATACTTAGCCAGACATTTTAAAAATCCAATTTCAACTTAACTTTTTAAAAAAAATGCTAGGATCAATTGTGACTAAAGCAAAAAAGAATCTATTCTATTGGGATAGTCTCGCAGAAATTCGATGTCAATTAATATTGTATAAGTTTCGTTAAAATTGCAGATGATATTTGTAACCCCTATTTTAACTTTGATTAATGGTAGTCACGCTGTAGTTAGCTTGATCTGCAATACACATAGACCAGCACGACCGAGTAGTACCACTGTCCAACAAAAAATCGGCTTGAACAAATGCTGTTACGGCACGTTCGATTAGTGAGATTGCCGAAAGCCCAATTTGCTGATAGTAGGATATTCGGAGCAACCTGGATAGCAGTCACCATACAAAAGGTTTTGGACTCACTTTTTCATTGCAAATAATTGATCCATGGCGGTGTGCCGCGTTCTGAGTCCAGCCTTTGTATATCCAATTACAATAATTTAAAAAAAAAACATGACTATCTCGTTGTATATGTGTAACAAAGTATTACTTTGGTGTTCAATTAAGAGTTTTTCAGTAGCACCATGGAATTTAATGCCCGAAAAACTGCAAGAGGTACGTCTACTATTAAATGGGATTTAAACAGACGAAACATGGATGTAGAAACACATCTTCGCCTACCTCCTGCTTGAGTTAATACTTGTTCTATAAAGCATGTAGGCGTTATACACCAAATACCGAGCGCTCTCAGTGTAATAACACGCCACAATCTATAAGTATAAATCTTTGTGACGACGGCACAATATCGTGGCTGAAAATTCAATTAGGCATTTGTCATCGCTTCATTGGCCACCCACGGGGCGAGTCGTGCGTGCTGCGCCCCGCGAGCACATGACAAAAGGGAGCCCTTATTTTTACATTATACACACATTTTGTTGCCTTTCTTGTGGTACATTAGCTGATCTTTTTCATTAGCGTACATTCTCAACCATCGGGGGAATTTTCTTACTGCAACTTCTCTTTGTTAAACTAGATATACAGCTGGATATATGTACAACTATGATACAGATGATTATGATGTCATAATCCTATTAGTTCCTGCAATGGATGATGTGGGTAGTCACATTAAGTTCACTCCTAAAAAAGAAATGAGCTCTGGTTTATAAGAACAAGTCTATTTTTTTATGTGAGTGTTAGCTTATGTGTTATAAATAAAAAAATAAATACACCCAACAGTCACATACATAGTTCTGACCCCACATTAAGATACAAGTCTTGTGTCGTGGGTATCAGAAACTACGACCCGAAACAAATACTTGTGGATCACACAAATATTTGTCTCGGTGCGGGGATCGAACCCGCGGCCTTTCGTTTCGCAAGCTGGTATCTAGCCAACTGCGCCACGGGGCTGTTAACTTAGCATGGAATATTTTTGCGATCAAATACCAAAACTGATTCACTGCGGATTGATCATTAACACAGCGTGGATTTTTCAGAACAAGCACTAGAATCATTTGGGTCGCAGAAATGCTGCGGTCTTTACCAGGTTGAGTTATTTAAGCGCTATATTCTAGTTTTAAAAAGTGACTAGAAAATATAGGCCATCAGATTTTTTTACCGCTGAAATTATGCATCCACCGAAATACATACCTGAAACATTTCCTCAAAGCTAACATTGCCATTCATTCGAAAAAACACAATATCTATGTCATGTATCCAAATCCTTCTGTGGCAAAGCCGTTGAAAACATATTTTGTTGGCGGGACACAACTTTTGTCAATAGTCTGCATGAAAAATAGAAATACCAAACCTGAATTGGACGCTAAAAAATTCAGCAATATGTGAATTGCTTTTGTGTATGACTAGCAGCTCATGCCGACTGCACCTGAATACAAGAATAATAGAATGCCACTCGCAGATATAATAGACTTCCTGGAAGAAGGTACAAAGGGTCAGAACTTCCAGAGAATATTATAAATACACATGGACAGGGAATATGCATTCGGGATATTGCAGTATTGTAGATGATATCTCCTATGCCGGAATCAATTGAAATCTGGATGGAAAACCTTTAGCCTCGGGTTACATCACCGTTTCAAAACAATTTTTCATGTAGTGCACGAATGTTTGTTGCGGATCTACATGTTTTGACACCGAACAATCTCCAGTAGCTGAATGTATTTAATTTTAAGCAAAAAAAGTTTTTGGCCCATTCAAATGAAATTAAGGGTTTATTTGGGAGTTCAAATATTATGGACAATGTTTGTGATATTTTAGCCTACCTTATGGTCGCTCAAGTGCGAGTATGTGCCGTACGATCTAAAGGTCCTAGGTTGGATTCCGAGGTCGGGCAAAGTCTTATTTGTTTTTTCCATTAGGAAATTCTCAGTAGCAGAACGGAGCTCGAAATGTATGCACAATGTTTGTACGGATAACCGATTATTGAATAAAGAAGTACCTCAAAAGAGTGCCGAGTGACGTATCTAGGTCATATCATGCTTCGGTAAACATGTTACTGATTTATGATTACAAATTACACAAAAGCTTATAAAAATATAACACACAAACCCAAACGAGGTTCACAACACGCGAGCGGTCTCGAAACTTCTTATGACTCGTAGAATTCTTTCTAAACTGAAAAAGTATAAAGTTCGATTATTTCGCCGCAAAACTTAGCGAACTAAAGAATTATTTCAGTTTTGAAAAAAATTCCAGCATAAGTTGAGCAAATTACTTTTCAAGTAAGTTGTAAACAAAGCACCAAAAACAAGACCTTGCTTAAAATATAAGACTCATTTAATAAACTATGTCGTTTGAATTTTGTTTTTAATGTCTCTGTAACTATCGATTTTAATAATACATATGTATAATAAAAATTCAATCCAATATTTTTTAATGTCTCGTGGTTAAAATTATGTGTCGCCCGATCTAGAGGTCCCGGGTTCAATACCCAGGTCGAACAGTGTTATTGGGTTTTTCTATTAGGAAATTCTCAGTACCAGCACGGATTCTGGGATTGTGCCCAAAACACGGCAAAAGGCTCGCACCCTATTACGTGGGATTGATACATACCTGGCTGGCGATTTGTATTAAATGCAAATTACCTTCTGGGAATACATTCTTGAGGTCATGTACATGCATATGTATGTTCAATATTTTTCTTCCCACTATCTCATGAAAACAAGCATAATATTTATATGTACGTATAATAAATTTCCATTGTCCTGTCGCGACATTATAAAAAAATAGTACTTACTATTCATAAAAACCTACACAAAGAGACTAACTCGGGAAATAAATTCCGGACAAATTATTTATTATTTTTGAAATAAGAAAAATAATACAACAATACAGCGGAATAGTGGAGAACGTAATACGTTGCGCTCGATTCTGTTTGAGTGAGAAATCAATTTGTTCCATCGTTTTCATTTATGCGATTCAAGCGGTTCCATTTATTCGAACACAAATTGGAAAGGGACTGACTGAGTTGTCAGCTGCGGCTTATGCAGTCTCGACTTAGCGACAGACTGCACAACAATAAGATAAAAATACGAGGAATACCAACAATATTTAGCTATTGATGGGCATTTCTTATGTAATCCCCTGAAACGTATTTTGGGGAGCCGAGTTTCATTCTTTGCGAAATAAAAAATGGACATCCGCGAAATAATAGAACATTTTAGACTGACTCGGCAATTCCGCGACATAAGGGGTGTGCGATCGAGAGTTCCCGCGATAAATTCCCGACTAGTCAACGTATGACAGGATTTATAAAATTTTCCATAGCGCAAAAGCAAAATAATAGTAATGATGGTCATGAGACAAACTTCACAGAAGGGTTCATAAAAGGTTTAAATGCACTTAGGCGTTTATTTAAGCCAAACCTATTATTTGTTTTACTACAAACTGATCTTTAAAAGATTTTGTTACTATTTATTTTTTTCACTTCTCACCTTATGACACGTGCAGTGCGAAACAAGTATCATTGTCCCTGACTGGTCGACAAAATTATGCGCGCCTAATAATAAAACAAATGCGAAACGCCTCTGTCCGCTTAAGCTGGTTTTCATCTTATAATATGTGGTTGTCGTTATCTGTCCGGATACAAAAATCTTAACAGTAGTGTGAACGTAAGTGTAAAAGTAAATGCGAACATCAAAACTTCATTTACCAAAAATCTTTGCACAAACAATCCACTGGCACAAACAAATCTCTTTAAAACACAGGTTTGTCGTTCAAATTCAAAAATAACACCAGAAGTGAAAAGCGTATCTTTTCAAGTCAAACTGACGGTGGCTAATAGATAACTGTAATGAATCAAAGGACTGCTGCGTGGCCCCGATAGCCTTTCTCAGGTTTCGCTCAGTGTTTTATTTCTGTTCGTTGCAGTCTCGTTAGCCATCTACATTGAAATTATCTAGTTATTCCAATTTCTGCTCCCTTTGATGTATGCTTTTATTTCAATTTCACATGCTACCATGAATCTTTGCAATTTAGGCTTTACCTACGTGCTACATACACTTTTTCGTTCTAATTATGCTTGTTTTTCTAAACATCTGCAAAGATATTCGATAAAAGATTAATTTTGAAGAACCAATAGCCAACGTATGAGGAGTTGTTAAAATGTTGAAGAAACAAAAGAAGTGTCAGGATCGAAGCTTGCGGCACTCAATAGTGTCCTGTGGGAATTAAGGCGTGAACGCTTATGTTTGTATGTATGTATTATAATTATTAACCCTGTATACCCTAGGATATGAGGATATGCTGTTTATCTTTGTGTCATAAAAGTATCTGTTAAAACTAGGTGTACATAAGCCTTTTTACTGTCCATGATTCTCTTATTATTTCAAGTGAGTTTCGCGATTTCGTTGACCTTTGTCCGAATGTCCCATGATGCTGTTTCTATCTCTAATTTGATAGATATAGGTACTTAAATTTCATTAATAATACAATGGTTGTAACATTGCTTATAATCAATGACAAGATGATTATGACCAGGTGTCAGTGACAACATTTTTCATTTGCATTCTTTCAAAAAAAAACAAAAAAAACTTTCAAAATACACTAATCTATTGAAACTACAATAGCATACAAGACGAAAAAACCCCACGAGTAAACGGGTAGAGTAGGCTAATTCCAATTTCCTGTAACTTCAACAAGTATCAAGTTCCTTAAGACGATTTAAAAGGTTCTTTCAATTTATCTACATACAAATGAGGCCGGCTGCGAGTGGCCTGTCAGGGTCGGTTGTTCCGATGTCTCTGCGACAGGCTGATACGCCTTTTTGCTTTCAGTCTCTTGAATACAGATGTCGGTTGTAAATTAACGTCTTGGTGCATTGATGGTATTTATAATTCTGTTATAACACATATTTAAATAGAAACCATTGGTTATTTTATTAGTCCAAATTATGATTAGTCCAAAGTATGACTTCCATTTATTCATCACATTGTTACTCGGATTCTACCACGGTATTTCTTATTCATTATTAAAAGCCACCATCATTTCATTAAGGATCATCGGGGACATTGTAAAAGGTATCGAGATATATGCAACAGTATTGAAATCCCCTATTGGAATACGATCACTCACTCCTGCATTAAATTCACACACATTGGCGATTCGTTTAATCCCCACAAATCCGAACGTAAGTTTTATAACATTTTCTTCACAACCGGATCCAATCCCTTAGTTGATATGGAGTAGTCGCGATCGATTTTACAATCAGAACCCGATATCCCGGCACATCTTACGTTTTTCCGCGTTTACGTTGAAAATTACCCGATTAATTCCCGCCACTTGCGTAGATCCCATTTTCTTGGAGTTAAAAACTGACACGCGTCGCCGCTGCGTTATTCAATGGTTTTCCTTTCACACTTTTTGTTCAAGTTTGCGTGACACTTCATTTATAATTCCGCTTAATCCGAGTGAGTGAGTTCTTACCGAATGAATTTGTAATGTAAAGATTAATGATATATGCTACGGGGCTCTTTCAAGTCATTCATCGTTCCTTATCGTATTTATCAACGCGTACTGTTCCATTGTGATCGAGACGCGACACACTTTCAGTTCATAATTTAGGGCTTTGTTACGTTTCAGCTCGGAAAAGAGTTTAATAAAAGACAAACAGCCTTTTTAGATGGGCCTCTATTGAAATGCTACGTTCAGACTTGAGAATAAATTTAATTGTCGAAGTTCAGATTGAAAAAGTTAGGGCGGTCGCGTAATTCCATACAACGAGTGAGTGTGCCTGCGGCGTAATTATTAGATATGTTTGTTCTGTACAATTTGGTTAATGTAGCCTGCGCTGGCGAAGTTTTATTGCTGTTCTCTGGATGCTCTTCGAGCGTAGGTGAAAATTATTTCTCAAATTTTTATCACTTCAAGTTAATGAGCGCGATGATTTTTGTTGTTTTCTTTTTCGTGTCTTCATAGTGCCTCTATTATGAGGCGTATTTTAAACCTCATTAAGTCGTAGGACTGAATTGTTTTTTTAATTTGAAAGGCTGATTAAAAAGAATAATGCAATTTTAAAAGATAAATAAAGCCACAAACCAATTGTTACATTTATGATGTAAATAATTTAAAGCACTTGTTCGAGACATACTCAGCCATTTATAGTAAGTGTTTAACCATTTCAACGACGATCTAACGTTATGTTCAGGCTGATCCCGAAATGCGACTGATTTACATGAGTCCCTATAACATTATACAGCTTTTCTAGGAAAAGTTGACCTATAGCATATAATCAAAGGTTGACAAGAATCAAAGTTACCACTCAGACTGTGGAACCTTGAAGCAATTAAAAAAATACAAAACATTTGATTATTTGAGTTTCAACTTACTGTATTACTCTTTACAACAAAACCTTTCACAAGTTAAAGGGTGGCCCTTTATCGAATGACGTATTGAAAAGACTTTCAATAACCCCGGGTCCATTCCATCGTAACGCGTTAAATTTCGATGAAATTGAAAAAATATTATGGATCGGACGGAAAGGGCCAAAAGTTTCACAAAGAAAGGGAATAAACGACCGTCTTACAACACAAAAGAGGGAAACTCTTAGTTCTCGGAACGGTTCAAGTTTACACTAATAGCGTAATACTATGCCGTTTTTGAATGCTAAAGTTAGCGTACGTGGAAACTTTATAAGGAACTAGGTGTACGCAACTCCGCTTGCTTGATGGAGTTATCGCTTTGGAGAACTCCGTATTTCGCACTTCAAACGTTTTCTCCGTCAGTCGTAATCATTTTAATTTTTCTATATATTTTTTTACAATCTCGACAACCTCATTGGTGGTAAAAGGACATGAGATCAAGAAGCCTCGAGTCCTAATTAGTGGTCGAACACTCTATGTTTCTTTTCGATATTACGGAAATACCCGTACTCGGCAGCAATGAGTCTGGGAATTTATCCACTTTATCTTATCTGCACATATTATCACTTAAGCATTCCTCTTCTAATTTTAATTACTACATTATCGTTAACTAAATATGGACGTATTAACATAACCGTGAATAAAAACTAAACACCCAGCACAAAAAAATATTTTTATTAATCACAACTTCTGCAATCCATGTAAAAATGACACTGTGACAGTGCAGGCTAAAATGTAAAAAAGCTCCACTGAAACGTCCAAATTGCGAGCAGCAGTAACAAGTTTGCACAACGTTTTCATGTACGGGGTGTCCATTACGCGAACAATCTAGCTGCGGCCGAATTTAATCCGTTTAACTGCATAACGCTCGCAAAGTTATCTCCGGACGAATATGCGTGTAAAATCAGACCCAGTTTAATGAGTACAAAATAACGTAACACCGGCTTGGTGCAGTTTATTTGCGCTCCCATTCTAAATATGTACGGGTTATAATTAATTCAGTTAATGTGGATTTTATAGGGGCAAATGGCTGCGAGGTGCTTATGATAATACTCTAGTGTTCGTTCTCGACAATATGTCTACTATCAGGTGCCTATTAGTAGACGTAATTTCCCAAATAGCTAAAACGGTCTGTTAGAAGCAGACTGCAGGGGCAGTTAATATTTCATGTAAAGTTGCTATGTACAAGCTTTTGCATATTATGTCAAAGGAGCAGTACGTATCCCGTATCCACTGTGTATTTTATGACGTAATGTTGTAAAAAGTCGTGATGACCTCGAGGTTTAGGCACGCGGTCGAGAATCTCAACCGTCGCGGGTTCAAACCCCAGGCACAAATCACTGACTTTTGGAAGCAATGTGTGTATTCACAAAGAATTATCACGTTAACGGTGAAGGGTAACATCGTCATGAAACCTGCACACCTAAAAGTTCTTAGCAACTTCTTAGGTGTGTAGTCCGCCAACCCGCACTAGGCCAGCGTGGTGGACTACGGCCTAAAGTTTAGGCCCTAAACCCTTTTAATTGTAGAGGAGGCCCGTGCCCAGGAGTGGGACATATATGGGCTGATTATGATGATGATGAATGTTGTTAACATAATATTCGTTTTGATTTCATAATCTGTTTTTTTTTTAATTAAACATACAAAGGAATAAGATTAATTTATTTTGTTACTATCATTTTATTTTTATTTCATTTGATAATAATTACTTATGAGTGTGGAACATTTATATGTGTGTATTTTATTCTTTGATGCATTATTGCAATGTTACCATCCAGATTTCTTGGAGGAAGCGAGGGCTTGGGGAGTCAGTGCAAATGCCGCAAACTATTGGCAGGCCCACAAGGTGTGCGCACGCGTCGCACATCTTTTTTTTTTTTTTTTTTTTTTTTCCTGCGGGGAAAATCCATCTGCATCGCCAACCCCGCGCGTCGTCGCACTGCTTAACTCTATTCCAGATTTCTTGGAGGAAGCGAGGGCTTGAGGAGTCAGCGCAGATGCCGCAAACTATTGGCAGGCCCACAAGGTGTGCGCACGCGTCGCACATCTGCAGAGCCAACCCCGCGCGCCGTCGCACTGCTTAACTCTATTCCAGATCTATTGGAGGAAGCGAGGGCTTGGGGAGTCAGCGCAGATGCCGCAAACTATTGGCAGGCCCACAAGGTGTGCGCACTCGTCGCACATCTGCAGCGCCAACCCCGTGCGCCGTCGCACTGCTTAACTCAATGCTTGCTCACCACACAGATCCAGATATTTTCTTTGATGGTCCCAGGCAGATATACATATCTAATTTTCATTTATTTTTGGATAGCTATTTAAGTTAAATTGTGTGTTATATTGTTAAATGTGCATGTGTTTTTACATTATATTACTAAATTTCACATATTTCTGTACAGCTTTGTAAGTTAAATTGTTTGTTATATTGTTAAAATGTGCTTGTGTTTTTATATTATATTATTAATTTTAAGTTAATTTTAGTTACAATGTAAGTGTTTTGGGGAAATCTGCAAACTTGCATTAATTAATTAATAATAAAAAAATAAAAAAATGTGATATAAGTACTATTCCGGATGTTTAAAAAACATTATATTTGAATAACAATACGCTTCTATAATAAAACTGGTGGAGGCAAACCTCGATAACCTTCATTGAACTTTGGCTGCCTATTTGTATTACAAATTTAATGCCCGTTGATAATAATAATTATGTAAAATCTTAAAACACACCTTAACTACTGGAGCAGATCAATGCGGTTGACAGAGTCTGATATTGATCATAATAAAAAAATAATAATATTATAAACATAAATTTAAATTTCAGTCGTTAAAAAGAACTATGAACTTGAACTTCAAAATTTTCTTTAGATTTATACAAATTGAAAATGCGAACTGAAGGTACTTAGAACGTATTTTCAGTTTTAAAATTACTCTTGTTTGATGCTACGTAATGGCGCAATCTGCAGCGTCTTATTGATGTCTTGGAATTTTGCCTAAGGGCTTGTAGATGGTACTTAACGTCACTTTGAACTAAAATAATGTGTTCGCAGTATTTCACTAGCAAAATGGCGCTAAATAAACAAAACTTGAAGTATTGTGTGGATGGTAATAAGGGAATTTATTATTGAACTCTTTCTAAGAAATATAGTAATTATTTTTACTGCTAAATGATCTATGAAGCAGTGGCGGTACTTCCATAGAAGCCCAAAAGCGTTACACGTTAATTGTGCAATATCTAGTTCATATTTTTTATTGTGGGGTATAGTATATTCTCATTTATATATCAAATTGCTTTTGTTAAATAAAGTTTTAAAGCTTAAAGAATATTATTGGGAATTTTGTAAGGCAAACTGGGCTTTTGGGCTTCTACGGAAGTACCGCTACTGCTATGAAGTGACATAAAAGGTGACGTATGTCATAGCCAAAGAATATAACGATAAGGGTTTGCTTGTTTTGAATACGTACTCATGTAATCCCCCAATTTTTGTGTTAGTTTTAAAGTTGTCATTTAGTAGTGATTAAGCTAGATGTTGAACAGCTTGTCATCGAAGCAATCCTGCCGGTGTTTGACGCCTGGATGCAACGTAAAGACGGTCGACTCACTTACCGGCTTACTCAGATAATTACTGGGCATGGATGCTCCAGTGATTACCTGAATAAGATCGGTCGTGAAGCCACGGCGAATTGCCTTCATTGCGATAGCGGCGAAGAAGACTCAGCCACGCACACGCTCATGCAGTGTTCTGCATGGGAATTAGAGCGTCAAATCCTCGTGGATCAGATCGGACCTAACCTCTCCCTACCGGCAGTCATGACGGCCATGTTGGCGGGAGACTCAAACTGGAACGCCGTAGTCGCTTTCTGTGAAACCGTCATGGTAAAGAAAGAGACTGCGGAGCGTCACAGAAAGGGGGCCTACTCTGCCCAGAGAAGAAGAGGCAACACTGACCGCAATTCGAGGGCCTAACGGCAATTTATAATATGCCTAAGTAGTAAGTCTGCTTAGGCCGATGTGTGCTTCATAAGCAAGCACTGGAGGCGATTCGGCGCGTTCATTTTGAGTTCCCGAAGACCCTCCTTAGTGTAGAGGGAGTCTATCATGGGGGTTTTAGCCGGTAAAAGTCCGGCATACCCCGTTTGTCCTGCAAGCGGGGATCCAAGAGGATTTTCACCATGTAAAAAAAAAAAAAAAAAAAAAAGATGTTGAACAGCTGTAACTTTTCCTTGACATTTTTTTATTCAAAAATTTAATAATTAATTGGTTGTTTGCACACGGACTTCACATACATACATACATTTATGTACCTATACGTGTAATAATTAATATGGTGTTTGTGGTGGCTGATTATACTTGAATTAATCACTATCAACGCAAATTCATTTGCTGTATCTGTGCCATAAACGAAATAAACCAAAATTATCGTTATTTTTATTTTATAGTTGAAATGGAATAGGCGTTTGTCTTCCATCTCACCTGATGGAAAGTGTAGATGAAGACGAGAGTGGTACACGCCCATCCAAAAGAAACCTGGTCATCATCATCAGCCCATTATACGTCCCACAGCTGGGCACGGGCCTCCTCTACAACTGAGAGGGTTTAGGCCTTAGTCCACCACGCTGGCCTAGTGCGGGTTGGCGGACTACACACCTAAGAAATTCCTACGAACATTTAGGTGTGCAGGTTTCATCACGATGTTTTCCTTCACCGTTAAAGCAAGTGATAATTCTTTGTGAATACACACATAGCTTCGAAAAGTCAGAGGTGTGTGCCTGGGGTTTGAACCTGCGACCGTCTTAATTCTCGACCGCGCGCCTAAACCTATAGGCCATCACTGCTTTTTTTGCAAGAAACCTGTCACTCTACTCTTAAAGGCTCCAGAGTTCAACTTATCAGGAAAAATTATGAAACAAAGTCATTGTTATATAAAGAGCCGTAACACTGTTACAAAATGTAAAATTGCATTGAGTACACCTCGGATTACATATAATACACAGTTTCACTCACACGTATTGTGTAAGCGGGGAACAATACCTGACAATCAAGTTCCAATATGCCTTTATAACGTTTAATTCCAATTTATGAGGTACGTTGACATTTCACAATAATAAACAGCATCGATCCATGTTCGGGTGGGGATTTTATTTTCCAAATTACGTATCGGAGCCGTGAACATGTGAAACGGACTTATTTCATACCGCTTTTGTTTACGTTGAAATTTAAGCTGGTGGAGATTGAAAATAAAATTTTATTTAACAAATACTTTTGCTCTGGACTCGATTAAAGACCGTCAAGTTGATGAGTTATTTACGTCATGAAACACAATTTTTCCGAGATAAACCAGGTTATCATCGACTCATAAAAACTAATGTACATTCATTCATACATACATATGTACATTACCCCACGTCTGTGTTCTTCGAATGAGTCGACGGTGGTGCATTTTTGGACCCACATTTCGCCAGTATATCAGTCCCACGTAACAGTGGACGAGAATATTACCGTTTTTCGCCATACTCCGTGCTGCTACTGAGAATTTCCTAATGATAAACCCAACAACACTTTTCTAGACCCATACGGTCATACCAGTGGCGGTACTTCCATAGAAGCCCAAAACCCCACCATGCCTTACAAAATCCCGAATAATAATCTTTAAGCTTTAAATCTTTATTTAATAAAAGCAATTTGACATATAAATGAGAATATCCTGACACCACAATAAATAATATTATAAACTAGACATTACAAAAATGACGTGTTACGCTTTTGGGCTTCTATGGAAGTACCACCGCCACAGGGTCATACCCGATCGTACGTCACATAGGTACTTAAGCCACGAGACTAAAATGAAGTCAATAAACTGTTATCAAAGAGTTATTATAAGGCTGTACAACTTATACAGATTCCAATATTACAAAATCCTATTAGCACAACATTGTACCCTTATCCTTTGACGCAGAAGCAACACAAGTACGTGGCTGAAGCTGAGTAAACTTATTAATTTATTTTAATCCGCGCATGTTATATCGGGAACGAATGAGAACTGGAAATGTCTAACGAGATTTTATTTTGAAAGGCGACACGAAAACGCTATTTATTGCGAGCTTTCTATTTGATTTGCTTCGAATGTTGCTCGGCTGTAGATTTTGAAGTGTGCAAACGGATTACACGGGACAAAAATATCTATTTAGTTCTTTCAACGCCTCTACGTCTAGTATGGAGTTGAAGGAGTTTTCTTTGCGGCTGCAAATTTTGCGAGGTGATTGAAATTGCCGGCGGGGTTTATAGAGGATGTATAAAAATTTGCTTTTTACTTAACGCCTCCGTATATTTTTGACGTTGATTGTTTCTTTGTTGTCGTTATTATATATAACTTTAATTGACTATCTATTCATCATTCATCATTTTATCATCAGCACATATGTTGTATGTAGGTATATACCCTACTGCTGGATACGTACATACCTCCTCTACAATTACGAGGGGTTAGGCTTACTCCACCACCGACTCGATTTTTATTGACTTGACCGCGTGCCTCAGCCTCGTGTCACTGTATTTATTATTATAATTTTTAATCATTGTAAAAAGTCGTGATGGTCTCGAGGTTTAAGCACGCGATCGAGAATCTCGGTTCTGACTTTTCGGAGTTATTTGTATATTCTCATTGAATTATCACGTACTTCAACGGTGAAGGTAAACATCGTGAGGAAACCTGCACACATAAAAGTTCTTAGGAATTTCTTAGTTGTGTAGTCCGCTTACTCGTACTAGGCCAGCGTGGTGGACTAAGGCCTAAACCCTCTCAGTTGTAGAGGAGGCCCGTGCCCAGCAGTGGGACGTATATGCGCTGATAAAATGAATTATTATAATATGTAACCGTTGCAAAAGATGTATATATTTTTTCATATATTATATTTTATGCTCATTTCTAGTCCCTACAAGCAATGCAACCTCACCTCGAAATATGCAATAAAAACTTCAAATACTTCATTAATTTCGGGTGGCGTGTCAACGGCTTTATTCATGAATTCGTAATTCATTACGAGCGTAACTGAACAGGCGCTTGTGCGAATCTATAAGTGGATCGTACCGGGAGAAATTTCAATTTCCTACCAGTAACGACCTTTCTGATTTAAGACGGCCCTGCTACCACCTCGTAATATGTACCCGTTTATTTTATGGAAGAATAAAACATTTACCTAAAGTGGCGTAAAAATGATGTAAATCTCGCTTGATAGGTATTCCCAGGTTTATTTTATTACATAAGTATAGCAGTGATTCGCAGCCTTTGTATTTCTTTTATTTTTCCAGCAGTTATTTATCCAAAAATAACATATTTAGCATAATATTGCTGCATTGGAATCGATCAACAGTAACCGTATGAAGTATAAACATTTTTTCACATTTTTCTACGATACCGTCCCGGTTAAGTATATCAGTCCCTACGATGATGGGCGCGTTCATGCATGAGGAAGGAACTACAATCAAGTCCGCTTCGATTGAAACTTCACTGAACTCGAGAGTAACGGTAACGTAAGACCTCGCTGTTATCTCCGTATTACTGATACCTTTTAACACGCAATGGGTAGGTTTCGGCTGGCAGGAAAGGTACCTCAACACGTCTGATGAAATAAGCGACACATTAAACGCACCACTATCAATAATGGCATCCATGGGAATGCCATTAATCACGGTAACAACAATGTCATTGGCACCTGTTTTGTCCGAATTGATCTCCGCACAAAGATTTACATTTCGATCGTTTCGTAGTTGAGATCGGCTTTTGGCAAAACACTTATCTTCGAGATGACCTGCCTTTTTACAAAAGGTGCAAATGACACTAGTCGTGCCGGTAGAAGTGAAAGTTTTGGTCGGTTTGGAGCGGCAATAACGACTGATGTGCCCTCTCCGACCACAAAAAAAAACACTTTTGCTCACTTCGGTTTAAAATAGGTTGAGGAGGACGCTTGCTTGAAGTCGAAGCGTGAACGTCAGACTTTGTACGAACCGGTTTTGCATAAATGGATAAAAACGAAACTATTGTCTCGGGGTTTAGGTTAGCGTTGGCCGCGGCTGCTCTTATATGAGGGTTATCAATGCCACGAATAACTATTAATGTCATAAGATCATCGCTCAGGCCCTCAACTATTCGTAATCGCAATAATGTTCGACGCGCATATTCTGCGTATGTGCCGTATTTATCGGACGTGGTATTCATTGTATCAAACAGTATGTTCGCATAATCTAGTTTTCGCGGGCATAACGGTTTGAATTCGCGTTTAAAATTCGTCCAAGTACGCTCAGCCGTAACCCATTCATCTAACCAAACTTTTGCATCACCCTTGAGACACGACCCAATGCGCGAAAGACACTCGTAGTCGCTCCAACCATTAGAGTCTCGTGCACGATCAACTTCTTCGCACCAGGAGTCTATGTTCTGAATAGAGGGATCAAAATTTGAAACAAAGTAATTTTGGGCTCTAGTTGGTTGCAACGATCTAAGAGCATCAACAAGGGCCTTTGTCGGGTCTGACGTACTCAATTCAGAACTATTTACTTGCGTTGGTGAAATGTGGGTATCTGGCAAAGAGTTTATGGTTCGTGCCTCATAGGTATTTGCTTGGGGTTCCGGCGTGCAGCGTCTGGACACGTTTAATCGAGGTGTCAACCCGTCCACAGTGGTATCACGCACGTTACTAAGATCACAACGCACTATTGTTTTATTGGGTTCACTCGTTACGCGATTGTTTTCGATTGACGTCAAACGGTTCATAATTTCGCTCAACGTATTGTGGATTAACGCATCCGCGACGGCGGGACGTGATCTATCATTACGACGATGACGATGGCGCGACTGATCACGCCGCGACGCGCTACGAGACCGTACACGATTCGCACTGTGTGTTCCGCTACGGGAGTGACGCCGTGACCGACGATTCGGCGTTGAAACTCTCGATCTGCTACGTGACCGATACCGCGATTTATTAGAACGACTGCGAGAGCGATATCGCGATCTACGACTGGAGCCGCCAGCCATATTTGCTAAAACGATCCTGTTCCTCCTTTCTGTGGGCTAGAAGTTACTTATCCCACTTCTGATTTTAGAAAACAGAAGTAGGAATTATTAAAAAAAAAATAAAAGAAAAACAAGTTTGTTATTCAATTACTTTTACACAATATTTTTCAACAAAACACAACAAAATCTAGAGGAACAGAATCTTCCTACAGCCTTATACTAAACGCAATAGAGAAGTACGACCGATGTGCACGCGACGAGCACTTAGATCCAAGAGAGCGCCCGGCGGTCTCGCTGCTCTTTTATAAGCGGTGGCGGGAGTAGTTGTGTCGTCGGTGGGGGTATCGCTTATAATACATATATGACATTCATACCGTCAAGCCTGTATTCCCCGAATCATTTCTGCAGCCACAATTTCGCCAGGAGGTACGTAATGTATCAGTACCTCGTAATAGGCGGCGAATCCATTGCCGTTTTTCGAAATTTTGCCCGACCCTGGACCTCTAGATCGCACGGCACACACGCGCCACGTGCCACGAGACCACGAGGCAGTCTAGCTACGATCTAGTCTATATTTATGTATTTATCAAAACCTCTTTTTGACATGTTTGTACAATTATAAATATTACGAGACACTGCGACTGAAGGCGTCTACGACTCACAAATAGAATAGTTAAAACACGGAATTCAGCTTAATCCTGTCTCAAAGCCCCTTAAACGCAGCGCTAGAAACGCGCAACCTTTTAAGTTTTATTTTCTAAAGCATTCCATGCACGATTAAAGACAAGCAAATCATTAAAAGTAACAAACTGTTCGCTTTGTAAAACATAGCGAACAGAGACTTGGTCCATTAAAACTTACGCCGAGACCCGGTCGCATCCCCATTCAGACCATTCAGCGAGATTACATGTAACTTTAAAATGTGGCTGAATACGAATGGCTTCATTACAGAAATGAAATACAATTAGAAAACCATACTGTATATGCATGAAGTACATTAGAAAGATCTCTTGTGAAGTTAGCTTATTGTGGTGGAAGAGATTGCGAAATACAGTGTTAGAATGCCTTAATGTCTCGTATTTGGGAGTGTTAAACTGTTAAATAATATTATTAAAGCTTTTAATGTGCTTTAACATTACATTTGGCGTATTATTATTAAAAGATGTATTAAATTTCGTCTTAAACTAAAGAAGATTTAAAATATTTTTTAATTTATTATATTATTATTTAAAGACGAATTAAATTTGTAACGATTTATAAAATAATTTGTGTTATTATGTCATCACGACATATGGCGACCAGTTTTTACATAGCGTATAATCCACCATTGTGCCAATAGTGCGGTCACTTATCGGTACATCACTGAATAAATATTTCTCAACTTAATATCCAACAAAACCCTGAATGCGTTCAAACGTAATACCAAATAATTTCACAGATGAACCCATTTAACAACAGCATTAAACGCACGTACGGATAATAAAACTCGACACCGCAATCCTCATAAAGTATCGGAAGCACTTAAACAAAAGACAACGGGAGTAAAAATCCTTATATGTGGACAAGTGTACCGATAAATAATTCAACATTGGTCACACATATAGAGTGGGGAATATGCAAAACAACCGGGTTTTATAGTGGGCGGGTAATGCAGGTCGTGAGCAAGTGGCCGCATTATGCGACACGGCCCCTTCTCTAACGAAGTGTCATTTTTGCTAGTTAAGGCTGACTGAACGCTGTATTAGATTTTTTGATAAGCCACGTGCAGTGGCGGCACTTCTATAGAAGCTTAAATGCCCAGCTTGCCTTACAATAATCCGAATAATAGCCTTTGAGCTTTAAATATTTTTTTTTAAACAAAAGCATTTTGACATATAAATAAGAATATTCTGACCCACAATAAACAATTATAAACTAGACATTACAGAATACACGTGTAACGCTTTTGGGCTTCTATGGGAGTACCGCCACTGGCCACGTGGCCAATGTTTATGATTGGTTAGCAACTTAAGGATTAAGATTCAATACTATTATTTTTTAAGGATTTTATGTCAAAACTCGCTTGGCACGGATCTATATAAAGGATGAGGTGGTTAGGCTCAGTCGTGATGGTCTAATTAAATTTAAAAATTATGGTCATGATACTTACTAGAGTCTAGTGGCTAGACGTCAATAATAGACTTAGCAAAAAGTTCATAGTTTTGGAATCCTTCACCTTTGAAACGGTTCATGCACCTAAACTGTTTAATGTTCCTGTTTCTATACCTAAAGATATATAAATAATAAACCGATCTGTTCCGGATCTTATTCTAGATAAACTTAAGAATATATTTAAACGTCATGAACTGGATTTCGAATAGTTTTATATGTAATTTTGATATCAAATTTGATTTATATACCTGTAGTGTACACGTAATATTAATAATTATTTGTAAGGTAAACGTGAAAATAAATCATAATATAAGCGCTGTTCCCCACTCAAACCGGTTCACTACTACCTGTGATATCGGACCGAGTGGACGTATCAGACGCTATTGAAACCAAGCTTAAGTAGTTTTATTTATACAAACCAAACCTGAAACATCTGGACATAACATTGGCGACGAGGAATAAGTACGTAAGTGCAAACAAAAATATAATATGCATGACATATAATATTATAAAAGAAATGGATTAAGTATGATTGATGCTATTACCTTGGAATAAATATAATAATTATTAATTATAATTTATAACAATTATTAATTATGGAAAAAAAGAGTGAGACATACCTGGTCTTCTACTACCAGTAATTCTTGTATTTGTTTAACAAAGTTAAACAAAATATTTTACATATTCGACTAGTTTCAATCATACAGCCAAAAAAATAAAATAAATGCCAGCAAATGCTTACCAAAACAAATAACTATTTTGTGCACAGTTGAATAAATTCTTCCATCCATAGTATGATACACATCACGTGCCTATGTATCTTAAAACGGCGGGTCGTGTTCAATCCAAAGTATCATATGTTACTTTAACTTTTTCAAAGCTAACTGTGCAAAAAATAGTAACGAGTGCCTGTAAGAATTTGCAAGTTGGGTAGTGTACCCGACAGAAGTACACCGCAATTATTATGGCTTAAGCCATCAAGATATATACATATACTGGCATAGAAATATGCCAGCGTATGCACAACTAACAAATTGTTAGGTTATTCCAATCCTGCAAAACCCGTATCTGGGGTTACAATTTCAAAATTGAATGGTCTCTTCGTGATTGCAAGTCCTAAAAAAAAAAAAAAAAGGGGCACAATTACCCCCGCAATACACTAATTTGACTGTGATAGTGAGATTTGACCTCAATAGATTAGCAGTGGCAAATATCGAAGTGGGCTCTCGAAATTTGTTTGCTACTTTGAAGAATAAACAAGCCGCTAAAACAGCGTGCTATACGGAGGGTTTGGCATTGCATGACATATACTACAATCTCTCTGGTGTTGTCGTGAAACAGAAGTTTACGTAATAGACACCAAACGATTAGACAGGATGCTTTTTGCCTAGTATCCTCTATGAGCGACAAGTATTTCGCCTAATGAAACAGGAATTCCTCGTTACATTACGAGATCAAAGTTCCAAATGCCATTATGCAAACAAAGACAATGATCTTTTGGACCAAATAGTAAACAAATGCAAGCCCTCCGAACTTCGCAAAGAACATTCGATCCCCGCACCGAGACAAATGTTTATGTGATCCACAAATATTTTGTTTGTGAGACCGAAAAGTCTCCCGTAGTTTTCTGATACCCACGACACAAGACTCGTATCTAAATGTGGGGTCAGAACTATGTATGTGACTGTTGGGTGTATTTATTTACTTATGCATGTGATTCTGAGACCGAGACTGCCTTTGAGACTCTGTTACTATTGAAAAGTCCCACTGGAAGCCAATTTATGGAAACCGTAAAACGGTAAAGAACAGGATTGGAACAAAGCAGAAATGCTCTTTGCATTTACTGCTACGGTGTACTAGATGTGCTATCCCGCAAGGGACAAAATATATGGCAAATTATGTGGTTTTAAAAAACTACTTCAAAAATCAATGCCTCATACTAGATGTACTATCCCACAAGGGACACAATATATGGCAATTAAAGTGGTTTTAAAAGCTACTTCAAAAATCAATGCCTCATACTAGATGTGCTATCCCACAAGGGACACAATATATGGCAATTGAAGTGGTTTTAAAAGCTACTTCAAAAATCAATGCCTCATACTAGATGTGCTATCCCGCAAAGGGACAAAATATATGGCAATTCATGTGGTCTTAAAAGCTACTTCAAAAATCAATGCCTGATACTAGATGTGTTATCCCGCAAGGGCCAAATGTATGGCAAATGTAGTTTCAAAAAGCTACTACAAAAATCAATGCCTCGCAAGCCGTAAGCAAAGATTTAGAGAAAGATTAAAAGACTCAAAAATCTGGCTTTAAGAAGGCTAAGTGAAAGGACACAAAATCACCAACAAATGATGTGAACTGTGTGTTTCACATTGGTGAATAAAAACAAGTTTGCCAGCTGGGCGGCATCAATGTAACCATGCTAAACGATCCGGTGAGCCAATACAATGTTGTAAATGAAGAGACGGGGAAATATTTAAAATCCTATGCTGTTGTAGGATCAATTTAGTAACCAAGATAAGTCAGAGTTTATGACATATGGTTCTGCAAATCCCCTAAATGTTATTGGATTATTAAAAGCGCAAATTTCAGTTAGACCAGCGAAATTTACCTAAAACAAAGTTACAAAAATATACAACTGGACACTTAAGCAATTCATCGTCAACTAATTAATTAATTTATTAATTGTTTGACTGTGTCGAAACAGAAATGCTTATTAATCCGAGTAGTAAAATGTCATTAATGCTACTTTGGAAGATCTTAAAAAGGCGTTCGGGTAGAAATTTATGGCCTATCGAAGTCAAAATCCACTCATAGTTGTAGAAAGTTTTGAATCGAGTTCACGAGGTCGAAAATGGGTGTAGTTTCGAAAAATCTGCGATTTATGCGGTAAAAAGTGTGAAAAGAAACTGCAAGTAATTTTCCAGTCGCGGAAACATTTCCAAAATCAAGGATGTTCAAATCCATATTTCAATAGACCGCGTCTGTTCAACCAATTTCTCTATCTTGTCGTAGAGTTTAAACTCAAGAAATTCCATACCTAATACAGATATTATTTAATTTATTGAGGGTTCATCCGAATGGATCTCTTCTGAAGCACCCGTTTCAAAAAGTGAACGGAGATGTTAGAATTTGCGTATACATGAGACAAGCTAGCAAAGATATTAGAGAGAAACACACGGGTGTAAGGTAATGGTACCTACTATTGAACAGCTAACCCGCAAGTTCCGCTATTCCAAAGTGTTCTCAAGCTAAATTTAAGCAATTCTTTGCATTAGTAGCAGTTGAGCGAAGATAGTAGATACATAAGAATTTTACATAGCCGAGGTCTATTCAGACACAAACATCTCGCGTTTAGTATTTTATGCGCTCCCGAATGCTTTCAAAAACCTTTAGAGAGAATCCTATTGCGCGAGTTGTTAAAATTAAAGTTAGCCAAGTCCGTATATATAAGCTCGTATCGGGACGATAACTAAAAAGAAGCATTTAGCTGTTTGAAACGGACTCTGACTCAAATAAGATCTTTGGGTATTATGACTAAGAAATGAGACACAAACAACAAACCTATGAAAGGTCAAAGGACAGAAGTTTTGCCGATGCTAGTCCAGTTGTACTAAGAGCAGTGCTCGTTAAGCCAAGGATAATTGCTTATGGCAACATAAGTCCAATAGAACGTGAGAAACGTTGTCAGACCGAGAAAAGGACTCTTGCGTTAGTCTGGGAAGTTGCACGTTTCAATATTTATTTGTCTGAACAATACGGTTAAGATTTAGTTAATGATCATAAACCCCTGAAGGTCATGTTCTCCCAAAAGTTGGAAGCATGTGCCCGGATTGAACGTTGGGTATAACGTCTACAATCATATAATTTTAATGTCGTGTACAGTTCAGGCAAGAAAAGCATATCTGATTGTGGCTGTACAGAACCAAATAAGCCGTTCGATATATCTATCTCAATTTAGCAGTCGATAAGGCTCGACCTTTGGCAATTTCCCTAAGTGAACTGAAGTAGGCTAGTATGAATGACTGCGAATTATAAATTAGTAAACTGCCTCGTGGTCTCGCGGTACAAATATGTGCCGTACAATCACGAGGTCCCGGGTTCGAATCCCGGGTCGGGCAAAGTGTTATTGGGTTTTTCCATTAGGAAATTCACGGTAACAGCACGGAGTCAGGAATTGTGCCCGAAAAACGGCAATAGGCTCGCCCCCTATTACGTGGGACTGACATATAAATGGCGAAATGTGGGTACAGTAATGTACCTCTGCCTACCCCTTCAGGGAATACAGGCGTGAGATTATGTATGTATGTATGTAAAAAAAATGGTGTTTACCAAAATAACTAGGAACAGAATGTATTGACACTCTGTTGTGTATTCACACCTTGTAATTATTGAGTTACAAGGTCTTTGAAAATGAACTCTGTCAAGATAATTTATTGCTACGAGGAAATTAAATTATTCCTATTGCATTCACGATAGTCGCCCCGAAATCTTTGCCATGAAACCACGACTACGGACTAAAGTATAATGAGGCAAAATTGATACAGACACGAAATGTTATGTTTATACTCTGGTGTTAGCACCAAATCCTCCTAACCCTATGCGCAGAAACAACGACCAGTTCAGTCATGTATTGACACTGGCGTCGATTTTCTTGGACCATTGCTCAAATTCAGTCGCAACAAGGATGTTAAGGATCACTTCGACTGTAGATCATAGATGTGGTTGTCAACAACGCAGTGGATCTGTAGCTGATGGAGGTAAATTGTGTTATTATTTTTATCAAGTGTAAGATTTAAGATCCAAATTATTTACAAAAAAATTGTAGCTAGATTTAAAAAACAAAATGTTCTTGTTTTACAATTTTATAAAAGGTATATGTAATCAGTGATGTTGTGTACATGATACATACACACACTGGTCAAGTCGTCAACGAACTGGACTAGACTGGAGGAGAAATATCATACACCCGGAAAGATGAAGAAGAATGGACTATACTTATATTGTAATTTATTTCTTTATTGGAAAAGAGCAACACTAGAGTTTCTTGCCCGTTCTTCTCTAGTGATAACTGCCTTCCGAAACGGTGCGGTAAATTCAATATTGATATCACTAAATTTAAGTGAAATAATATTTGACATTTTATTGATTTAAAAATATATATTATTTCATTTCATTCAAAACGAAAACTAGATTAAAAATCTAAACATATTGTTTATGTGTGTAGCGCAATATATATAAGTGTTTGTTTGTTATTATGAAATATTATTTGATTGGTTAAAGATAAAGAATTAAATACAAAATAAAATTATTTTAAAAAATTATTGAAAAGGGAAGAGATGTAGTGTACACGTAATATTAATAATTATTTGTAAGGTAAACGTGAAAATAAATCATAATATAAGCGCTGTTCCCCACTCAAACCGGTTCACTACTACCTGTGATATCGGACCGAGTGGACGTATCAGACGCTATTGAAACCAAGCTTAAGTAGTTTTATTTATACAAACCAAACCTGAAACATCTGGACATAACAATACCCATATATTTATTTATAGTTGGATTAAACGCTTATTGTTTCCACTGCAGTAAGAAATATTTAGGTAATAAAAACTGATACAGAAAACATTTCAAATGGCGAAATACATAAAATTAGGTCACACAATAATACACATGAAGGCAACAATTATATACTTCTTATGTACGAACTTCGTGTGTGTACGAAACTAAGCAGACGAGCGCTAATGAAGGGATTATCGAGAAAAACTGTCCGAGCCCTCGAACTGGCTGATGTGGGATTACGGGCGATACAGGATCATTAGTGAACGATACACCTGATTATCAGCCTGCAGATGTATTTATACTGATTTATAACTCTTACCTTAGCTACTGAGCGCTGTTCAGTTAATTTAACAGGGATTTTCCTTGAATTATTTTGTGAGAAATATTTAAAGAATAAAATAAAATTTATAGAAAATGTAGATTATAAAAATATACAGGGTATATTCAAACCGTGATCGGAAACTAAGGCAGATAATAGCTGAGGTGATTACAAACACCGTGACATAAAAAAAAACCGACAAAAATTTAAAATACGTTTTCCTTACAACCACATCCATTTAATAGCGACCGCCGACATACCTATACTCGGCCACGTGATCTATATCGTATCTCAGGCCATCACGACTTTACGCATTATGACGACTTTTTATTAACTCATAAAAAGCGAACTAATAAACTACTCCCAGATCATTAAGAAGGAACATACAAATACAAACACATAATTTTTATTTAATCATCCATTCCTCTCGAGACCAAACCGTTTAAATATAGAGCGCCGCACAAAAGCAAATTATGTGAGCAATTTTAATTCGCAAATAAAACAGTCCTATTATTATCCGGCTGTTCAGTCAAAGTTAATTCTGACGATCAAATCTATGAATGACCAGCTCCTGCCGACCGGTCCGGCTTACCTCGGTCCGCCATTGGCTGTAATATTTTATAGATATTGGACCGCGTTTTCTATCATTATCGTAAAAGGAGCGTCAGCAAGAAAACTATTCCCTCTCCTCTATTACTTTCATAATACTTAAGTGGATCCGATAGTTGCGTAAAGGAAATTGAATCATTTATTGTAACAGCATAATATTGCTTTATCTGATAGCTTTTCTATGAACATATTGCCGATTGTTTACCATTGAGGAGATTTCATCTTGAGAATAAAATTCCAATATGTAACTACTACATATGAAAAGTACAGTCGGAATATTAAACATCAGTGAAAAAAAAAACTTACTTCATGGGCATCTTTTTCTACATCTATAAGCGGTTTTTTTTCAAATATACAGAATAAATTATAATTAGTCCTGATAACTGCCACTGTACATAAGTGTGAAAAATTACAACACGTTTTACTTAAGTGTATTGCGTTGGCTAACTACGAGTAGATCTTGATGGTAAGTGAGCTGCGGTACAAGTAGACTGTCGACTGACAACAAGTAATTTTAATCATCCCTCAGTAGTCGACACAATTCTACGAGCCAAAACACGAATGTCCAAATTCAAAGTCATTCCCACCTGATATAAAATTTCCCAAAAGAACACCTACTCTGCCCAACGTTGCAGCACACAACAAACGATATCAACAAAATCAAACATCGAGTTTACTCGGACCCTTCACCCGTGAAATCACGAAATCAAAACTATAAAGTGTCCAGTGGCCACGTCATGCTGAATGCGTCACACATTAATCTATGTACAGGGTGCGCCACTTGCAACTGCCCGGCAAAATCCGCATGCCGGCAGGCGGACACAGTAAGCCCACCGAAAGCAGCTTTGAGTTTGTCCCTGAACGGATTAAAAGCTAAAACTTTGTTCAATGCAATTTTAAATTAAAGTTTGGTTTGCGCGTGTTATTTTACAATCTGCCTTTTAAAACTTGCGTACACTCCTATTTGTATCTACTTGTTGCTTATTTATTTAATTTGCATACATTAGGTAATACAAAAACATTTATTTTAGATATATTTCTAGCATGGAAAAGTATAGTATCTTGCAAGTGTTTAAAACTTACAAATTAGAAATAAAAAAAATAGATCTATTCATTTGCACAATTGTGCAATTAAATTTTAAAATTTTAAAACATTAACATATTAAAGAAAAAGAGACATAATACATTATACTAAGATACATTCAAGTTAAGCCTACACAATGAAAAAACAGTTTTTGAGTAAAACAGTAAAAGTACCTACTTATGGCAAACTACAGACTGAATGATACTGAGTATTGTTAAGACGATATCTATTGTAATTATTATCATTTTGATAGCTCAATGATTAAAATGTGTTAGTTGACGGAAGAAAAATAATCTGTACCACCTAACCTTTTTTCTTCGCCTATTGCCAGATGTTGTTGTTAGTAAATTAAAAAGAAAAACAAATCGAAAACAAGTTCACAAGTGCAAATTTCGTACGCTCAAATATCGAGACACAAATATTTATTGACAGCCCGAATTTTACAAGCTATTCTATTCCCACAATATAGTGGAATGATACGCAGTATCAATTTATTATACCTTGCTATTATGATAACTACAATAATATTCAGGACAATGCAAAGAAATCTAAAGAAAGGAGGTTGTGAGAACGCAGCAATATTCCTGTGCTCTTTATTTAAGCACTATAAAACGTACAATAATATTTTCATCATGGCGACACAATGCCGTTGCTTCATAATAACAAATAAATATAAGGCATGGTGATTAATATTCTTTATTTTATTTCGAAGAAATTACCTAATACTGTTTATTTTGACTTTATTAATATTTGTAGAATAATAATTGTACAGGATTTTAATTGTAGACTTTAATGCGGAGATAAAGATTCTCAAAGCCTGATAATTGATGTATTGCCCAGTAATGTAGTAGATGTAAGAAATTATTTTATTTATAAAATTGAAATTAGTCTACTTTTAGTATGTATGAAGGTAAATTTATCAGATCAAATAAAGTATATGATTATATTTTTTTTAGTGACGACGTCACAAATCAAATACTTTTAATTTTCCCTTTATCGCGTTCGACAAAGTTTTTCCATTTGCTTCGAATCTTGTATCGGCGACATTTCCGCAGGCAACTTTTTCATTTTCCCTCCTCATGTTACTTTATAGGAGTACTCGTTCCATTCAAAAAGACTCATATTGTATGATAAAAATATTGACGGCAACTTTTCAACGCAATAAATATTTACAAATAATTTATTATTTGTTCATTTGCATCGGCGAACATTTTACATTTATTTGTTTGATTTTAAATGATATAAAAAATATTAACTAACAGGAATTAATGAATTTTGATGCAGATAAAAATACCACTTGCATTAACATATATTATGGATACTACATTCTGGAAAATATTAGCAATCTTTAGAATGATCGAAAAGCTAAAACTAAGATACTCTTTAAATTTAATTCATCTCATAATACATACATAAGCTCATGCCTGTATTTCCCGAATATTTTGGGCCAGTCTTTCCACATCTTTAAGTTTGATATTTTTTAAAGTTGAATAAAATATTAAGTTGTTCTTATTCAACAACTACAAAAACTATTATACCATACATAAATATACATATAACCTCACGCCTGTATTCCGCGAAGGGTTAGGCAGAGGTGCATTTCTGCATCCACATTTCACCAGGTATTTATCAGTTCCACGTAATAGGGTCCGACCCTATTGCCGTTTTTCGGGCACATTTCCAGACTCCGTGCTGCTACTGAGAATTTCCTAATGGAAAAACCCAATAACACTTTTCTCAACCCGGGAACCGAAAACCGAAAACCGGAAACCGATTACTTAAAAAAAAACTTAATTGACGATTCAAAAGCACTTGTAAAAGTCTATTTTAATAAAGGTGATTTTGAGTTTGAGTTTGAGTTTGAACCCAGGACCTCTAGATCGCACGGCACATACTTGTGCCGCGGGACCACGAGGTAGTCATCAGTCAGTTCATCTAATAATTTGATAATCAAGTCGCAAGCAGCAGCTAGTAACATACCTATATTAAGATGCTTCATAAAATCTCAAACAACCCCTTCAGCAAAGTTCAGTCTCAAAGCACCTATCGAATTTATATTCCGACAACACACCTCATAAGGCTAATCAAAATACGCCAACAAAAGCATTTCATGATCATTGAACGACTCTCATAACATAAAACTCTTAAGAATTCTATGCACGAATGTTATTAATAGAAAAGCAATTTAATTTGATATGCCAGATGGCCATGTCAGCTTTCTAGAAATTTATTTTATGAAATCACGTAGTCATTTTCATTTGAAGTGGTGAGAAGTTACATCGGGCTGTCTCGGGCGCTCGACTTGCATACTTGCGGGCGACTCATCACTTATTACGACCCCGAGTAGCTTTAGAAAAATGAAGTACAGGTGTGTGAAAAAGGTTTTTATTTTTATTTTCCTGATAAAATTTATTGCACTTTAACAAATAAACTTTCTCCAACGATATACAGTAGAATATCGATTATCCGGCCCTCATTTATACGGATTCGCGATTATCCGGACCACTAACCGCGACTAATTTGTTTTTTGTAAAAACAAAAATTAAATACCTACAAGTCGAATTTACGTATGCAATCATGTTCATCTGTCAGAAAATGTATCTCTTAATAAACATAGATTTTAGTTGATACGTGTTTGTTGTTCTAATAAACACGTTATAATATGTACTACATGATATGCACAAAACCTGTTTTTTTTTTCATACATTCGATTATCCGGATTTTCGATTATCCGAATGCCTAACGACAACAATTTAGGCCGGTTAATCTAGATTCTACTCTATTCGCTATTGCGTGACCCTGTTATAGGGTGTGTTGTAAATATTTGAATCGTCCGGGATACTACTATCAAGTGTTAGTGCGGTCATCTGCATTGTCGGTGTTACATATTTCCTTATCACCACATACATTTAATATTGTGATTGTTAGGAAAACCTCTTTTTTTAATTTAAAATCGGGATTTTTTTAACATCAATGTGTTTGTAATCACCGTAACTATTGGCTGTCTTATTTTTCGATTACGGTCTTTATTTTTTTAATTTAGGATAAAAAAAATTGGTTATTGATACTGATGTTTCTTTTTTATAATGATTGGCATTCACACACTTATTCATATGCCTGAAGGTAGAGTCAGACATAGGATGGTCTTCAGAATGTACAAATTCTTCACGAACTCTCAAATTTAACAGACTTTAACGACATCTCTCAAAATGTCCTAGTATTAGATATAAAATATCATTAATTTTTAATCAAGGATACTTTTGCATGTAGCTGTCCGTAAAATAATTTTTTTAGAGACTATGAAGGCCGTAATTTATAAGTAATGCACCTAGATGTAGACTTAGCCAATAGTTTCAAATATTATAAACGTGGCGGTCCGTAGCGCCGCACTAAATCAACCCTAACGAATGACTGCAATTTTGCAGGTATTCGCGTCGTGAATATAACTTGGACCCTTTAATTCTTTCATTTTAGTTCTTAACTAACTTTGCACGCGACTTTTTTTTGCAGGGCTCGAGACCTGAGAGCAGAATTAAAAAAACCGTACTTTTAACTTTTTATTTTACAATATTTTTTAACGAAAATAATAATAATATATCCGATATCAATATATATACATCCTTATATGGCCCTTGAAAGATAATTAATTATCTCTAAACTCAATAATAATAGCTTTAACAGTAGTCTTATGAAATTGCGGTATGAAGCAGCTGTCTCGATCGAAGCGATTCAAAAATACAGAAAATCGAATTGATGTCATAATTATGTGTAGTGGTGGAAGATAATTGTTTTTCGCCAAACGAATACATATAACTACTGCATGTACCATCGAATATTATGAGCTATCATTTGGTAAAAAAACTTTTTTTTACCGGATATATATACAGAACACAGGCTTAGTTTTAACCAAAAGTTTTTCATGTAAAATAATCGTAAATTCAACCATTAAATAAATAATATGAAATGAATAAATAAAATAATATGAAATTAAATGAATAATTTCATACATATGAAATTAATTTAAATCAACAATGTTTTTACCACCAATAATTTTAGTTAGTGGTTTATAGTTTTGTGCGTGGTTGGTATATTTTCATATGCAATGCAGCCATAAAAGTTAATAATATTCGAATATTGGCAAATTATATTATGTTACGTAATTACAATGAGCCAATACTAGAGCATCCTGTGGTAAACCCCACGAAGAACACTATTGCTCAGAAAGGATAAAAGAGATATACAATATACATATAAGTATATAGCCTCTACCATGCTATGCACCTAGCCTTCTGGCTAGATGGGGTGACGATATTCGCAAGGTAGTGGCAGCGGTTGGATGAGAAGGGCCGAAGATCGGGCCCAGTGGCGTGCCATCAGAGAGGCCTATGTCCAGCAGTGGACGTGGGAGAGGCTAGTGATGATGATGAAGTATATAGCCATGTATATACGAGTACATAGCATATGTATGTTTGTTATGTACACAATCACGTCTGTATTAACCCTGAAGGGGTCGGCAGAGGTGGAATTTTGCACCCACGTTTTGCCACTAGTGTTTTAATTATTTTGTAATAGAGTGCGATCCTGCTGCCGTTTCTAGAGCATATTTACAGGTTCCATGCTGCTACTCCAAATTTCCTAATGGTAATGGTCAATCTTATTTCCCCAATTCCGCGGAACTTCAGCTGGACCGGAGCTCTAATAAATATATTAACCCAAAAATAATTATAAAATACTGATCCTACACGGAGACATGAGCTTTGTGTTGTGAGAATCAGGTGATGATTCCAGATACAATTTCTTATCCTAGTCACAAATTTCTGACTTTGTGAACTCTTTTCCTAGTTTCTTAAGTCAAGTACGCATTCCCACTAGACTATCGCAATAAAGTCCCACGCTCATTAGTAAAACGTGATAAGTTTATATATAAAATGTGTTACATACTTTAACTTAAAAGTATTCTGTTCTTTAATTAGGTACTTCACGATGTCACAACAATTTAATCTAGCAATCTTTTCTATTCATATAAAAAAACAATCAGACTTAACTGTCTTAAATGAAACTTTATTTCTAATAATCACTACACTACGTTCAAGATTCAATCAGACAAATCCGAACAATAGTAATTTTAAAAAGTAATTCTAAATTTGAAACTCCGGAGACTGACTATTATTGCCAGACACACGACGGCAACGACCATTATCTAAGCAGCGTCTAGCCTCTCAGTTCCTCATAATTATTAACAACCTGGGGTATTGTGTTTGCATCAAACGGATCCTCCTGACCGCAAATGTGACGTCGGCTGCGAATAGCACTCCAATTATACGCATGGAAGTAGTAAGAAGCGACAAAGGATCTTTACCGAGCCAACAGCTTCTTTGTGACTAACAAATACTTGTATTATATAGGTGTAGATCTTTGTGATCTAGACGTCTGGCTAAAACATGTTTTAGGGAATATATACTTTTGTATATCATTACCGTATAATTATTACTGTGAGTGAGGGGGTGCTAAGAATCCCCGGGTTGGCCCCGGCTACCACCCCCGACGACGACTGGCCCTGGTAACACACAACGTACGCACGTTGAGGACAGACGAGAAGATTGTCGAACTGGAAGAAGAATTGAGCGGGTTACACTGGGACATTCTGGGGTTGTCGGAAGTCCGAAGAATCGGGGAGGACACGATAACCCTGAAGTCCGGTAATCTGCTCTTCTACCGGGGGGACGACCAACAGTCCCGAGGAGGTGTCGGATTTCTCGTCCACAGGTCTCTCATCAACAACATCGTATCCATCGAAAGTGTGTCGAGCAGGGTAGTGTACCTTATACT